>OY728133.1:991601453-992801453 GCA_963277665.1 Viscum album
TATCCTATCTAAATGTGTAAGAGAAAGGGAATGTGGAATATTACACATGGAGGGGCACACTAATGATCTTTGTAGGAGTAAGAATGAGAAAAATGTTATCATACCCCTGCTATAGAACATATTTCCACCCTGGGCCCCACTAGTGTGGCGTTAAGGTGAAATGTGGATGTGGAATCATCATTGTTGTGATCTGTGAGGACCCTCATCACTCTAAAATCATTTGTGGGAATTCCACTGATGTAGGAGAGGTGCAGTTGCAACTTGTGGGTGAGTCTGGTGTTATCACTGTTGAATGTGAAAATGACTAAGCCACCCTTACCAAGTCATATGAGCATCCAAGTGGCACTAATTAATGAATAATTATTTGAGAAGAAACTCATCATGATAATGGGGTGCATGTTTCTACTGAGAAGTTCATTTTTGAATATAATTAAGTCACCATGAATACAATTACATATGCAATACCAAATCTAGGATCCGAGGATACGAATGTGTAGGTTGCATGTAAATTTGGTCTAGGATAGCTGACACAGTTTCATGAATCACCCAAAATTGGTCAGGAGGTGCTCTCATGTACTAGGGACTACACTGCTTTCCATGTAGTGGGAATCCTGAAGGGTGCTCCCAACCCCTTGGATGATCTCGGGTCATAGAAGGTGGTGCAACATGCAAGAATAGATGTTCCAGAAAATGTTCACTCTCAAGTCAATGCAACCCAACTCCTCCATAGCATGTTGAAACCTCCAAATTAAGGGAATCTTTCCTTGAGGTTACCCCATCGCAAACAGCCATAAGAACCTCACTAGAAGGCAAGTCACCAGAACCCACGCTTTCCGACAACACCTTCACCCCACCAAGTGGATGGTTTTGAAGTGATGTTGTGGATGAAAACAATTCCCCCATGAAACCTAATGGAAATGAGGAAAAGAATGGTGAACATAATCTCAGAGTGTGAAATGAAGTCCCAAGGATTGAAACAACCCCAGAAGAAGGAAAAAATAAGCACAAAAAGAGGAAAATGGAATGGCCTTAATAAGCCTGCCCAGGATGAATGACCTTTCACAAGGGGAATGACCCTCAAATGATGATGATATTTTACTAAAACATACTAGGGTTAGAGAATAACCATACTACCAAGAACCTTATTCACATTATTATGGAAAAAAATCACTTCTTATTGGAATTGCTGAAGTGTTTTTTTTTGGAAATTGGGCTATCTTCCAATGGAAATCTATGAGATATGCATTTGTCTTGTAGAATCATAACAACTTGATTATGGATCTACTTTGGATTCTAAGGCCAAAAAGAGTACAAGTGATCACCTGTGATAAGAGATATCAATGAATTATTGTATCCATCTGTATTTCAAGGCACAATGCTATTATTTTATTTGTTTAAGCCTCGACATCATACCTCAGGAAACGAGATTTGTGGAAGGATCTGGAAGAAATTTCATTAAATGAGTCCATAAAATGGATTATGTTGGGTGATTTCTATACTATTTTGACACCTATGGGGAGAATGGTATTGAGTTTTAATATAAAAGATGCTCTTGATTTTTCCTATTTCGTTAATCAACGAAACATTGTGGAGGTGAAAATTGTATGTGTTGATTTCACTTGGAGTCGGCATACATTGAATTGGAGGTAGTCACACAATATTGATAATTAATTTGTCAATTTTTCTAGAAATAGTTCTATTGATGGGTTTTCGGGTTAAATACTGCCCGGAAACAATTCTAACCATAACCACATCACTGTGGATGTCTTTTCCTTAAAGAGGCTTCCCCCCTACCTTTTCGCTTTAACGATGGATGGGTAGTATCTCCAAGAAGCAGGGAAACCATATTTCATGCTTGGACACCTATTCTTGTGGGAAGCCCACTATAGAGGCTTGTAGAGAAACTCAAAATATACTAAAATGATAGTTATGGAATAGTGTAAATATTTCTTCTCAAAGCTTAATGCTGATATTAAAGATGTCGGAAAACAACTGGTTGAGGTCCAAGATGAAAATCAAGTCACGATACTCCATATAGAGAGGAGATCCATGACCAAGAAAATCTAGATGATCTTCTAACTATTATGATGTGTCTAGAAAAGAATAAAATGAACATGAAATGGTTGAATAAAGGAGACGTAAACTCAATTTTGATCCATAGATTACAAAGGTAGAGGATGTCAAAACTGGGGAACCACACCATCAACATTAATGGCTAGCTTCATAACTCTGATAATGAAATCTCAAAAATTTTTGTTGACCACATCCATGTGATGTACGTAAATGGTGGTGCTAATTACACTTTTAGGATGGTTGATAATATCACACCACGAATTTATGAGAAACATAATTTTCATCTTGTTTCACTATCAGACAAAGAATTTTTTAGGAGGTCTCTCTTTTCCCACAATAAGGAATGTATTGTTAGGCCTGATGGTTTCTCAAGTAAATTCATAACGTTTTATTGGGACATATTATTAGAATACATGGTCATTTAGGTAAAGAAATTCATCCCCCCAACTTGAAACATGTAATGAATTCCAAATTCATTAATTTTATCCCAAATAGAATAACTACAGTCGATATTAAATATTTTAGGCCGGTTTTCCTTGGGAACACTATCGCCAAAGTCATCAGCAAAATCCTTATACTCAGGATGGGGGTTATCATCCAAAATCACATTACCTCAAATCAATATGGATTTTCCCTATCTAGTGCATATAGGATTGCTTGTTCATAGCATCAAAATGTGTGAACACAATGAGGAAGAAATCAAAGGAAGGGATCTTTTCCTTGAAGATTAATATCTTAATGGATTTTGAAACCCTTATTGGAATTTTCTCCTCAAAACTCATAAGAGATATGGTTTTTCTAATTCCATCGTAAAAATAATTAAATTCATCCTCTCATCTGCAAAGCTATTCATTCTTATAAATTGGTCACCCATGGGCTTTTTTAATTGTAGAAGGGGAGTTCAGTAGGGTGATCCACTCTCATGCATCCTATTTTCCATTGCTGAAGATTATCTAAGTAGATGATTTAATGATCATACCTTGTTTGGACTATATTAGAAAATTAGAATTAGTAGAGGTGAACCTATTCCATCACTCCTCCTTTATGAAGATGACATTATTCTCTTTGGTCAGGCATCCTAGAGGACCATCTCTTCAATTCATTCCATTTTAATTTTTTATAAAGAAGCTTCATGGCATGCAATCTCTTGGGGAAAATCTGTCAATGTGTTTGGGGACGTGATCACTATGGGAAAGCAGAACAGAATCCCACAAAGGCTCATAGTGATTTAAGGACTCTACCCTTAAAAAACCTTGGTTTCCAAATTTTTGGGGCATATTCGAAATTCACTTCCTTAGAGGAATATGCTATAGCATTATTACCCATCTTTCTAGCTGGAAAGGGGAATCAGTTTCACAAGCTAGTAGGGTGTGTCTATTGAACTCGGTCATCACATCTAAATTTGTCTCCTTATTCCCTTTATATAGATGTACAAGAGGCCTCCTGAAAGTGCATTAAGGATCCATAATTTTATTTGGACCAGTCCAGTTCTCGATAGGAAACTGGTGACTGGTTCATGTTGGGAATTCATTAATCCCATTTCAATAGTGGGACTTGGCATTAAAGACCTATGAATTTTCAATGATGGTCTTATTGGTTAATTTTCATGTAACATATTGAAAAATAATGATCCCTCCTACAAAATCATAGGTAGTAGGATTAAGAGGGGGCACTATAATGATTATAATTGCAATCTTGGGTATTTTATGTGGTCATCTCTCAAATACAACTTCAATGAGATTATGTCCAACACCATATGGATGGTCTCCAAACAGTTTGACAGGAACTATTGGAACACCTTATGGCTGGACAAACTGCTAAGGGATTATCTAAATATTTCTTCTGAATGATTAAAAATGAAAATTAGTGAGGTCATGGGTACTCAAAGTGTTCTTTATTTTGTCACCATCCAAGTTAAACGTGAAATTCAGCATCATGCCTTCCTTGATATGGATACATTGGTCTAAACATCAAGTAAAATTGGATGATTAAATTCTAAAGATTACTACTCATTATTAAGTACAAGAACCATCATGGAACCTGCATGGTAGTGCAATTTTAAATCATATTTTATCCATCCCTCATGGTATATTATACTTAGGAAAACCAGGAGAAACCGACTACCACTGCATGATCTACTGAAGAAAGTTAGACAGAACATTGTCTCAGCATGAATTCTTTACTTTAATGTAGGATAGAGTCTACAACACCTGTTCATTGACTATGACTATGAATAGATACTGTGGGAAGTTTCTAGCCAGATCGTTCAAATGAATCTGGGATAAGGTAAAAAAACTCTATGAAATTCATGGCATTGTTTCTGATTAAGAACAGAGTCCACATGTGCAATATCTCTTGCTATCATCAACTTCATTTTTGATTTCCTCGATCTAGAGGGCTAGGAATGAAGGCACATTCATAGGTCATATAAAAAAACTTCACGGTGGAATTATCTA
Source organism: Viscum album (assembly GCA_963277665.1). NCBI lineage: Eukaryota > Viridiplantae > Streptophyta > Magnoliopsida > Santalales > Viscaceae > Viscum > Viscum album. The sequence continues at coordinate 991,605,983 of OY728133.1, forward strand.
CACACACAAGGAGGTGAAGGTTATTGCCCAGGTGAAAACCGGGGCCATGAATAACAATGTAAGAGATCTAATTTTGTTTTGATTGTTGGGATTCACAGCTCATCCCAAGAAGCCTCTGGTTGTGACATTTGTGATATAGATCCCATCAATATTGTCTTTGGCTAACGTCAATGTAGATAGCATGGACATGGGAATGAATGAACCCTCGGGGTGTGTAGGCATCTTCCGATACAAAAATAGATTTTTCATGGGATGCTTCTACCTCTACATTGGAATTGGGAATACATACAATGCTGAATTGTGAGTGATGATTATTGCCATACATCATGCTATCTGTTGTCAATAGTCCAACCTATGGATTGAATTTGATTCTGAAACCAAGTTTATAGATCATATGGCTCCTACTTGGAATGTTCCATTGGTGCTTCTGACACATTGGATTGAATGCATCAATTGAGACAATCTGATTAATCTGTTTATTTCACTTATGTATAGAGTAGAAAATAATTTGGAAGATGACCAATCCAAGATATCCAAAATGGAACCAGGAACAATGTGGTCATTCATTGCTCCTAACATATCTGAATCACTCATTGATGATGAATTTCATAGATTAGCTCACTCCTGACTCTATAAACTCCCCTTGAGTACATAGTTACTAACACCATTTTAACTATACATATTGACCAGATTCAAATTCTATGGGCTGTTGATATAGAAATGACATCACCAGCTGTCTGTGTCATGACTCATCCCCCGTGGCCCGTGCTGTGACTACCCCAAGCCCACCTTCCATAGGCTAGGGGTTGGAGACTAGCACCAAAAGGTGTATTCCATATAACTGGGAAGTCATAGCCTTTATATCCTGTAAACACACTCAACCAAGTGCACAAAAACATATGAACACAAGTAAACTACATAAAAAAAAGAGCGTTGATAGTAAAAGGGGCCTGAAATATAGGCACAACTATAAAGATACAAGTACAACTAAAATACAATCGAAAGAAAAAGGAAAAAAACTATTGGGTTTTCCTCTGAAGTTCATACCAAAAGGGTAGGTACAAATCACCTCCTCATTACTCCACGTCTGTCTGCCCCATCTAGGTACTTGCATGTCGTATGGTCCACCACCAGGAACCATCAGTCCTGGTATCCTCAGCCACGATCAACGATGTCCTTTGTTTTCTCCAAACGTAACAAGGTGTGGAAATATCCCATGAATGGGCGAGTATAAAAATACTCAGTAGGGACCCTGAGACCCTCATGGTCTCACAAAATCCACAAACGATAAATCTTGAAGCATGAAGTCAACTTTCAACCCTACTTAGGTATATGCCCATACATATACCTAAGTTATTATGTATACCCATCTCAATCATGAGGAAACACAGGGTCCAACCCAAAATCCCAAAGCTCAACTATTCCACAATGGAAGGAAAACCACAAAGGAAAGTACCACACAGGTATGCCACATAGAAGAATACCACCATGTTATTACCATGAAAGAAAGTACCACACAGGTACAAAATCAGATCACACATGGTATAAATTAAGTACAATATTAGAGATTATTATATGTAACTACTTAATCATCTTAATTTGCATAGAATCTGACCAACACAAGATTTCTAGGAGATGACCCACACAGTATCACTAGGAGCTGACCAACAGAGGATCGCTAGATGCTGACCCACACAGGATTTCTAAGAGATGACCCACAAAGGATCGCTAGGAGTTGAACCATTCAAGATCACTCGGATCTAACCCACCGAGGATTTCTATGAGCTCATGCACAATGGATATCTAGGTGCTGACCCACATTGGATCGTTCTTCATTCTTCTCATCACAGCCAGCAACTGGATTCTCGCAAAATGCACTCTCATATCTGGTAGGATCCACCCTAGAAGGTACTTTTAAATACTCCAAATTCCATGAAGTCCCATGAAAAAGTATCTCAATGGTCCTATATTTCATAGGGGTATCAACACAATAGACGGCATGTCATTCAGACGCTCGGTCGATGAGTTATTAAACTTTTTGTCCAGATGTCCCTTTTGGATTCGTGCTCGTTCCAACCAGACCATTCCCCAACTTTACCCAAAACTCCAGTAGGGTATACCAAAGGGAAAATATTTCTCCATGTTTTCTGGAGCCGCTGATGGTATGTCAAACAGATGTGTAGTGCCAACGTTTTGTCCTAAGTAAAGTAAAGGTTCGTATCAGGTCCTGGTCCGATCCGACCAGGTCGGACCTACCTGACCGAACTTGGAATGGGTTGACCCGGTTCGGGTCAACCCGGCCCGGCTCGAGGTGCGGTCCGGCAGGCCTTGAGGGGCCGTGGAGGCCTCAGGTGCTATGGGATGGTAGAGGTAGTGGGTCATCTTAGTCGTGGAGGGTGGCTCGGTCGCGGGGGTGCTGCGAGGGCGCTAGGTGGCCCGACCCGGCCCGAGGAGGATCTGTCAGGGTCTACCGTGCCAGATGGCTCGACCGGGAGGCGGAAACCTGGCCATGGGAAATGGAGTTTCGGATTCGGGGTGGCAGCCCAGTCGTGGGGAGGAGTTTGGCCGCGGCGGGTGGCGGCTCAGCCGTAGTGTGGGCCCCGGCTGCGGGGCGGCGGCGGCTCAGCCACGGGGCGAAACTGTTGCGTCTTTGACTACGTCGCAGCCTGCAGTGGTGCTGACCACTGTTCTCATGCCCCATCGTGGTTCGTATCCATTCCCCCAACATGATCAACAATTAACCACAAGGTTTTTGAAGCGGACATTCCATTTTTATTTGGCCCGCACTATTTGCGTTAGAGAGGTAGAAAGCAGCAATAATTCCTTCTTGAATTGGGATGAATTATCAAGAATGATAAGAGAGATGAATTTCAAAAAACCACCCTACAACTTCTTGCAAATAATCATACACAAATACACACTTACACAATTTTATTTTTAATTTATTGTTTCACGAATATTTGAAAATCTATCTTCCACCCTCTACCTACTACTGTTATGGTGATGGTCTCCTTAGGTAAATACAAACGTTGTGAGTTCAACTGTGCCATCATATTTCAATTCCAATCACAATTTCAAATTTTAGAAAATATCGCTCGCACACTTACTGAAGATACCAGAAATAAAGTTCCGAAATTTATTCCAGGCACTCTGGGCCTTAGAATCACACGCCATCAATTTTTACAGACTCGTAAAATTCCCATTTAATTAAAAAAATTACTGGGACATTTCAGGGTCTTTATAGTCTGGATAGCTCAAAATGTTCTCTTGTTTGGCACCATGGATCATTTCACTCAAGCTAGTGCATTTCATATGTATTTTTTACATATATGCATCTTCTCTCATGAAAATTGGCATCATGGAAAACATGTACTCAGACATCCAGAAATGTCAGTTTTTGGGAACTAATGGTAGGTTGAATAAGTCACACATGGTCAACCACCTATGATTTATCATGTCTCTTGTTTGGTTTATAAAATAAATTTCTGGTGAAGTCATGTTGGGGTCAATAGGGCGCTTGGGTTGCGGTGGTGTCCTTCATGAATTCTAGGGTCTCTCCCAAGGCTTTGTTCATACATTCTTAAGAATAGTAATTGCATATACAGTTGAACTATGGGAGATTGGTGGTCCTTTCAGACCCTGAATATTTGTAAATATGGATTGGATGAAGACATGATTGGAGTGTCCCTATTTGGAACATGTTAGTCTCCATACTCTTTGCATCTTGTCATATTATTTTTCATTAATAAATTTATTGGTCTATAATATTGGACCCAGATGATCCTGTAAATGTTTAAGGCTGGGTTCTTATTATGTGTTTCCTTTTAGGGATAATGCCTAGATTATAGTTACCACCCAAATGGGAAATATTTTTTCTCAATATTCCAATTTAGATTGTGTTTTAACCTACGAAGTCTCCTAAACATGGTTACTATGTATTTTCTATCAGATAAATTCCATATTTGTGAAAATGTGTACTTTTTCACCAAATCACCCCAACTGAGCCCCCAGTTTCCCATCTCACCAAACTGGGTTCCCATTCTTTCACATCCTCCTCCAAGGGTTTCATTCATTTCCATGATCTTACATAGCATGAAACCTAACTGGGAACCTCATTATGATAGTTATTATTATTGGGATGATGTAATCACTCATAATAATTTTATTCCATTATATAGACCATACAAACCCTTTACTAAGTCTCATCTTCCGGGGTCACTTCAATGGAATATTAAGACACATGACTATATAACACATGCCAAAGTCCTCAATTTTGATCATGTATTTCATTGTTAATGATAATTTTACATCCATTAATATTTCCTCCAATGTTTTTCCTATATGAATGATAGATCCTAAAGATACAAGAAGTCATGTATTCACTTCACAACAAGAACTCACTATTTTTGAGGATCAGAGGAATCTTCTCTACCCCAACCCTATCAACTCATCCAAATTGATGACTAATACCTGTTATATATTTATTGAGTGTATGTATTAATATTTCATAATCTTGAAATTTCCAATAAATGAGTAATGAAATATATTATCTTTCCCCTTGACATAAGCTCTATACAGATTACATCATATTTAGTTTCCGACATAAAAGATAATCTAGAAATGTTCACCCATTTGTACATCCCATTCAAACCATCTCGAGGTACTTATCACCCAGTAATCCATTTTTAATGTCTTTAAATTTATTCTAATTCATCCATGTACTTTGAACATGAATTAAAATACACAATGGTTTTAGATTCATAACCATAAAAGATAAATTTTAATTAGACACAAGAACGTAAGAGTCCCTTAATTTGGTCGTAGATGAATTATCGTGAAAAGAAATTAATTGGATACATGATTCATAGCCTCTAAAGGAACATCATTTGGTGAAGGATGCATGGACATAAAATTCACATCATTGGTCCTAATTTAATATATTTTTAAATCACTAAATTAGATCGGGTTATATGGCCATAAAATATGTGTTCTGTCTCTTTATGAGATATCAAACATTGTGGATTTTGATTTTCCTTATAGGGATACATTATAATTTGTTATCATTGGATTGATCCCATCTCGTCTACACCTATTCCCTCCTTGGGAGGTGATAAATCTAAATGTGCCGAACTATGTTTGTTTGAAGAATAGGTTATCTGACTAATGAGGGGATGATTGAGAACTTCTAATACATATAAATGTTCATTATGGTGTCTAATTTCAATTGATTGATTTTATAATGAGGGTAACTTGTATTTTTACATGGAATGATATCAAAAATATGTCTCAAATTTAAAAGATATTCCCACACTAGACAATAATTCCATTCATGTAATGAGTTGAAGCCTTATTAAAACCTTGATATATAATTTAATGAATTGTGAATTTATCCTAATGATCACCTTAATTTTTAAATAATGTTCACAATAAAATGAAACCACAACATGAATAAAAACTGGTATTAAAATGGTGAAATTGAATATAAAATAATTCCCATGTCAAAATAGTTCAATTAGATATACACTTTTCCTTATGATGCTTCACTAACAGGTTCCATGACTATTGATTTAACATTTATAAAATCTATTAAATCAAAATGAAATCACCTCTTAATTCACTAAAAAGAATTAAATTACCTATATAAGATAGAGGAAATATTAGACCACTATAAATGAATGTGAATAATCAGTAAATGACACCTCATAAAATTGTTTCAAATAGAATGGTTATTTTCCCCTGCTATCATAATGCATCCTATCACATACCTAGTGTCTCCATTGGTAAGCAGTGAGTGATCTCATATATGTACACAAGATTAATTAATCCATCAAAAACATAGAGGAAAATAATGAGAAACTCCAGGAGATAAATAACGGTGGGCCAAGTCATCGAGGACATGATAATGTAAAGATAGTGGTCCTTGTTTTCACATCTAACAAAATCAAGTGTATTTTATACCTGTGATGACACACCCATATCCCCATTCTCAAATAGGTGGATGTTTATTTTTTGAACATCACTAAAAAATTTAAGATATTCTGGGCGTAACTCTTTTGAATAAATAACACTACAAGTACCACACAACATGGACTCCTATAAGGAAAATTAATGATGCTACCTTGGAGATGCAGTCCCTAGTTATCCAAGCCAAGACACAATGAAAAAGTGACCATCATTGGATATTCAGTTTATATAATCTAGATTAGAATAATGAATTTGTTTCAATAGAAACAAATAAATCCTATTTTCATATCTAGATAATAATTGGGGAGCCACCTAAGAGGGTTTCTAAAAATTAATTTTATTACCAAAATTGTGTGGAAAAAAGTATTTCATGGATCCAATATTAGTAACATAATAAAAATAATACAAAAATAGTACCCATGAAGAGATATCCTTCATTATAAACAAGAACTAGGCCCCCACCCATGTCAATGATGATATCTATAATGATCATTTTCTTATTATAATCATATCACGGGGAACATATTTAGTCACCAGTTTCTACAATTATCAAATATAAATGAACTGAACAATATTTGAAACCTATAAAAAATCCTCATTGCTGGGTGAAGGAAATTCTAGATGTGAAAATACTCATCACAATAACATAATAATTTTTTTTATAAAGCCTCTCTGAGGTAGTCATCATGGTGGAGAGCTTCAACTGCATATGTACTCTTCATGGTATTAATAAGAAATTTTTATCCACGAGGGTCCTCCACATGGTTATATAATGTTTGGAAGCATTGAATATCTTTTATAAATGCCTTGATGTTGAGGTTATCCCAACAACATTTTGATGATCATTTAGGGATGATATATATGAGAAGAATCATCTTCAATATATGAAGTTACGCCAAATAACACGAGTTTTGATGGTCCCCCTAAAAAAATAGATATTGATGAAAAGGGGGTCCTACAATCACTAATAAATCAACATGATTTGACCACATAGGAGGTCACTCAGATAATAAAATTGTAAAAAACATCACGGATGATCTCCCCATAAAGGGGGAAAATAATTCAAAAATAAAAAGGCTCTCATTATGGAAACATTGTGACTGCAGAGGTCCTCCCTGAGGAATATGTCGTAGAGGTCCTCCCTCTAATGCAAATATTTTATAGAATGGATTTCCTCCCAATAATAAAAAACCAAGAATCAATAACCATTGAAGTCCTACATATGGAATTTATTATGTTGATACTCATTTTTTTGGTTCATCTTCAAAGTGTAAAGTTTAATCTCGTGATGAAGATGGTACAATGATTCCCTTATGATATCAAGCACTCAATATGCCATGTAAATATACACATGGATGGTTGTCCCCTATCAAGGATTCATTGTCACAATCAATGGAAAATATAGGGCAATAATAAAAACCAGTGCCTCCCCAAAATATTTCACTCTTGGAAGTAGTTGGGGATAAACTAAATGATCTTGAACCCCATTTATAAAAAATGGGTTAATAATCAAACTAGGATGAAGTATCACTCACTGGGTTGGAATAAATCTCTACTATCATGTTAAATAAATAAACAAAATAAATAATACTTATCATTATTTAGTGAATATAACATGATTTTTTCAATAGTATTAATATTTTGTATCTAATGGTTTATAATGTTCAACATAATTTTTGAGTTAGAGGCTAGGGTGAATATCAAGGGTTTTAATTTAATCCATGTTTCTTAAAAAACTGCTCTATAGTCGTTAGTTTAGATGACGTATCAGGTTAGGGATCCACATTTGCTAGTTTTTTATTCTAATGAAATCCAAACATTTATAAATATCAAAAGATACAAACCCAAAGAGAATTATCCATTTATTGTTTTTTTCAACCGGCTTCCAGGATTGTGAGAAAATAACTAATCAATGGAAAATGAAATTCTCTAGGCGTGGAATCATCTCCACCATCATGTTTCTCTCTCAAAATTAATCTGTACAATCTAGACCCAGATGGATTAAAATCCAAAAAACCCAAGAATAGCACAAAAACGTATTTAGTAGTAGTACACTATTTTATCTAGTTAATAGGTCCATAGTGGTTGTTACCCCAACTATAATATCAAGAACCACCATCCTATTATAAAAATAAAACCACATTGTCAGAGGATTATAGTCTACCTTGTTCCCCAAGGATCGGGTCAGTTTTACCTCCACCTCCTCCAAGAAAGTCAATATTTTCTATTTTTCAGGAAACATCATAAGTAATTACCCAAGATTTTTTTTCTATTAATGCTTTAGAAGTTATCTCATTCATTAATGAAGTGGTGAATGAAATCTATTGTATACTCCCTCAGGTTTTCTATATGAAAAACATTTCAAGGTGTTTAATGAAGGGATAAGGTAAAACATCACGTGGATAATAAATTAAAATGGTTCTTTGAAAAGGAATATTTGGATGGATATTTCAAATGTCCCTCAAAGGGGAATCACAAAATTATAAGGATAATTATTATTATAACATTGATAAAGAAATAATTCAATATCCTTGATTTATACTTTTAAATGATGTTGAACTAAGACCCATAGGTAATGTGGATCATTGCACTAGTGAAAAAGAACATGAATAGGAGATGCCTGTTTGAAATGTGGTATCTACAAAAATATAATAAGGGTACGTTAATAAATAATATAAATGATAAAATCATGAATTAAGATCTCCATGGAAACTAAATTACCCTAAACATAGTTATCTTCAAACAAATAAAAAGAATATGTCATGTTTTTATTCATATCCCCCCACCAATTGAATACATAGAGAATATTTTAATTGAGGAAGTGGTTACAAATAAGAATACAAATTGAAAATGATTGGGAATAAAAAGGTTGAATATCTAGAAGGTAATATACCCATTGATATAAACACTCAAACCACATTACCTATTCTTCAAACATAATATCCCCTTTGATAAGTAGGAAATTATCATTCAAAAATTGTAGAGTATATTAATTTGATCTACCCAGGGCCAAAAATATGACATTATCTTCTACCCAATTTTAGAAATTTCATGTATCATATGTTATATGGTTTGGGTAATCCATACACAGATGTCGAAAAACTAGAATCTTGATGTATCCTAATAATGGGAAAACCAATATAGAAGTTAATAGCAATGCTTAGGTGCTTCATGAAACCTCTAGATGGACACATGATTTTCTTGTAAAACAATACTACAACTAATTGTTTCCATTTTTGAAAAATTTATATGATAAAATATTTTATAATTTAATATAACACTAGTAATAATGGTTATCCAAGAAATTTAAAATTTAAATCAATAGAAAAAAGAGAGGTTTTAGGAGTTCATCACCACGTGAAAAGGATTGAATTATTTTTTCAATATGATACATTAATAAATAATTTGTTATAGATATGGAATATGATTCTATAAGATTATTTATAGTCCCATATTATTGCCTTTAAATACCCTTGAATATTCTGAGAGTTTATAGAAGTAGCATAGTGATTGGGAGATATTATTTTGTACACCGAACTAAAATAACAGCTAATGTCATTGGAATAGAAGAATGAATTAAGTAAATAAGAAATAAAAAATATATGCTTAAATCTAGAACATATTCCACCACCAACACCTAATCTCACCCATTATCATTAAGTACCTCATCTGAAAAAAAATTAATTGTAACACACTTTTTGGGATGGAATGAAGTAGAGAAAATGATGCAATATCTAAAATAATAAGTACAATGTTGATTAATTATAAAAGGTGAAGGTTTAAGGATTTTTCACCAACCCTAGGTGAAGAACATGGTTATACTACCATATATCATGTGATGGAATTATGTTTTATTAATGTTCATTTGTGATACTTAATTTAAATTTTATATTAGATTACATTATCTAATAATATTTCATATTAATAGAATTAATTGAGAAGATGACTAAAATCGGGTATATAATGTTAGGGAAAGCTCCTATGTGGGTGACATTTGTTTCTTCTACCACCACAAAAGAAGAAGTAGAGATGAAAGAAGAGATAAATTAGCAAATATAGAAAATAGAAAAATAGCTGACGAGAAAATCTGTTTACCAGGAACATGAAATATTTCAGGAATAACTAAATAATATTTTTACAAACCCAATTACATCCACAGTAAATGAGATTCCATCTTCAACATCCTTGTTTTTTATGAGTAAATATAACCAATTCCAGTAAATAAAGGAATGAGAAGATGAGCTATAAAGGAACCCAATTTGGTGTATAATTAATTTGATTAAATTATGTAATCAGTAGGAGTATTGGAAATTTCTCAAAAAATAGAATATTTATCTCAAAATGGGCCACAATATTGATAATTCAATTTCATTATGTTTACAGTTCCCTTAATTAATAATGGGGACTCATATAAATGTTATTTACACATCTATAATTTTTGAAGAGGCAACATTGGTTGAGGAACTTGAGATTGTGGGGGATCCTAACATTCAGAAGTCATTCTGGAAGAATCTATACATGTATCTAAGACCTAATTATATGTGATTAAGTGAGCATAGTAAGAATTTTATATTCTATCAAAATACACAATATATTTTTATTATATAGTTTTTCTATAAGAATAACTATTAGATGAAAAATCATCTATCCAATAATAAGATAACAAAAGGCTACTTCAACAACATATATGAATGTATAAATACCCTCAATTATATATAAGGGAGAGAGTCTCCAACACATTCAAAATTTTTAACTAATCATAAAAATGGTGTGCATAAAATATGTAAGAAACATGGACCCTTTTATGGGAATAATTTTTTTTTGGAAAACCTATATGCCATTCCTATTAGAATATATGTGTTGGGAACCATTTACATGTCCAAATAAAATAGAGAAGGCGTCATTAAGGATTTATAATATACCCAATATATAGATTTTAAAGTCACTACTTCCAAGAAATATCATGTAGAGATGGGATCCACTGAGTTACAAAAGGTCATTTCACACAATAAAGAAGTCTAATAAACAATTATACAAACACATTAAAAACTTTTATGTATCTATAATGATATATGATATCAATATTCACTAATCCTTGGTTGAAAATGTTTTTAAAATAAAACCCATTTCAATTTGATCCCATGAAATCTTAGGCTATTAAAAATATGACAGGCTACCCTTTATATTGAAAATATATGTGTATGAATAGATTAAAAAGAGGCTACTAGAAAGGATTATGATGAAAAGGCCTAGTTTTGAGTCATCATTTACAAATACAAATTTATGGTAGTTCGTTTGTATATAGACTTCAATAACTTATTGATATTTTCTTGGATTTATATAAAATATTAGTTATATCCACCTATAACCAATTCTTAAAAGACTATGTTGATGGGAACATCAACATATTGTTTAGAGAAATAATCCCTTTTGAATTCTGAAAATTTCAACACATTGATGACTGATGCTAAAAAATGGATGGGAAACAACTACTAGTAAATAACCCCATACAAAAGGTACCCCAAATGGTATGGAAAATGATACAGTAAACCCTAGGATCAAGATTAAAAAATATTTTGGGCCACCCATCATTAAAATTGATCTCATAACAGTAGATATAGGAAACCACTGGATCATATTGTCCAATGATGTAAAAACTCCTATTACATTACTTTATCATGATGGTCAAGTAGATGTTTCCATTGAGAAATCCACACTATCAGAGGTTGATACAACTATATAGTTTTTAATGATTAATATTTCCTTATATAACACTTAATTGGATGTGGAAATGATTGATATTTGATGAACATTGACAAGAATATTTTATCATCATGATATGTATGAAAACACTTCACTTCATTACACACTAAAACATGATTTATTATATAATATTACACTTAACAAAATATATAATTTTGAGAAGTATGATGTCTTTGGGAATTAAGTATATTATATAAAAATTTAAAATAATAAAAACAATATCATTATTGAAAACATTTTTAAGACGCCTGCACATAAAACATAATGGGATAACCAGGGGAGATACAAAATAAATGGGTGAGATATAAATCCCAGAAAAGAAATAAACATTGCATAACATAAAGATAACAATATGAGTCAAACAAATAGCCATATCTATGGGAAAAAAATATTAATAACAAAAACCATTAATAATGAGGACTAATATACCATTATAATATAAAAGAAACATGGTAATTGTGGAAATAACTTAAAAAATTTCATCATAATCAATGTTCAAGTCTAACTTTTAAGACATAATGATAGACAGTGTCTCATAATAGAATGGGGTTCACTACATATCCCAACATGATGTCTCATGAGACTAAAAATAATCCAATGAATTAGAGCACTATTTGGGAACACCCATCATAACATGTATATTAATATTGGTTCCACATTACAAATAAATAATAAAAATAAGGTTTACCTATCGAAATAAATGTGTATCCTTATTAGGTCATTGGGAAAAAATATGGCTATATTATAGGAGTTTATATGAAATAATATTTTTAAAAATTAATTTTATATTCATAAAATAAAATATTCCTAGACCATGATGTTCAAATAGGGTGAAAATATGTAATAAAAGTGTTTAATAATCATTACAAATTATTCTCATAGTATGTTTTAACAGAAAATATTAAATAGTGTTTAAATAATGAAATGAAATAATTGTTTTCATAAAACCAGAAATGGTATTAGATATTTTACCTAATAAATTTAAGTTTTTTATAAAAATATTGCTGGATTAAATTAGATTATGAATTGAAGTTGAAAATGGGTAAGAAACATTGAAGTTCCCTTTTATGGGGCTTGATTTTTGGGATGAATTGTAAAGGTAACCTTATAAAAATTTATTTCCAAATAATAAAAAGAATAATTTATATCAGAACATATTCTTGGAACATAAACACATAATTCATGTAGATTACATAAAAATAATTAATAATTTCATTAGGATAAAGGGGAAGAAAATGTAACCCTACGGAAAAATGGTTGTTCAGAAAGAATACCTCATGTTTGGGACTCCAAATTCTTGGGTGGATATTCTTGAGATATTGAGGGAACCTTTTGAGGAATCTAGAGAGGGTATGGATGAGTGAGGAAATTCTGAATGTATTTTTAGTGAAGATTAATGGGATCATGGTGCGTGTTTGTATTGGAGATGAGTGTGGAATTTTTTTATTTCTCAAACACAGGTTATGAACACTATATAATAATATTATGAAAGTAAATAAACATCCCATTATTATTCCCATGTTTTATTTTATAATAGAGGGTTATTAAATACTTTAAAAGTCAAAGGCATGAATATATCCAAATAATACCCTTATTATTGTGGATGTGAGTCATACTCTTAAAGAAATGATTTAAAACATTAATATATATTAATGGTTTTGGAGGGTTCATAAATTTTTTTTAAAATTAATCCAATAAACAAAATATCACATTATCATTAATGGAAACCATATATTGTTTCATGGATAATCTTCAAAGTATTTATTAAATAATTTTTTGGTCATAATGATGTCATAGTACAAATTATATATTATTACTGTATTTAATTTTTAACTAAAAATTCAACTGTCTTAGAAAATTTTGAAAAAACATACACTATTGGATTATTTCAATACTCTCACTCTAAAAAAATATATTCATTTTATCAAAATATGTTTCTAAACATTTTCATTTGTACATTTAAAATATGAAATGAAATTTATTGGGAAATTTTTGGCTTTTTGACATCAATAATTTTCAAACCCTTATAAAAATTTCATTTGAAATCATAAAAAATACATAACAATATAAATTTAATAAAAAATATTTAATTATAATATGAAAATAAAATATTAGTTATTTAAAAAATAAAATAATTCAAAAATAACTAATGTCTTAATTGAAATTTCATATAACTTTGAAATAGAATTTGTATTTTATTATATCAAAATACAATATTTATCAAGATGGTTGGTTACTAATTTATAAATTAAATAGAATAATGAAAAATTATAATCATAATTCCAATTAAAATGGAATAAAATATTTGATAAAATTGGGGTTAATTTTTTAGAGTATTTTTTAAATTATTTTATCCCTTAAATAACTTATTTTATTTTAACCAATGTATTAAATATTTACTATAATTACTCCTCATATTGTTCATAAATGATATTGATCTTATTAAATAATATTAAATAATATTATTATAATTTTGTATACCATTTTCTTGTAATAAATTCATATAATTATAAAAGTTTATTTTAAAATAAAACTCTCATATATGATGTAAACCTATTTTTTGAAAAATACATTTGTTAAAAAATATGATTTTAATTTAACTCAATAACATGTAATATTCATTATATTAATTTTAATTCAAAATTAATTATATATTTTTATATATAATATAAATTCATCATTTATATCATTTCTAATTAGGGGTTGTTATAATTAATTATTATAGAGTAACATTATGCATTTTAAAATTGTTTTCAGAAATATGAGTTTTGAAGCCTAAATGTAAACTTATACTAAAATCAAATATAATGATTATTTTAGTTTAATTAATTTAATTAAATATAAAAATAATAATACTTATTATAACATTAAATAAAATGAAATTAATAATATAATTTTTAAATAATGTAACTTATCCAAAGTAATGGTAAATTTACGAAAAATTATATTTTTTACTATGCACTAAAAAATCTATATTTTCTAAAAAAATCCCAAATTTTCATCATATGTTAATTTTGATATGATGATATAAAAAATGGAATTAATTTTATTGAATAGATATTAGAAATTATCTGAAAAATAATTCTAAAATTTACAAATATAAATAAAAAACATTTTCAAAGTATCCATATTTTGAATAAAGTAATGACATCACCAAAATTTTATTGATTTTTTAATATATATTTATTAATATATATAAACATATATATTTATATTTCATAAATTATTTAATCCTTCTCATATCCAAAAATATATTCGAACGTTTAAATTGGTCATATTTATGTACTCATTATTTTTTTGGGATTAGTGTTTTGTATCATACACATTATCACAAATTGTATTTTTTATAAACTTAGGGAATTACATTATTCCCTATTGAATAAATTGATTCCTCAAAATTTAAACTTGAACTTGGGTCATTCGATCTTAGTAAATTTACTATAATAAAGGTAAAATTAGGTTTGAGTAATTTTTAACTATTAATCACATATAACACTAAAGGGCTAATTTATAAAAGACATATATTTCCATAACTTATGAATTTTTAAGATTTGATATATGTTATAAATGAAATACATCCTTACATATATTATTATGGGTATTTTTTATTCCCTTAATAAGGGTTAATAATGAGATTATGAATTTACTAAATCAAATCCCCTAAGAGTATAAAATCTGGAGTGAAGTAAGTCCTATTATCATGCACTAGTTTCAAGGCAAGTCTTGCTCAACATAGTGTTTTCAGGTTTTAACCATATGTAAATCTATTCTAGAGCCACATCTACATTTATTATCCAGACATGGATTTATTTTATTGATAAACCACTTAATCTATACTTACTGAAATTTATTGAATTTTTCTTACACTTTGTATTATCCCCAAGGATTTTATTAGAGTTTTCTTATCATAATACCAAAATAAGTATTATTTTCCCTTAAACGGTACTATGAAAACCCTTATATTTATTACACATTAATACATGATTTATATCAAAATATTAAACTAATATAACCCCTAATATCGAGATTTGTAGTGACTTTTAGAAATAGTAATATTACATAACATTTTAAAATTATAAAAAGAACATCTTTACTAAAAATATACATAGAATGCTTAGATATAAAACCACATGGGATATCTAGGGGACATACATAAGAAAGGGGTGAGATATAATCTCCAGTAAGGGAATTGATATAGAATAACATAGATAGAATAATACATGATAGATGACAAGAATATCAATGGGATATAAAAAGTGTATGAATCATAAACATGAACAATAAGGCATTATATAGTGTGATAACATAAAGGAAACATAGGAAATGCGGGAACATCTTTAAAAACTACATCATAAACATTGGTATAGGTTAACTACCAAGAAATCATGATGAAAAAGTTTCATAAAGGAATGAGAATCAAATTATGTACCAACATGATGTCTCATGATACAAAACAATACCCAGTGCATTGGTGTTCTATCTAGGTGTTCCAATCATATAATGTTCAAGAATATGTGTTTAACAAGAAGAATAAAAAATAAACTTATGGTTTACCAATGGTATGAAATGAGTATCACAATATTCTCATAGAGAAAATAATATGGTCTTATCATTAGACTCTACCAAGATTAATTGATATGAATCATACCTGGAAATTCATAAGACAAAATATTCAAAGTTCATGATATTATACTAGGGTGAAAAACCTATAAAAAGTGTTTAACAAACCATTGAAATGAGTCTCCTATGTCTGTTTTATGGGAAAATATGGATGTTTCTTTAAAGCGGGAAATGATATAATAGTTTACATAAATCCATAAATGAAATTAAATAGATTTTAATGATAAAAATAGTTTTTATAGAAACATATTGTTGGATTAGATAATATTATGGATGGTACATGAAAATGGGTATGAAAAAACATAATTTCCCATTAATCGAGGTTACTTATTTGGAGGAATAAATAAGAGAACCTTATAGAATCATTAATTTCCATATCAATGATAGAATAATTGAGATTGAAAAATATTATTGAAACATAAATACATAATATATGAGGGTTAAATAATAATAAATAATAATTATGTTTGATTAAAGAGAAAAAAAGTTTAACTCAATGGAAAAAATAGAGGTTCTGAAATACTCCCTTACTCGAGTGTGTGCCTCAAAATTTAAGGGAGGAGTACAATAAGAGATTGGGGAAACCTCAAAAGGACTTTATAGAGGGGAGGTCAGATTATGTTTTTCATCCAAGTATTTTTAGTGAAAATAAATGGGATAATGAGAGGGTATATATATGAAAAGAAAGTGGAGTTATTTATTATTTCCTAAACAAATGTTTTGGATTATAAATAATAAAATATAAAATTCTACAGACCATAAATTGGTTTTAGAACTTGATTTTCGAAAAATGTGAGTGGTTTTAATTATTTTATTTATTCAAGGGATGATGTTAAAAAAATAATTCTCTTTCTTTTGTGGAAGTGAGTAATACTCTTAATGAAATGTTTTTAAAACCATAAACTATATTAACGATTTTTGTTGATTAATAAAGGATTTAATAATAATAATAAAATAAATATAAAATGAAATTATTATAAAAGGAAAACATATATTTTGTCATTAATACTTTTTATATTATTTATTACCACACTTTGGGTCGTTATGATGTCCTCACACAAATAGTACATTAATATTGTCTTTATTTTATACACAAAAATTCCACTGACAATAAATTATGAAAAATTAACCATTTGAATAATTTTAAATTTATTATGCCAAAAACAAATTTAACTTTAGAAAAATAATTTTCTATATATGGTTATTTGAACTTTTAAAATTATAATTGACATTTATGGAGAAATAGTGGTTTTTTTGAATAATAAATTTCAAAACCTTATAAAGATTACACTTGAAATCATAAAATTCCTATGATCAAAAAAATTTAATAAAAATTAATTCATAAAAATATTAAAATAAATTTATATTTATTTCAAAAATTCATTAATTTCTTAAATCTAATGGCTTAATTGAATGTACGTATTACTGAAAAATACAATATGTATTCTATCTTATTAGAGACTAATTTTTATCAAACTGATTGATTAATAATTTATAATGATAAAAAATAAGGAATAAAAATAAATCTCATTTCAATGAAAAGTAAATATAAATATTCAAAATATTCAGGTTTCTTTGGTAATATTATTTTTTAAAATATTTTTTCCCTTAATTAACTTATTTTCCCTTTACTATTTTAATAAATATTTACAATAGTTAGCATTCAAATTTTTCAAAAATTTAGATGACTCTGTTACCTATTGTTAATTAATACTATTAAAAATGTTCAGTCTAATTTATAATAATAAATTCATTGTAGTGGAAGAATTTAATTTAAAATAAAACATTCTTGAATGATGGAATGTGTTTTTCCAAAAAATATATTTATTAATGAAAAGATGATTTTACTATAACTTTATTAATTGTCTTATTCGTTATAATAATTTTAAATAATAACGATAGGTATATAATATAACAATTTTATTTATATAATTTCTCATTAGTGGGTTTTTAATATAATTGTAATCAAATATCATTTTTCATTTTAAAACAGTTTTATGAAAAAATGCCTTTTAAAGGCTAAAAGTAAACTTATACTAAAATTAGATAAAAATATTAAATAAATGAAATTAAATAATTAAATTTTAATTAAAAATTCTTAATTTACCTCGAAAAAAAATTAAATTAATAATTTTATTTTTAAATTAACTTACTATTAAAAGGAATATCAATTTAACATTAAAATGTAATTTTATAATATTCACTAAAAGATCTATATTTTCTAAAAAATAGAAACTTTTCAGACTAAGTTAAATTTGATATGATAATATAAAAAATAGAGTTATTTTTATGAACTAGAGACTAATTTATTTAGAAAATAATTATAATATTTATAAAGTCAAACAAATAGCATTTTTAAAGAAACTAAATTCTGAATAATTTAATAACATTACAAAAAATTGATTGATTTCTTATTAAATATTTATCAAAATATATTTTAAATATATATATATATATTAGAATGTATTTAATACTACTAATATTCTAAAATTTAATTAAAATGTTAAAATATTCATATTCAAATATTAAATATTTTCTTGGGTTCAGTGTTGTGTATCACATATTTTGTTAAGCACAGTTTTCCATTTAAAAAAACTATGGGTATTAATATTTGGAAACTAGGACTTAAAATGAGGCTTATTAATTTTTGATTACATCCATGTGGTATCATCTACACTTGATGGGCACTCCCACCGCTTAGATTAATGTGATTATTATGGGAGTGAAAACACTCTGATATTATCTTATAAAATTCATTAATTTAATCCATATTATACTCTTTATTAGAAAAATGTTCATGTAAAATAAATTTGAGATCCTCTACAAGAAATTGAGGAAGGAATGTTTTCTATCTCTGATTAACATTGATATGATAATTTGATTAGAAATGAAGATCAATGATTAATGTTAATTGGTCAATTTTTGAACCTTAATGAATAGAAAAAATATATGTTTTTTTGAAAATATAATTTGATTGGATTTCAAGGAATTTCATTGAAATTCTTATGTTATATACTTGGGTTGCTACTCATCAATTGTTTTCCCAGACATCCACAGAATAAAAATTTTTCATTATATTTACATTTTATTCAATGATTTTATTCTTAATATTTTCCTAATATATGTGTAATTTTCATATATTTTTTTATATAATAATATTTTGGAGTGTAATTTGAAAATAGATGAAAATATTATTATTTTAGTGGTATTATTATTATTTGGTTATTAATTAATTAAATAGAAAAACATTAATTTTAGTGTCTTGATGTTTTGGATAAGTTTTAGAAGATATAAAAAGTCCTTATGTTATGTAAAGTCAATATGTAGAAATAATAAATTATTGAAGGGAAAAAATGAATTTTATAGAGGAATCCATGTTGAGAGATTTATGTATACTTGAGCCCATACATAAGATATTGCACTGAGGATAAAAAGTAGTTCTTATATAGGATGAATAGAATTTTATTTCAATGGGTAAATCCTTATGTAAGAGTTGAATGATGAATAAGGGTTATGTTCTTTTCAATAAAAATAACATTGAATGAATTGATAAAGGGAAAAATATTATGTCTGGGGTAAGTGATATTTTTAGAGTCATTAACCAGCACATGATGAATTTTCCTTTTTTTTATGTGCATTTCCTTCCAATACACAAGAGTCCACTAATTGATATGTGACATTTTTCCTTTATAAAAAAATGATTCCCTTCCGAAAACAGATGATTTACCCACAAAACAAGTGTTATATAGGTTTTTTACATTTTCTTATAGAGTAATTTACTATTGATAAATATGAAGTTTGTTATATATGTGATAAATGTTTTGATGAACAGTAAGATATTTTCATTTCAACCAAATATTAGATTAAATGTTGAAATGTTTGAATAAATACAAATTTTTTATGGTCTAACATAAAATAAAAACCCCTATTATATTTTCAAATAAAAAAAATGATCTTATATGGATTACTTAAGAAAATAATCTTGAAGTTGAAGGAGACAAATATCATCAGAATAATTTGAAAGTATGGGTAATCTCACATAGCTAATCCATATTGATGAAATCATGTAGATAATATGGAAGATGAAAAGGATAAATGGGTTAAATAATTAAAAATAAATAATTTAATTGAACGGTGCTCTACTAGAATGGGCTACCCATCATGTAAAGGTTTACCAATGGGGGATTATAATAAATCGTTAATTTTTTTTTGACATAGAATTTAAAATATATTTTCATAATATTCATAAAATTTAGTGTTTATTTTCTTATTTTATTTTATATTTTTATATCATGATATCACAAAATTTAATGATCAATGAAATAATAATATATGAAAAGAAAATTAGCCATGTCTTTTTTCAAGTACTATAATGTTTTAATTTAGCTACATTTTTATAGAATAGCGGAAAATATATCCATGATTTTAGGAGTTAGTAAAATTTAATTTATTCCCATTTAAAAATATTACTAACTCATCCATATTAAAAATGTAAATAATTGGAAAATTAGCCAGGTTTTTTTAAAATGTGGCTAATTTTTATTATAACTATGTTTCAAATGTGACAAAATTAATTGAGAAATCAAAACATGTTATATTTATATATATATATATTTATAATAGTATTAAAAATATTAAATATAAATGTTATTCATATAAAATCATGTGACATATATAAATATACACACATTTAATCACACACACACATATAGGTCAAATCATAGTTACAATTAATTAATAATAACTAAATAAAAGATTAGTATTAGTAAATGATTAAATATGTGAATATATAAGTAATTATATTAAAAATTATATATTATGTATAAAAAAATTTATAATTTTTTTAATAATAATTGATATATATGTAATCATAAATAAATATTAAATATATTTATAAATAATATATATATATATATATATTACATTTTATATAGATTAAAATATAAATATAATGTAAAAAATATAAATTAATATTTAAATAAATATTTTAATTTATAAGTATTTATATATACACACGAAAGAATATTAACTTATATTATCATATATATATATATATATATGATCTATCAGTGGATTTGGGTAAGATTGAGTCTTATTTGTTGAAAATATATTGGTCAGTTATTATGTGCTAGAGAAGAATGAATTGGAAACCATTGTACAAGGAATGGGTAAAATGTATCATATTGAAAAACTATATGTGGGAGAGTAGATTATTGCATGGAATACAAGAAAAAATGTGATTGGGGAGATGGTCTACATGTTAATAGAAGTACTAATGATATGGAGAACAATCTATAAAAGTTGGTTAGTGATTTGGAGGAATCTAACTAGTGGGGATATTTTGACCGATATGAAGTTATAGGGAATTTATCTTTATTATTAACAAGTATGAAGTCTACTATATATAGTGTTTAAACACTTTTGGATTAATATTTGGTAAGGTTTTAGCTTAACTAGATTTTACATAATGTCATTTGAGTAATTATGTATTTTAAATTTCCTAGAGTTTTTGAAAAATTCCATAATCATATGGACGGAGTCCATGATGTGTAAGGATGATTCATAATTTGTGTACGAATTTTCTTATCCTAGTGATATTGAAGATTTAAATGTCAGAGCTATCAAATAATCATTCATGCTATATATAATAATTATTCATAATTTTATAATGATCATTCTCCCTCTATATAAACATCATCGGGATGTGTATTAATGAATCATTATCTATGTAATAAGAAACAGTTTTCATAAAAAACAAATTAAAAAACTGCAATAATCATGTATAGATGTTTAAAAATAATTATCAATCTACATTATAATCATTTTCACAAGAATCAACATGTGTATATTTTATTTGTGTTATACATAAGAATGAACCAATATTCTTAAGCATCATGCCTTAGTGAAATTTAAAAATTGACGTGGACTAAAAATAGAATTTATATATTTAAAATTTGAATAAAAAAATATTTTAGGAAGATTATAGTGAAATTTTTTAGAGGTTGATACTTCAAAACCCCCCAATGTGTGTGTGGTTAATGTGTGAGGATTTCAACTTATTGATATTCAAGCGTACAGAATAATTTTTAAGTATAAAAGAATAATTTTTTTACATTTTCTTAATGTCTAAATTTCTGTTTTTATAATTTTAAATACTGATAAAAATCACATCTTTTAATTCTTGTACTGTTCATTTAAGATCATATAATAATTATCCACAGTTAAGACAAGATCACATCTTATTTTTAGTAAGATAAAATGAGGAAATGACAAGAAGGTCAAGGGTGTGGGATTCTTGGATATGAAAATGAATAGTCATGGGGTTTCCAAAATATATTACAATTGATGTTTCGTATATGCTAGAGCTACTATATTAAATCCAAATCTTTGAGGTATATGCTTTTTTGAGTGATTTAATGATCTTTGTGAATAAGAAAAAAGAGTTAAAACTAATAATTAAGGATTCCAATTTAGAAAATATTAAATTGAGAGAAATTCTAGTTGTCATAAATTTGGAAATGATGAATTAAAATACAATCAAGTTAAACCTTAAGAAATAAAATGTTATAAAAAATATTTTTTTTAAGAAAAATTATTATAAATAGAAGCTTATATAACAATAAATAAGGCTGGTTTAAAAACTAACACATTTTTATAAAAAAACAATAGTTCTCCCAATCTTAGTTGAGGAGATCCAAACTATACTTTTTATTTACTTGTATTTTATATTTTTTTGGAGAAGATTCAAATTTTTATTTTTATTAAATAATTTTTAAAAAATAATTTTATGAATCCTGATTTATAAATTTTTATGGATATTTAGTTTTGTTTATATAATTAGTAATGTAAAATGTGTATTTTTTGAAATTAATATGGTTTACTAATTTATTTGAGATCAATTTTAGAAGCACACTAAAATATCATTTAATGAAAAAATTTATTTTATGTTAGTGAATTTTAATTGACAGTGATAGTGTATTCTATGAACTATATTTCTGCATCATAAAAATATTAGATACATTTAATGTTTCAACATGAATAACTGATGATACCAAAAAGTAGAAACATAAAAAATGGAGGTGATTAATTAGAGATAAGTTTATTCTAATTATGAGTTATCTTTGAGAATTATAGGGATGAAACGAGAATAAAGATGAAGAGTATCTTAGAGTACCACAATCCCTTACAATGAGAATTTGAGGAAGAATCAAAACAGGATCTAGTGAATTTAAAAATAGAGAAGTAGGGATATTGAAGAACTAAAAATATATTAGGAAATTATAAAGAGTAATAAAATGATTAATTAAAAATTAATCTATGAATACATTCATTCATGAAGAAGAATATTAGAGTAACTGACCGTTAAGTGTCTCCAAAATGTGATCCAAAAAGATACATGAGTTTTATTACTTATATAACAAGGTGTGATTCATCATATCATATTTATAGATTCATTTACTAGTTAATATTTTTTGGGTCCATATTATTGAATATTTATTGATAGAGTGGTTATTACTAGGTACTATTGATGGACTAAGAAAATGGTTAAATACAAAGGAAAATTTTCATTTTTTGAGTGTGGATATTTTATGTTATTGAATGAATCTTTTCAAAAAGGAATAATATAATTGGTTTGGGTCCATAGATAATGTTGGATAGTATTGATTGTTAAAATTAAGAGGTTCAAGAAATTTGAGAAGACTAAATGGTGAAATTATTGGATAAATAGATGTGTAGTGGGATGCTTCATTATTCACCAGTGTAATTTTATGGACCCAATCATTGGTGTAATATGGTGAGAGAGTGTTCAAATAAAAAGATACCATACCCATTATAATTTTGATTAAAATATTTATATTGTAAATATACAGTCTATGATATTAACAATATGTTGTAAGTTGTTATATAATATTAAGTATAACCATTGTAAAAAAACATGTGATAACTTTACTACTTTATACACATTTATATAAGACTATGCTTGGTTAAAAAAGGTACAATATCCCTTTACCAGCATTAGTATTTTCAAACCAAATGTGGTTATACGTATTTTTAAAAAATGTCTATTTTTTTTAAAAAATAATTATGAAATACTTGGTTTATCCACCTTTACAGGTTTTTCTGTATTATGGAATTAGAATTTTTATTATTATAGGATCATAAGAACCCTTTTAATATATCAAATTTTTTTCAATTTTATACTTTGAAATATGAAGTTTCTATTTTAATTTATTTATATATATATATCCTCAATTCAAATAAATAGTTTCCATCTCTATTAGTTAATTAGACCTATCTAACTTGAATCAAGAAAACAAGATGAAACCTAAGTCCACAAATCAGATGATATGTTCAGTAGTCATATAGGAATCACCCCTAGATGATATTGTTCAGATATTAAATATTTTTAAAATGTATTGAAAACTATTCCTCTAGTGGAAGAAGTAAAATCTATGATTATGTTGAGTTCAATAAATCACTAACTGATTTTTACTCTAAATTTAAGGGCTAAAAGAAGAATTTTACCATTAAAAAGATATGTTAAATATTTTACAATAATAAGGTGATTCTTATAGATAATTGAAAACTAGAGGAATGAGTCAATACAAAGAAATATATATTGATATGGAACATGAACTGCTACATCACTCTCACAAAGCTAGTGAATGTCAAGGAACAATCTATAGTTCATATCAATGAAATTATTTATTTATTTGATAAATAATATTGAAGATGTTTATTTTTTTAAGATTTCATTGAAATGGATTTCGAGGAAGTGTTATATACTTTTTATAAATATCATAATGTATTTACATATTTCAAGTCAGACCAACTGGGAGAAAATGAAAAAAGTGTTAAAGATAACTTCAATTCTATTGTTCATACATGAAAAATGAATGAATAAAATGATAAGATGATAATATTGGACTAGAAATGACGTTTTAGATTAGATAAATATTAAAACAAAATTTCATATCATGAAGTGTCATGAACTGTAAATAAAACTGAAAAACAAGAAATAATTCAAACCAAGAACTTCTCAAAATTAAGATAAAACTAGATTTTACAAAAAATATCACAACCATGTATTACTAATAACAAGTATTATAATGATATATCAAAATGATTGAGATTATTTAAATAATATTTAAATTGAAGATCATGAAAAAAATCATCCAATTAATCATCTATACTTTATTGTAGTAAAACATTCTCAGTTACATGAATAGATATTAATAAAAATTATGAAAATGTGTGGGAGAAAAAATGTTGTAAAATAGATCAATAAATCAAATGAGTAGGTGAAAATTTACAAGTAATATATCCTCTAAAATTTATTCCTTAAAAGATATCATTTCTTCCCAAAATCATCAGGATGAATATATGGATATATTTCACCGTTATGAAAATGAAATATATTGATTTTATGATGATAGTGATATAGGAGGTTTACATATAGGGCTACTGACTATTAGCATAAGATTTTTTCAAATTCATATTATAGAATCCCTGTAGTGAGGGGGAGAAATGTTCAGGGTAATATAAAACCCACTTTTTTAAATTAGACATCATAGAATAGAAGGAAATTGTTTGTGATGAATATATTTGAATGCATGGAAAATTTCATTGGATTTTGAATCAATGTTGTCAATTTTCATGGGGAGTGTTGGTATCTACAATCTCAATCCAACATTGTGTTGATAAGAATATAATTTAATAATATAGATTAAGAATTTGAATAAATATTGGCATTCTACCTTGTGACATAATCAAATAAAGAAAATTGTTAAACCAAATGTTCCTTAGAAGATAGTGATGCATTCTTAAAATGTTTCTTAACCTAATAGGGTAACATCATAGACCATTGTATTTTATCAATAAATTTCAATGTTGAATTGAGAAAATAGGAATACATAAACAATGAGTCAATTAATGAAATTTATAGTATAATTTACATGTTGGATGATGTAACTAAGGAAGATTATGAATGGATTTCCATCCTGGGAAATTAATAATTAGAAATGAAATTTTTTGGAATGTAAAATTAAATAATACATGTGGATTTCTATAATATAGTAATTTTTCATAAATATGTGGGGGATAAATGGAAATTTAATGTTTCTTATATTTAATAAATGTTCATTCTGGATTAGATTCCACACTCAAGATGAATTAATAGAAAAAACGAAAGGAGTGGCTTGTCAAATGGATAGTCCAGTTTGAAATATCCAAAATGATGGAGAATGAAGAATGTAATACAAATTAGAATGTGAGAATGACCTATTTAGCTATGAATAAAGTGGAAATGAAATATAATCAGTGTTTTAAAAATTTTATCATATCTAGAGAAAAAATAATTAATAACGATTGAAGTGATCTCAATGCTTTATTCCTTTATGAAAATGATCATCTGGGTTAAGAAATATATCTTAGTCCTATTTTTTAAATTGATGTGCTGATGATGAAACAAATATATCTCTTTTTAACATGTTTTTTCATATATTATGTGCATTGATGGTGGTGATTTTGGGGGAAAATTATTAATTGTATCTTTATTTAAAATATAATATTATCAATTGTTTTTACCTTTGTGGAGGAATATGAAATTCTAGAGAAGACAGTTTAAAAATTGAATTTTGTGGTGTGCTTCTCTCTCTATTTACTAGGTTTTGATTCTTATTCAATATTTTTATAAAAGTTAGTGATAATGTAACCAAATGTGTTAAGAAAATAATTTTTTTATAAAATTTTTGTGTGTGTGTGCAAGTGCATGTATGATCTTGAAAATTTCTTCAAAATTATTTAGACAACCAAAATAAGTGAGTTTCAAAAGTTCAATCAAATTGTACTCCATATATGGACGTTTTAATTGTCTAAACATTCACAATTGTTTTTTGTAAAGGGTTATACCATGTATACTAATAATTAATTAATATATGAAACATTCCTATGAAAATTATTGTGTCACCCATCTCTAAGTAAATTATTTAAATCCCTTAAGAAAAGATGGGTGTAAAATTACAAAGAGACTAAACATAGTGGAGAAAAAGACTCTTAAACTTATAAGATCTTTTTGTTTATTAAAATACAATAATAATGATGCCAATATGGGTAAGAAAAAAATCACCCCATTTTATTTCTTTTTAATAAGGGATATAAAAATGTTTCATTATACGTAGATATAAAATGGTATTTTCAATAACTCTGTAGTGATTGAATGACATACCCTTGGATTTGGATATATTTTAGTTGTATGTGTTGCAAATAAGGATATATGTTAATGTACGGTAATGTGGAATTAGGTGTATTACATTATAAAGAAAAATGATAAACCATATATTATTATAAAAGGAAATTGTATGGGTATATTCTTATTGGTAATCCCACACATCAGGTTATTAGAGATATGATCCTAAATTTTGGGCAAGTAATAAGGCTTTGGAGTACTTTATAAATTAGTTGTTATGTAATTTTTTTTGAATTCAAAAACTGGAGATTTTATAGTTAGATTAAGAAGTGGGTAATATATAATTGAGTTTCCAAGTATGAATGTTTCTATAGATAGTGTTTAAACACCCTCAGTTTAAGTTTTGAGAAGGTTGGAGTAAAATGTTAAAATAATTAAATCTGATTAAATAATTCATTATTTTATATTTCTTAGTTAATTTGACAATTTCCCAAACCATATGGATAAATTTTGTGATCTATAAGGAATATCCGTTGATTTTTTAAGCATCAACTCAGTATACAAATATTTTAAAATTGTAATGGAATAGATTAATAAATGTCCTTGTTACTCTATGTATGAATTATTTCATACGAATTAGACTCCATATATGCAAACATAATTTTATTGTGTAGGAAACATTCTGTTTCTCTTAAGTATAATACTTATGTATATAACTCAATTGGTTACTTTATAATTATTAGGAAAATAAATATAAACAACAATGGGAATATGTATAATAATGAACTTTGATATCATTTACCTAAGAAAACATGACTTAGGTTACTTGAAATAATCACCTATTATTGAAATACAAAAACTCTACAGACTGATATACATAATTTCAATATTTAATATCATAGAAGAAAATAAATTTGGATGATTATAATGTTGTTCAAATGATTTATAAACACAAAAAACACTTTAAATATTTATTTATTAAAACTTAATAATTTTTTATATTTTATATTTAATCATAGGAAATATTATTAAAGGAAGAAGAAAAATTTAAGATACATTTTTATATTTCTATTTGAGTTCTAAAAATTTTATATTTTAATGAAAATCACAAATGATGATCTTATTTTTTAGAATTAAAGCGAAAATAAACATGATGAGTGGTTTAGAAGTTATTTAAAACTCATATAGTGAGATTAATTGAGCTAAATATGATATGATCAAAAGTTTGATCATCATTATAAAGGAAAAAGAAACATCTTCGATTTTTAAGAATATTGAAGACAATGTTTGGTAGATGCTTTAGTCAATCCATAATGTTCATATAATTGATATTCAAGATTTTTTGACTGCGTTTTTCATTTTTTTGACATAAAATGGATATAATGATGAGATAGAAGGGAAAAAAATTACCCATTAATGAAATGAGATAAATTATATATTTTATAAATCTAAAAATGAAAAATCATATGTTTATCAATTGAAATTAAAAGAATTAAGTATCAAAGACAACATATAATTTGATCACGAAGAAGATTACAAAAAGATGAAATTAGAGTAATGATGTTTGAGTTAGAAAAATACTTGTTGTTTGGAAAAATACAAGTGCATCCAATTTGAGCAGAGGAGATCTATACTATATTCGTTGTTGTACACCTATTTCAAAAGGGTTGGAATTTTTTTTTAAATGTTAATTTAAGGCAGAGAACTTTTTATGAATACTTTATCAAATCTTATTAGAGGAAATTTAAGATATAGTTGGATCTATGAAAATAAAGATTAATGTCGAGAGGTTATTTACATAAATAAGCATTTAGATTAGTTTCACATGAGATATTTCGATGAGTCACACGAGAATATCTTGGTAAATTATTTCAATTCTTTCCAGATAGAAATTTTAAATTATTTTATACATTATTTTTTGTATTCTAAAAATTATGGGAGACATCTAATGTACGTTCATGAGAATGTGAATATATCTTAAAGAAAAAATAGAAAAAGAGGTGAGAAACATGATTTAATGTTTTGATAAGACTATGTATTTGTTGAGATAATCACGATTCTCTAGATGGAAGAAGGAGGGGGATTATTTGAGAGAACCATAAGATCTATATTAAAGAACTAGAGGATATGAGACCATCAACTATAGTGAATAAAAAAATACAAGGTGAGCATATGCAAAATTGATAATCAACTAGGCATCGAAGAAGAAGAATAAAATGTGTAATAAAAACTAAAATTGTAAACAGTTTCTGTTATTATATTACCATGGAATATTTTGAAGAAAGAATTTATATTTAATACTCACTAGTTAAGATAAATTTGGGATTGTATTCTTCAATATTGAATTGAGATAGAGTTCGGTAACCAGCTTATGTTAATGAATTGATTATATGAAGAAATACAATGGTTGATTTTCAAATTCCTTGTGTTAATATTTCATGGTAGTTTTTGTTATATATCAAATAAAAAAATTAGTATTTTTTTTGTAGAGGCAACCCAAGACAGTGTTTGTTGATCAAATTCATGGGGGGATGTAATCTAAAATGATTAGTATGTGCAATTAAAACATAATGTGATGTGTAGTGGGATACATAATTGATCAAATATGTAATATTGTAAAAAAACCCATATAATCTAGTGAGAGTGGTTTAGTGTAGAAATACCACACAACCATTTTAAAATTGATAGAAATATTAATAATTTTAAATCTATGGATTGGGATAATATTAAGCTACATGAAAGAGAAGTCATACATTGTGACAAAACAATTTAAAAATAGTTGGGTTAACATTAATTCATTGTCTTAATTTTATAAACGTTTACTATAGGTTATAAAATAAAAGGATCCATATACTATAGTCATAATTATACTAAAAACTAAAGGGGTTAAAAATGTTAATATATGAATTTTTTTGTTATGAAAATTCAAAAAACCATTTTAACTTCCCTCTCAGAGGTATCTTACAAATACACTATGAAATTTAATATATATTAATATATATAACTATTAAAAGTATAATTTTATTGATTGATATACATATATAAATTAGTTTATACATCAATATATATTAATTTATATGTATATACTAATATATTGACTAATATAGAATACAAAGTAATGTTAATATATTTCCTAAACCCAATTGGGATGATGTGGTCTGGGACCTTTACTAGAAATGAAATGTGACAGGTTAGGGACACCATTCCAAATGAATATCATGAAATTGTTCCCCAAGGGATTAGAGAATATTTTTTGATGCATGTGCATGGATGGAATGGTAAACCCTGATATGGTGTTTGGCCTGATGTTATAGCTAAATGAGTGTGGTTCATGAACATATAAGTGAATTAGGTTGGGGTGAAAAATCATGGATGTGGAGGTGTGGCTGAAGGTGGGGTATGAATAAAAAAAACCTCAGAGCTAGGACATTTATGAATATATAATTTTTATAAAAAATTAATTTATAATAAAATATATTCCAATGTTCATATGCTCTTGGGTTTTTGTTATATATTTATCATCACCTCATTTAACTGTGTTTCAAATAAATGGGGGTAATGACAATAATGGTGTCCTTAAAAATAGCTGATTTAAAATAGAAATTGGGATAAGTTTTTTAATATTGTATCCTGGGGGTCACTTCATAAATAAAAACAAATTTTCCAATTTCCATGACACACATTTATTATTCCAATTTTTAATCTATGGGAATTCTGATTTTATATGATATTGGGGTTAGTGATTTTTCCCTACAAATTAGATTACTTTAATTTTCATGCATTATAAAATAAAAAAATTGAAGTATATAAATAAGTGGGGGTGACTGTGTGGGTTTTTAAGGATTGTTGTGGAAAATGTTTGTAAATTCCCATGATTTTGGTAAATTATTTTTGAATTATATTTTGATATCCAATTTAATAATTTATTTTAAATTTTTTGAATTATTTCCTAGGAGAAACCATACATTTACTTCAAATTTTTCTAATGGAATATTTTGTCATTAATATTGTACAATTCATTAAAATCGATCCTATATCGAGATCACATTGTATATAGTGTAATAGTTCACTAAATAATAGATATATTAAAAATCATTTATGGTCTTCTAGCCTAGTGTAGGTTTCCAAATATTTTATAAATGATTAAAAGATTCATCTGACTTTTATTATTATATGTTTTGGATAATGTACTTAGTGAGATGTCTAGATATTTTATATAATTTTTAAATGTCCCATTTAAAATATTATAAAAAATAAAAATACACTCACATTGATTAACAAGTAATCTAATTGGTTGATGATTTAATAGAATAATAAATACTAAGAAAGTCTTGATTACTTAGAGTGAATGAAAAATAATATGAAACATTTGAAGGAGATATTTTTATTATTTTTTTTATTTTACTAAATCTAAAATGAATAGTAAAATCACTTTTATGGTTATTATAGATTCTATTCTATTTTAGTGCACCATAGTTTAAAAAGATGAAGGATCCATGAGAGAGGTGGGATATTTTTAAGAATGAATAGGGTGAAATTGTGGTTTCCTACGAGGACTAAAGTAATATATTTAATAATGATGTGATTTCATTATTAGAAAATTGTCCAAATAAAATGATATTAAAATACACACCTAGGATTAATGTATAGATAATCAGTGTGTTGTGCAAGTGTAAAAAATAGAAGTAGAGGCCGAAAATTACTTCCTTCCACCCCAAACAAAGAAAAGATAATACATTGATGTGGTGCAATAATTAAAAATTAAATAAATTTTGTTGTACACATGAAGTTAGTAAGGAATCACATTTAAAAGAAGTAGATATTTATGTTTTAAACAAAAAACCAAATCCACCATAAAATTTTGGGTGACTGGTTGTACATCCTAAATAGGGTAACTAAAAACCTCATACCTTCATGTGGGTTCTAAACCAATCATTCATTTACCGAATGTCTTTTTTTTATTTTTTCTATAATATTTTTTATAACATTTTTCTCACATTATTTTTTTTATTACATATTTTTTAGAGTGGAGATATACAAGGAACATCATGGATCAACTGAGCGTCACCACTACAGCATAACTCCTAGGTTGAATATTTCCATAATATTAACTATATTATACAAAAACTCTATAATTTGTTATAATATTTTAGTTAATTACTGAAGTATGAATAAGGTAATAAATTGATAATTTTTTTGGGAATGTTACTATTGTTTTGCATTACCTACTTTTTTAATTTATTTGTTAAATTTTTGGAATATTTATAGAATATCACGATCCTAACCAGAATACCTTCATGAAATATATATTATATTTCAATTTTCCAAAAAACTAATTGATATTAATTGATAGGGATTTATAATATTTATAATAATTATTTAATTCCCTAGTTATAACAAATACATTTATGGCAGTCCGATTGATTTTTTAAGCAATGTGCATAAGTACAACAAGATTCTAAACATTACCAACCTAAGATGTTTATAAGCCTATTTTGAATCAAATTACTTTTGACTTTTCATAATATTCTTGATTAATTTAATAAAATCAATAAATATTTATTTTTCTCAGTGATGTTAGAGTTCTTTAACTATGTCAAAAATTATAAAGGCATCATTTTGAAATATCGTTATATAATAGACTTTTACTCTGGCCTACTTATGAGAGTTTACCTTTATTCTAATCCCACAGAATCCAATAATTACCTACCTGGTAATGAAATTAAAATATTATTATCATTTATTACCATAATATTGATTATATTTCATGATTTTATAATTAACTAGTGGGGGTGGAATAGGCTATTTCATAGGATTTATGGGTGGATAATTTTCATTTCTTTGGAAGATTATTTGGGTTTTCCATCATTTATTGGTGATGAGAGTTCACAAAAATTCAATTTTTTATTTTTATACTGTATTTATCTCGATTAATAAATATAAAATAAAAAATATAAAAAAAATAAAAAATAATCAAAGAAAAAATAATTAAAATAAATAAATAGAGTACAGATGAAAAATCATTAATAGATATAAAATATTATTTGTAATTTCATTAAAGAGATGTGTGAAGGGACCAAATAATTTGAAAGAGGATTGGGTGAGAAACATATATTGAGTTATATTTTTGTTTTAATAATAATTATTTCTTAAAGATTTATTTTTCCTCATTCTACATCATAATTTTTAACATTAGAACACACCCACCTTAACCCAGAGAACAATTACTGTAATGTCCTCATGATTGAGGGAACATTATGAATTTATGAAGTTGATAGAATAAAATGAATGTAATTATAAAAATGCTAAATATTCATTGAGAGAGATAGATTTAAAATATTGTATGTACAACATTTACATGTTTATTAATAGAAAATTTTAATGATTTTTTGTAAATGTGGATTTATTACGGTATTGATATCCATATAAGAAGTGTGATATTTCAAAAAATTTATAAATTGAAGAGTGATTGTAATTTTACTTTGAAAATGTATTTTCATAATGGTTTTAGTTAATTTCAAAGAAGTGAAATATTCATGATTGGGGTAATTGAAAAATAATTTATTTTTGTTATCTTTACTTTCTAATTTAGTGAATTTATTCCCAATTTGTTTTTATTTTATTGCTAATTATCTCATATTTAGTTTATTGAAATATTTAATACTTTGATATTAAAATGGAATAAAATGTAATTATCAGGTATTTTATTATAATAATATTATTAATTGATAATGTGGTAAAAAATTAATTCAATTTTTGGATGCGTTATAAGGGTTTTGAGGAAGTTATAGCTTTGATGCAAGAAGATAATATTTTGAAAAATAATTAGAGAATATGTAAAATTATTGAAGGTGGGAAACCATATATTTGGGTGTGCAAACATACATTAGTTAATACATTGGTGATATGTATGTTTTCTTTTCCATAAATCATGGGGTTTTATTTCAAATGAGAAATAATTTCATAATGTTTGAATACTATATAACGATTTTTTTTCTTATTACAAAGAAGAATGTTTGAATAATTGAAAAGGAAAAAACCATACATATGTTACTACAAATATTCTATAGCATATATTTTATATTTAATCATATTTTATCTATTTTTGAGGATCTACTACCCATATAAAAGAGTTACATTTGATACATAAGAGTACCCAGAATTATACATGGGGTTTTTCCTTTACCACAAGAAGAGTCCTTGGGTAATATATAAGAGTATCCGATATAGCAATTTATATTTAATATTATTAACTATTCTTATTGAATAATTAACCAATAATATGTAATGTTTTTGTTTAATATATATAAAACATTGTGTTGATGTGTGAGATATTTTTTTTGATGATATAAATTTAATCAAATGCGTTAATGAAATATTAAATAAAAATTATTTTTATCTCCAACAATAAAATTCATTATTAATTTCCCAAATATAGAAATTAAATTTTGATGAATATATAAGAAATATATTTAGAAATATAAGGATGTCAATGTTGTCAGAATAATTTAGAAGTAGGAGAAATTCCACTTAGGTGATCCACATAGAAACTATCAGGGGGAGTAGTTGGAAGGACATAAGGAGAAATGGGTGTGAGAAATTTAAAATAATAGGGTAATAAAACTAAGTTCAAATAAAATGAGGTACTCATAAGGTTCTGGTTTCACCATTTTGGATTAAACAGATCAATAATCTACTATAATTAGTTTACAAATCAAAATTTATTTCACTGAATAGTTTAATTGTTTATTTTCATCTCTTGTTTTCTATTTTAATATTGTGATTTCCAAACCACTATGATCAAGGAGAGATAAAAAGAGGATAACATCCATGATGAAACTAAATGTTCTAAAGCCTTTAAAAATCATTTCATCTTCCCATTTATAGTATATGGTAATTTTTAATTCTAATGAGGTTGGGGTTAGAGAGAATTCCATTTATCTCGATTTCCCATTATTTTATACCCTTCAAATTGATCCAATTTTACTCTATTATGTTTTTTATTGTAAAACAATGGACCCAATTCCCATGTAGAGATTATAATTTTATTTGAAACTAGTGCCTAATAGTGAAGGATTCACTCTTAATCATGGTTTTCTTAGTATCCTAAACCTAGGAGACAATAGTTTGTACTATAGTAATGATCTCTTATGGGATTTCTCTCCAAAAAATATAAAGAAGTATGTATAAATATGTGAATTATGGGAAATGATCATATAGTTATATAAGGGGGAATTTTTAATGAAAATATTATTTAACAGACATACTGATTATAGAGAGGGTTATATTTCTTCTAAACATCATTCATTTTTTATTTGAATTTTCATATTTTAATTATCTTTACATTCCAACACACAAAAGAAAACCCTTATTTAAATTATTTATATTATTAAAAAATATATATAAATTTTTACTAAAGTCATTGAGTTTTTAGAAGGACCCTCAATGAAAAAAATTTGTAATCATTGTAACATGTCATGTAGGACGTCTATTTATATTTTTATATAACTTTGTTAAAATTATTGTTAACAACCATAGAAATTAATGGGAATCAATGAGAATGAATCCAACTGATGATTACAAGTTACAATCCAATGTTTATATGTTAATCTATTCCAAAATCCTTTGATAGTCCAATTACCCAAAATGGATTTCCAATATTTTCCCCATTATGAATATAAATGAGAAAGTCATGGTATTTATTAACCTCAGAGATCTGGACTAACATTGTCTCAATTTTGATTTACTTGTTTTGATTGGAGAGGAGATTATTGTTTCCATCGCTGCATTCCAATACCTTAAAATCATGTAAATGTACATAGTATCAAACCAGATATGAATTTACCCTTACGATGAAGAGGCCTCTACCTTCGGGAAAAAAAAAGAAATATACTAATACTAAGTAATGTTTTTTTAGAAAAATAATCATGGAGATACATACCAATGTTTCATGTATCCTATTTTCATTTACATAAAAGTTCATACATAATAATTACATGTGTAAAATATAAAGGAAAAATATCAATGGTATTGTGATAATATAACTGTAATCGAGGTAATTTTCAATATGTTATATAATAATCATTTATGATGAATCCCTGGAAATTTTATTTCAAGAGACATCTCTAAAATTACAATGATTTATTGTACACCACCAATTAATTAAGGTTTACCTAGAGAAATCCAAGGTTATTATTTATTTAAATCATCCATGTAACCTGAAATAATCAGGAAGAATCCCTAGAAATCCAAAAAATATAAAGTTTTTCCTAGCTAAACTCATTTAGTTTTTTTAATTCAAAAAGGTAATGAAGAAATTGGTTACAAACCAATGGGGAAAGTATTGTGAAATGTAATTGGGTGGTCTAAAATAATAACTTTTATATACCCCAATACGGATGCCACCTATAGATGGAAAACCCCTCACATTCAATATATAAGCCTTGAATAAACCCCTATTTACACTCCCAACTAAGAGAAATAATACAGGAATATAGAATAGACTCAATTATCTCCGCATGGATATGTTAGAATCTAAGACCTCATATTAAAATTTCATGATGAATTGACTTGAATTAACCATCATGGGGAATAATTTAATAGATTATCTACAGCACCAAAAGATCCACATAGCCCCAAACAGTGACCAACTCACTTATATATATATATACACACTTTTTTCTAATTCTAACAGGGCACCAAACATGATGTCAAATTATTTTATAATAGTTAAAAATTCAATTCATATCCTAAAATAAAATTAAGGGAAAGAGATAAACAATTTTTTCATATAACTTTCTATCCAAGATGAAATATTGATATATTTGGAGGTCTATGATGAATAAGTATTATCCTTCCATAAACCCTACCAAATATATGATATTTAAATTCATGGTTCTTTTAGGAACCAAACAAGTAGAAATTTTTCAAAATCCACGAAAAAATGGGTTATCTTGGGGATTTTGATCATCTCTTAAATTAATACATCCCTACATATTATTTCAAACTTTTTAAAGGGTTTACTCACAATGTGGAAAAATAATTGGCCCTCATATCAGGTCTAGAATGGTCTTAGTAGATACTAACTATCTGGAAAATCGAAACGTATATTTATAGTTAGTTATCATATAGAAAAATGGTTACCAATCCATATAGACAGATTAATTAATCCTCTACCCTGATTAAATAGTTGATTTTATTAAAAATTTCATCTTAGATACAACATTTTCATATACATTTTGTATTCCTAGAATACCCAAGAGGATGCATTAGACAACAGAGACATTGCCTTGGAAATCCCAGATCAATATGTAATTGGTATTCATTCTAGTAATCTCATGGTGGTATCACTATTATTCAATAATTATATATACTAAATAAGTGATGTTAATTTCACCCTGGTCCAAGGTGGGCCTTCATCCTTACCAATTTTTGTCATAGTTGGCGTGATGTCTACTAAAATGGGGTGTCAATAAATAAATGTTATATCACAATTTTGATATGAGAAGAAAAAGATTAGTCTATTAAAATAAATCATTATTGTTTAAGATGGACTAGATTCATAGAAAGTCCTCTACAAATGAGGTTTTGATTGGGTCGTCCTCAAGTTCATTGAAGTACAATAATCGCTCAATATTTTTTAAGAAGTCTAAACCAATGCCTATAGTGGTCATAAATCAAGAGCCTTTATTTTCCCTTAAATTAAAGAACTATGATACTTTTACCCCATTATTATATAATATTTAATTCAATTAACGTATAAATTTAATTCACTATAAATACATTCTCACATTATCCATCAAACCTCATTGTTATTTAACACCTCCAAATACTCTTGGACATTTACCTTATATGGCATAATGATCATGGGTACATGAAATCCATCTAGAATGATTCAATTAATTTTCATTATTATTGCAAGCAATTCCATCTTTAAAATGGAAAAAATGGTTCACCTAAAAGAGTTCAAAAAAAGGCATTCATAAAAATAATGAAATACAATGTAATAACCATATTCATAGTCCCACATGAAATACTGATGTAAAATTTTTCCAATTTTTTTCTGTCTCTAAAGAAAATGATTAGTATCAGGAGCAGAATATTATTTCCTTCCACTCATATGATTTCCATGAAACTAAAGATAGACCGATAGATTCCTTGAATAAAACACTATCCAATATCCTTTATATGATGGTTGAAAAATGAATGAAGTATTTTCTAGATAAAATTATTCATTATTTGTGGGATTATCTAAGCATGACCTATACCTCCATAATGAAAAATCCATACTCACTAATGCATGAGAAATTTTTTTAGATTTCATATTAATGTTTAGTTTCCCTTAATTCACATTTCCTACTAAGATAGATGATTTGAATATGAGAATACATAGATCAGAATTTATGAATTATGAAGACTCATTGAGAAGAGGTTTTATACAACACAATCCTTGAGATTAATTAAAATCATGTAATTTGATTAATCAGTAAGAATATTTGACTCCACTCATTTGTATAATGGGAATTAGGGTTATCATTTAGAATTAGCATGATATATAGGATGAATACCATGAATCATAATCCAAAATGAGAAAACCCATATTATATACAAAAATTCCACTACAAAGGATCCTTCAGTATGATCAAAGTAGATGAATTGTAAATAATTCTAGCCACCCACTTAAGATACCTCAATAAATAATTTTCACAACCTGTGTTCATGAAATGATATTCTAAATGACTTTAATATACATAGAATAATTTCTCTTTTTATGAACCAAAACTGGTTGAAACATTAATCATTTTCATAATAAAATTAAATATAATGGCATATGGTATCCCCCATATGATAAGAATCTTTTTTGAGTGATCCATTAGTATGACCCAATCCTTTACACGAGAGAGTGATTCATGAATGATTTCCTAGTGAATGGTTTCCTTTCCATAAACCTATAATAGAAATAATTTTTTCCCATATAAATAATAACTACGTGTTTCCGGATTACCATTTATAAAATATACATAATACTTTTATTCTTTTCTATTTCAGATAAAATTTAAAATAACATTAGTTCTAACCCTAGTTGTCAATTACTTAGTCATTCACGTAAAGTCTACACTACATCAGATTGAAAAAAATAAATACAATGTATTTTCCCCTTTATTCAATCAAGGTCTACCCCGAGATTTATTTTATGGTCGATGCGTATCAATATTCCTATAATCATAATAAGAGTTCTTACCTCTTCAATACATAAAAATTTTATAGTATGATACACCACATAATAGCCGAAAGAGTCATTATATTTTATTTTCTTGGTAATTAGAAACATAAAACAAAAATAAAATAAAAAATATTATAATGTAATTTAATGAATTATTTAAAGGTTCATCAAATCTTAAATTTACTCAATCTCATATCTGGGGGACATACATCCAAAAGAATGTTTGACCATAAATCATAGAAAGAGTAATAAGAAAAGAATATATTTAGTTTGCAACCGCGAGGTGTATCAATAATTCATTATCATTATATCCCGAGGCATATCATAATATATATTTCATGAATCATAACATGGAAATGTGAATATAAAAATTGAATCATTCATAAGAATTTCCCCATGGTTTATCACCATGGTGTCTTAAATCATAATTACCAAGGTTACTCACAATGTTATCCTAAAATATTCCATTTATAGAGATAAATACATTACATAATCTATTGGAGGTCTATATGTGTACCCCATTCATATGTATTAATTATTGTAAGAAAGATTTATCCTAATAAAACATTTTATCAATATCCCATATAGAATAAAGAATGATTTTTGTAAAAATAATTGCATACATATGTGCATAAAGACATAATCATTAGATCATTTTTAACCTATGAAAGTGGAATATCAATTTCAAATTTTCAAATCCAAATACTAATAAATTATATTTACATATATGTAAATACCCATGTATAAGTAAATGGGATGGATATTATCAATATAATATTTTTATGGGACATAGATTAATTCAAGAAATAAATACAGCAACAGGACAATATAAAATGTGGGTATAAGAAATTGAATAAAGAGAGGGAGTTAAGGTCTCTCACTAATAAAAAACTATTCCTCCCAGAAATAGTAACGAAAAGAGTATATGAAAATATTACACTCTAACATCATAAAATATCCCACAAAAGGTACTTGAATGGAATATTTTAAGTATATTATTCTCTAACCTTGATGATTTTCTTCCAAAATCATTAGGATGGAACGATGAGGACTTAAAGACAACATAGAGATACTCTATGAGAGTAAATATGATATAAAAATCATGTAATATGGATTTTTTGTGGATAAGAATGGGGATAGTTGTGTATTTATCATAGAAGAAGAGGAATTGTTTTTAAATTTCCATATATAGGTCCTTCAATTCTAGGTTGTATAAAATGTAATACTATATTCTTACCAAAGGGGTTTTATCATGGTTTAAGACATGTGGTTAATATTTTATTTTATTTTAATTTATATCTACCTAAATTCAAATTTTAATATTAATTTTGATATGGAAATGGGTTTTCAACAAAATAATGTTTTTAATATCATAATTTCAATTGTTGTCTTTGGGAAGTCATTTTTATGACTTTAAATTGATTTAAATACATTAAAATATACAATATTAATAAAATACCATATCTTAGGTCATTGATTATGTTTAATTAAACATTACAACATTATTAAAAATATATGAAGTCATAAAACATACTGAAAACACAAAATTACATTTTTTTAATTTTTAGTAAAAATAGTATTTTAAAAAATTATAAATTCACCATAAACTAATTTATATATGATGATTTCAAATATAGGGTTTATTTTTAAAAATAATTTCATAAATATGAAATTTAAACCATTAAATAAATGTTTTTTATTCATAATATTTTTTATGATAGAGACCAATTTGTGACACGAATTAAAATTCTATAGGAAATATAAAATTATATTATCATTTATGTTTATATAATTACTATTTTAGAAGGATATCTAATTAAAATAAATTTAATTTTCAGTACCTATGATTATTATAAAATTGTATATATATTTATTGGGATATAGTATTATTTCTATTGAAAAATAAGAATATAAAATTTATCTTATGACCATTTATATTTTATTAAATAAAATGTTAATTGAAATGCTATTGATTAAAATAAACTTTTCATTTATATAATGAAAATTACACTTTTATGATAATATGGTCTAGAAACATGAACATTTATTAGACCAGTATGCACTCTATGGGTGATGTGTGTGATCGTGGTAGATTCATGGGGCAACTCAACAAATATTTAACTAGTTGTGATCTCTAATAACATTAACATACATAATATTTGATTTCAATAGAGCCAAGTTTATCGAATCTGTTATTTTATTTCTTTCCAGGGTGAACCACTATGATTCTACCTTACTCCCACGTTTTAGAAATTTTTATTTAAAGGAAATTACTCTACTGGTTGAGGCTATTATTCCCATTATATTTATCAATTATCATTGGTTATTAACTTTTATGAACACTAAATATAACAATAATATTTTTAATAATGGTAATAGTTCCCCATGATCATATTTGAAAACAATTATATTACAA
Source organism: Viscum album (assembly GCA_963277665.1). NCBI lineage: Eukaryota > Viridiplantae > Streptophyta > Magnoliopsida > Santalales > Viscaceae > Viscum > Viscum album. The sequence continues at coordinate 991,648,157 of OY728133.1, forward strand.
TTATATTTGTTATATTACCTCATATAAATACCATTCCATTTTTACATAAATTACTCACTATAATTCCTGAAATGGTTCTATTTTTTCCATTATCTAAAATATAGATTGGTTTACCTATATTATAATTAATTTCTATGTTGTTTTTCATGGTGGAAATGATCCTAAAATATTAGAAAGATCCAAATTTTCCCATTCTAATTTCATAATTAATATTTTCTATCCTATTATAATTTTTTTTCAATTTTCATGGGTTTGGTTACTGAATAATGTAAACTTATTCCTGAACTAAAGTATTTTTAAAATTTCTTGGTGTTTTATTAGTATAACTATATATAACATAAGAAAAAAGTATTATAGGAACAAAAGTTACTAATAATATTTGGATGTCACATAGAGGATACGTAGATATATCTGAATCACCTCAGAGATAGCCATAAATTTAACATTAATCCTAAAATTTCCAATGTATCATCTTATCCTTGACATTGCGTTTTCTATACTAGAAACAAATTTGGACACCATATGATTGAACCCAGAATTTATTATCCTTTGAAAAATTATCGAACTTAATTCTTGATCGGTTCCTTTAGAAGAATGAAAATTCTTATACCCGAGAACTACATAAAGATAGATTGTTATTATTTTAGGATATATAGTGATTTACAAATCACCAATCTTATAACCATCAGAATAATATATTATAATCAATCTCCCATGCCATCATAGTGTGTTAATCTTTATCATATTCACGATTACTATCTATGATTCTACTACAACGTTTCATCTAATTGTAGAAATTAAAGGGGATAAAATAATCCACATGAAAAGTTGAACTAAAAAATTAATGTAATATTAAATTGAAAATTATTAAGAAAGATATAAATGAATTAAATCATATTCTAAATAAATTTGAATTAATTACCCAAAAATTTCTTATATATAGTTGATAAATAATTAAAAAAAAATAATAAATTGTTTTTTACCAAAAAAATTTAATTTTTTTATATTTCATCCTAATAATAATATAAACATATAATAAATGAAAATATATAATAAATATTCAAAATAAAAATTAATATGAAGTAATAATAAGAACACTCTATATGAAATTATTTTATTCCTTCTAAAGAAGTTTTTCTTTTTTATTTTATATTTTGATTTAAAATAAAATTAATAAATTTTAAAATAAAATTAGATAAAAATAATTTTATTTTTTTATTTAAATTTAAATATTATATAAGGATTATGTTTTGATATTATTCTAAAAAACATGTTTCTTAGGTCAACCGTTTGATATACTTGTACAATGACTTTTATTCCATTATTAGTATATAAGTATGACATAGAATGTTATAAAACCATTTTATTGTGAAATATAAAATTTGTAATTTATATACTATATTTTAAATTTTTTAGAGTTTAAAAACTAATATTTTATATTTTAACACATGAGTAGTATTTTCCATATAAATTTTATTAATACATTATACATTCATTATATTATAACTAATTTTTATCACATCTTGAAAATTATTAAGAAGAAATTTATTTAAAATTAAAAATATGTGTGCCCAAATTATCTAATAATGATCATTTTTTCTTCAATTATGAATATTGTGTTTCCTTAGATAAAAAATATTTACCACAATAAATACTTAAATAGAAAAAGTAAAAATTAAGGTTTTATTAGATTAAAACATGTTAAAAACGTGATTCAGAATGACTTTTTGGGATATTATCAACCTTATATCACCTTAAAATAAATCTTTTTATTTTTTAATATCCATATTACTTGTTTATCATATGATCTATTTATATTATTCTGAAATATTTAATAAATTCCATTACCAAAAATCATATAAGGGGCCTACCACAACACATTAAAGATACACCTAAAAATTATGTTTGACCCAAAAGTCCCACCATACCTCCTTCCAATTTAATTTTATTTCATTCCCATGAGCTTCTAGTCATAAGATATTATAATATTCCAACCATTTTTTGGGATCTTTTTAAGAAATGTTAATGTGACAAACATGAAAATAAATTTATCTTAGCTTTTATCATTTCTATTTTTATTATGAAATTATAATATTAAAATAAATAAATAATAAACTATTTATTACTTAGATAACTATTATTATATTTATATGATATTAATCACAATTTAACCAAATTCCTTTAAGAAAAGAGAAAACTACATTCATGTGTGTGTAGACTAAATCTTACAAAAAGTGTCATGTTTAATATACCTTAACAACAAAACATAGTTCTAATTTCAGATTTAAAAAAGAAATATAATATTTTTAACAGGTTTTATGACTTGAAAATAATAAATGATATTTCCCCTTTATCCTCTTCTATGGGAATCAAAATCATCATCTATATGTTCATAAAAAGTATCGTCTCATTGGAATGATTGATATCCATCATAATTTTCATCCCAAACATACATTTTCTGTCATGAAAAATATTTTAATGGATAAATATGATTTTTATGATAAAATTAATGTTATTATATAATAAATTTAGTAACCAATTAATTATATTATCAATAAACTATCATATTTAATTCATTCATATAAAACAAGAGTATTATAAAAAAATATTTTTATTCAAATAATGTAATATATTCATATTCATTAATCCTTCATTTTTTATTTTCATAAATATAATATATCACACTTATAAAATAGAAATTATATAAATATGCTAATAGTGACTGATATTGAAACTAAATCATTTCATTATCTTATATAATATTGGTACGTTCTTGATTTGGTCGGTTTGACTACATTTTAGAACAATGATATGAAGTAATATCATGAAGGGATATAAAAACTATTAATGAATTAATATAATATAAAAAATTAAACAATTATTTATTTTTGGTTTTATGATGGATAGATCAATAATAATAATAATTTAGAAAACACTCTTCACTAGTTTGGAATAACTGAAATAAGATTTCAATAGATTTCATCATCTACTATAAAGAATAAAACACTCAAGAATGCTAATTGAAACCTAAAATATAGGAATAAATCATATCACCTAGTAATTTTAATTTATTTTGTTAATATTAACTTTTTAAGAAGACTGAATGATGACATTTCCCTAATGAATCTAATATAAAACAGTAATTTTATAAAACCCAAGATGTTGGAAGATTAGTAAAAACTAACTAATATATATATGTATATAATGAATACTAGTGAGGGGTGTAATTGTTTACAGTTATGAATAATGTTATTAAATATGAAAATAATAAACTAAATTTAATAATTACGGATATTTGGTGAAAATTCATGATGAATCGAGAGCATGGTAAGAGTTTTCATCTTAACATTCCCTGCTTTGCAGCATGTTTTTTAGTTTTATCCTAATTCTATTTATTTGATGTATATAATTACAATTTTAAAAATTTTATGTTGAAATAAATTTTATTTATTTATATTTATGTATAGTTTCATGAACAAACATTCAATTGGGTTTTATTCAAATGATCACCATGTTTTAAGGGGTTTTCATGACTCAAATGTTTTTATTGGGTCAAAATGAATTCCCTTTGAATATTATTTCTAAAAAATGATCCATTGTATCATAAGATGATGTTATGTTGTACTTAGAAATTATTTTTGGGGAAATGATTCCTAACATTTAATTCTTACACTTTCATGATTCTATAATTAGGAAAAAATTCTTTTTTGTTAAGAGTAATTCTAATTTCCAGTACTTGAATTTTCTTTTATATCCATGTGTTTAGTAACTAAAATTTTCTCATTAATAATTATAATCCTAATTAAATTTTATCATTTGTAACATACAAATTTTCATTATCCTATATTTAAAAAAATGATTTCATTACCCTTTACACAGTGTTGGTTTTCAAAAAGGTCAATTCAAAATGTTTTAATGATTTTTTTTAATCCTTTAAAACTAAATGTTTTCCCCTTACATTACAAAAAACTATTATATAACCATTATTTATTTAAAAATATATATTATTAAATATTTTTTTATAAAAGTTAATGTTTTTAAATGGTATAAATACATAATTGTAAACATTTTACCATTTTCAAGATTCCACTATTCAATGTTACCTATTTAAAAGTAATAAATATTTAAATATTATTTATGAGTCCTTTATAAATTAAAATGTTCAAAATGACTATAATTTATTATATTAAAAAAATATGAAATAATTTTCTAAAAAACTTTTTACTATTTAACTATTGTTTCCTTCTTTTTCTCTATATTCATTATTTATTTTGAAATAATTTTATTATGAATTAGATTCTTATATGTTATTATAAAATAATATATTAGTGTTATGGAGTTTTTGGTATAAATGGTGTGGATATTTGTAAAAAAATTCTATGACACCATCTTGAATTGTTGTGAGTCCATTTTTTTTCTTTTTCCTAGGTTCGTAATGATATGTTGAATGATACCAATTTTATTTCTCTTGGGTTTTCAAAATATGATGGATGATTATAATATTATGTTATACATATTTATAGATAATAATGGTTGAGGACCTATATCAACCTTCTCCCCATAATTTTCTCCCACCTTGCTACCTTTTCTGGTCCCCTTTGGCTCCCTTGCCCTATTCCCCATGCTTATGTGTTCTCTGGTGCGTGTCTCTATACATCCCAGCTTAGAGCAGCGTTTTCTCACCAATTAACCCCATATCAAATTTTCGGTGCTGGTGTTGGACCTCATTGGAGTTTCTCCTAGACCTGGGTCGCATCTATTATCCCTTGATGGTCTTTCAGCATCTGGTTAATTGGTTAGGGGTGCTGGTTTAGTGGGTCGGAGTTTTGGTGGTGTCGTATGAGGTACTCTGGTGGTTGTAGGGTTGGATGCAGGCTCACTTGGTCTAGACCCATCTGGAGGTTCCTGATGATGTTATTCTTGGAAGTGTTATGATGATACTAGTGTTCTCTAGGTTGTGATCATAGAATTAGTGAAGGTTTTTTTGGTTGATGACTTTTTTTTAGTAAGGATTACTCATTGGTTGTCTGTTTGATTAGTATCTAATGGTGTTTGTGGCACTGTGATTCTTCTTAAGGATTCTGTGGTCCACATTTATGGTTTCTAGCATCCTGTTCCTCCTCAAGGGGTGGCTTTAGATGGGTTTTTAATCACAGAGTTTCCTTAAGAGTATTGTGATTCTGATATGGATGTTTTGAGAGCGCATGTCCTTGGCCATCGATACTATGCACAAGCATTTCTGCATGGGACAACATGATGAACTGTGAAGGAAGGTTGTATGCTATTATTAATGTTTTTGATGTTAGGTGAGGCTTTTACATATTTTGAACTGGGTTCTAATGCCATGAATTTTGGTTTGCGGGGTCCGTTTTTTGTTTTTAACTCTTTGAAGTCATTTGGGGTTTCCACTCAACCCTTAAAAGGGGGTCCTTAGAAATTAAAAAGTTAATTTTGAGAAAATATAACATAAAAATATATTTATCATCCCAAATAGTACATTAGAGGATTTATTACTAGACAAAGGGTACTTAAATCGATTTATATCAATCTAAAAAATTACACATGAGGTTTTATCCAAATCACAATGGAAAACATGCGGTTTTTTCCTATACCGTGTAGGTACATGGGTTTTGAACCATGCCTACTATGAGAAGAATGTCTTTGTGGGTATCCTTGACAATTTTTTTTTATGCTCATGTTTATGGGACAAATTTATACACATTCTTGTTATGATTTAATTATATCATTCCTCATGTTTTTTAGAATAATGTTTCCATAAAATTTTTATTCAATTTTTTTATTATGCCAATATAAATTACATAAATACTGATTGATATTATATGAATTCCGGGGTTTTATTTTATTATTAATTTGGATTATATCCACATGCTCATATTCTGGTCACTCAATATATTTTATTATAACCTCTTATGATTACCCTAATTAAGAATATGAGATCAATTGTATCTTATGTTAATATTCCTCATGTTATGGAGATGATTATATTATATAAAATATAAAGGAGAGATTCTATAAGAGAACAATTATGTAGAAATAAGAACAAGTGTTGACAATTAGGAATTTTTTTCCTATTCTCTAAGACTATAAATATCTTGGTCAATTGTTATGGGAATATTTGCGAGATGTATTAATTTCCCTATGGAATAAATGTAAGATTTATATATCTTTATACTAGTTCTCTATAATTTGTATCAAAGAAACATTCAAATTTTTTTAAGATTTTTTTATTTATTTTTTAATATAGATTATAAATCATTCTGAAAATCATAGAGATGATTAAAATTATATAATGATATCCCGAAATATTGTAAATTTACTAAGGGTGTTTCATTGAAACACATCCCTACCATGATACAAGAAAGTGGATATAAAAGTGGAAGTGATGCACCGAAGGGTAATCACATCAAAGAGAATTGGTTAATATTTGACTCAACAGTCACACTAATCTAAAATGAGTGGGCCTATGATGACACACATGGGTATAAACTCTTGTAGGAATTTACTTTTATGACCACATGCTCAATTTAAACCACAATGAAGAATATATTTTTTATTACTTTATGGGATTATGCTGAGTAGTATAATATAACTCTACTTAATGTTACCCAAGTTAAACTAGGATTGGAATAGGATAGGAACATGGAATTATAGGCTAATATGATGATACAGTATGGGAAAAACTTCTTAATTAATGGATGGATCTATATGGAACCATTGGTGTGAGGGAAAATGTGGGGAATGCATCAATAAATCATCAATTATAATGGTAGATAGCGTAAGAAAACATAGGATTATGAGAAACTAGTAATCACAAAATATGGTTTACAATTTGGACATGGTGAATATAACAAACACACAATAGAATAGAAATATAGAGTTTCATAAAATTTCAAGTGATAATGATTATGAATTATAGAATGTTGAATTTAATATATATCAAAAATTTGAAAATAAACCAGAAGATATTTTCTGTAATAGAACTAGAAAAATACTTGTGGAAAATTGGGCCATCAAGAATAAAATTTTTAAACAAAAAATGGGTGTTATTTTAAAATTATTAAAAAAATAAAATTCATTATATGTTACCATTAATAATTCAATGTCTTGTTTGTGTGTATGTTTCTTATAATATATGTCAACACTATATTCCATGGGCAAACCAAGATTATGGGAATAAACATCCTCTATGATAAATAGATAAATAGAATACCTACGCAACCCCTAATACCTATGTTGATCCTAATATTTAAGGTACACACACCCTCCAATAAAGAGTTGAAGATGTATTTTTGGAATCTTATTTTAGGAATACTAATGTTTCTAATAAATTTTTATGGGAAAATTAAATTAACAGAAAAATTATTTTATTATCAAAGAAATATTCTAGGGGTATGATTAATATATTAAAATTTTATGTTTATGTTAATTTTCCATGGGTAAATATTATTACCCTTCCATGAAATAAATTTAATATGATTGATTGTCTCTCTCCATTTAAAGGGAAAAAATAATTGGAGTGAGAAAAAATTTATATTAACCTATGGTAATTTAAAAATGAAGGTATAATAATAATCACAGTATATAAAAAATTTATATAATGTGGGTATTGATAGAAAATAATGGAATACTCTGTACTGATATAGTTGGATAAAAACTAAATAGTTCAGATAATTCTATTTTGAGGAAGGATATAAGTTTACCAATTTTATAGGGTTGATAAATCTCTATAAAATTTTTCCTTAGTGAACTCTATAATAGAGAAATCATTATATAATTTGGTATATAAGTGATTAATACATTTCTTGGGATATAATTTATTTAAGGGGAGAATTTGACGACCCTAGATTTTAATATAGTTTTTCTCCTAAATGAATCAAATATTATTGATAGCTTTCTCTATATACATCACCGAAGAATAATTATCCTCAGAATTTTGGTGGAATATTATTAATAAACAAATAATAAAAATAAATATATCATGTAATTAAAACTATATTAATCATCCAAAATATTATTACACTTATCAAATACAGTATAAATGAGATTTGATAGAAATATTCTTTCTTGAAATACATTTTTTAAATATATTTGTATGAGTTATATAAATAATTAAATCAATAAATATTAAATGATTATAAATAAAATTTCAATATATCGACGAATATATTAGTATTTTAACATTTTCAATGTTTATGAAAAAAATAAAAATAACACTTAATATTTTTAAAAGTCGTGTTTCAATAAGAGTTGTTTTTCTTGTTATTTTTAATTTTTGTTTTAAAAATAAATTTATAAAAAAATATTAATCTAAATTTGATATAAATATATTAATTTCATGATTAATAATTTTAAAAATATCATATCTTGAATTTTTGATATATATCCATTTTTTTATGAATAATGAAATATACAGATATTGCATGTTTTATGCCATTCTTAGGCTTTATGTGTGAATTATAAATTTAAGAAACTTATTTCAGGTGAAAATATTTTTTTATAAATATTATTATCCATTTTAAAATTTTTATTTTACTTCACAAACATATATTTGATATTTTTAAACAGAAGTAATATTTTTCTAAAAAAAATTATATTATATTATACATTTTTTATATGAAAATTAATTGTAAAATGTTATAAAAACTGAATAAGAAGAAATAAATTTCAAATTTATAATCATTTGGTCCATATTTTATAATTATTACCACTATACTTTTTGGAAAAATTATTTTGTTACCTTAGGTAATAACTAGTTACAGCGTTAAAACCTCAAATAGAAAATGTAATAAATCAGTGTATAAATATCATGAAACATGTTTAAAAAAGTAATATAACTGAGTTTTTGAGATATTATCGACCATGTATCACCCTTTAATTATAAGTCCCTAGCCTTAAATGTTACTTAATCTTTAGTTATTACAATATTACACATTGAGGATCTTTTTAGGTTTAGAGTTTTAGAGAATTAGATCATAAAACATGCATTACATTCCACATTTAAACAAAGTGGTTACATAAAAGATAGTATTCATTTTTCCCATGAATGGAAACATATTAAAAATAAAACATGGATTCTTTCTTGAAACTTCCTTGACACTATCATTATATCATGTACCATTCCCTTGACCTGTGAAAAGAATTTCAAAAACATGGGATGTGCATAATATGGTCAGTAAGAGTTATAAAAAAAATATTAAATGAAAACATTAGTCCATGCATGAAATCATACATTACTCATAAAACATAATCACATACCTCATCAAGTCATGAATAAATCATAGTAATCATAAGAAATAAAGGTAACTTGAGGCATTCATAACATTCTTATGCAGGTAGTAACCCTCTTGGTTACGTTTAGAATAACCATCACAGTATATTCCCTAAATCTATTCGGAAAAACCTTAACGTTTAACTCCTTCGTGTTACCCAATGAATTGGATAGATATATCGGGCTCACCCTCCCTTAGTTTATCACGGAACCACCCATCTTCATAACAATTTCCAAGAACCATAACATAATCGTATCACATAAAACATGCACAAAGGAAACATAAAATTTCCACTTTTCAATCCCAAGATATCAATACAACACATTGATATAAAAACATTATGAAAACCATTTTCAATACCAAAATAATATAAATGTAAAACATGGTATTTATTTTTCATTCAAAAAAAGTCATGGCTTGTAGAGGAAGCCGAAACTCAAATAATGGTCACGGTGGTGGGGAAGTCGTTGTTACCGCATACGTACGACAAAAAAACATTCCCTTTTGTATTTTAGTAAAGGATTCATATAATAATATTCCTTTTTAATAAACGTAAAAGTAAAAGGGGTTTATACACCGTATAAAAGAAAGTTGTGTATAAAACAAAATATGCCTCATTGAAAGGAGATTGAGACTAAGTCCCATACTTCGTGTCCGACTTGACTCGATCGTTCATTAATCTCCAGAATAATAAACTTGAGTTAATTTCTACTTGCTTAAGAACTTTTTTCAAATTCATTATTCTTTTTATATCACTTATTACCATGTCATGAACACTATGTAATTATTTAAGTTAATAACGGCCATTTTAACGATCATTGGTACGTGAGTAAAAAATAAACTCTTTATAATTACACGTTGCTCATGTATCCATTATATCCAGAGTTATATTCAGGATTTGGATATCATATATATCATATATATCCATTATATACATGAATTTATAATATTACATAACATTTAGAGGTAAGAAATGAAATGCACTGTTTATGGAGACGGTAAGTCGTACGTATGCATGAACACTACATTCATTTCAATTTCGTATTTTATGGAATGGAATCATAATGACATAAAGGTATATTATAATTCGAGTATAATATCATATATAATATCATTAACTCCATCCATTATACGTCCCACATATGGCATTAACAAATCAAATCACTTTGAGGGGGCGGTAGTCCGCACTTCCTAAAGTAAAGATATCACGTTTACCCATAATGGAAACCATAAATGTATGAAATAAATGAAAAATACAGAACCACAAGGAAAACATAAAAATATTATATATCATATATAAATATAGTGACATCTTAATGGCCACCTTTGAAGGTGTTCGAAGAATATTGAACAATCATCATTTTGTGAGGCAGAAATTCACCATCCACAGAAATAGTATCTTCTTTAAGCATTAGATGTAGGTGTGTGTATGTATAGCTCTAAAGATTCTTATAAAAACATCCAAGTATATTGAATATATTGTAGTTGTTACAATAGAAATGAAAAAAAGAGTTTATGGGGTTGGAGAAGCAAAATAAAACAAAATAACACAAGTGAAGACATTACCTTAAAACGGGTAACTCTTTTTGATTTGAGCTCAATGGCTTCCTTGGGAAGACTTCTGCCCAATGTGAGGCTTCTAGGAGTAAGAGAGGAATGTGGAGAGTCTAAATGGGCTGGTTTTGGCTTTGAAAAAGGCTTGAGAGGTGTGGGTAAGGAGGTATAGGTGGGGGCCTTTTATAAGAGGAGAGGAGGGGCACTCTTGGAAAGGTATAAACTGTTACTTTATTTTCAAATGAATTTAGGATTTTAAAGGTCCTACATTGATGTATTTAAAGGATAAGGTGATAAGGGTTATAAATATACTCATCCAATAGTTTTTTGACATGTTTAGGTCTTAGATTTTACATTATCTTTTAATTTTATTTAAATCGTTAAATAATGAGGTAATCGCTGCATCATCATGATGTCATAAATAATTTATTTTATTTTATGTCTAAAAATTATAAAAAAATATCATGATGTAGGAAATATTTTTAGATTACTAATTAATATTTATAGTCAAAAATATGACTTGTATAACCCCATTTAAAAACTTTTTTTGTAAAACAACTCATTTTTGTGACATTTTTATTTTAACATTAAATAAAATGATATTAATGTCATCTTCCTAAAAAAGTGGCTCCATGGGGTCCCAAATTTGAACCATGGATTTTCTTGGTCAGCCATGACACATCCAACAAGGGTAGGACATGTGTCAAGTTTATTTCATATTATTAAAACAGTATTCTTACCTTAAATTACACCAATTACCTCTAATCGTGATTAAAACATAAAAGTTACTATTCACCAAAAAAATATTTTAATCCCATTGAAAAAAATTTTACTTCTTAATGACAAACATTTATGTCAGATTTCTGAAATTCAAAACACAGAGGTTGTAAAATTTCATTTAAATGAAAAATCAATATTTTATGTACAACTTAGTGGTTTCACTATTCAAAAAAAAATTGATGTTTTTCAGAAAAATACCAAAAAATCACCCTAATTTATTTTTGATATTCTGAATTCAAAAATGATTTCTATTTTAAAAAATTCTAAACATATAAGTTGCATTAAATAATTTAATAATTAATTCCCACTGTCAAAACAAATAGCGTGTTTTTATGAAACAAAATGTATTAAAAGATTGACACTAGTTTAAGTCTGATTTCAAAGTGAAATTAATTCCAATGACCACTACTAGATAAAATGGTAAAAATATATTCTAATTTTAATTTAATACAATTTCAAAATATAATATAATCATATAAATAAATTATATTAAAATGAGGTTTTGAATTAAAATACAACATTTTTCACTATTCATTAAAAAATGAACTTTATCCGAAAAATACCAAAAATTTTCCAATTGTAAATTTCAATTTCCAAATCATAAATAATAAGTTTATTTTTACAAATAAATCTTATAAAATTGTCAAAATTTTGATTTAAAAAAGGGTTTCCACCAAAAGGCAGTAAAACAATCTTTTAAAAATATTACTGTATTCCATGCTTAAGATTGTATTTATTCTCATTATAAGCCTCTAAAACACTATATAATTCATAAATATACATAAATAACTATATATATTGTTAATTACTTACTTGGGATGTTACACATTACCCCCTTTTGAAAATTGAATCCCCGTAATTTATTTACTTATCGAATAAGTGGGGGTATTTATCCCTCATTGCATTTTCAGATTCCCATTTGGCCTCTTCAATCATGTGGTCTTTCCACAAAACCATTACCCGATGAATCACCTTATTCTGCAACACATGCTCCTTGTGGTCAAGAATTTGGACCAGTTGTTCCTCATAATATAGATTCTCTTCCAGCTGAACTACCTCTGTACTCAAAATATGAGATGGATCTGGCATGTACTTCATTAACATTGAAAATGAAAAACATTGTGTACGTAAGATAAAATCGGAGGTAAATCCACTAGGTAAGAAACTGATCCAACTCTCTCTATAATTTCATATGGTCTAATGAACCTTGGACTCATCTTTTCTTTCTTACAAAATCGCATCACACTTTTCCATGGTGATACTTTGAGAAAAACATGATCACCTACCTCAAAAGAGAGATCCTTCCTCCTGCTATCTGCATAACTTTTCTGCCTGCTCTGAGCTGTTCTCATGTGTTTCTGTATCATCTGAACTTTTTTGACCAACTCTTCTACCAATTCTGGTCCCATCAGCTTCCTTTCACCCACTTCATCCACGAAAGCTGGAGTTCGACATTGTTTCCCATATAATGCCTCAAATTGTGTCATCTGTATACTTGAATGAAAGTTTTTATTATATGAAAATTCAACCAAAGAAAGATGTTGGTCCCAAATATCCTGATAATCCATCGAACAAGCACATAGCATATCTTCCAAAGTCATAATTGTTCGTTCTGACTGCCCATCTGATTGAGGGTGAAAAGCTGTACTAAAATATAATTTAGTACCCAACGACTTCTAAATACCTTTCCAAAAGTTAGAAGTAAACCTGGGATCACGATCAGATACAATGGAGAGAGGAAATCCATGTAACCTAGCTATCTCTTTAAGATACAAATGAGAAAGTTGATCTAGGGAAAAAGTATCTCGTATAGCAAGGAAATGAGCAGATTTAGTCAAGTGATCAACAATAACCCAGATTGCATTATTACCTTGAGGTGTCTTCGGAAATCCCACAATGAAGTCCATAGATATATTTTCCCATTTCCACTCTGGCAATGGTAAAGGCTCAAGAATCCCTTTTAGTAACTGCCACTCTACATTAACCTATTGAAAATTCAATCCCTTCACTGTAAAATCAGCAATATCCCTTTTCATTCCATCCCACCAGTAATACTCCCGCAGATCTATGTACATCATAGTACTGCCAGGATGAACTGAAAAAGGAGAACTATGAGCTTCACATAACTAATCTGTCTTCAACTTTGAATCACAGGGCACACTCAATATCTTCCCAAATATCAAAACACAATCATTATCAATAGAAAATTCAGGAAACTTACCCTTCTGAACCAGCTCTACCTTTTTCTACAACTCACTGTCTTGATTCTCTGCTTGCATGATTTTGTCTGATAGAGAAGATTTCACTGATACCTGAAACAAAACAGAAGGAAATCCTGCACCAACAACATTTATGCCAATGTTCATAAAATCCTTAACTGAAGGATCACGTTCCAAACACAACATTGTTAATGAAGAATTACTTTTTCGACTCAAAGCATCAGCAACTTTATTTTCTTTTCCCGGATGGTAATGAATTGTACAATCATAATCCTTGATTAATTCTAGCCATCTCCTCTATCTCATGTTCAATTATTTCTAAGTGAATATATACTTTAAACCTTTGGGATAAGTTTATATTTCACACAATACTCCATACAAATGATTCCTCCAAAATTTTAAAGCAAAAACAACAACAGCTAATTCCAAATCATGTGTACGATAATTTATCTCATGAGTTTTCAACTGACGTGAAGCATATGTAATTACCTGATCATTAGGAATTAGGACACAACCATGTCATTTCATTGAAGCATCTCTATAGATAACAAACTCACCATTCATGGAAGTTAGTGCCAAAACTGGAGCATTCACCAATCTTCTTTTCAATTCCTAAAAACAATCATCACATTCTTTTGTCCAGATAAACTTAACACCCTTCCGAGTTAGCTTAGTCATTGGACTAGATAACGGTGAAAAATTTCTAACAAACATTTGCTAATAGCCTGCCAATCCATGGAAGCTACGAATCTCAGTTACATTTTTGGGTCTTGGACTTTCTTCAACAAACTTTGTTTTTTCAGGATCAATAGTTATCCCATCTTTAGAAACAATGTGACCAAGGAAAGAAATTTTTTGCAACCAAAACTCACATTTGCTGAATTTTCCATACAGTTTATTTTCTCTTATGGTTTGAAATATAACCCTTAAATGACTTTCATGCTCTTCTTTACTTTTAGAAAACCCAAAAATATCATCAATAAAAACAACCAACATTTTTTACCTGAGTCAACTGAGCCATCACTACAACAAACTGTTTTGTTCTGATTCTGACCATTTCAGGATACTGATTTGAAAGTTCATTTCCCTCTATATGACTTCCCAAAAAATTTGATCTGTTTCCTCTATGAAAAACCATTATTAATACAGAAATATCTTTGGAGAAGCAACATGGTAATCTTCAAATGCTATATCATTTAAATTTGACAATAAAAAAATATTTTTGGATAATCATTTAATAGAATTATAACTCCTAAAGTTCTATAAACCAATGTCTGATACCAACTATAAGGCCCTAGCCTTAAACCTTAGTCATGAGTTATTACAAGATTTCACATTGAGGATCTTTTCAAGTTTAGAGTTTTAGAGAATTAGATCATAAAACTTGCATTAGGTTCCACATTTAAACAAAGTGGTTACATAAAAGATAGTATTCATTTTTACCATCAATGGGAACATATTTAAAATAAAACATGGATTCATTCTTGACACTTCCTTGACACTATCATCATATCATGTACCATTCCCTTGACCTGTGAAAAACATTTCAAAAATTTGGGAGGAGCATAATAAGCTCAGTAAGGGTTATAAACAAATATGAAATGAAAACATTAATCCATGCATGAAATCATACATTACTCGTAAAACATAATCACATACCTCATCAAGTGATGAATAAATCATAGAAATCATAATACATAAAGGTAAATTGAGGCATTCATAACATTTTTACGTAGGGAGTAACCCTCTTGGTTACATTTGGAATACCCATCACAGTATATTCACTAAATCTATTCGGAGAAACCTTAACGTTTAACTCCTTCGCATTACCCAATGCATTGGAGAGCTATATCGGGCTCACCCGCCCTTAGTTTATCACAGAACTACCCATATTCATAACAATTCCCAAGAACCATAACATAATCTTATCACATAAATCATGTATAAAGGAAACCTAACATTTTCAATTTTCAATCACAAGATATCAATACAACACATTGATATAAAAACATTATGAAAACCATTTTCAATACCAAAATAAAAGAAAAGTAAAACATGGTATTTATTTTTCATTCAAAAATAGTTTTGGATTGTAGAGGAATCCAAAACTCAAAAATGGTCACGGCAGCGGAGAAGTCGTTGTCGCCGCATACGTACGACAAAAAAACATTCCCTTTTATCGTTTAGTCAAGGATTTGTATAAAAATATTCTTTTTGAATAAACATAAAATTCAAAGGGGTTTATACACCGTATAAAAGAATGTTGTGTATAAAAAAAATATGCCTCAATGAAAGGAGATTGAGACGAAGTCCCATACCTCGTGTCTGACTTGACTCGATCATTCTTTAATCTCCTGAATAATAAACTTGAGTTAACTTATACTTTCTTAAGAACCTTTTTCAAGTTCATTATTCATTTTATATAACTTATTACCATGTCAGGAACACTATGTAATTATTTAAGTTAATAACGGTCGTTTTAACAATCATTGGTACTTGATTCAAAAATAAACTCTTTATAATTACAAGTTGTTCATGTATCCATTATATCTAGAGATATATTCATGATTTAGATATTATATGTATCATATATATCTAGTACACACATGCATTTATAATATTACATAACATTTATAGGTATGAAATGAAATGCACCGTTCATGGAGACGGTAAGTCGTACGTACGCATGAACGCTACTTTCATTTCTATTTCATATTGTATGGAATGGAATCATAATGACATAAAGGTATATTATAATTCCCGTATAATATCATATATAATATCATTAAATCCATCCTATATACATCCCACATATGGTATTAATGAATCAAATCACTTTAAGGGGGCGGTAGTCCGCACTTCCTAAAATGAAGATATCGCATTTACCCATAATGGAAACCAAAAAGGTATGACATAAATGAAAAATAAAGCAGAATAAGGAAAAAATAAACATATTATATATCATATATAAATATACTGACATCTTAATTTCCACCTTTGAAGGTGTAGAAAAATATTGAACAATCATTGTTTCGTGAGGCTGAAATTCACCTTCTATAGAAACAGTATGTTCTTTAACAATTAGATGTAGGTGTGTGTAAGTATAGCTCGAAAGATTCTTTTAACAACATACTAGTATATTGAAGATACTGAATTTGTTACAAAAGAAATGAATAAAAAGAGTCTATGGTGTTGGAGAAGCAAAATAAAACAAAAGAACACAAGTGAAGACATTAAATTATAAATAGGTAACTCTTTTTGATTTGAGCTCAAAGGATTCCTTGGGAATACTTCTACCCAGTGTGAGGCTTATAGGATTATGATAGGGATGTGGAGAGACTAAATGGGCAGAGGTTGGCCGGGCCAAATGCTTGAGAGGTGTGGCTATAGAGGTAGAGGTGGGGGCCTTTTATAAGTGGATAGGAGGTGAACTCTTGGATAGGTATATAATGATACATTATTTTCAAATGTGTTTCGGTTTTTAAAGGTTTCAAATTATTGTATTTAGATGATAAGGGGATAAGGGTTTGAAATTTACTCATCCAATAGGTTTTGGACATGTTTAGGTCTTAGATTTTACATTATCTTTTTATTTTATTTAAATCGTTATATAATGAGGTAATCGCTACATCATCATGATGTCATAAATAATATAATTTATATAATGTCTAAAAATTATAAAAAGAATATCATGATGTAGAAAGTGTTTTTATCTTTCTAATGAATATTTATAGTCAAACATATGGCTTGTATAACCCAATTTAAATTTTTTTTAGTAAAACACCTCGTGTTTGTGACATTTTTATTTTAACATTAAATAATGAGATATTAATGTCATTTTCCAACCAAAGTGGCTCCATGGGGTCCCCAAGTAGACCCATGGATTTTATCGGTCGGCCATGACAAATCCAATAAGGGTAAGACATGTTTCAAGTTCATTTCATATTATTAATACATTATTCTTACCTTAAATTACGCTAATTACCTCTAAGCGCGATTAAAAAATTAAAAATTACTGTTCACCAAAACATTATTTTAATCCCATTGAAACAAATTTTACTTCTTAATGAAAACTATGTATGTCGGATTTTTGAAATTCAAAACACAGAGGTTGTAACACCCCATGTAAATAAAAAATATGGCATTTTCTTATTTATCCATATTTATGAGTAAAATATTAATATGACTTTAAAGGGGATGCTATGCTCGATGGTGTACCCAACACGCAACAATGAGTTTTTTTGGGAATCTTACGTTGCACTCTAATAATAAAATAATATTATTTTAAATGGTAGTTAACATGTAGACGTTGTATTGGCGTGAATGGATAGAAATAACTAAAATATGATTATATGTGTTTTTAAACATTTTTACATTTATCCAATAAAAGATAAAGGCTTAAAATACGGAAAGAATTCAATTTTAGGCCTTTATACCCTAATTTTCACTAAGGGTTCACTTATCGCCTTTTGATGGAGAACTGTCATTAAATATAGTTTTGATCACTCATATACATTATTTTGGACCAAATAAAACTCTAATTAAGAATCGGGACATCAAAATTTACTTTGTGTAAATTTTTGGTATCTTTCCATTAAAGTTCATTTTTTTAATGAATAGTGTAAAATGTTCTATTTTAATTCAAAACCCCTTTTTAATCTAATTTATATATATGATTATATTATCTTTTTAATTGGTTTTAAAGTGAAATTAGAATATATTTTTACCATTAAATCCAATATTTGTCGTTGGAATTAATTTCACTTTGAAATCAGACATAAACCAGTGTCAATCTTTTGATACTTATTGTTTCATAAAAACAGGCTATTTGCTCTGACAGCGGGAATTAATTATTAAATTAATTAATGTGACTCATATGTTTTGAATTTTGTAAAATAGACTTCATTTTTGAATTCGGAATATCAAATATAGCTTAGGGTGAATTTTTGGGATTTTTCTGAAAAACATCAATTTTTGATGAATAGTGACACCACTAAGTGGTACTTATAAAAACTGATTTTTCCGTTTAAATGAAATTTTTTCATCTTTGTGTTTTGAATTTAAAAAATCCTACATACATGGTTTTCATTAATAAGTAAAATGTGGTTCAATGGGATAAAAATATTTTTTTGGTGAATAGTAATTTGTTAAGTTTTTAATCGCGATTAGAGGTAATTAGTGTAGTTTAAGGTAAAAATAATATTTTAATAATTTGAAATGAACCTGAAACATGTCCTAACCTCATTGGATGTGTAATTTCCGACCAATACAATCCATGGGTCAACTTGGGGACCCCATGGAGCCAATTTGGTTGGGAAATGACATAAATAACTTTTTATTTAATGTAAAAGTAAAAATAACACAACCATGATATGTTTTACTAAAACATTTTTTAAGTGGGGTTATACAAGTCAGATGTTTTATTATAAATATTCATTGGAAATATAAAAAGATTTCCTACATCATAGTAATTTTGTTATAATTTTTAGACATTAAATAAATTAAATTATATATGACATAATAATGTTGCAGCGATGACATCATTATCTGACGATTTAAATAAAATGAGAAGATAATGTAAGCACTATGACCTAAACATGTCCAAAACTTATTGGATTGGTGGATTTCTAACCCTTATCACCTTATACACTAATTTTATCAATGTGGGACCTTTTAAAACCGAAAAAAAATTTAAAATAAAGTAATATTTCTTACTTTCCAAAAGTGACCCTCATCTCCTCTTATAAAAGGGCCCCCACCTCTACCTCATTTCACACACTCCTCAAGCATTTTTCTCGGACAAACCCTACCCATTTACTCTCTCCACATCCCTCCCATCATCCTAGAGGATTTCCTTTGGGATGAATCCTTTCAAAGGAAGCCTTTAGGCTCAAATCAAAAGGATTTACACTTTTAAAGGTAATTCTTTCTCTCTTGTTCATTTGTTTTATTTTTCTTCTCCAACCCCCTAAAATCTTTTTATTTACTTCTTTAGTAACAAAAACAGTATCTTCAATATACTAGGATGTTGTTATAAGATTTATTCTAGCTAAAATCTCACACAACTACATAAAATGGTTAAAGAATATACGGTTTCCGTGGATGGCGAAATTCTTCCTCCCGAAACGATGATTGTTCAATACTCATTTAACGCCTTCAAAGGTGGACATTATGATGTCACCATTTTTATATATGATATATAATATGTTTATGTTTTACTTATGCTTCTGTATTTTTCATTTGTGTCATACCTTTATGGCTTCCATTATGGGTATACGTGATATCTTCATTTTAGGAAGTGCGGACTACCGCCCCCTCAAAGTGATGTGATTCGTTAATGCCATATGTGGGACGTATAAAGGATGGATTTAATGTTATTTTATATGATGTTATACTGGAATTATTATATACCTCTATATCATTATTATTTCTTTCCATTAATGTATGAGATAGAAATGAAAGTAGCATTCATGCGATCGTACGGCTTACCGTCTCCATGAACGGTGCATTTCATTTCTTATCCCCAAATGTAATGTACTATTATAAGTACATGTATATAATGGATATATATGATGAATGATACATCTAAATGATTAATATAATTATGTAATCAAAATATACATACCTCTCATTTAGTTTTAATTCCATTAATATGACAAAGAAATGAAAGTAGCGTTCATGCGTATGTACGGCTTACCGTCTCCATGAACGGTGCATTTCATTTCTTACCTCTAAATGATTATGTAATATTATAAATACATGTATATGCTGGATATATATGATATATATTATATTCAAATCAGTAATATCATTCTGGATATAAAGAACCTTTGACCACACGAACAACATGTAATTGTAAGAAGTCCTCTTTCGACTTAAGAACCAAATATCGACAAAACAAACATTATTAACTTAAATGATTACATAATGTTTATAACATGGAAATAAGTGATATAAAAGGAATAATGAACTTGAAAAAGGTTCTTAAGAAAATAGAAATTAACTCAAGTTTATTATTCAGGACGTTAAAGAACGATCGAGTCAAGTCGGACCCGAGGTAAGGGATCCTACTCCTCTCTTTCTTTTTAAGTACACAATTTTATGTCATTCCTTTTAAAGCTCATCTTTATTGTTATCGGGATGTTCTTTTATATTAATATTACTGTAATTTTTATGTTCATGTGATTAGAGACCCTATTCTCTCTCATCAATCCATTTTGGAAGTTTTGAGTGGCGTCGTTAGGCTGCCGAACTTTCGTAAGAGATCTAACTTCTCTCTTTCTTTTTAAGTACTCTCCTTTATGTCACTTCTTTTTCCTCTTTTTAATGTTGGGGGATGTTCTTTTATATTCCTATTTCTGTAAATTTTATTGTAATGTGATGAGATACCCTATTTGGTCTCATAAATCCATATTCGGAAGTTTTAGGTGGCGCCGTTAGGCTGCCGAGTTTTCGTAAGGGATTTTCCATCTCACTTTTATTCCTGTGAGATTTATGCTACATTTTCCTCAAATTCCATTGAGTGGTGTATGTACTGCCCATTACTCTACTCTTTGTGTAATATACTTTCGTTTATGATTATTTACATCAATGATCTATTGTCCTTCTTTCATGGGGTGTATGTTTTGAAAGATACCCAAGTCTCTAAGGGAACCTTTCACCCTCCTCTTTTTTGAAAGACTTATTTTGTTGGGTCTTTTAATTTACATATTGTTATTTTGGGATATGTTCTCATATATCCTTATTGATGTAAATTTTATATCCAAGTGATGAGATACACTTTTTATCTCTCATCAACTTATTTTGATGTGATGCCGTTAGGCTGTCAAGGGAACTTTTTAACCCAATTTCGATTTCTTTGGGTTCAACA
Organism: Viscum album; assembly: GCA_963277665.1. Lineage (NCBI taxonomy): Eukaryota > Viridiplantae > Streptophyta > Magnoliopsida > Santalales > Viscaceae > Viscum > Viscum album. The sequence goes on from OY728133.1 coordinate 991,669,870, forward strand.
TGTAGTCATTGAATATATCATCCATTGAATATGTGTGAATGAACTTTTATTGTTTTACACTTAATATCCACTTATATTGGGTGTATTTATATTTGTCACACTTATTTTTGAGATTGATTTGTCCTTAATTTAAGGATACCTTCTTTATAAGGGATTTCATCACATTTGACATTCCTATTGAGGGTTCATTGTTGTTATGAACCAATTCACTCTTATATGGTGTATATACTGTCCTTTGGAGTATTATATCATGAATCCATTTATTCTCATGATATTATAAAGTCCTGACTAAATGTTATTCCTCAATTATTGTATTCAAGTGTCTCTAATTTTGGTAAAACCCCTTTAACCAAAATATCGTTTTAAATGTTTTAATTATTTGTTCTTATTAATATCCATGTTTTCAAAATGGTTTTAAAGATTTATTTATATGGATATTAATGATTTAAAATTTTATGCTTCAAGGTGGTATGGGACACTTTGATTCAAAAATCTCTTTATTATATGTTTTAAATTGTTTTGGAAATGGTTTCTTTTTGAATGGATTCATTATTTTAATATACTAAAATGTTATATTGTGATTGAAATGTGGAAATGTTATGTTTCCTTTATGCATGTTTTATGTGATACATTTATGTTATGGTTCTTGGGCATTGTTATGGAAACGAGTTGTTCCGTGATAAACTAAGGGCGAGTGAGCCCAATATAGCTCTCCAATGCATTGGGTAACGCGAAGGAGTGAAACATTAAGGTTTCTCCGAATAGATTTAGGGAATATACTGTGATGGGTAATCTAAAACGTAACCAAGAGGGTTAATCCCTACGTTAGAATGTTATGAATGCCTCAAGTTACCTTTTATGTCTTATGATTTCTAGGATTTATTCATGATTTGATATGACTATGTTTTATAGGTAAAGTATGATATTATTCTTATGTATAGGTGAACTCATGTTTCCTTTCCATATTTTTTTTATATAACCCTTACCGAGATTTTTATGCACATCCCAGGTTTTTGAAATGTCTTTCACAGGTCACGGGAAAGGTACATGACAAGATGATAGAGTCAATGATGTGTCAAGAAAGAATCCAAGTTTTATTTTAAATATGTTTCCAATGTTGGGAATAATGAATCCTGTCTTTTATGTAACCACTTTGTTTAAAGGTGGAATGTAATGAAAGTTACAAGATCTAATTCTCTAAAACTCTAAACCTGAAAAGATCCTCAATGCGTAATCTTGTGATAACTCAAGATTAAGTATGGTTTAAGGCTGGGGCCTTATAGTTGGTATCAGAAGTCGGTTTAGATAACTTTAGAGGTTAGGGTATTCATTAAGCATAAGTGACATTACCATAATGGTTAGGATTTCAGAAAGAGTCCTAGTTTTAGATAAAGTGAATGAGTAAGTGTATCTTAGTGTTTACCTTCCTCGTTAGTACATGATGGTTTTGTTTATATACTCACACTGACATTTCTGTTTTTAGTAAATGGATGGATCTAGCAGGCACCAAAGTGACAATTGGTTTGAAGGAAACTGTGGTGGTTCTTTGATTAAGAGACTGGATGAAATGGGGTATTCAATGAGGAAACTCGTGGTTGTTCTAAACCAACTATCAAGGAGTCATGATCAACCACTTGAACCTTGGTATGTTCTGTAATGCATCATGTACGAGATGACCAATCGATGTGGAAGTTCAGGTAATAATTATAAAGGTAACCATTAGAGTTTATATGATCCTTACTTTTTAGGTAATTATGGGTTACTCTTTGATATGATGGAAAATGAATGGAATGAGATAAACTTGAGGATAAAATATGTTATGATTATTTTTGAAGATATTATCTCATTTTGGGGAATGTTTTAAGAATTATATAGTTTTGGAAAAAGGACAACACGCAGACCGTGTGACAACACATCATGTCAGACAAAGCTGCGGGAATCGAACCCACAACCAAAGTTCGACTGGTATTTATCTCCTACCACTGGACTACATGAAGTCCCTGGTTAGTTTGACTGATTCTTTTTAGTTATATGATTTTATAAATTAAGAGTAAGATGATTTTGGGTTATTTATGAAAATGATTAACCTTTCATAGAGGATATGTTATTAGGTTAATTACTTTTCAATACAAGACTTTAGGAGAAACTGATGTTGTTTGGAGATAAATCTTACGATTTAACTTCAAAGACTATGTGACTAAATCCTTAAAATATTTGGGTTTCAATCTTAGATTAGTATACTTTGAAGAATTTTATGGACAAATTGATTATAGAATGGTTCTCGTTGATCTTTGGGTTTTGTTGGACAAATTTTGGAGGTTAAGAATAGATTTTATTTTAATAAAGGGTTATCCTTTTCAGGATTATCTGACCTTGTACTAACCTTTTTGGTTTTGGTTTTGGTTAAATCCTAAAGACATGGGATGTATATAGTTCTCTTTGGTGGATTAGGTGATTCTCTAGAAGTTGATTATAGTACTCTTAATGTGAACAAGTCTCCCTAAATACCCGTCTTTTGGAAAAAATATGAGTTTGATTAAGGAATCTAGTAAAAGTTGAAAGTCAACATGATAAGTGATTATGCTTCCATATGAATAAGTTCCTCAATAAAAAGTAACTTAAAACAAAAATGTTGTCTATAAAATTTTCCTACTGTGGAACCCAACACCGTTTAACCCATCACAAGTTTGTGATTTTATTATTATTAACTTTCTCGTAAACATGTTTTCTATCACTCTCCATCCGAACCTGACCCTTTGATTTTTCTTCCATGTCCATATTTTTATACATGGAATCCTAGTATGGGTTAACTCGGGTGACCTCTATACTTATCTTTCTTTATTTTAATGTGAATGTTTTACCAACTCTTGTTCCGATGTGGGACTTTCAAGGATGTTTCCAAGCGCAATTTTAAAAATTGCGAGGACACAATTCCCAAAAGGGTGGAAGGATGTAACACCCCAGGTAAATAAAGAATATGAAATTTTATTATTTATCCAAATTAATTAGTAAAATATTAATATGACTTTAAAGGGGACGCTATGCTCGATGGCGTACCCAACACGCAACAATGAGTTTCTTGGGAATCTTACGTTGCACTCTAATAATAAAATAATATTATTTTAAATGGTAGTTAACATGTAGCCGTTGTTTTGGAGGTAATGGATAGAAATAACTAAAATATTATTATCTATTTTTTTAAATGTTTTTACATTTATCCAATAAAATATAAAGGCTTAAAATACGGAAAGAATTCAATTTTAGGCCTTTATACCCTAATTTTCACTAAAGGTTCACTTATCGCCTTTTGATGGAGAACTGTCATTAAATATAGTTTTGATCACTCTTATACATTATTTTGGACCAAATAAAACTCTTATTAAGAATCGGGACATCAAAATTTACATTGTGTAAATTTTTGTTATCTTTCCGTTAAAGTTCATTTTTTTAATGATTAATGTAAAATGTAGTATTTTAATTCAAAACCCCTTTTTAATCTAATTTATTTATATGATTATATTATCTTTTTAATTGGATTTAAAGTGAAATTAGAGTATATTTTTACCATTAAATCCAATAGTGGTGGTTGGAATTAATTTCACTTTGAAATCAGACTTAAACCAGTGTCAATCTTTTGATACTTATTGTTTCATAAAAACATGCTATTTTCTCTGACAGCAGGAATTAATTATTAAATTAATTAATGTGACTCATATTGAATTCAGAATATCAAATGTATCTTAGGGTGAATTTTTTGGATTTTTCTGAAAAACATCAATTTTTGATGAATAGTGACACCACTAAGTGGTACTTATAAAAACTGATTTTTCCGTTTAAATGAAAATTTTTCATCTTTGTGGTTTTAATTTCAAAAATCCGACATACATGGTTATCATTTAGAAGTAAAATGTGGTTAAATGGGATAAAAATAATTTTTTCGTGAATAGTAGCTTGTTAAGTTTTTAATCGCGATTAGAGGTAATTAGTGTAGTTTAAGGTAAAAATAATGTTTTAATAAAATGAAATGAACTTGACACATGTCCTAACCTCATTTGATGTGTAATGGGCGATCAAGAAAAGCCATGGGTAAACTTGGGGACCCCATGGAGCCACTTTGGTTGGGAAATGACATAAATAACTTTTTATTTAATGTAAAAGTAAAAATGACACAAGCGTGATATGTTTTACTAAAACAATTTTTAAGTGGGGTTATACAAGTCATCTGTTTTATTATAAATAGTAATTGGAAAGCTAAAAGGATTTCCTACATCATAGTAATTGTTTTATAATTTTTAGATAATAAATAAATTAAATTATATATGACATCATAATGATGTAGCGATGACATCATTATCTAACGATTTAAATAAAATGAGAAGATAATGTATACTTTATGACCTACACATGTCCAAAACATATTGGATGGGTGGATTTCGAACCCTTATCACCTTATACACGAATTATATCAATGTGGGGACTTTTAAAACCGAAACACATTTTCATATAAAGTAATATTTCTTACTTTCCAAAAGTGCCCCTCCTCTCCTCTTATAAAAGGGCCCCCACCTCTACCTCATTTCACACACTCCTCAAGCCTTTGGCTCGGCCAGCCCCTGCCCATTTACTCTCTCCACATCCCTCTACTCATCCTAGAGGATTTAATTTGGGCATAACCCTTTCAAAGGAAGCCTTTAGGCTCAAATCAAAAGGAGTTACACTTTTAAAGGTAATTCATTCTCTCTTGTTCATTTGTTTTATTTTTCTTCTCCAACCCCCTAAACTCTTTTTATTTACTTCTTTCGTAACAACAACAGTATCTTAAATATACTAGGATGTTGTTATAAGATTTATTCGACCTACACTCTCACACAACTACATAAAATGGTTAAAGAACATACGGTTTCCTTGGATGGCGAAATTCTGCCTCCCGAAATGATGATTGTTCAATACTCATTTAACACCTTAAAAGGTGGCCATTATGATGTCACTATTTTTATATATGATATATAATATGTTTATGTTTTACTTATGCTTCTGTATTTTTCATTTTTTTCATACCTTTATGGCTTCCATTATGGGTATACGCGATATCTTCATTTTAGGAAGTGCGGACTACCGCCCCCTCAAAGTGATGTGATTCGTTAATGACATACGTGGGACGTATAAAGGATGGATTTAATGTTATTATATATGATGTTATACTGGAATTATTATATACCTCTATATCATTATTATTTCTTTCCATTAATGTATGAGATAGAAATGAAAGTAGCGTTCATGTGTACGTACGGCTTACCGTCTCCATGAACGGTGCATTTCATTTCTTATCCCCAAATGTAATGTACTATTATAAGTACATGTATATAATGGAAATATATGATGAATGAATCATCTAAATGATGAATATAATTATGTAATTAAAATATACATACCTCTCATTTAGTTTTAATTCCATTAATATGACAAAGAAATGAAAGTAGCGTTCATGCGTACGTACGGCTTACCGTCTCCATGAACGGTGCATTTCATTTCTTACCTATAAATGATTATGTAATATTATAAATACATGTATATGCTGGATATATATGATATATATGATATCCAAATCAGGAATTTCATTCTGGATATAAATATCCTTTGACCACACGAACAACATGTAATTGTAAGAAGTCCACTTTCGACTTAAGAACCAAATATCGACAAAACAAACATTATTAACTTAAATGATTACATAATGTTTATAACATGGAAATAAGTGATATAAAAAGAATAATGAACTTGAAAAAGGTTCTTAAGAAATTATTAATTAACTCAAGTTTATTATTCAGGACGTTAAAGAACGATCGATTCAAGTTGGACCCGAGGTAAGGGATCCTACTCCTCTCTTTCTTTTTAAGTACACAATTTTATGTCATTCCTTTTAAAGCTCATATTTATTTTTATTGGGATGGTCTTTTATATTAATATTACTGTAATTTTTATGTTCATGTGATGAGAGACCCTATTCTCTCTCATCAATCCATTTTGGATGTTTTGAGTGGCGCCGTTAGGCTGCCGAACATTCGTAAGAGATCTAACCCCTCTCTTTCTTTTTAATTACTCTCCTTTATTCTCGTGAGATTTATGCTACATTTGCCTCAAATTCCATTGAGTGGTGTATGTACGGCCCATTATTCTACACTTTGTGTAATATACTTTCGTTTAGGAGTATTTACATCAATGATCTATTTTCCTTCTTTCATGGGGTGTATGTTTTGAAAGATACCCAAGTCGGTAAGGGAACCTTTCACCCTCCTCTTTTTTAAAAGACTTCTTTTGATGGGTCTTTTAATTTACATATTATAATGTTGGGATATGTTATCATATATCCTTATTGATTTAAATTTTATGTCCAAGTGATGAGATACACTTTTTATCTCTCATCAACTCATTTTGATGTGATGCCGTTAGGCTGTCAAGGGAACTTTTTAACCCAATTTCGATTTCTTTGGGTTCAACATGTAGTCATTGAATATGTCATCCATTGAATATGTGTGAATGACCTTTTATTGTTTTACAGTTAATATCCACTTATATTGGGTGTATTTATATTTTTCACACATATTTTTGAGATTTATTTGTCCTTAATTTAAGGATACCTTCTTTATAAGGGATTTCATCACATTTGACATTCCTATTGAGGGTTCATTGTTGTTATGCACCAATTCACTCTTATATGGTGTATATACTGTCCTTTGGAGTATTATATCATGAATCCATTTACTCTCATGATATTATAATGTTTTGACTAAATGTTATTCCTCAATTATTATATTCAAGTATCTCTAATTTTGGTAAAACCCCTTTGACCAAAATATTGTTTTAAATGTTTTAATTATTTGTTCTTATTAATATCCGTGTTTTCAAAATGGTTTTAAGGATTTATTTATATGGATATTAATGGTTTAAAATTTTAAGCTTCAAGGTGTTATGGGACACTTTGATTCAAAAATATCTTTATTAAATGTTTTAAATGGTTTTGGAAATGGTTTCTTTTTGAATGGATTCATTATTTCAATATACTAAAATGTTATATTGTGATTGAAATGTGGAAATGTTATGTTTCCTTTATGCATGTTATATGTGATACATTTATGTTATGGTTCTTAAAATTTTTTATGAAAACGGGTGGTTCCGCGATAAACTAAGGGCGGGTGAGCCCGATATAGCTCTCCAATGCATTGGGTAATGCGAAGGAGTGAAACGTTAAGGTTTCTCCGAAGATATTTAGGGAATATACTGTGATGGGTATTCCAAAACGTAACCAAGAGGGTTACTCCCTACGTAAGAATGTTATGAATGCCTAAATTTACCTTTTATGTCTTATGATTTCTATGATTTATTCATGATTTGATATGCCTATGTTTTATGGGTAAAGTATGTTTTCATTCTTATGTATAGATGAACTCATGTTTCCTTTCCATATTTTTTTATATAACCCTTACTGAGATTTTTTTGCTCATACCAAGTTTTTGAAATGTTTTTCACAGGTCACGGGAAAGGTACATGATAAGATGATAGAGTCAAGGATGTGTCAAGAAAGAATCCAAGTTTTATTTTAAATATGTTTCCGTTGTTGGGAAGAATGAATCTTGTCTTTTATGTAACCACTTTGTTTAAAGGTGGAATGTAATGCAAGTTACAAGATCTAATTCTATAAAACTCTAAACCTGAAAAGATACTCAACGCGTAATCTTGTGATTACTCAAGATTAAGTATGGTTTAAGGCTGGGGCCTTATAGAGGTGGTAAAATTTCATTTAAATGAAAAATCAATTTTTTAAGTACCACTTAGTGGTATCACTATTTATCAAAAATTGAAGTTTTTCAGAAAAATACCAAAAATTCACCCTAAGATATATTTGATATTCCGAATTCAAAAATGATGTCTATTTTACAAAATTCTAAACATATAAGTTGCATTAATTAATTGAATAATTAATTCCCGCTGTCAAAACAAAAATGTATCAAAAGATTGACACTAGTTTAAGTCCGATTTCAATGTGAAATTACTTCCAACAACCACTATTGGATTTAATTGTAAAAATATATTCTAATTTCACTTTAAAACCAATTAAAAAGATAATATAATCATATAAATAAATTAGATTAAAAAGTCGTTTTGAATTAAAATAGATCATTTTTCACTATTCATTAAAAATGAACTTTATCGGAAAAATACCAAAAATTTACCAAAAGTAAATTTAAATGTCCCAATAATAATGATTTAGTTTATTTTGATAAATAGAGCTTATAAAATTTTCAAAAGTTTGATTTAAAAAAGGTTTTCCACCAAAAGGCAGTAAAACAATCTTTTAAAAATATTAGTGTATTCCATGCTTAAGATTGGATTTATTCTCGTTTTAAGCCTCTAAACCACTATCTAATTCATAAATATACATAGATAACTGTATCTATTATTAATTACTTACTTGGGATGTTACATTAATAAACTTTAGTTTATTTTTGGATCCACATGACATGTTTAACAAGAAATTCCTTTATATTAAGTCGAAATATTTTAAAAAATGCCACTCTCAACATTTATAAATTGGGTGTCTCGCCACCACTAGAAAAAACTCTTAAAAATTATATTTATCCTTGAAAACATATAATTATTCCTTTCCCTATATTAAAATTTAAATATATTTATAATTTTATAATAATATATTTGTATATTATATAAATTTCTAAAAGAACATCCAAGGAAATATCGGAGTGATCAATATGAGTATTCATTTTTATTTAACTTTTTTTAATTTATATTTTCCTTTCCAAATTATAATTTAAAATTCATATTTATTGATATAATTATTTATTATATAATGAATTTTTTTATTCTACTATAAAAAATAATTAGTCACTTTTTCTATTTTCCCCTTAATAAAAGCCTAAATGACATTTGTGTGTGTATGGAATACTACCTCTAAGAAGAATCATATTTTATTTTAATTAAAATATTACAAATCTAGCTGTAATAATGAGATTAACTTATATTTTTTGAATTTATGAATTTTTTATGTTTTAAAAAGAATAAAAAATATTTGTCCTTTCATCCATTCAATGGTAAACAAAACCATCATCCATGGTTATCTGCAGACTATAGCCTCCATAGAACAACTGGTTTATATTTTTTTCTCACCACATTACATAGATGGAAATGAGAATGATTTTAATAGATAAATATGTTCTTTTATTATATCATTAAGGTTTTGGAATGAAAACATTTGATATCCTATTAATGATATAATCAATAAATGATCATCTTTAAATCAATAATTTGAAATAACCATACTATGAGAAAAATATTTAATTCTAATTATATATTATTTTCATATCAATTACTTTTTCATTAAAACCAATAACAATTCTGATATATCACACTAGTAACATTAATGATATCATTGTGATACTTTTGTAATGATACTAAAAAAATCATTTCAAAATCATTAATAATCATGGTATGTTCATATTTGTGTTGGTTCGACAACCTATTTGAAAATCATATGAAATTATATCATGCATGACTATTAAAACCAAATTTTTTATTTATTTTGATATAAATAATAATTTTTTTTATGTATACATCGATATTTACCTCAATAATTATGAAAACAATCTTCATCGGTTATGAATCAATGAAATATTCTTATTACCAATTTCATCTTCTAGGATAAAGTATAAAATAATCACAGTAGGAATGTGAAAATTTAAGTATAATAGTTAATCATAGATTAATATTTCTTTAAATATTTAGTAATTACCTTTACAAGAATAACGAATACCAGAACATGTCCTACAAAAATATTATAAAACATTACAATTATAAAACACATGATGCAAGAAAACACATTAATACTAACTAATATATAAATACAGAATGATTATAAATTGGGAGTATAAATATTTATAGTTACGAATATGTATATTGTTTTGTAATTGATAAAAATAATTTAGTTATTCCAGATATATTTCACAAGTTTTAAATGAATTAGGGAAAAGTTAAGTGTTTTTGTTTCCGAATTACTATATTTGAGATATGATTTTTATTATCCACATAATTCAATTTATATTGTTTATAATATATATATTTGAAATGTTTTTTAATAAAATACATTCTAGTAATTTTAATTAAATTTTAATTCAACACAATCTCATTCGATATGTTTTTATTCAAATGAATTCATTTTTCTAATACATTTCAATACCAATTTATTATAAAATAATATGATGTTGAATTTTATTTTTTCAGTATTTTATATGGAAACCATCTTTCATACTAGAGTCTTCCTCCTTGATAATTTTATTATTTCATGAAAATATAATATTGTTGAGATTAATTTCTATTTCTTTTAATGGATTCTTCTAACATATCCATGATTTTAATTCTTCTCTATGTTCTATTTTTTAATTATAATTTAATTTTTATATTATCAATTATTACCTTCACATTTCTAAAATAATATTTTTAAAAGGATGTTTTTATTAAGTTTTTAATAGTGTAGGTTTCAATAATGATATCATTAAATATTCAATTGGGTTTTTAAATCCTTTCAAAATAAAATGGTATAAATTACACTGTGCAATTATTTTTGATAAATTTTAAATATTTTAGAAATTATATTATTGATTTTTAATTTAAATATATAACGTTTTCATAAAGTTTCCAATTTATAGTTTATTTGTAACACCCCGAGCTTCCATGAAACGCTTCTCATTCAATAATGCAATGGCTTGCATTGTATGCAACTTCGAGTTCTAAAACACCGCGACTAATCAAAGTAGTCGTTATGAATAGTAATAACCAATTTTTAAAATTATAGAAATTTTATATTTCAAAATGGACTTCATTTTTGGATTCGGAATATCGAAATTAGCCTATGTTGAATTTTTGGTATTTTTCTGAGAACTTCTAATTTTTTATGAATAGTGAAAATTACTTAAAACAACTTTTTTAAACAAAATATTTTATATTGATAAATTATACTATTTAGTGTTTTTAAAGTATAATTAGAATATATTTTTACCATTTTATCCAATGGTGGTCATTACAATTAATTTAACATTGAAATTGGACATAAACAATTGCCAATCTTTTGATATAAATTGTTTCTTAAAAACACGCTATTTGTTGTAACAGCGGGAATTAATAATAAAATTAATTAATGCAACTTATATGTCTGTAATTTTGTAAAATAGACATCATTTTTGAATTCGGAATATCAATTATAGCTTAGGGTGAAATTTTGGCTTTGTTCTGAAAAACTTCAATTTTTGATGAATAGTGAAACCACTAAGTGGTAGTTAAATAGCTGATTTTTCGTTTAAATGAAATATTACCACTTCTGTGATTTGATTTTCAAAAATCCGACATACATGGTTTTCATTAAGAAGTAAAATGTGGTTCAATGAGATTAAAATAATTTTTTGGTGAATAGTAACTTTTAAGTTCTTAATCGCGATTAGAGGTAATTAGTGTAGTTTAAGGTAAAAATAATGTTTTAATAATATTAGATGAGCATGACACTTGTCCTACTCCTATTGGATGAGTCATGGCCGACCAAGACAACCCATGGGTCAACTTGGGGACTCCATGGAGCCACTTTAGTTGGAAAATGACATTAATATATATTTATTTAATGTTAAAATTAAATTGACAGAAACATGAGTTATTTTACTAAAATAGTTTTTAAATGGGGTTACACAAGTCCAAATTTTGAATATAAATATTCATTAGAAAGCTAAAAGGCTTTCCTACATCATAGTATTTTTTTTATAATTTTTAGACATTATATAAATTAAATTATTTATGACATAATTATGATGTGGCGATGACCTCATTATTTAACGATTTAGATAAAATGAGAAGATAATGCAAAATACAAGTCTTACACTTGTCCAAAGCCTATTGGATGAGGAGATTTAGAATCCTTATCACCTTATCCTCGAATTATATAAGTGTGGGACCTTTATAATCCGAAAAAGCATTGTATAATAATGTAACATTTCAATATTTCCAAAAGTGCCCCTCCTCTCCACTTATAAAAGGCCCCCACCTCTCCCACCTCATTTACACTTTCAAGCCATTTGGCTCGGCCAACCTCTGCCCAAATACTCTCCCAACTTCCCCCTCTTACTCCTAGAAGCCCCACTTTGGGCAGAACTCTTCCCAAGTAAGCCTTTGGCTCAAATCAAAAAGAGTTACCCGATTTTGAGGTAATGTCTTCTCTAATGTTGTTTTGTTTTTTCTTTCTTCTCCAACCCCCTAAACTCTTTTTATTCATTTCTTTTGTAACAACACCAGTATCCTAAATATATTAGGATGTTGTTATAATAAGTATTCGAGATACACTTACACACACCTACATCTAATGGTTAAAGAACATACGGTTTCTGTGGATGGCGAATTTCTGCCTCACGAAACGATGATTGTTCAACGCTCATATAACACCTTCAAAGGTGGCCATTAAGATGTCACTATTTTTATATATGATATATAACATGTTTATGTTTTACTTATGCTTCTGTATTTCTCATTTATGGCATACTTTATGATTTCCATTATGGGTAAAACGTGATAATTTCATTTTAGGAAGTGCGGACTACCGCCCCCTCAAAGTGATTTGAATCGTTAATGCCATATGTGGGATGTATAAAGGATGGAGTAAATGGTATTATAAACTATATTATACTGTAATTATATTATAAATTTATATCATTATGATTTCATTCAATTAAATACGAAATAGAAATGAAAGTAGCGTTCATGCGTACGTACGGCTTACCGTCTCCATGAACGGTGCATTTCATTTCTTACCTCTAAATGTTACGTGACATTATGAATGAATGTATATACTGTATATATATGATTTATATGAAATCTAAATCATGAATATAATTATGGAGATAATGGATATTCTACCACATAAACAACTTGTAATTATAAGAAGTTTATTTTTGACTCAAGTACCAAAGATCGACAAAACGACCGTTATTAACTTAAATAATTAAATAATGTTCATAACATTGTAATAAGTGATATAAAAAGGATAATGAAATTGAAAATGGTTCTTAATAAGGTAGATATTAACTCTAGTATATTATTTAGGAGGTTAAAGAACAGTTGAGTCAAGTCGGACACAATGTAAGGGAATTTCTTAACCCAACTTCCATTCTTTGGGTTAATCTCCTACTTTCAAATTATGTCATGATATTATTATGTCTTATTTTGTATTCTTTATGTGTAACTATAGTGAATACACATTATAGATCTATTTTATTTTAAAAATGATCTTTTTAAGGACTTCGTCTTAATCTCCTTTCATTGAATCATATTTGGTTTTATACACAACTTTCTTTTATACGGTGTATAAACCCCTTTGACTTTTAAGTTTATTCAAAATGAATCTTTTTTTACGAAGCGTTTTACTAAATGAAAAAAAGGGAATGTTTTTCTTTCCGTACTTATGCGGCGACAATGACTTCTCCGCCGCCCGGACCATTATTTGAGTTTCGGCTTCCTCTACAAGCCATCACTTTTTTTTAATGAAAAATAAATACAAAGTTTTAACTTTCCTTTATTTTGGTTTTGAAAATGGTTTTGAAAGCATTTTTATTATATCAATGTGTTGTATTGATATCTTGTGATTGAAATGTGGAAATGATATGTTTCCTTTATGCATGTTTTATGTGATACGATTATGTTATGGTTTATGATATGTTTAAACCTATTCATATGAGGAATGCATTGGACTTAATAAGTGATGGGTGGAGCCCACTATAGCTCCTCGATGCATCGGCAGGTCTCATGAGACAAACTAGTGTCTTGGCACAAGGCCTTGACAAAATATTATTTGTGGTCTTGGCACGAGGCCTTGACTACGTGGTTAAGATAGTCTGGAATTATGCATTCCATCATTATGAGAGTGGTTATTGATATTGCATGTGATTATTCGACCAGTAGAATATCCATGTGAAGAAGTGAATGGCATTATCTCATTTTACTTTTGCCATATTATGTTGATGTTCAAGTTTAAAAGGCTTTTGTTTTAGTTATACATTGCCTTAAATTTTTATGTTTATTTATGAAAGCTTCCGCAATATTGTTATCCTTACTGAGCATCTGAGCTCACCCCTTTCAATGTTTTAATATTTTCCAGGATGTGAAGAAGTATTTTATGAATGACCTGCAGGGATAGTCAGAAGAGGATATGAGTGTGGACTATGAAGACTTTGTTATTTTAGTTTTTCACTTTATGATGTAATGTAATGTTTATGAATGTATCTAGTGTTTCCAAGGCTACTAAACTAATCGGTCTTTCGAGACTTGATCTTTTTTGATCATGCCAATGTTACGAAGTAATGCACCGACTCTGGGTAGCTGGGGTCGGGGCGTTACATTATTGAATCCTTATTCCTTTTAAAAGGTATAATTTTAGAAGTTACTTTAAATAAAGTAAACAAAATTCCAATTATTCACCACACATTTCAAAACATGATTATTTAATTTCATAGTAACTCCTTCTTTTATACCAACGATAAAATAAATTTCTAAAAACTCTTTTATAATATCACTATAATTTTCCCCCTTTTCACCAAAGGATTTATTTCATTGAATTTTTTTATGAATCTCTATATAAATTTTATTATACAATACTCTATTGGAAGAATTGAATTTTTCGTATGAAGAGTTTACATGATTGATGTCAAATTATTATGCTATCTTGAAGTGATGTGAAACCCATTTTTCTTTTTCATGGGTTCTATATGATGTTATTAATTAAATCCATTTTTTCTAATGGTATTTCTAGATTTATTGAATTATTTGTTTTCTTATGGAACACATATTTGTTGCTCATTATGTGTGGGATCCTATATTTTTCTCAAATGAATTGGATTATTTTTATTGATAACTATCTCAAAAGATAAATTTGAGGATTTATCCTAATCCAAAGGATAATATGTAGGATATATGCCATGAAAAATGTCTATACATGAGTTTTTATCCCCAACAAAATGGTATAAATGAGCTTTTATACCAAGATAAAGAGTGTGTAGGAGCATTTAACCCAAGAAAAAGTTTACACATAAATATTTATACCATTCTAATAATGTTATAAGTGAGGTTTTATGCTAATATTATGGTTATATGAGAATATTATCCAAATACCCAAAAGGTATATGGGTGGTTATCCTAAGAATAGTATATAATGAATGACTTGGTTGTTATCCTTGACATTTGGTTTCTATGCTTATGTTTATGAAACACCCTTATACATATTCTCACTCCAATGTTATGCTTTCGTGGACCTTGTTTATTAACTAATGATTTTATACTATTTTGATTGATGTATTATAATATCCCATGCCTTATTCAACAACTCATTATTTATGTTTTATTAATTGATGGTTAATATATTCTAATATATATTTATTATACTCATATACATATATTTTTATCACTCATGATATTTAGTTGGTTCCTCTAATATTTACCCTTAATGAGAAACTAATATCACAATATTCCTATGTTTTCATTCCCCGGTACATGTAGATGATTATATCATATGAGATTTATTGCATAAAGAATAGTGGAGCATAGTTTTTGAGAATTTTAAACATGTGTAGTAAAATATTATGTCCATGTAGATATTCTCAAAGATACTAAATCAATTAGTCCTTGAGTTGTGTGACTATTTGTGTGATAATATAAATTTATAATAGAATCAATGTACTGATTTTATATGGTCACTATTTTTTACTATATTCACATGCATTTATCAAATAATAACATAGAAAAAAGAAAAAACAAATCCATTTTATCCTCCACTTTGAACAAATATGAATTATGTATTTTTCTCTAACATATTCATTACATAACATTAAAATACATGGCATTGAGTTCTTTACACATGACATCATACTATACAAGAAATATCCCACCTATAATAATATTTAAAATTCAGGGAGTGTAATATTCATTATAAACAATCATACATGTAAGAGTGATTGATCGTTATTGTAGTATTATAATTCCTTTATATGTGTTAAAAATCATATTTTGACAAAAACATTTCCCATATTTTCAAGAACAATATACTAGAGAATGGGCCCCTGATTTATGTTTTTTTTCATCAATAGTTCGTCACGAAGGAAGAATCATTACAAATTTCACCTACACATGAGTTAGATCCTAAAAATAAATTCAACAAACTATTTGTGTTGGGATTCCTACAATTTCTATGTTTATAGTGACAGTTGGGGTTTTCATTTATAATCCAACCAAAAATATAATAAAATTAAATCCTCAATGTGTTGGTCTTCACAAATTCACATCATCTTATATTTAATGACCTTACTCAATGATATGATATAAATAATCAAAGAAATATTATGATATGTATAACCATATGTCTTTCTTATAGTCATGTTATGATACCAAAATGAAATATATCTGTTTGAGAACTATTTCTATATAGATTCCTATTAATAGAGTGTACAAAAAGATGGAAAGAGGCATCAAATCTAGTCTAGTTGTGAATTTATCAACCCTCATCCCTATTTTTCATAGTGTATAGACCCTTAATAATATAATTATAGTTTCCCAATAGACCAACATTGGTATGTAACCATTTAATTTTCCTTTGGTGATGCCACCTCAATCACATTGAGTTTACATTGGTCTTTCACAAACACACCCATCCATTTATTTACCATTCCCCATAAACAAGGTCTAAATCTATACATACATCTTCTAATAAATAAAATTGGATTTATTCATATTACCCCTTGATATATAGTGACATTTGAACAATTTATCATTGTCTCAACCGCAAATCCCCATCCAATTCCTCTTCCCCTTCGATATCCTATAATATCCCAATATAGAACAGTATTGAACCATACCTTATGAATATATTTATCACATAAACTATAATTTATATCATGGATATGTGAATCTATACAATCCTTCCTCATCAATTTGAAATTAGGGTGTCTGATTTGAAATAAGAACCCATAATTTGGTGACGTATATATGATTCATGTGCATCCCATTTACAATAAATTAGATGCATGTTTTCACCATGATAAGAGGATAATCTAACATGATGTGACCATATTAGAACTATAGTGGAACTCATTTTACAACTATGGGTATAATTCATCAATAGAAATCCTATTTATTTCATCGCATCCATATTTGGGTAACTAAAGATATTATTTGTCATTTTTTCACTCTTTACAAAGAGGAATTGAAGCACCCAAAATAGTCAAACCCACTTGGGGTTTCACATCCCGTATATTGGTTTGAGATATATAAAATAAAAATATGTTCCCCATTACCTAAATTCTCTTATACCAGGCATATAACTTACTCATTAATTTTGGTGTTGTTCTATTCCATTATTTTTAAATAAAAAAGCATGCCTGTAAGTTTTTCAATGTTATACATTCTAAAAAAATACCTATTTTAGCCATGAAATTAATACCTTAAACTACGTGCATATACCCCTTATAGGGGATTCTTGTAATTTCAAGATACACATAAATTCCTATTGAGATTGTTTTTTATCTATGGTTGATATGTGACGTAACCCCTATTCACGTCAAATGTGTGGATATTAAACCCGAAAAACATGTGTTCGATGTTTTTAGACCATCAAAATCATAATCATTGGTCTATTTTTAAAAAACATAAATAATGAAATAGAAAATTCATGGTATAAATGAGGCTAAAAATTCAGAAAGGGTATCCTAGAAAAAACGTGACCCTTCACTCTCTATACATACCCATTATATATATCCTTATAAAAACATACTACATTCAAAAAAAGTATCAAAATTAACATCATTTTCAAAACATGAAATGGGTGCCTGGAGAAAATTGTATGACACCTCCCACTAAGGCCTTCACTCTCCGAGTTTGATAATAAAAATGGTAAAAATAAAATGGATAAAACATATATAAACTACGATTTAGACCACGAAAATTTCAATCCCTACTTTCAAGGACTACTGATCTAGTTATATTTATAGTACCTTCATATTCCATAAATTTTGGTTCCGGTGATATGTAATTAATGAACATAGATAAAATTTCAATATATTCAAACCATTTAGAGTATTTTTTCTCCCCCAAAAACCGACCATTCATAATTTTCATTACACTGATTAATTCAACTATTGATATATAAATGAAAAAACCTTTGATTATTGTTATGGTAAAATCATTATGTATTTAACCTACGTATATTCATCTAAGATAATTAGTTTCAAAGGAAACCAAATTATGTAGAATTATTCTTATAGGTTAGCCTTAACATAAAATAATTAATTATCTGATATATATTAATCTCACCATTATCCATATAATGATAGATTCCATGATTATAATGAATTTATCATGATATTTAACCAATGATTCAAGCATTTGGAAACTTTATTTTACCTAATATATACACATTAAATGTATAGATGGTTTAAATTACTATTATGTCACTCATTGTGTGTTTTACATATCAAAAATAATTTAGAGTTATAATAAATCTTGAATTCTTGTAATTAATAATGGATTATGAAAATAAAATTTTAATCATTTTATGAAAAAATAGTGAACAACCAAAATATGATCATTACCTTTTAAAAATGATAAAAATTAATGAAGAAATAATATAGAAACAATGATAGAATCTATTAGGATTAATATTCTAAATTGGATAATGTTAGATAGACATATTTGATAGATTATTCAAGTTTTGATTTTATAACTACCATTACATTATATAATATAAAGACTTTATAATTATAAATTCAAGATTAAAAATACCTTCCTCAATTCATCTCTTGGATAGTCCATCACATTAACCATATGTGGAAATCTTTATATTTGTAAGAATTAATTTATCCTTCCTGATCCTCTAATTCCATTCCAAAATTTGTTATTTTTAAATGATACTGTAAAATTTTCTATGGTAAATGTTTCTTACTACCAAACACATATAGATTTTAATAAGGTGATATAAACTATTTCTTATCACATCTATAAGAGTCTGAGTGATTAAAGTATGTATATTTTTTCATTCCCTTCATGTGTAGTTTGATCGATATAAACAACTTCAACACTAATGTATACTTCATCATCACAGACTACATTAATGTCTTTGGAAGGAATGCACATTGAAAATGTTTATCGAGTGGTAAAATATATGATTAGAACTAAATCCAGAGAATTTTTATCTAGAGGGAATAACTTTAGATAAGTTTGATCAGTATGCACACCATTGATATCCTGAGATAAACGTATATTTTATGGTGTTCTTTGTGAATCATTATCCAGATAATCATAAACAATAATACTATGATAAAAATTTAAGTCTCTCCATATTAAATCATGGAATATAGGTTTATTAAATGATATCCCCACAAAATATTCTCTTAAACTCCCCTTTAGCCTTAAAGTGTGGTGTGTGTGTTCATTTGAAGACTCCTCTTTACACTAAACTATTAAATTAGTTAAAATATGATTTAAAATAAACCAAGGATCAGACAATATGAGATTTTTTTTATATTTTGTAGAGAAAATGTAACACCCCAAGCTTCCATTGTACAAGTCTCTTGGAATAATGCAATACCTTACATTGTGTGTAACTTCGAGTTCCAGTTCACCATAACAAATCAAACAAGCCGTTATGAATAGTAATACCCCCTTTTTAAAATTTAATTTTTTTTCAATATGGACTTCATTTTTGGATTCAGAATATCAAAATTAACTTAGGGTGAATTTTTGGTATTTTTCTGAAAACATTCATTTTTTGATGAATAGTAAAAAACTGAGTTATTGTTTAAAACCAACTTTTTATTTAAATAATAATTTATTTTGTTGAAATTTATTTTAGGTTAAAATAGATACATAATAAGTTTAAAGGTGTAATTTAATTCACTAGAGTCATTTTCTAGTAAAATTTGATGTATAATTTTTTTTTGATCATTTTATCTTTTTTACCCACCTTCTAGGATGAAATGAAAATTTGCAGAAAATAAAATTTTACCACTTCTGAGAATTGAATTTTAAAAATCTTAGAGAAACAAGTGACATAATTAAGTAAAATTTGGTTTAATAGGATGAAAATAAATTTTTTCGAATAGTAACTTTTCAATCTTATTTACCACAGTTAAAAGTAAATAGGGTAATTAAAGGTGAAAATGATATCATAATTACCCTACAACATGTTCTAATTCTACTGTGTAAGTTTTTTTTGACAAAAATCAACCTTAGTAATAGAATATTATCTTAATTTATCGTGTTGGATTAGATTAGTACATTTAATATTATTTTATTTAAAGAAGAGTTAAAAGTGTTAAATTCAATGTTTAAAAAATAAACCATTGTGTATACAGGGTTCTAAAAAAGATTAATTTGATTACAAATATTCATTAAAAATATAAAATTATTACTTATATTATGGTATTTTATATATAATTTTTATATGTTAAATAATTAATTTTATTAATGACACAGTGATGATGCAGTAGTTACCATATTATTGAATGATTAAAATAATTGATATTATAAATATCAAAAATAATTGTTAATTTAGAATATTGATGCATTTCACTAATCTTATAGGTCAATATGACATGATAGTTTTTATTTATAGTTTTTATTTTCTAAATAATATAGTTTTTTTGACTTTTACAAAAAACCAAATACTAAATAGTGTCTAAATTGACATAAATTAGTATTCCAAACAAGTACTATATTAATAAATGATATAATTTTAACAAAAATAGAAATTTAGGAAAAATGGCATATATTATGATATATATTTTATTAATTAACTACTTTAGGTTCTCTTGTCTTTTTATAGTATGTTTAATAACAAAATATTGTAATAATACAAGAATTCATGGTAAAAGGTAAATTATTTTACAAAGGAAAATATCTAAAAGATAAAGTTAATATGGTGACCTAAACCTATATATAACATATTGGTTGAGATTTTTAAGACACATAACCTCCTAAAATTCTAAATAAATCCTTTTTGAACCATTATAAATGGATTCTGATTGTATAATAAATTAATATTTCAAGTTTTTTCTAAAGCGACCCTCACCTCTCGTATAAAAGGGTACTTCTATTTCTCCCAAAAACACACCACCAACGCCTTTCATATCATAAAAACCCTACTAAAATATCTTCCCAACTACA
This sequence comes from Viscum album, assembly GCA_963277665.1. Classification (NCBI taxonomy): domain Eukaryota; kingdom Viridiplantae; phylum Streptophyta; class Magnoliopsida; order Santalales; family Viscaceae; genus Viscum; species Viscum album. The sequence continues at coordinate 991,691,116 of OY728133.1, forward strand.
CTCACTTCAACCTAGAGGATTTTATTTGATCATAAAGCCATCCTATGGATCCCTTTTGATTAAATCAAAAGGAAGCACCTGAAGGAGAAGTAATAATTTCATCACATCTTTTATTGTTCTTTTCTTCTTCCACTATTTCTAACATTATTGTTTCCATACCAAAATAATAAATATAGATACTTATACATAATGTGATGTATTATAAATAATCTATAACCATATTCATTATTCCATCCATCTTATGAATGACAAAGACACCATACATGCGTATGTACTACTTACAATCTCCACATCATGGTGTAGTTTGTTATTCATCATTTCATTATTTGGATGGGTATAATAGAAAGTATAATTGATGTTAATAATAAATATAACATGTTTATGATTTTTAATATATGATATACCATCCATTTACGTACTATTTCATCATCAATAAAATGATATTGTTGCTCGTGTGTATGTACAGATTACCGTCTCCATGAACACGATGAGATTAATTCCCCATCATAACCATTCATGAATAATTGTCAATTTATAATTAAATATAATTTTTAAGAACATAATATCATTCTTAATATGATTCAAATAAATCCTATCCATAAAAAACATGTTATATGTAACAAAACATATAAAGGAAAACGAACCAGTAAACACCTAAAACAATGATACCACTTAAATGTTATTAAGAATGAAATATTAGAAGATCCTATATGAAATCATATTTATGTATATGGTTCTTGTATTATTTAATAAAAATTATTTAACTATTATACATGAGGTTAATTTAGCCTTATTCAATGAAAAGTTCATGTTACAGAATAATTTTACAATCACATTATTTTCCGAGGTTGTTTATATATGATTATCTACTAGGACCTCTTTATCATTCACATCATTGTTTCATAAAAATGTATTCAAAACATTCTTACTATTTCCTAAAATATGGGTTAAATTCATTTATACCATTGTTTTTCTTTTTATAAAATGTTTTTAAAGGAATCATTCCATCATTTTCCAAACAAGGTACAATATGACCTTTTCGACAAAATAAGGTAAGAATTTTATTTATCATATAAGGGAGTTGTGTCTATTTTCTGCCATTATAATACCTTCGAAGCTTCCCTTACAATATTATAAGAATATTTTAAAAAATAATGTTTTATTTTAAATTCATGTCACTTCTAAATGATTTCAAAATATAAAGAGATATTTCTCTCAAATAGTTTTGATTTCATCTATGTCAACATCCTTTAATGTTTTTTACATTTTATTTAAGCATATTTATTATGATACTATATTACATATTGTATTGAAGGTTTCGTGATATGTTTGTCTCTGGATGTGTTATATATATACCATTCATTGTATATAGTTAATGTACTAAAATTTCATATTCTATTTTAAATATGAATATTTATGTTATTCTTCAACCTTTTCATATGAGTAATGAATTAGACTTATTAAGTGATGAGTGGAGCCCTCTATAGCTCATTGATGCATCAGTATGTCTCTTGAGACAAACTAGTGTCTTGGCACATGTACTGGAAAAATATTATTTGTAGTCATGGAACGAGAAATTGACTATGTGGTTTTCATGTCCGGTATTATGCATTCCATCATTATGAAATAAGCCAGTGATATTACATGTGATTATTCGATTTGTAGAATATCCATGTTAATAAGTAAATGGATTTATTTAATTTATAATGGACTTATTATGTTGAATTTTATGTTTAAAATGGTATTGTCTTAGACTTATACATTGCCTTAAATGTTTATTCATATTTATGATAGATTTCTCTATTTATTTTTATCCTTACTGAGCATCTGAGCTCACACATTTCTATGTTTTATTTTTCCTAGGATGCGAAAAAGTATATTATAGATGACTTACAAGGATAGTCTAAGAGATATGAATGTGTGAAAAGGAGAAAAAGTAACACCCTGAGATTTTATAAGAAATAATTTTAATTTCTTTGATGTCTTGTGTTGTACGCTACACCATGATTATCTTGCGCTATACGCAACACCGTATTAGCTTGCAGTATATGCAACACTATTCTTGGCTCGTGTTATACACAATTTCATGTTTGTTTTGTAGAAATTATTCTACGAAACATTAAGTATATATTTTGTTTAATGTATAAATTAAATACGTTTTTATTATGTTATATGTAACACCAAAGGGAGCACGCACTACACATAGCCCTGACTTTACCTGCATTACATGCAATCACGACCTTCCTCGATAGCATGTGTAGTACAGAATATCATGATTCTCTAAACAATGATATATTGTTATAATATTATTATGAACTAGCCATTATGAATAGTATAACAACATTTTTAATTTTATAACATTATTATTCATCTTACACATTTTCTAGAACATGTTCTGAGAACAAAATTAATTTTTTGGGAAAAATAAGTATTTTTCAAAAAATGCAATTTTGCTGCCTTTTGATGGTGCACTCACTTTAAATATAGTTTTTGACATTTTAATAAGTTCCATTTGAAAAATTTAAATTCTTTTTTATAATCATGATATAAAAATTTACTTCGGATAAATTTTTCGTATGATTCTGATAACTTTCATATTTTAATGAATAGTAAAAACACGTAATATATTAATTAAAAACAACTTTTTTCGTCTTAATAATTTAAATGCTTAAATTATAATATTGAATGGTTTTAAAGTATAAATATAATATATATTAAAATTTAATATAATTTAGTTCATTACCATTGATTTTACATTGAATTAATAGGTAAAATCATTTCAATCTTTTGCAATGCTTTAACTTTTAAAAAATCATTTTCTTAACAACGAGATTAATTTTAAATTAATGTCTGAAAATTATTTGATTTAAATTTGGAAAAATGGATTCTATATTTGGAATCATTAGTTAGAATTATATTAATATACTATTTTTTTATTTTTCGGCACTATGAATAGTAACTGCAGTATATTTTATTTACCATAATTAAAGGTAAATCAGGTAATTAAGGGTAAATATTTTATTATAAAATTACAATAAAACTAGTCTTAATATAGTTGGATGATTATATTTTGTCCTAAGGCATATTTGGGTCGAAATGGAATCCATTATAACCCACATGGATGTGATTATGACATTTATTTTAATTTATTTTAAAAAAGTGAAATGTGTCTCACTCAAACTTTAAAAAATATATAATTTTTAATATAAGGTTATACATAATATAAATTTGATTATAAATACTAATTTAAAATCCAAAATGTTTTTCTTTGTTATGGTAATTTATGAAGATATATTTTATTATTTTAATAGATTATACATTAATGATGATAAAATTATTTATTTAGTGAAAAATCAGTAATATAGATTTTATTAAAATAATAATACCCATTAAAAGGCCCAAAAACCAGACCAAAACATATTGGTCGTATATATCTAAAATTTAACCATACAAAGGTTGAATTATTGACCATTTTTAGCTTTATAAAAGTGATTATGACACTTATATTATTTTATTTTAAATGACGTCAAAGTTGTCACCTTCATATGTAAATAAATATAAGAATTTACATTTTGTGATTTAAAGAAGTTAAATTTGAGTAAAAGTATTATTTTAAAATATATTAGATTTATAATCATAATATTATTTTATTGTTAATTTTTATGCAAATAATAAGTATATTAAATGAATATACAAAAATGATGTAGCAATTGTTCTATTAAGAGACATATCAAATAAATGGTTTTATAAATAATAAAAAAATATTATATGAACTAATTAATGTTCTCAAAAAAATTTCTAGATTCATATGAAATTTTAAGAATCTATTAAAAAATATTGTTCGAATATATAATTTTTTTGGATTTTATGTAAATTCAAATAATTAAATATTGTCAAAATTAACATTATTGTTATTTTTTAAAAATAACATATTATTAAATTGTTTAAAAAGCACAAAAATATTTAAAAATTATAAATTAAAATTTATATGGTCCTAATAGTCATAAAGTATCCAATTATAGACAATTCACAACACATATGTAATTATTTATAACAATTTAAAATTTAGAATATTTTTTCCACAAATAAAATTATATAGATTGAACAAGGATAAATCAAGTTGATAAGGTTTAAAATAAATTACCAACATGTCTAAAGTTTATTGGATGATGATATTACAACCATATCTCATATCATCTTATAATTGAGTAATTTTTGTAGGTTTTTATGTGGGGTTTGAATTTATTATAAATTAATATTTCTTATGTTTCCAAAGGTGCCCCTCTCCTCCATTATAAAATGGAACCTCCTCCCTCTCCTCCTCACTCCATTTTGAGCCTTCATGATCGGCCAATCCTGGAAAATTTATCTTCTACACTTCCCTAGAAACATACTAGAGGTCCTCATATTCATAAAAGACCAACTTTAGTACTCTATGTGGAGGTTTAGAAGAGCATTTTCTAAGAAGAGGTAATATCCTTTACCGATTCTTTCAAATTCATTTATTCTTCTACTCCCTCTTATTTTGTTTTTTCATAACAAAGTAATTACATAGTTATCACTCATATACTGATATGTTATTATAAATATTAAACAACCCAATTTCACCTTTTATCCATCCTATAGAAAATGAAATCACCACATGTGCGTACGTACAGAATACCGTCTCCATGCCGTGGTGTAATCTGTTTTCCATAACCACCTTACTTGGATGGGTATAATGGTGTAATTGATAAATTTATATAATTATTATAGCACGATACTAATTCTGAGATATTCTAACATCCTCTCCAATACCATTCAATAATTATGGGAACAATATCATCACTCGTGCGTTCGTACGGATTACCGTCTCCACGACGTGATGAGATTCATTCTCCATGATTAACAATTCAAGTATGATTATAAAGTATATATAATAAATAATCATGAAATATATGACAAAATAATTATACTGTATTTATGTACATATATGTTTCATTTACTTAATTCCATTCCATTAAATAAGGAAACGAAAACAACGTTCATCCTTACGTACGACCTACCGTCGCCATGAACAGTGTATTTCATTCCACTTATCGATATATTATATATATGTTTATTCTGAATATATATTATATATAAATCATAATTTACATTCCTTATGTATGTAATCATGATCTAAGTAATCATATGAATAATTTCAAGTCAAAACACGGACAATAAATGAAACGATTTTACACAAAATGATGCTTTAACATGGAATTGAAAAATGAATGGGTAATATAAAGTCATAAGTGAATCATATATGATATAATAAATATTATTATGGTTCCGTTACAAGTTAATTATATTTTTAAACCCACTATACATGAGTCTCAGGCACATATAAAAGAAATTGGACATAAGGTAAGGGATAATTTTGCAAACTCATTTTTATCCGAGATTGATTATACGCAAGTATTTACTGGGGTTATATATTTCATCCATATCCATAATTTTTTTTTCATGTATGTTTAAAGACATGTTTACTCCTATTTGACTTTTAAATTCTGTTATGGAAATAATATTTCTTTTGTTTACCATACAAGGATCTTTTTGAATTTTCTGACAAAAGTACGAGGAGATTTTTTTTTACTTATACGACATGAATGGATTTTTACAGTTTCATAACGCCTAATTTTCATGAAGCGTCCACTATAATATTTCCTGATTATTTTGAAAAAAATTCTTTTATTTTAAAATTTCACTCAATTTTTTGAAAGGAAAATGAATTTGAAGAAGAAAGGATATTTTCCTCAAGAATTCATTTCAAGTGTTTTGTCAAAACTCTTTTCCATCTAAGATGAAATTATTTAGTATGATTATGTTTCAAGTAAAATGACTCTATTATTAAAATGGTTTGATTATTCTTATGATGAAATGATATCCATTTCTCTAATATGTATTATTTTATGAAGGGATGATGTTTATTAAACCCATTTTATTCGTTGGGTTTTTATGAATGATGTATGTTTATTTTGTGGCACACGAAAGAATGATTTCATTATGAGATGGGTGGTACCTGTATCGCCCTCCAATGCATTGTGTAATGATTTATATATCATGATATATACATGGATGGAATGAAAAATAAACCTGGTTTAGTAAGGGACTTTGTCCACTATGATGGTCTTGGCAGCAATGCCTCGTCTACTATAGAAATCATAACATGTGCTTAATTGTTTCCACAATTACATGTTTTATTCACATTCTATTTTATTATGTTTAATGTTCCTTTATGATCTATGCCTTATGAACTGCCAAGATTTATGTCATTGCTCAAGATTTTGATGTTTTATGTTCATGGTTCTACGTTCAAATGTTTATGGATTGTTTTTTTGTTCTCCATGTTTACCCTTACTGAGCATTTGAGCTCACACTTTTTATGTTTTATTTTCCACAGGATATAAATAATGTTCTTAGGTAAGAATGAAAAGGGGAATATCATTATCGGAGATGTTGAAGATCTTTCACCATGATTATAAGATTTTGTTACAAGTTTCCAAAGACACTAAACTAATACGGTCTTTGAGCATCTGTTTTTGTCATGTATTATGTATTTTGAAAAAGTAATGTAATGTCTTTGTACCTCAAGCTTTGGTTCTCCACAGTTGGCATCAGAGTAAAGGTTAAGTTATCCTTTAGAAACTAGGATGTGAAAACCATAGTGAAATCCTTAGAGATATTTCTATGGTATGTCTATAGATGTCCATAAGGTTAAGTATAAGTATAGGTTATAGTCCTAGAATTACGGTAACAATATTAGAATTAAACATATGATATTTTATATTGAAGGAAATCCCCCTTTATTATGTTGTTTTCCTAGCATGATTTTTTCCCCTCACATTTTTCTTTTTGGGTTTTAGATGATGGGTGGAACCCAAATGATCCATGTTGATCAATGTAATGCACAATGCAATGATTTTCCTCCAAAACAACGAAATTTAATGGGATATGGAGTAACAAATCTTATTTCTATACTTACATAATCTATGAATCATTCTGTACTTCTAAATGAGCATATTAAGGAACAATATTCTATTGAGTCCTTCATGAGGCAACTTCCACCTTCTTTCAGTGGGTCTTCTGATCTACTTGTTACTAAAAAATGGATCAGTACCACTGAAAAGATATTTTCCATACTTTGCTGTAGGAGCATGAAAAAGTCATTTTGGTTGTTTACAGGTTAGAAGGTTAATCCGATCAGTGGTGGACTCTAATTAATAATACAAGGCCCCAAGATGAAATTGAATACATGGAATGGGATGAGTTCAAGAACTTTTCTTTCAATAAGTACTTACCTTGTATTCTTCGAACAAAGATAGAAAAAGAGTTCCTTGAGGTTAAGAAAGAGGATGATGAATCTATTGGTATATATTAAGCGAATTTTACAAGGCATGAAAGGTATGAATCTAGCTTTATCATCCAACCTAAAAGTAATGTTGATCGATTCTTCAGTTGTTTAAAACAAAGTCTTTGAAGGGAATTATCTATAAGAGACTTCAGTAGATATGAAGAAATTGTTTGTTGTGCTGTTATGGTATAACTGGAAGTTGGGGTTACATATCCATCTCATGGTTTTGACAAGAAAAGAAAGATGTGGTTCCAGGAAAAACCTCACAACAATGGTGGAAAGATGGTGAATGTTTATTTATACTAAAAGTGTGGACAGAACCCTGGTGGAGATTTTCTAAAAGGTACTTGAAAATGTTTCATGCATAGAAAATAAGGACATCAAGCAGTTGAGTACTGAAGTAACGGAAAAAAGGTTTCAAATGACGTGAATAGAGAAAAGACTACAGAGAATGCTCCACCAACACTTCAATTCTACAAGTGCATGTAAATAGGGAATTATTCTAACCAATTCCAAAATCCAATGGTTAATGATGATTGACATCAACAAACTCTTATGGAAAAGGACAAAGAAAAGTCACATGCGATCACTATTGGCGATGTTGAGAATGACAACGATGTGGTGGAATGATTATGTGTTTAGGTAACGGGATTCAAAAATAATGTTGTGGAATCTCATTTATAGTATTGTGGAATATTGAAATATGTATGTATTGGTTTATTGTGGTTTTCAATAATTATACGGTACCAGTAACCATGAAAAGTGATTGAAATAATTTTCGATAGCAGATGATATGCGCATAATGAAGGTATAAGGTGAAAATAATATGTTTGATAGTATTAATGAGATCATGACTGATATAAGGACAAAGTGATATCATGGTTTGATTATATAGAAATTTTGGGATTTTGGTATGTGGAAAGAGTTGACTTTTGACAGAATTCATGTTTTCACTAAGGTTCAATGGGTATTAATTTTTCAAGAGAATACATGATTAAGGTATTCACATGTTTGGATTGTGACCAACAAGATATATCTTGTGATATATATGAGGGATAAATGATGGTATTCACATGATTGTTATATGACCTTTTTAGTAATCGTTCTCTTTATACTATGAGTTTGGAAAGAAGTATTTTGGATAAGTCTTAAGGTTTGAATGGATTAATTTGAACATAAGATTTTATTGTTTAAGGCAAAAACTTGTTTCGATTTTATTTCTAGAAGGTTATAATAGTATAGTTTAAGAAAATGGACAACCCGCAGAACGGGCGACAACCCGTCGCGTCGAGCAAGGATGCGGGAATCGAACCCACAACAAAAGTGTTACATGACTTTATAACCAACCACTGGACTACAGGAAGTCTTTGGTTATTATAAATTAGTTTTAATTTCTTAAGTGGTTTGATATATGAAGTATAAGTCCATTTTAGGAACCAAATATGATTAATCTCTCCATAGAAGGACTTATGTATATTTAATAACGTTTTTTAACCTTTTATTTTAAACCGATGGAATGACCTATCATTCTATCGCATAATCTACTAACACTTCACGAATGACAAATTAATATTCATTTATTTAAGAGATGAAGTGGAAATTGTTCATGGAACAAATAATAGTGAGATTATACCAAAATCAAGTAAGTATTTCATTTAATTAAAAAATTCATCAATTTAGGGAAATGATCATGAAATCCAAAAAAAATTTCCTAGAACCCTCATATTCGTTGAATTTGATGGTACCTTATATCATCACAAATTTATGGCTTTGTGATTGTTGGCTTTTTCATAGCCATATTCTCTACCACTCTCCATCAGAAACTTAATGGTTAGATTTCTCTTCCATATCCATATTTTCACCTATGTTCTATTATGTGGAAACCCAATGATGAGTTAATTTTGGTAACCATTAAATTTCATACTTTAGTTTTTAAAATTATGTTTTTGTATTCATTTTTACAATGCGGGTTTCTATGAAAGAAATTTTTAAGTATTAAACCATTTATAACCCTGACAAATTTCGAGGGCGAAATTCATTTTAAGGGGGGTAGAATGTAACACCCAGATATTTTATGAGAAATAATATTAACTTCTTTGATGTCTTGTGTTGTACTCTATACCAAGATTATCTTTCTCTATACGCAACACCGTATTATCTTGCACTCTACACAAAACTATTCTTGGCTCGTATTACACACAATTTCCAGTTCGTTTTGTAGAAATTATTCTATGAAACATTAAGTATAGATTTTGTTTAATGTATAAATGAAATACGTTTTAATTATGTTATACGCAACCCCAAAGGGAGATTTCACTACACGCAGCCTTGACTTTGCTTGCATTACACGTAATCGTGACCTTCCTCAATTGCGTGTGTAGTACAGAATACCAGGTTTCACTAAACAATGATATATTATTATAATATTATTATGAACTAGCTGTTATGAATATTATTACGTAAATTTTTAATTTTATAATATTATTATTCATCTTACACATTTTCTAGAACATGTTATGAGAGAAAAATAATTTTTTCAAGAAAAATAAGTATTTTAAAAAAAATGCAGAATTGCTGCCTTTTGATTGCGCACCCACATTAAATATAGTTTTTGACATGTTTATAAGTTCAATTTGGCAAAATAAAATTCTTTTTTAGAATCAGGATATAAAAATTTACTTTGGATACATTTTTCATATTATTTTAATAACTTTTATATTTCAATGAATAGTAAAAACACGCTATATTTTAATTAAAAAAATCATTTTTCGTCGTAATACTTTATTATGTTAAATTATAATATTTAATGCTTTTAAAGTATAAATAAAATATAATTTTACCATTTATTATAATGTATGTCATTAGAATTGATTTTACATTGAATTCATAGGTAAAATCATTTCAATCTTTTGCAATGTTTTAAATTTTAAAAACGCATTCTCTTAACAACGAGATTAATTTTAAATTAATTTCTGAAAATTATGTGATTTGAATTTGGAATAATGGATTATATATTTGGAATTAGTAGGTCCAAATTATGTTAATAGGATACTTTTTTATTTTTGGGCACTATGAATAGTAACTGCGGTAAATGTTCTTTACTATAGTTAATGGTAAATTGGGTAATTAAGGCTAAATATAATATTATAAAATTATCCTAAAACATGTATTAATATAATTGGATGATTATATTTCCTCCTAAGAAAAATTTGGGTTGAAATAGAATCCATTGGAACCCACTTGGATGTGATTAAGACCTTTAATTTACATTATTTTAAGGAAAGTTAAATATGTCTCACTCAAACACTAATAATTATAGAATTTTTAATATAAGGTTATAAAGAATATAAATTCGATTATAAATACTCATTTGAAATCTAAAATGTTTTTCTTTGTTCTGGTAATTTATTAATAGACATTTAATTACCTTAAAAGCTTATACATTAATGATGCAAAAATTATTTATTTAGTGAAAAATCAGTAATATAGTTTTTATTAAATATTAATACCCATTAAAAGGCCCATAAACCTGACCAAAACTTATTTGTCATATATATATAAACCATAACCATCAAAAGGTCTAATTATTGACCATTTGGAGCTTTATAAAATGATTATGGCACTTGAATTATTTTATTTTAAATGATGTCAAAGTTGTCACCTTCATAATTTAATAAATATAAATTTTTAAATGTTGTTATTTTAAAAGGAAAAATTTGAGTAAAAGTATTATTTTGAAATATATTAGATTTATAATCATCTTAGTATTTAATTTTTAATTTTTATGCAAATAATATGTATATTAAATGATTATAAAAAATTGATGTAATAATTGTTTTATTAAGAGAAATATCTAATATGTGGTTTTATAAATATAAAAATAAATATTATATGAACTAATTAATGTTCCCCACAAATTTTCTAGATTATTATGACCTGTAAGGAATCTAATAAAAATTTTCTTTCGAATATATCATATGTGTGGATCTTATGTAAATTCAAATAAATGAAGTGTCAAAATTAACAGTACTGTAATTTTATAAAAATAACATATTATTAAATTGATTAAAAATCACAAAAATATTTAAAAATTATAAATTTATATTTATATTTTCTAAAATGTCATAAGGTATCATAGTATTGAAAATTTACAAGCCATAAGTAATTATTTATAACAATTTAAAATTTAGAATATTATTTCCAAAAATAAAATTAAATAGATTAAACAAGGATAAATCAAGTTGATAAGGTTTAAAATAAATTACCAACATGTATAAATTTTATTTGATAATTATATTACAACCATATCTCATATCATCTTCTAATGGAGTCATTTTTGGAGGTTTTTAAGTGGTTTTTAAATTTATTATAAATTAATATTTCTTATGTTTCCAAAGGTGCCCCTCTCCCCCCTTTTAAAAGGGAACCTCCTCCCCCTCCTTGTCACACCATTTTGAGCCTAAATCTTAGAAAAACCCAGATAATTTCTCTTCTCAACTTCCCTAGAAACATACTAGAGGTCCTGGTCTTCTTCAATGTCTATCTTTAGTACTATAAGAGGAGGTTTAGAAGAGGCTCGTCGAAGAAGAGGTAATATCCTTTACCGATTCATTAAAATTAATTTATTCTTCTACATACTCTTATTTTGTTGTTTCATAATAATGTAATTACATTAGTATCACTCATAAAATTAAATTTTATAATTAATATGAAACAACCCAATTAAAGCTTCTATCCTTCATACGGATTATGAAATCAGCACATGTGCGTACATACGGAATACCATCTCCACGCCGTGGTGTTATCTGTTTTCCACCACCACATTGCATGGCTGGGTATAATGGTGTAAAGAATAACTATATATGATTATTATAACCTGATAATAATTATGATATATTATTTCATCCTCTCCAATACCATTCAATAATTATGGGAATGATATCCTCGGTCGTGCATACATACGGATTACCGTCTCCACGATGCGATGAGATACATTCTCCATGATTAAACATTAAAATTTGATTATAAAGTATATATAATAAATAATCATGAAATATATAAAATTATAATGATATTGGATATATGTACATAAATGTTTCATTTACTTAATTCCATTCAATTCAATAAGGAAACAAAAACAACATTCATGCGTACGTACGACCTACTGTCTCCCTGAACGGTGTATTTAATTACATTTATCGATATATTATATATATATGTATATTATGAATATATATTATATATAAATCATGTTTTAAATTATGTATTTAAGTAATCATGATCTAAGTAATCATTTTAATAATAACAAGTCAAAACATAGACTATAAATGAAACGATTTTACCCAAAACACTACTTTAACATGGAATTGACAAATGAACAGGTAATATAAGGCATAAGTGAATCATATATGATATAATAAAAATTATTATGGTTCTGTTACTAGTTAATAATATTTTTAAACCCACTATACAGGAGTCACAGGCACATACATAATAAATTGGACATAAGGTAAGGGATAATTTTTCAATCTCATTTTTATCCAAGATTAATTATACGTAATTATTTACTGGGGTTATATTTTTCATCCATGTCTATAAAAATTATTTTCATGTATGTTTAAAGTCATTTTTACCCCCAAATTTAATTTTACATTGTGTTATGGAAAGAATCTTTCCATTTTTTACCATACGAGGAACTTTTTGACTTTTCTGGCAAAAGTACGAGGAGAATGTTTTCTAACTTAAACAACATGAACAGATTTTTATAGTTTCATAATGCCTAATTTTCTTGAAGATTCCTATAAAATATTTCATGATTATTTTCAAAAAAATCTTTTTCTTATAAAATATCATGTCATTTGTGAAAAGAAAATGATTTTGAAGAACAAAGGGTATTTTCCTCTAGAATTCATTTCAAAAGTTTATTCAAAACTATTTTCAATCTAAGATGACATTATTTAGTATGATTGTGTTTCAAGTAAAATGTCTCTATTAATTACATGGTTTGATTCTTATTATAATTAAATTCTATCCATTTCTTTAATATGGGTTATGTTATAATGGGATGATGTTTATGAGACCCGTTTTATTCATTGGGTTATTATGAATGATGTATTTTTATTTTGTGGCAAAAGAATGAATGATTTCATTATGAGATGGGTGGGACCTACATCTCCCTCCAGTGAGTTGGTTAAAGATTTTTTATCTCATGAGAAATACATGGCTGGAATGACAAGTAAACCCAGTTCAGTAAGGAACTTTGTCCACTATGATGGTCTTGGAAGCAATGCCTTGGCTACTATGGAAATAAAAACATGTGCATAATAGTTTTCACAATTACATGGTTTATTCACATGATATTTTATTATGGTTAATATTCCTTTATGATCTATGCCTTATGAACAACCATGATTTATTTCATTAATCAAGATTTTGATGTTTTATGTTCATGTTTTTATGTTCAAATGTTTATGGATTGTTTTTAGGTTCTCCATGTTTACCCTTACTAAGCATTTGATCTCACTCTTTTTATGATTTATTTTCCCCAAGATATAAAGAATGTTTTTAGGTAAAAAAGGGGAAGATATTTATGGGATATGTTGAAGATCTTTCACCATGATTAGAATGTTTTGTTCTGAGTTTCCAAAGACACTAAACTAATGCGGTCTTTGGGTGTCTATTTTTTGTCATGTATTATGTATTCCAAAAAAGTAACGTAATGTTTATGTATATCAAGCATTGGGTATCAATAGACAAAATGTTGTTTTTTTCTATTTCATAATGTAATGTAAAATTTATTTATGTATCTATTACTTCAAAGGCTACTAAATTGATTGAACCTTAAATATTGTTTCCCATGTGATCATTCCAATGTTAGGTAATATTGCACTGACTCTAGGTATCTTGGGTCGGAGAGTTACAAAAATGATATCTATGAACATTATCATTATCCCAAAATTTCAAAGTACAATATGAATTTTTATATCATCGACCCCACAATTTATATACATTGTAATTTTTATCCAAATTGAAATTGAATGTAAAGAGGGAAAATAAAGTCCCCATAAACTCACTGTATAAGAACGACATCCCATAGTAATGTTCTATATGTTTTTTTACCAATTATACCTATAATTCCATTCCCCATAGTTCATACATGATCTTTATATTGAGTAAACACCAAATATTAATGTTTCTATAAAAAATGGAATAGGTATAGACCATATATATTTATTAGTCAAATAACCATAATTTATATAACTATGGGCCTAAATCTGTATTGAGGGTCCAAAAAATATCTATAGGTATGTATCCATTGAGATGTTTTTTTATCTAAACATGATGGAATTTGATTGGGATATAGGTATTTTGTGGGGTTTTATAATGTTATAGTTTAAATAATACTTGGTATAGTATCCACATAGTTGATATGGAATGTGTTCATCATTACCCTTGTGTTACAATCTTGTGCTGATAATAAACATCCATTCAAAAAGATTTCCAAAAGGTAATCTAATAAAACAGTTATATTTATCACATACCTAATTAAATAACCCAAAAATTTATTTTTATCATCATAAAAATTTGATAGAAAAGAATTTTGATTCTCACTGACATTCTAGTTTAGGAAGGTCCTTGGTATCCTTGACCTGGGTTTTACCTAAAGGAAATATAGAAACACCATTATCTATGTTTTCATGGGGATTTTAAGAAGTGGATGAATATATTTATTCATATAACCCTTCCCTAAAATTAATAGATCCCTCTATAGAATGAGATTCTTAAAAAAATTACCTTGAGAATTATGAAATTAGAGGAACTCATTATACATATCACTAATTATAAGGATCATTATAATTTTTTAAATTTCATGGTGACTCAATCCAAATTACTCATGGACTAGGTGATGTATTGGTTTCAAAACACTATATAATAACCATATGAAAGATGAGATAGGTATGAAAAAAAATAATTTTTATGAAGATCATGTGTCCTCCCAAAATCAAAGGAATATTAAAAAATATTACAACTCCAACTAGATCTAATTCTACTATTATTTCGATGAACATTCATTATAGAAATTTCCCCCTGGAGAAGGTCCTGCTAAAGACTCCACCATTTTTATTGATTATTTGAAGAGGATAATTTTTATTGAATATTCAAGAAAGATCCATGAATGTGTTTAAAATTCATTACTCATCAGATAATATACCATGTAGTAAAATTACTCCTCACAATATTAGTAATTAATATTTTTATCAATGGAAGTGTTTGAATAAGTAAATCCTCATGACAATGAAATTAATATAGAATAAATATTTTTATTATATTTTTAAATTATTTCAATAGTGCAAAAACTAAATAATTTAAAAGGTAGCATATTTTATATTTTATAATTGAGATTAGTGGTTCCTTGGTGACATCAAAGTTCTCGATTACATGGCATGACATGGTGTCAATATTAGAGTTCAATAATATTTCCCAATTGGTTGATGCAAATGAAAACATCTACATCAGGTTAAAAAATTGAAGGTTTAATAATTTTTTGTAAAAAAGGTATTTAATAGAGTTATAACCAATATCAGAGTTTTTTTGGAGGACAATATAAGGGAATGTGAGAACGAGAACATGAAACAAGGCATGAGAATAAGAAGATTATGATTTCCCTTGTATTAAAATTTACCAATTTCACCACCCTAAGGTCACAATACTCAAGTCATAACACCAATTTTCTTTCACTTAGACAAGCCGACTAAGATATCATACCTAGTTATTCATGTAAAATTCATATAAATAGGATACATCACTCTGTCATCCATGTCCATTTTATTTATACAGGTTTTCCATGACAAGAAGTGTGTTCTCTATCACTCACACCCATCCTCCATGATCTATCACTCATTCTTAGTGCGGAAATCAATCAATTACCAAACTAAATAATATCTAGAACTAAACATTGGAGAATGTAGAGACCCTAAACTATTGTATTCACTCAATTTATATGCATGTGTTAGTGATTTAGCCCCTATAAATATACAAGAATCATCTAAATATCACACCACACATTAGAATCCATGAATCAAATAGAGAATGAATCCATATGTTTTATTATTTTCATTCAATTATTCTATTTTTTTTGTATCCTCTCCTTCAATATAATAGATAAATTTCAATTATATTTTATCCCAAGTATGAAAACTGAAGAAAATGATCATCTTTTGGTAGATAAAATTCAATGTCGAGGGGGAATTTTTATGTGTGAAAAGTTGATCATATGAAGAATTCCATCAATTCATTATAAGTTGAAATACATTTCAAAGGAATGAAAATAATTGGGAACAAATACATCACACCCAGGTTTATTTTATCATCATGCTCCCTATTCAACCATGATTTCATATTCTTGGTTCAATCGTAGTCCCATGCACCATGTTCAACTCATGTTCCCAATTCTACAACCACATAACATTCCATAAATAAAATATCAGAATGCATTTCTAATACCTCTTCATTCCACTTAACTTTTATCCATAATGTATTTATAATTCTTTTTGTTAAATAGATCATAGAACCTAAGATGGTTATAGATTTTTATTTGGGAGAAAAGTTTAGGTTTCCTATATAAGTATCCCTTCCTTCCATTAAAAGCGGGATAAATCCCAATAATATATTATTATAGGAAGTACATACTCAGGTATTTAAATATCCCCCTTCATGTAATTTTTAAATACAATGTAATGGGTAAATTTAAATAATATGTAATTATGTGTTACAGTGATTCCAATAATTGTAACCGACCACTTCACCCATGAAATCATCAACATCAAGGTGGCCTTTTATAGAGTTTGTATCATGTGACCATTGTATGATGTCTTGATTCACAATATATCCCTAAAAGGATTCACCAAATGTTCCCATGAAGAATCCTATCTCAGTTCATAGAGGTTATGCAAATGAGTTCCCTTTATCTAATGTCTAAAATTCAAAGTGGGAATTGAAATTTGATTTAGATTTGGTTTGTGTCCTTTCAATGTGCATGATAATTTTGGTCAAGGGGACATGTGTTTCGAATTGAGTATTAACCTGTTACATGAATATTTATGGGTTTTCCATATAGTTTTGGTAAATGTGAATTTATGTGACATCTATTAGAGTCGAAAAAGTCCAATTCATACATTGGAAATATGTAAGAAGTGTTTTTGAATACCTTGGAACATCTAGACTCACATGTTCTGTAGGAGCCCCAAAAATAATAATATTATATGATATTTAATTAATAGATGAAATTGATAAGTGCTAAAGTAGGTTTTCTAATATTTTCTCATATAGTATCAAATAGAGGAAAGGTAGGGTTCATTCACTACAAGATAAATTGAAGTTCAAGATAATTTTTAGTGTAATGTGTCAAAAACATTTCAAAAATATTCATCATCATTTTTAGTTGATGTATTTAAAATCCACGAATAATAAGTTTATTTTTAATTATTTTATATTTTAATTTTATTCTTGGTGGTTTAGTAACCAAACAATAAAAATAAATTTACAAAATTTTTCAATTATAAATTTTGTTTCAACATCAAATGATAATAATTTTTTATCTGAGTGTCCTATTTTGTGCCACAAAAACTAAAATTGAAGATTATGTAATAAAAAAAATTACATTAGATAATAATTTTTTAGTAACTAAATTAGTAATTTTTATACTATTTTAATAGATGTTGAAATTCAAATTTCAACTTCCAATGAAAATGATTTTTTATCTCGGTGTCCATTTATACTCTACAATATGTAAAATTGATGCCTATAGAGATATATACACCATTATAACCTAGTTGTAACCTAGTAACTCTTTGTTTAGTGAAAAAACACCCTAATAGTTCTCTAAATCAGATATTATTGTTTAGATACCCATAATTTTGATGAGTTGATGTAATTTTAGCATCATTTTAGAGTGACATCATATTCTTATTTCTTTTCATATGATTTACTTGAACATATTTACATTCATATTTATTGTATAGTGTTTTAATTATTATATTTATTTTACCATTTTTGGGATTTTTTCTCAAATATATATACATTTTACTAAAGTTTAATTTATTTATTTAATATTAAATATATATTAATTTATTTTTTACTATTAAATTATTTATTATTTATTATTTACTATTAATTACATATTTAGTATTTATTGAATTTTTTTATTTATTCAATATTTACTTATTTCTAATTTCTAATTTATTTATTATTTATTCCATATTATTTATTTTTCATTGTTTAACTTTCACTGATACTTCTTAATTATTATTTAGTAGTAATCAATTTCTTATTCATTACTAATCCTTTATTTTTTTTATTTTTTATTTATTATTTATTATTTATTATCATTACTATTTAATATTATTATTTTCATATATATATATATAGATAAGTATATTTTATTTTGTTTGCTCACCACATGCAGAGCTTGTCGAATTTGTAAAGTGTTAGTTGAGTTACAAAGAAGTAAGATGTTCAAATGCCACCCAACACATATATATACTGAATTTAGGCATATAAATCTTTATATATTCATATATGGTAGGAAATATTATTAATTAATAAATATTAAAAAAATAGTAATAATAAATAATAAATAGTAAATATTTAAAAATAAAAAATATTAAAAAATATAATAACAATAATAATAATAATAAACCATCTCTAACTATTTCACAAAGTATTTTTTAAAGTGGAATTTTAAAAATATTGATAAATTATTTACCAATTTCTTAAACAGCCACTAAACCCCAAAATAAATTAAACTAAACAATATTTTCCTATATTGATTGAACAACATGAAGTGAAGTTATAATTAGTTATAAATGTCATGATGAGTTGAAATTGAGAAGAACCATGTGACGAGAGTAGAAAATCCTAGTTTTATATTATATTAACTTATAGAATAAGTGTTATTGTCACTAGTATTAATGTTTTATGTGATTTGAATGTGGAAGTATTTTTAAGTGTAGTGGAATCTCAATGATTATAAAGTCGGAGAATGAATGCGACAAGTTTTGGGAATACTTTTGGAAATATAAAGGATGTTTATAAATTAAAATTGGATTCATTTAGTGTTTAAATATTTTCATGAATGTGTAAGGGTATTTTAAAAATGTCCCAACCTTTGTTGAATAAGTTATAAATTTACAGTTTGAAGTGCATATTTTGTATAAGTCAGAAAGTCCACAGTCTATACACATCATATGGTCAATCAATATATTATATGTACTCATGAATTCAATACACTGACCACATATTTTATTGGTAAGAGATTCAATTTATTAATTTATATGGTAAATACATGACCTCATGGATGATCATTATCATATACATGTAGTAGATACGATTATTCCACAACAAATCCCTGTACTCAGTAAATTGTGCATGTGACAGATCGATATTTGGTTTTTGTCGATATATATCTCAAAGTCAATCCATATTGTTTATTTATTTGAACATGTGTTTTATCTATTAATTATATCATTTCTTGTGTAATGTATGGGCGATTTAACACTAAATGAAATGTAGATGAAGTTACAGACTAAAAACTTGAGATTTTCATGATTTTTAATGGAAAGTGGAAATTGAATTAGATGATGCATGGGATGGTTTGAAATGATAAAAAATCCAATAAATGTTTTATATATACATTTAATTGATTGGTTTTAGTATTCAAAGTGATTCTTGAAATATGAAAGAAGAAGAAGTTGTAGTAAATTTAGAATAAAGACAATTGAAACAAATCTAAAAATAAAAAAAGTCAACTCAGACGAACTGGATTGTTTTCATAACTTTCCAAAACATCATGATACTATAAGATTCATGATCCAAGGATTATATATTTGGAGATTATGTTTAGTAATGGCTATCTTCCATATGAAATTTTGGATTATTTTAATATCTACACTGGTATTTACAAAAGCAGTCCATTTATAGGATATGAATCTATGTCACATATCATGATGCAACACTATTGATACAATAGTAGAGAATTTTATATCTATAGAATATATTAGAATAAAATGTGAATTATAATGTGATGAATGATTACATGGAAAACGTTAATATTTAATTATGAGATGAAATATATATTATTGTGTAAGAGTATGTTTAATGAGAGAGAGAACATTTTTATTTAGTGAAAATGAATAATTTAAACATGAATATTATAGATTATACTTCCTACTATATATATTTCATATTTTTTTTAAGATGAGGGATAAATTTTGGGAATTTCTATAGGTTTAGGATTATGTTCTCAAGATGATGCCGTGAGAATAAAGAAGATGAGGAACTATCAAGGCCCACTAGAAGTAGCTTTAACGATCTATAATAACTTGTGAAAGCTAAGAGAAATGTGGAAAATGGGAATGTAATGAGAAAGGAAAAAATATATAGAACTCCTATCATTATATGTGAGACAATAGTTGGAGGAAAGGGGAATATTGATATCATGTGGGAAACCCTATAATGAAAAGGTGACAAAAATAAAATAGGGATAATATGAACCAAATCAATTAATTATTTTATATATTCCAAAATAAAAATTAAAATTTACTTGTAACATACTTATAAAAGGAAAATTAATGAGAGAGGAGGTGAATTTTATAATTCATTGATGAAAAAGGAGAAAAAATAAATTACAACATAACTCAATTAAGAAGAACATGAAGAAGTATATGATCATATACTAAGTATTTTCATCCATTTATAATAAATGTTAGAAAAATAATAAGAGGTTACTGTAACAAACATGTATTTAGACTCTTAAGAAATCGAGAAAAGGGTGATATGTGTCTGATTGTGTATTGTTTTAGTTATTGGTGTCATGATCTCAATAAGTGAACATCTGATGGGTATAAAATATCACAATAGCTTAGTGTCAAGTGATACATCTAGGTGAACATGTTTTGGATAATCATTATGAAACATAGATGTGAGTAATAATAAAGTTTGATGTTTTATTCCTAGCTATCTATTAGAATTTAGAGAATATTTTATTATGAATAATGGGTTTTATTTTATTAGTGTAGAAGCATAATACGAAGATAAGATGATATATGTATAATTGGGACTTAATAGACAATCTTTCATATATATTATGGGGATTCATAAAAACATTATGGCCTAGGGTATAAAGGGAGATCACAATTCAACATTGTGCATAAAATGGGAATCTATTTTAAGATTTATAGTAGTATGTAAAAAAGAATCCCATGAGGGTGATGGAAGTTGTATGTGATTGTTGAATTAAACTCATTATACTCAATACCATTTTATTATTAAAAATTGTTTCTCAGGGTTAAAAACTAATCCACTCAGAGAGTATGTCTTTATACTGAACCTTTTAAAAATATCATTTATTAATTTTCTACTTTAATTGTATACATGTGGCTGATAGTTTCATGGTAAAATATAAAATGAATAAATAAATAAACATATATATATGTGTACCTACAAAAAATGTAGGATAAATTAATAAGATGGTTAAAGTTTACAATAAAATCTGTAATTTTCTAAAAATTAGGAAACACCTAATTTACCACCATATGAGATGTCTACACCATTATTGTTGTAAATTTAAATGGGTATCAAAGATAGTTTATCCTATTATTATATCTATTTTAATACCCATTGAATTTAATTTGGATCCATGAATTGTATATTTCAGATCCTTAATGAAGATTTTCAGATGAAGAAAAATATTTCTATCACTACTAATGAAGAGATTGAATTATCTCCCAAGACAATAAAAATAAAATTAAGAAAGTGGAAGAGAGGGATACAAAGAATGAGAATAAGTGATAAAGCACTACTTGATGAAAAATAAAGTATAACGATCTCAATAAGTAAATAGGTTTATAATGATTCTTTTCATGACCCCAGTTCAATATATAAATATAATAAATAGATCTAAATAGTTAAATCATATTATAATATTGAAAAAGGATAAATATATAATTTTTATGATGTTTTATAATACATATATGGTTTTATTAACGAAATATTTAGTGAAAAATCACATCTAGGGGAAGAATATAATGCCATGATGAATTATTTGAAAAAAGTTGGAAGATGAAAAACGTATAAATACTCAAAAAATATAGGTGAAAAAATTCTTAACTTTTCAATGAAAATATTTCAATGATTGATGAAAAAACTATGGAGATAGAAGTGTTTATGATTTATATTATATAATTAGTCCATGAATTATAATATATATAGAGTGTGACAATAAGTTTCAAGTATGAACTTCTTGATGAGAAGACCAAAACTGAAATTTAGAATAAATTTTCAATATAAGAGTATTATAATACTCATAATGAAGGTTCATAAGTTCAATAATGAGTGGGAAGTAAGGTTCATATTAGTGTAAGAAGAAAATTTCAACCACAATATGATGTTTCTAGAGTAGGGGATTAAAATACAAAATCTCAATTATCATTTTTCAGAACTTCTCAAAGATCATAATAGATGTTTTCCCCACTATTGATTATTATAATAATTTTATAATAATATAGAAACATTTTGAGGTAAATTGATATTATAAAAAATTGTGGAAGAAAATATTTCAAGAACATGAATAAATATCACCCACAGGCCAAAAATAGATATATGAAGTGATTCCATTTTTTCCAAAATTCATATAGAAAAAGTCAAAAAATTATACACACATGGGGGATGAAAAATCAAAATAATCCCACCACCAAATAAATAGTATATGTGTTAATGTGTCGTAATTGTTTCTCCTCAAATGGTTTCTAAAATATATTTTAAATTACCCAAAAACAACATTTTAAAAAATATAAATAGAATGATCCTACATGAAAAAGGGGGATGTATGTTGGATAAAGTAGTGTTTCTGGAGGTATCACAATACTTCCATAGAATTTTGGAAAACATCTGAACAGATGAAAATAAAATAAGGCCTATAGTCCGGGGGAGTAAAATGGAAAAAGATAACAAACAAACTATATAAAAAATCAGGTTGTATAGAAATACAGTAACATGTCATATAATAACAAATATAAATATATGGACTAGTTCTATGATTCATGGATTATATATGGAATCACATATTATGAATGATAGAATATTCTATCCATATAGAACTCATGTACAAATTTAAAGAGAAGGATAGAATAATGGATGAAGAGGAAATGAATGTACTATTCTTCCTTGAGGAGTAAATAAGAGAAGAAATAAATTAAGAAATACACCCCCAAGAAGTTATTGAATATGGTTAACCAGTATGTGAAAAATATAAGAAGATGATTATTTTATGGTGGTAAGATAGACCACAACTTTTACTTTCTAAAAAAATCCATGAAAATAAAAACAAGAAAGTAAAATTTAAAAATAAAAAAGAAGTCCTGAAAATATAAATATAAAAAGATTGAAATGGATGAAGAAATATTTATGAGTAAGTTAATAAGTTTCGTAATGGTGTTGACTCAAATATGAATCTAACTTTTTGTGAATTTCGTAACATAACAATTCACTCCCAAACAGGGGCATGTCTACCATACTGGAACTAATGGATCCCTAAAAAAAGTAAACATCATTGGTCCCTAGTGTCAAATTAGTTATAAATATGAAGAAAGTAATTGTGATAATTGACGTTTTTACCATATTAATACCTTTATAATATGATGATATTAGATAGAATAAGAAAAAAGATAATGTAAGCCATTTGTGACAATAACATTCATTTCATTTTTATGGTGTACACTTATTATATTAATCTAATAGTTTTTTTCTAACAAAAAGATAATGTAAGCCATTTGGAAATAAAATCTATGATGTTTCTTATGAATATTAGTGAATGTATACATATTTTATTTAATAATCTACTTGAAAAACCAAAAAAATGATAATAGGGGTTGGAACTACATGTATAATTTTTATTAAAAATATTGATGCATTTGTTAATAAATCATGTTTTCTATACGAGGTTTTCCTAATTATAATAAGAGTAATTAAAAAATGGATTAGTTTAAGAAATATGTGGTTCCAAATTTCTCATAAAGGAATATACAGTATCTATGAAAAAATGGGGAGTACCTGGAAATCAATGGAAACTAATGGAAGCTGATGTTGGTATTTGAATTTGAAGAGAACAACCTTATAGAAAGTGGTAGAAAAGTTCATCATCTACATTTATTAGGGTTACGTGTGAGAATAAAAAATAAGTTTTTTTGGATATTTTCATGAATCTATTGTGTATTGAAGATCATTTTACTGTTAATAAATCCAAATGGGGAATTTGAAGATCCATTGGGATTGTGATAATGTTTTTTTGTCAATAATGATAACAATAGATGTTTTGGAATAAGGGTTTTTAATTTGGTATCCATTCATTAAATAGAAATTTAATGCTCTGTGTATATAGTTTGGTTAAAGAGGGCATAATGTGACTATAATTGGAGTTTCAAAGACCAATTAATATGTTATAAATGAATTGGAAGAGACATTGGATTCATTGGATCATATGGATTGAAATGTTATAAGAGAATCCTCAAAATTGAACAATGATATGAGTTTTACTTTATAGATTAACATGAAATGTGATGATGGAATATTTCTAGTTCTATCAAAAAATGTTTGGAATAAAGATAGTTGTTTATTCCATGATCTCATAGAAGATCAATTGTAAGAAAGATTAAAAAGATTACTGAATGGAGATTTTGAATACCAAGGATATAGAAGTATTTCATCCATGTGTTTTGGTATATTATACCGTGAAAATCAATTTTTCTGTCACTTGAATGAAGTATTTAATAGAATGGATTGAGTTTGATGTTTTATGTTCTGTGTAATATCATTGATACTTATATTTGAGTATCTATGTTCTAAGTTTGAGGGAAGAGTGATGAAGATGTTGAGGAATATTTGTAAACTATCAAATGAGTTTTTGAATATTTAAAAGTATTTATGAATTATTGGATGCATCTTGAAGAAGAAATAGGCTTAATAAAATAATTTTCTAATTTTTTATTTGAAATGAATGTTTTGAGTAATCATGAACGTTCGTGTTAAGTTTACTTCATACGGTCAATCAATAAACCATAAGTATAATTTTTTTGGAAACTAATGACATTGTAGATATTTTATGATAAAAAAGATACATGAATTAGTCACCCAATTAATTCCCCAAAGGTGTTTATTAAATCGAAATTATTACAATATATTCTCAAGGTGTAATGAGTATACACCGACACCAAAATGAGTACGATACAAGATGATATATTAAAAATGGTCAAACCATAGCTCATTCGATCTTTTAGAGATGTCATTCCCTCTAATAAGAAATAATGTAATGCCAAAAGTGTTGATACTCGAAGCAAGATCCAATTCCTCATGTTTGGTTATTGACTTATAAAAGAATTAGATCTATAGACAACATGGTCGATCACCAGGATGAGTACTTTTTTCATCTTGTCTGTTGAGCTATGGTCACAAATCTATGAATATATCTTGGTAGATTCATAATTTCCATTCATTTGAACAAGTAGTTGACCAATTCACTATTTTATGACATAACATATGGTTGATCCAATAGTTATAGAAGTTTGGATGAATCATCATTAGAAAATTTGTGATTTTATTTTTTATTATTTGAAGATGAAAATAAAAAATCTGATTCTTAGACAAGTTTTAAATGTTAAAAAAAATAAAAATAGAGGTATGATACATTCTTGTAATTGGTGATAACTGATCTTCGAGATAATTATACTATGACCAAAGAATAAGGAATTATGGAACATATTGAATACATAAAAAATATAGAAATTCTAGAAATGATAAAAGGTGATTTAGAGGATCCCAATTTTGTTCCAAACTGTTGTAAACATCATGATGGTAGTAATGGAAGTGATTGAACCCTTGAATTTATGAACCTTAAGATGAATCAATATATGTTTCCATATGAATGGGTCCTTCATTTCAATTATTTTAATTGTATTCATAAAATCAATGAAGATTTAGAATATTAGTTTATTACAGGGACCATGAATTTTTTTATTTAAATTATAAAGGATAATTTTATATATTTTAAAGATATAATAAGAATATGAGGTTGATAAAGAGATGAATGGTCAGCTAGCCATGTCATTATATATTTCATGTATCTAGTTGTCCAACAATCTAACCTGACACTTTCCTAACCCATGATAAGGCCCAAGAGGCATTCCTGATCAACCAAGGATAGTGACCAATAGAAGGCATAATAGATATAATAATGAGATTGATTTGGCCCAATAAATTATCAAATGTAATCAATACAAATAGATAGTGCATAAAAACCAAGATGATCCATAAACCAAAAATAAAAAAAATAAAAAAAATGATACAAATACATCTATAGTTGAACAAAATAGAAAATAGAAAATGAAACTAAAACCAAACAGAAACTAAAATGATATATATGTGACTTCACGGTCACCTCAAACCCAAATAACCTACATTCGATGGTAGGGAATCCGTGAAAAACAAAAACATTACAAATAAATTAGGATTTCCAATGTCTTGGGGAAAATATAAGGAGTTTTCCTAGCATCTATTTAGGATAGATCCATTGACCCCATAATCTTCCATTCCTAAAAAATAAAAAAATAGTAAGAAAATTTATAGAAAATGGTTTTTTATCCATCAAAGAACCAAACAAGGTTCATAAGATAAATCATAATTTATTAAAAATCAAGTCATTAAATACTATAACGGTTTTCCATAACAAAATTCCAAAAGAAGAATATATCCAAGTGATCAAAATAAATAATCTAGATGTAAATAAATTAATAATGAATGATAAACTATAATATAAGTCTATCAATTTAAGAATAATAGACATAAAATATAATAAATAATCATGGAAATTTACTAGAAATCTCTAGAATCAATCCCCAGATGTACTGAGTTCAGAATCCCTTACCCACATATGGTAGAACTCCATAGTCTTTAAGAAAACTTGATACACTGATATAGCCTTATTAGTGGAAGAACCCATTGGAAATCAAAAAATATGTAGGTTATTTGATAGTCTAATTAGGACTAAATATCAATGGTCACATGACCATATAATAAATATACATAAATCACATTACAATAGTACAAGGATAATAGAGAGTTTGTAACATGTGTTGCATAAAGCAATAACATAAATATTATTCCTTTCTTTACTAGCCCAAAATCTAACAGCACTTGTCAAGAGAACTTCTCATAATAACAATTACTATATGATACCCACCATACATGAAACAAATAAAAATGAAAACCTTGACAACATATCAAATGAATTTCAAAGAAAAGATCCAAAATATCAGAAGGTACCAACCATGCCTCAACATTTTCATACCATTTACATTTTTAGAAACATTTACAAGATAAATTTGAAAATGTACAACATGTTCAAAAGCTACCAATAATTATTTTATCTCATTTAAAAACTAATCAAGGATTTAAGATGGAAAATGAGAAAATATTTTGAAAAGACATTTGATAATAAAATTTAGTCTCTCAAAACCCAATAAAAATTTGTTTGGAAGAACCATTTTTATAGAATATATCCAAGACCGAAAAGGGGAAATATGGAAAGTTATTTTAAAATTTTGGATTTTATTTAATCATTTCTTTAATGATCCATTCTCAATAGTATACGTATCTATATGTGCACCCCATGGACCTAGGGATATGACGATATCAAATGGAAATTTTTAAAATCTATAAATAAAGGGATATAATTTCCTGATCACAAATAACCTTATAACCAATCATAAGAGTCCTCACAAAGAACCTAATCCACAATAGTCAACAAAACTCACCCACAACTCACAATTCACTGACAAACCATGTTACCAAATCATAACCTAGTACAACAATTATCTTAAAACACACAATTAAATTTTAAAAAGTATATTGGATGTTTAAAAATCAACTTCTATACATATTGAAATAATATAAATTATAAAAACCCTTTTAAATCCCATTATCATTAAATTTACAATAATAAAAATCATAATTACTAACACGATCACATCAAAATCATGAACATAACATTAATAAATTAATAATAAATGATTAAAAATCAAATGTAATGGTTTACAAGGGATATTAATAGAAAAAACTACCTAATAAACCTGAATATGTATCAAAATATCATATAGTGGATGAAAAAACCCAAGAGATAACCCACACACCCCATATTTAAATGAACATAATCCAACCATCAACCATATCACATATGGTTTGTTCAAGTGTAAAACATTCTAAGGGAAACCTTGAAACCAAGAGGAAGAAGGATGTAGATAGAGAATAATACTTTTCTAATGATGAATACTCCTAAGAAATAAAGTATATACACCCTAGATATAAGTATGAGAAGATGTTAAATCCACCTAAGGATCCCAAGGGGCCTCACTAATGATAGAGGAAAAGAATATTATATTAGGGATAAAACATAATAATGGTGGAATATGAAGTTAAACTTTTAAGAAATAAGAGAATGTTAGAGTCGGTATTCATGGTTTGTGAAATTGTTTTCCCACTATAAACACCCTACTTGTCGAGGAGTACACATTTATGGGATGGACACACAATTAAGAAAATCATGTTCCAACCATGATACTCATATCTATCATTTGAAATATATATTCCTCCCCACTACGACATAGTTTTCTATAACTTATCACAATCTCATTACTTTAACCCATAAACTATGAAATCAGTACACAATGTTTTCTATGTTATTCATGGATTGGATACAAACCCTTCTCAAACCATGCACTAGGGAAAAACAACAAGAAAACTCTATATATTGAAAAATAGCACTTCAAACACAACTCAAGCCACACATGAAAGAATGAAAAACGTGGAAAAAATTAAATAAAATAAAAACCATTGATAGAGTGTAAATATTATCCCCACCACCAGAACATTATGCCTGAAGAAACCCACCTGAGAAAACGAGAGAGAGAAATAATCTGGAAACTCAATGAAATGAAATGAAAATATAGAACTTAGTGTGAACATTAAACTCCAAAAGTCACACCTATCTATAACTAATAGAAGAAAAAAACAAGGAATAAACGTGTGGAGAATAGGTGGTTTTCTCCAAAACACAATAATATAGGTAGAACATTCTAACTCTAGAAGAATCTATAACAAGATCTATGGATTTTCTCCCCACCATTTAGAAATGACTTGATTAGGAAAAAAATGGAAAAAAATGATCAAAACCATAAAAAAAACACCAATAAATTTCATCCTAAACCAAATAGTGAATGAAAAAAATAATCTATTCCACAACATTTGAGTATTTATAAAATGAGGACACACAAAAAACAAAACTGATTGAGAAGGACAACAAGAATTTTTTTTAAACCAATAAATACAAAAAATTTACAAGATAACATGGGAAAAAAACTATTTTAAAGTGGGTATAATGTTATAATGATAAGGGAAAATTTAATAGATTAATTTAAACCCACTCTACGCTGATGTTGGAGAAAAATATAATTCCAACCAATCCACCCCAGATTTTTTGAATAAATTAAAATCTACACTATTTGGCCAATGGATGGATCCCTAATATCTTAATGATTATACTTTCCTATAGTCTAGAGCTGAATACCTCCAGCTAGGACTTCCTCCAATTAAATCACTACTTGGGAAACTTATCCAATTGACCAAAAAACCAAATTAAAAAAAATTATTTATTGGATTACCAGATCATGTCTTTGAATGCCAAAACTATCCTCATTGGAAGAAAGTAAAGTGAAAAATAATGAAATAGATGATGAAACTAACAGGGGAGGCTCTACAAGACCTGGTTCTTTTGGAATATATCTCTCACCAGATGGTAATACTTCACGTGATAGAAGATAAACCATATATCCAACAATTAATAAGTGCGTTCAGGTTCCAAATTAGATAGAAACACTTCATCCAAGAGAATAAGAAAAAAAAACATCTTTGGATGATAGAAATCTCCACTTGATCTATAGATTAGTACAATAAATGGGGAGTGTATCATTAAGATTATCTATTCATGCTATATTAATATAAAAAGAAAATGACTCCTTAAAGTGATCAACATAGGCCTTTACCATCTATTTACCTTTGTGAATGGTCAAGGGAACTCCCACCTTCAACACTGTCTCCTATTCATGTGTGAAACACTAGAAAAAATGGTCTTAAAAACATACCACTTCATCACAACATGCAATGCTGATAGAAAAATAACCTTCCACTGATCCAAACCTGGACCCTTGAATAAACCATGAATAGATAAAACCTTCACTGCTTCATGGATTACCAATGACAAAAAACCTCCTTTTACACCATCAATACATACTAATGCCTTTATCGAAACCTGATAACCATTGAATAGGGTCAATATAGATAAGGTCTCGATCCCACAACTCCATTGTGAGTAAAAAATTGTCCAAAAGTTGGAAAGGACTTTCTAAAAACCATTGGGTTATTTGTGGTAAGCATACTCAGAATAGGAAAAGGACACAAAACCAAAATCAAATACAACAAAAAAATCAACACAAACTGAGGGAAATAAAAATACATACTGTAAAACCAAACATCACAATCCCAAATCTATAATCCCCTTTCATAACATCATTCTCATTTTAAACTCAAAACTATTTTTACCCCAAAGCCATTTAAAAAAACCAAACTCACATAGAAACCAACTTAAACATCCCAACACCATTATTTTGAACAAAAAATCCATGAAATAATTTTTCTTTTATTAATACACATTTCCCTAGAAACTATATTCCATTTAAATATCCACTCTGGATGACCCAAAACAAAATAAAACACAACACATTGTAAACTACAAGAATATGAAACTAGTGGATATGCATAATCAGGCCACATGGTTTAGTGGACCATTCCCCAAGAAAGAACTGACCTCTAGGAATATTTTAATCCATGAACTCGGGCTCCCCATGGTTCACTACTCCATTTAATCCCATCACACCTCACTATATCATTTCCACGAACATTTCCTATCTACATAGACTAAAAAATAATCAAACCCCATAATACCACATGAAACTTGAGGCTCAAGATAAAAAATGAGTCATTACATCCTTCCCATAAATACTTATAGAATCATGGTATTTCTAATCTTTAAGCAACCTTCCACCCCACATAATTAAGTACTGATCTAATGACATTTTTTCATGAACTAAGTCAGTTTTCCATCTATCCTGACTCTCATCCCAGCCTGCAACTTGGCCCGAGGGGAATTCCCAATCCACTCGGGCTCAAAAAAAGTAATGGGAATAACAAATAACATATCTAAAATAATTCACCCCGATAAAAAAATAAAATTAAACAACCTAGAAAGAAATATAAATCTTGGAGGATTAATTTACACTAAATATATTAAATAAAAAATTATCTGCATACACAACATCTTAAAAATCCAATAGAAAAAAAAAGCCAAACTACAACTAGCACAATCTATATGTGACCTCATGGTATCCTCCATCCATAAGAATAATCCTTCTCCACAAGAAAACCTAAACAAAAACCTAAACCTAAAAAACAACTATGATCTACCTACATAGAGTCTCACAATAAAGGTGTGATCATAAAAACTCATTAGGTATGAAATATAGAGTTAAAATATTTCCTTGACCAAAACAATCTAAAAAATATTGATGGAAATACATATATAAATTATTGTTCTTATCTCTAAATGAAGAAACATGGTATACTATATAAATTCAATTTCAATGAATATAAAAATCAAATCGATCCATTATAAAATATCTTCCCCTAACCAAACTCCAAAATAATAATAAAAATAGTTGATAAAAATATATATAATAGAAACAAAAAAATAGTGTAGTATGAGACACTAGAAGAGTATAAAATAAAGTGGAGTAGAATATAACATAACATAAAGATAAAACACTCTACAAGAAATACCTGCATATTCTTGGTTCAGAATATCATGATGGAATATAGTTCCTCTCTATAGTATCTAACCGACATGGATCCTCGAAACTAACCCCAACGGGGGAGAAACTCCTATGGAATCTCATGAAATCAATGGGTAACTAGTATAACTAATTATAAATAATAAAAAATGATTATTCAAAAAATAATATGATATACAGTTACATGATGATAATATTAATATGATAATGAGGTTATCATAACATGTATGATATGAACCAATAACCTACAAATTCCACTATGCTTGGCCAACCCAAACTCGAACACCACCTATGCGGAGGCCCACTCATCAAAGTGTCCATCATTGGAATTTGACCATACATATGACCACTAAAATTTCTGAATAGGCCTACACAACACATGAATTTCAAATAAATTTTCCAAGACATCATATGGTACTAAATGAACATACAAATTTTCAAACCACAACCACTTTAAATATAATTTTCAATATCAAGTTAAAAACACACAACATGATGAAAGGATGCCAAACATGACTTTATCTAATTTAGAAACCAAACTACAATTATAGATTCCATATATGATAATTGTAACGCCCTTACCCCAGAAGCCCAGAGTCAGTGCATAATTTTAATAAATTGGCTTGATCACAAAGAATAATATCCCGAATGTCCGATCAGTTTAGTAGTCTTGGAAAATAAATTACATACATGAATGTTACATTACACATAAGAAGATAAAACACAATATAAATGATCATTTTAGAATGAAATTAATACACTAACTTAACCCAACTTATAAATCATAAACCACATATTAGAATAATAATAAAATAAAACATAATAAAGGGGTGAGCTCAAATGCTCAGTAAGGATAAATATACAGCCAAAACATTCACAAATAAGCATTAACATTAAAGGTAATGTATAAAACTAAAAAATCGACTTCTAAACATATAGATAATAATAATATGGTAAAGTTAAATCAAATAATTCTATTTACTTATTCACATGGATATTATACTTGTAGAATAATCACATGTAATATCTATAGCAAATTTCATAATGATGGAATGCATAATTCCAGAATTTACAACCACATAGTCAAGGCCTTTTTCTATGAATACAAATAAGATTCTGTCACGTCCTTGTTCCAAGGAACTAGTTTGTCTAATGCTACCTACCAATTCCTTGAGGGGTTATAACGAGATCCTCCTGTCACATACTAATTCCAATGCATTCTTCATATTAAAATGCTTAAACATACCATAAATATTCATATAAAAACTAATATACAAAATTTAAATACTCTATCCATAAAACATGAATGGTATAAAAATAACACATCCACAGTAAAACATATCACATTACCTTCAATACAATATTAATGATTTCTATCATAATAAATCAACCTCTATTAAGAATAATATCCAGCAAAGGATGTTGACATAGTTGAAAATTATAAGTAAAGTTCTTTGGGAGAAATATCCATTTTTCATAAAATCATTTTAAAATTATCTAAATTTATAAAGGAATTAATTGAAAATATATTTTTGAATAAATTTGTCTCATACAACTTTGATACTTTTTAAGGGAGTGAACATTTTAAAACATTCATGTCCATATAAATAAACCATTAAAATCATTTTGAAAACATGAACATTAATGAGAAAGGTTTAGAAGAATAAATCTTCAAAACATTTAAAATAATTTTTTAGTTTAAGAGACCCTTAAAAACAATACCTTTGAAAAATTGTTTTATGAAACATAGACATGTATAATAAATATGTCCTAGTAAAAACATATACATAATCAATCTCTGATAATACTGAGATTGCGGAATTAACACTTACCTTGCACTTTCCTTTGGTCGAGGGTACATTTATACTCTTGTATAATGACCATATTACATTATTAAATTATACCAGAACCATATACATATTTCTTATATCATAAATGATCCATTTAGGTCTTTATACTATGCATTTAAAAATGATTTCCATGTTAAATTAACATTTCATGTAATAATCGCTTACTTCATCATACATGTTCTAACTTGTTACTCTTGATCATATCATATATATCATTATTTAAATACATCCCAAATATAAACCTTGATTTATATAAAATATATATTGAGAATATAAATATTTAAAATATATAGATATATGAAATGGAAGGCACTGTTTATGGAGACGGTAGGCCGTACATACTCATAAACATTTTGTCCGTTTTCATATCGTATTGAACAGAAGTTAGTGAAGAATATATATATGATTATATATATATATATATATATATCCATTAGAATTATTATGTCATATATTACATACTTATTAATTATATATGTTTTTATAATCATCATTGAATGGTGGTCGTGGAAATGAATCTCATCGCATTGTGGAGATGGAAATATGCACGTACGTACGAGCGACAATATCATTATATTGATGGTGAAATAGTATGTAAAATGATGGTATATCATATTTTAATAATCATTAACATGTTATATTTATTATTTACATTATTTATACTCATTATTATTCCCATCCAAATAATGAAGTGTTTGAATAAGAAACTACAACGTGACGTGGAGACGGTAAGCCGTACATACGTACGTATAGCGACATTGTCATTTATAGGATGGATAGAATAATGAATATTGTTCTAAAATATTTAT
The DNA here is from genome assembly GCA_963277665.1 of Viscum album. Taxonomy (NCBI): domain Eukaryota; kingdom Viridiplantae; phylum Streptophyta; class Magnoliopsida; order Santalales; family Viscaceae; genus Viscum; species Viscum album. The sequence continues at coordinate 991,726,154 of OY728133.1, forward strand.
AATAACATCAGAATAATTATAATGTACTTTTGATATTTTATTTATGGAAACATCAAATAAAAAGGAATCTTTGGAAGAAAATAACTTGGTAGACAGTGGTGAAATTATTATATCTTCTTCGGGTGTTCCCTTTTTTGTTGATCAATATGGAACTTAAGTGGGATTTCTGATCAATGTAAGGCATCTAAGCATAAGGGAGGAATGTTGGGTGGATATTTGGGTACGGATTGGCCGATCCCAATGGCTTTCGCGCTGTGATTTTGAGAGATGGAAAAGTTCCCTTTTATAAGAGAGGTGAGGGCCACTTTAGGAAAAGCTTGAAATATTATTTTATAATAAAATCATTTTTGGTTTCTAATTGAAAGAAATGATTTATTTATAGTCTATGGTGGGTATGGAACGAAAAACCCTGAACCAATAGGTCTTAGACAAGTATAGGTTACCATTTTAACCATATCTTTTAGATTTAAGTCTTACTTAAATAGTTTTACTTTTACCGTGTCTTCTTGTATTATTACAGTATATGGTTAGTAAACACACTCTATAATTTGCAGAGAACATCCAGTGGTTCATTAATGAAATATATAATATTATTTAATCCCTTTGTCTGATCCTTATATTTTTTAGGAATATTATATCATCCAATAATATAGTATTTGTTTTAAAAATTAATTTATGTCAATTTTCACACTATTTGATATTTTGTTTTTTTGAAAGTCATAAAAACCTTATCACTTTGATAGAACTTTATCTAATAAACCAAAACAGTTAATATTATCCTGTAAAATTAATGGAATTCATACGTACTATTAATTTACATTTATTTGGATATTTTTAATATCAATTATTTTAATATTTCATTAATAAGGTAATTATTGAGTCATCATTATGTCATAAATAAATTATATTATTTAATTTATAAAAATTATAAATAAAATAACATTATTTATGAATAATTTTTTTTTCTCATGAATATTTATATTCTAATTTATATAGTTTGTGTCCTTATATTAAAAATGGTCTACTTATTAAACATTGAATTTAACAATTTTAACACTTTGTTAAATAAAATAATAATAAATATCCTAATCTAATCCAAGTGGACCAAAGAGGGTCATATTTTATTCCTAAGTTTGTTTTTTGTCTAATTAAACTTATCCAATAGAATTAAGATATGACTTCAGGTAATTATAAAATCCTTTTTACCCTTAATGACTCAATTTACTTTTAACCGGGGTAAATAAAATTCAAAAGTTATTATTCACCAAAAAATATATTTTTCTTATTAAACAAAATTTTACTTAATAATATCATCCTTTCCTCTCAGATTTTTGAAATCAATTGCACATAATTGGTAAAATTACATTTTAGGAAAATTTACAAATGCTCCTAGAAGGTGGGTAAAAGACGGTAAAAAGTTCAATAAATATTTATACATCTAATTTTATTATAAAATGACTCTAACGAATTAAATTGAACATATATAAATATTATATATCTATTTTGAATTAAAATAAATTTAAATTCATAATTATTTAAATAAAAAGTCAGTTTTAAACAAAAACACAGTGTTGTCACTATTCATCAAAAATTGAATTTAAAAAAAAAACCAAAACATAACCCTAAGATAATTTTTATATTATTAACTCAAAAAATTATTCTATTTCAAATTCAAAACATAGAAGTTTAATTAATTAGTTTAAAGTTAATTCCCATTATAAAAGCCAAAATGTGGGATTTTAAAAATTAAAAACTATCAAATGATTGACATGTGTTTATATCAAATTTAAATGTGAAATTACTTATAATGACGAAAATTGTATTAAATGATAAAAATATATTCTAATTATAATTCAAAAAAAATTCAAATTCATAAATTAACATATAAAATTATTTCGAATAAATAATTTTTTTTATTAAAATAGAGAATTTTTCAATATTCATAAAAAATATGAAAAATATCAGAAACATTCCAAAAAATTATAAAAAATAAATTTTTATGTATTGATTCTAAATAAGAATTTAGTTTAATTAAATTGAATATATAAAAAAGTCAAATAATGTTTTTAAAAAGGGTTCGCCATTAAAAGGCAGTAAAATTTATTTTTTTTTAAAAATACTTCTTTTATCTGAAAAATGAATTTGTTCTTATATTATGTCTAATACACAGATAATATGGATATTAAATTTATATTGAGTATATAAGATTCAAAATTTAGTTAATACTATTCATAACCATTTTCTGAACGACTAAATTGATTAGTTGTGGTGTACTCGAATTGAGTGTCACTTGCAGTGCAAGCTATTGAATTACTTTAATGAGATAACGTACTACAAAATCAATGGGTTTTACATTCCCACTCCTTCAATAAATAGTATCCTATAAATTTGAAATTGTTCTCCGAAAATAAATGGTTAAAAATAGAAAAATACCTTTGTGGAAAACCCACATCGAAAATTGGGTTAACAAAACTTAGTCTTAATAAAAGGAAAGGAGAAATTAAAAAGTCGCCACCAAATTATGATCAAAAATAGAAGAAAATTAGTGGTATTTCAAGACACATAATTGGAGTAAAACGTAAATATTTATACAGATTGATTGATGTCATCAATCATAAAAAAGTGTAAAATTGATGGCCTCAAATCCATTAATCTATGCTGATTTAAAATTTCCCCAGTTCAACAAAACATAAGGTATTATGATAACACATTTGTAGTTTTAAGATCTATTCGAAAAGATTAATAATAAATATAATAAAAGAATATGGGGGATAAATATATTTGAAATGTTTGGTTTCATCATTCAACTAATTCCTACCACAAAATCATCTTTCACTACAAAAGATAATAAAATTCCAAAATATTCTATTTATCCTAATCATATAAGGTTCCAAAAATTATGAATTTATAATTCATTATTAATACTATTAAAAAACTACATTATAAAAACTAGGACACAACATATTCTAGTGTTAGGTGATCTACCCTTGTCCCCCTTCAGTTGTGGGTTCAAGTCTTACGACTTTGTCAGATGCGACTGGTTGTCGACCGACCTCCAGGTTGTCCTTTTTATGACAATCCAAAAATATTCTCAAGAAATTATTTAACCGTAATAATAGTATCCAAAGACAAATGTAATCGATTCCAAACATTAGACTTATCCAAAATACTTCTATCCAAACTCACAGTAAAAAATTTATATGGAAAGTAAACACGATGATGATTTTTTTCCACGAAATAACATGTGAATACCTTCATCGTGTATTATTTTAAAACACCATAACACCATGAATTAACATAAAACCTTATTGGTTACATTAATTCTCCCTTATTTCTTATATAATACTGGATATACATCTTCTATCAAAAAATATTATAAACTCCAACAATGACAGAATATACAAATCATTAATTCATTTTAAGGTAGTCAAGAATATCCAATATAATTTATCAAAATCAATCATATATTATTCCAAAATAAATATCATTGTATAAGAACCACCTTATGGTTAATCATTATTTATGAAATATATATTCCAAAAACATTAACATGAAATAGATTCACTTTTCTTGGTTCCACAAAATCTCAAGTCATCTATAAAATATTTCTTTAGTTCAATATTTAGATACTACATAATTATCATATCTAGTACATCATTGATACAATAAAAAATGACATGATTATTTAATATGAACATAAGAACACTAGTCAATACTCATAATATGTGGTAATATCAAAACATTATTTTTATACAATAGCATCATTTGTGGTATACTCTGATGATTTGGACATTGATTTGCATAGTGTCCAAACTCCTTGCAGATGAAGCATTGTACATTTGAATCCTTTTTCTTACCCTTTATATCGTGTACATGGTGTCCTTTTCCCCCATACTTATAACAAACTCCCATTATATTAAATCATTTACCAAGGTCATTCTTTCCATATTTATCACATATGGGAAAATCCTTCTTTCCCATCTAATCTTTATCCATTTTTCTCTCTTCCATCTTGTTCTTCTCCTGCTTCCTTTTAGAGCCATATGACATAGAGAATTATTTACTTATCTTATTAACAAATGATACTATTTCTTTATATGATGAGAATTCATGGGATACTATTTCCCTTTTAAATTTTGTCCTAATACCAAGAATAGTATGATACTTCTTAGTCTATCAATCATGTGTATTACTAGAATGATCATTCTTTCTTCTAGGCGCCATTTCTAAACAATAGCATACACTAGGTTAGTTTATGAATCGCAATTCATAATTCCAAACTTGTAAAATACCCAACATAAATTGAAAATATTATGCATATAATCTATAATCATAAAATGTTTTCTTAATTAAGTATTTACTCTTAAATCCTTCATAATGGCCTGTAATAAAAATGTGAATTATCTTAAGCATATCTTCTATAGGTTTGAAAACCAAGAGTGTTGTATGGCCCATTTTCATGTAGAAGGATATCCCCAGTCAAGCCCAGAACTCCTTTTTAGTGTTTTCAATCATATGTACCTCTATTCTAGAGTGGCCCCTACCTACCTGTTTCCAGAAAGGGATGTATTTCTTAGAAAATACAACAAGTCTCTACATAACCAAAATTGAAGGATGTTCTTCTATACTAATCCTCAATGTTTATATTAGGGTAATGTTCTCAAATCAGAGTTTATCTAAATCTATTACCAAGGTTTTTGTTAAACATCGTCTGATACCAAATTTATCGCCCTGACCCCAGAATCCCAAAGTCTATGAATTATTTCAATACATTGGCAGGATTACAAGATTCAAGTCCCGAAAGATAGATCCGTTTAACAATTTTTGAAAATAGATTACATACATAAATGTTACATAACACATTAGAAAATAAAACACATTATAAATTATCCTTTGAGAACAAAATTAATCCCTTAGTTTAACCCTACTTATAAATCATAAAACACTTCTTCGAATCCTGGGACAATAAAACACAAGAATGATGTGAGATCAAATTATCAGTAATGATAACGATATAGTGGAATATTTCATAAATAAGAACAAACATTTAAGGAAATGTGTAAAACTAAAACAAAAGATATTTAAACTTAAACTTCAGCATAATATGGAAATGATAAATCAAATAATTCCATTTATTTATTCACATTGATATTCTACTTGTCTAATAATCCCAAGAAATATCAATATCTAATTTCATAATGATTGAATGCATAATTCCAAACATCATAACCACATTTTAAAGTCCTAGTTCCCAAACAACAAATAATATTTTTTCAAGGCCTAGGACAAGATACTAGTTTGTATCATAAGACCTAATGATTTATCAAGGAGCTATAGCAGGCTCCACCCTTCACTTACTAATCCCAAAGCATTCCTCATATGAAAATTTGTAAACATAAAATTATTATTCATATTGAAACTTGAATAAGAAATGTCAATACATTATCAATAATCCATGAATGGTATAAAAATTACACATACATAGTCAAACATAACAAAAAACCTTCAATCAATATATAATATTTTTATTATAATAAATCAACCTCGATCAAGAACAATATCAAGTAATGGATGTTGATATAGTTTAAATTTATCACTAAAACTCATTGAGAAAAATATCCATTTTTCACGAACTCATTTTAAAAGTAACAGAATTTATAAGGGAATTAATTTAAAAGATATTTTTGAATAGTAGTCACGCATTAAACTTTTAAACTTTTAAAATAAATTTTCATTTTAAAACATTCAAGTCCATATAAATAAATCCTAATAATCATTTTTGAAACACGATCATTGATGAGAAAGGTTTAGAAGAATAAATATTTAAAACATTTAAAATTATTTTTTAGTTAAATATTCTAATAAAAATAATACTTTTGAAATTTTTTTAAGGAAATATTTAATTGGATAATAAATATTTCCCTATCAAAAATTACACATAAACTATCTCAGAAAATAGTGAGATTGAGGAATTAGCCCTTACCATGCACTTTACTTTGGTCAAGGGTACGTTTAACCTACTATATAATGACCATATTATGTTATTAAATAATACCATAAACATATTCATATTTATTATATCATACATGATTCATTTATTACTTTATACTTCCCATTTAATAATGGTTTCCATGTTAATTAACATTTTGGGTAATAATCGCTTTCTTTGTTGTAAGTGTTTTAACATGTTATTCTAGATCCTTTCATTTAGATCATGATTCAAATAATTAAATAATATTAAACTTGATTAATGTTTCATTAATATTTACAATATAAATAATTATAATAGATAGATATATGAAATAGGATGCTCCATTTATGGAGAGTGTAGGTTGTACGTACGCATAAACGTTGTTTCCGTTTTCATATCGTTTTGAACGGAAGTAAGTGAATAAAAATATATGTAAGTATATACATATATAAATATATATATTTGAATTATTATGTCATATATTACATACTTATTAATAACATGTTTTTTTATAATCATCATTGAATGGTGAACGTAGAAATGCATCTCATCGCGTCGTGAAGACGGTAATCCGTATGTACGTACAAGAGACAATATCATTAGATTGATAGTGAAATCATATGTAATTGGATGGTATATAATATATATAGAATCATTAAGATTTTATATTTATTATCTAAATTAGTTATAATCATTATTATACCCATCCAAATAATGAAATTTTTGAATAACAAACTACACCTCGACGTGGAGACGGTAAGTTATACATAAGCACATATGGTGACATTGTCATTTATTGGTTGGATTGAATAACGAATATGGATGTACTATATTTATAATAAAATAAAAGTATGTATAAGGTATAGTAGTTATTTATTTGGTATCGAAACAACAAATAAAGTGAAAGTTTAAGAATAAAAGAACTTGAAACATGGTGATGAAATTATTAGTTCTTCGTTTGTTTCCTATTGAGTTGATCAAAAGGGATCCTTAGGTTACCTTTATGATCAATGTGAGGCCTCTAAATCAAAGGGAGGAAATTTGGGAGGAGATTTTTTCATGGAATGGCTGAGTCAAATGTCTTTGGAGGTTTGAGTTTAGGAGAAGTGGAAGTACCCTTTTACAAGATAGGTGATGGTCACTTTAGGAAAAGCTTGAAATATTATTTTATAATAAATTTTTTATGGTTTCTAATGGATCATAAATGATTTATTTCTATGAAAAGGTGAGAATGGGTCGAAAAACTCTCAACCAATAGTTTTTAGAAAAGTTTAGGTTACCATTTTAACCATATCTTTTATATTTAACTCATAGTTAAATAGTTTAACTTTTACCATGTCATCATGTATTATTATACTTTATAGTTAATAAACTTATTCTGAACTTCTAAAAGAATCTCAAGTGGTTCATTAATGAAATATATAATAATATTTAAGCCCATTGTCTGGACCTTATATTTTTTGGAATATAATATCAACCAATAATATACTATTTGTATTAAAAATTAATTTATGTCAATTTTGACACAATTGGGTATTCTGTTTTTGTGAAAGTCATAAAAACCTTATCACTTCAAATTTTTTTATCTAATCTACACTAACATGTTATATTAACCTATAAAATTATTGGAATTTATCAAAGTCTCAATTTACATTTATTTGGATATTTATAATATAAATTATTTTAATATTTTATTAAAAAGGTAATTATTGCATCATCATTGTGTCATAAATAAATAAAATTATTTAATGTATAATAAATTTTAAATAAAATAACTTTATTTAGGAAATATTGTTTTCTTTCTAATGAATATTTATAGTCTAATTTTTGTTGTGTGTACCATTATATTAAAAATGGTATAGTTATAAAACATTGAATTTAACACTTTTAACTGTTCTTTAAATAAAATAATAATATATGTTCTAATGTAACCCAATTGGACCAAATAGGATCATAGTTTATTCCTATAGTTTTTTAGTCGAATTAAATATAACCAATAGAATTAGGACACATGTATGGGTAATTATAATATACTTTTTACCCTTAATTAACCTATTTACTTTTAACCGTGGTAAATAAAAGTCAAAAGTTATTATTCACCAAAAATTATTTTAGTCTAATTGAACCACATTTTACTTACTGGTATGTACCATGACTCTTGAAGTTTTTAAATTCAACTCACAAAAGTGTTAAAATTATGTTTTATGAAAATTTGAAAAGGTCCTAGAAGATGGGTAAAACAAGGTTAAAAGTTTAATAAAAATGTTTACACCTAATTTTATTATAAAATGACTCCAATTAATTAAATTGAACTTATATAGCTATTATATATCTATTTTTTACTTTAAATAAATTTTAATAGATAATTATTTAAATAAAATTTTGGTTTTAAATAGTAACGCGGTGTTTTTCACTATTCATCAAAAATCGAATGTTTCCGGAAAAATAAAAAAATTCACCCTAAGATAATTTTGATATAAATAATTAAAAAATTAATTCTATTTTACCAAATCCTAAACATATAATTTTCATTAATTAATTTAAAATTAATTCTCATTGTCATTGCCAAAATGCGTTTTTGAAGTAAAAATTATCAAAAGATTGACTTGTGTTTATGTCAAATTTAAATGTGAACTTACATATAATTACATTCATTGTATTAAATGATAAAACTCTAATATAATTATAATTCAAAACAATTCAAATTCAGAATTTAACTATATAAATTATTTCGATTAAAAAAGTTGTTTTCAATAAAAAGTTATTATTTTTTACTTTCCATAAAAATATGAATGTTATCAGAAAAGTACCAAAAAATTAGCCAAAATAAATTTCTATGTCCTGCTTATAAAAAATAATTTAATTTCATTAAATTGAATATATAAAAAAGCCATATATTGGTTTTAAAAAGGGTTCCCCATTAAAAGACGGTAAAATTGCATTTTTTTTAAAATACTTCTTTTATCTCAAAAATGTATTTTTTCGTATATTATGTATAAGAAAAACATAATATACATTTTAAAATAATATAGAGTATATAAGATTAAAAATTTAGTTAATACTATTCAGAACTATTTTTTGAATGGATGGTTTGGTAAATTGTGGTTCGCTCGAACTCGGAGTATAATGTAGCGCAAGCTATTGAGTTAATTTAATGAGATAACATACAATGAAATCATAGTGTGTTACAATAAGGCTTATAAAAAACATTGGAAGCCACACTTGAGTTTCATAAAAAACCATGAACGTGAATGGTTTTAATTAACCATTTTGACAGAAGCGGGATTTGGTGGAAAATAAAAAATTTCCTAAACAGATTTTTTTAAAATCTTGTGTTTAATTTAACCATTTCAATAATAATATATTATGATTTATATATATATACATATATTTACCCCTTGAACCTATGAATATTCCAACATCTAATTGATGTTTTTTTGAAATACATAAAACTAGGGTTTTAATTTAAAATTCACAAAGAGCCTTACATCCCATCACAAAAGTCTACACATAAGCACCAATCCAAAAAAGTCACCTAAACTCACACAGAAGTATCCATTCACAAGAAAACCATGTAATAAAATTATAACCTCGGAAAATAATTATCTCAAAACAACTAATTACATTTTAAAAAGGCCATTGGTAATTTAATAAACACATTTCAAACATATACAAATACGTATAACGAGGAAAACCCATTAAAACCCCATTTCTATCAAATTTTATACATAAAAACATTACAGAAACCCAATGAAGAACATACAAATCTGGAATAGAAAATTTATATATTAAATATAAATGATTTAGAATCACATTTAATGGCTGAGAAAGAACTTGGATAGAAATAGTTACCTCAATGATTTGTAGATTCAATGAAACATCAATGAGAAGAAGAACCAATCCCAAGAGAAAATTCACACTGAATAACATAAAAGGAAAAATGATAAAACATCAACTAAAACACTTATGTATTAGAAAACATAAAAACAATGAAATTGAAATACTAAAAGGAAGAAGAAATAATATGGATACCCAGACATACCTCTGGTAGAATGCACCCTATAAATGAAAGGGAATCACCCTGCATCCATGGAAGAAAAGGGGGAAATCCAACTAAGGAATACAAGGGGAAACATGAATAATATGGGGGAGGATGGGATTTGAGTTTAAAACATAAGATGGAATAATTTTAATTTCTAATTTTGAAATTTTTTGGGAAGTATCACAGTTTGGATACACAGTTTGGGAAAATATAAACAAATAATGTGCACCCTACTGGAGGACAATGACTCCTACACAAGATGAATGCATAGTTTCGGAAAAACTGGGCCAACCTTGTATCTCATATATATCATTTGATAGAGCCATCAAACACAGTTTTTTAATTAGTTCCTCTAACTAAGTTCAAATCATGCACTATTCCGAAGAAAATAACCATACATTTCATGGTTTCAATTAGTTTTCTCACTTTTCCCTCAAAACATTCTAAAACCGTGTACTAGGAAAATAATCACCGAGAAAATGAAAAACTGGAAAACAATCATCATAAACAAAAACCAAATCTTAACTAAATGATTGTGTACTGTGAAAATAATTATATAAAAGAAAACCATTATCAGCAATTAATAATATAAGTATATGATATATCTAATGTAATGTGAGAGAATGTTGAAGAAAGAAGATCTAACAATCAATCAATGAAAATGATGGATTTTAAAAATAAATATGGGCTTTATAAATCATACTATATACATGTAAGAATATTTTTTATGTTGGGGGAGATCATTTGAATATTTATATTGGTTAAAGATGATGGGTTAAAGTTGGTTCAATGGGAATGAAAAAGATGAAAAATAATTGAGGAAAACTAGAAGTCTCTATAATTATTTAGAATATATACTACGTGATAAGAGAAATTAGAAAATTTGTAAAGAAATTATAAAGGATAAAAATTAGAGCAATCATATCATTATATATGATACAATAGTTGGAGTAAAGTAAAATATAGAGATTATGGGGAAACCCATAGTTGAAATGTAATAAAAATTAAATAAATATTTGTGAACTAGATGAAATTTCAAACTTATATATTCTCAAATGTAATGTTTTATTTTCTAGTGACCTATGTTTATAATGAAAATAAGGAGAGTAAATTCTCATTTTAGAGTTTATTCGAGACCAAGGAGAATAAATATAATACCAAAACTCTAAATGTAAATTTCAATAAGAAGGGGGATTTAAGACTTCACATAGAGGTTAGAAAACATGCCTGTTAATGATATAGAATGAATAATAGGATCTTAAAATATTTTTTATTATAGAATAATGAAAAGAAGAAAAAATTGTCAGATGATGAAATTATGTGTTTTATTTTCAGTTATTTGTGTCAAGATTCCAGTAATTGAGGACATTCTAGATTCATATGATCACTTGAGCTTAGTGTTGAGTGGAAAATAAAGACAAAATTATTTTATAGAAGATATATAAAGCTGACATGTGATTAGATACTATGTTACAAGTATAAGGCCCCGACCTTAAACATCTCCTAATATTGAATTAAATGAATAATTCAAATTGAGGATCTTTTCAGGTTTAGAGTTTTAGAGAATTAGAATATAACTACTACATCTCAAAAGATTACAAAGTAGACACTTCTACTAAGTTTCGATAGAAAAAAAACTCTTAAAAAGAAACATGTCTAGTTCTATGTTTTATACATCATGACTTTCCCTTGATCCCATCCTTGACCCTATTCCACATTAGGTCCTGTAAAAAACATTTCAAAAAAACTTGGGGTGAGCATAAAGAGACCAGAAAGGGATACACAAAGAATAATAAACTGTTAGTTTATCAAAACAACAAGTAAACCATGTATACTTTATCAAAGTAATACTTTTCACCTTTATGAAGTAGTAAAAACTCTTCACTGAATAAAAGATCATTACATAACCTTTTGTAAACAAAAGATTACCATAAAAACCATAAAAAAGCTCACATAACATATAAAGGTAACTTGGGAAATAAACATACTTATGTGGAATAACCATACAGTCGACTTCCACACATATCACATAATGGAATAGCCATACGGCCAACTTCCATACATACTTAATGGAATAGCCATACGACTGACTTCCATACCCAATGCATTGGAGGTTATAACGTAACCACCCATCCTGGTATTCACGACACCACCCGTCATATGGTTTATCACATAAACACCCGTCAAATGTCCAAGTACCAATATAAAATCATAAAATATAAAACCAATATAAAGGAATGATAACATTTCCACATTTCAATTACAATATATCATTTAAATATATGGACATAATATAATCCTTTATCAAAACCATTTTCAATACCAAAATACATAAAAGAGTATATGGTATTTTTTTATTTTAAAAACATTACGGCTTGTTGAGGAAGCCAAAGACCAAATAATACTCGCGGTGGAGGAAATGGTCGTTGTCACCGCGTACATTAAAAAAGCATTCCTTTTTGTCGTTTTGTAAAATGCTTCGTAGAAAAAGATTCCTTTTGTATAAAAGTAAAAGTCAAAGGGGTTTATACAGCGTATAAAAGAAAGTTGTTTATAAAACGAAATATGCCTCAATGAAAGGAGATTGAGACGAAGTCCCTTACCTCGGGTCTGACTTGACTCGATCGTTCTTTAACGTCCTGAATAATAAACTTCAGTTAATTTATACTTTCTTAAGAACCTTTTTCGAGTTCATTATTCCTTTTATATCACTTATTTCCATGTAATAAACATTATGTAACAATTTAAGTTAATAATGTTTGTTTTGTCGATATTTGGTTCTTAAGTCGAAAGTGGACTTCTTACAATTACATGTTGTTCATGTGGTCAAAGGTTCTTTATATCCAGAATGACATTCCTGACTTGGATATCATATATATCATATATATCCATCATATACATGTATTTATAATATTACATAATCATTTATAGGTAAGAAATTAAATACACTGTTCATGGAGACGATAAGCCGTACGTATGCATGAACGCTACTTTCATTTCTTTTTCATATTAATGGAATAAAAAATAAAAGAGAGGTATGTATATTTTAATTACAGAATTATATTCATCATTTAGTTGTATCATTAATCATATATATCCATTATATACATGTACTTATAATAGTACATTACATTTGGGGATAAGAAATGAAATGCACCGTTCATTGAGACGGTAAGTCGTACGTACACATGAACACTACTTTCATTTCTATTTCATATTTTTATTGAATGGAATAATAATGATATAGAGTTATTTTATAACTACAGTATAACATCATATATAATAACTTTAAATCCGTCCTTTACACGTCCCACATATGGAATTAACGAATCACATTACTTTGAGGGGGTGGTAGTCCGCACTTCCTTAAATGAAGATATCACATTTACCCATAATGGAAACCATAAAGGTATTCCCAAAATGAAAAATACAGAAGCTTAATGAAAACATAAACACATTATATATCATATATAAATATAGTGTCATCTTAATGGCCACCTTTGAAGGTGTTAAAAGAATGTTGAATAGTCATCGTTTCGGGAGGCCGAAATTCACCATCCACAGAAACAGTATGTTCATTAACCATTAGATGTAGGTGTGTGTAAGTGTAGATAGAATACATCTTATAAAAAAATCCTAGTATATTGATGATACTGTATTTGTTACAAAAGAAATGAATAAAAACAGTTTAGTGGGTTGGAGAAGCAAAATAAAACTGAAGGACTCAAGTGAAGACATTACCATAAAATCGGGTAACTCCCTTTGGTTTGAGCTGAAAGGCAACCTTGGGAAGACTTCTGCCAAAAGTGAGGCTTCAAGTAGTAAGAGAGGGATGTTGAGAGACAAAATGGACAGGGTTTGGCTGAGCCAAAGGCATTGGGAGTGTGGGTAAGGAGGTAGAGGTGGGGGCCTTTTATAATAGGAGAGGAGGGGCACTCTTGGAAAGTAAGAAAATGTTACATTATTTTAGAAAGAGTTTCGGATTTTAATGGTCCCACATTGATGTGTTTCTAGGGTAAGGTGATAAGGGTTATAAATCCACCCATCCAATAGGTTTTGGACATGTTTAGGTCATAGATTTTACATTATCTTTCCATTTTATTTAAATCCCTTATTAATGAGGTAATCGTTGCATCATCATAATTTCATAATTAATTTAATTTCTCTAATGTCTAAAAATTATAAAACAAATATCATGATTTCTGAAATCTTTATATATTTCTAATGAATATTTATAGTAAAAAATATGACTTTTAAAACCCCATGTTAAAATTGTTTTAGTAAAACATTTCATGTTTGTGTCATTTTTACTTTAACATTAAATAAAAAGTTATTTATGTCATTTCCCAACAAAATTGGCTTCATGGGGTCCCCAAGTTGACTCATGTATTTTCTTGGTCGGCCATGACACATCCAATGAGGTTAGGACATGTTTCAAGATCATCTCATATTATTATAACATTATTTTTACCTTAAACTACACTAATTACCTCCAATCGCGATTAAAAACTTAATAAGTTACTATTCACCAAAAAAAATATTTTAATCCCATTGAACCACATTTTACTTCTTAATGACAACCATGTATTTAGGATTTTTTAAATTCAAAACACAGAAGTGGTAAAATTTCATTTAAACGAAAAATCAGTTTTTATAAGTACCACTTAGTGGTTTCACTATTCATCAAAAATTGAAGTTTTTCAGAAAAATACCAAAAATTCACCCTAAGATATATTTGATATTCAGAATTCAAAAATGAAGTATATTTTACCAAATTCAAAACATATAAGTCACATTAATTAATTTAATAATTAATTCTCGCTGTCATGACAAATAGCGTGTTTTTATGAAACAATAAGTATCAAAAGATTGACACTAGTTTATGTCCGATTTCAAAGTGAAATTAATTCCAACGACCACTATTGGATTAAATAGTAAAAATATATTCCAACTTCACTTAAAAACATATTCAAAATATTATCTAATCATCTAAATAAATTAGATTAAAAAGAGGGTTTGAATTAAAATACAACATTTTACACTATTCATTAAAAAATAAACTTTATCGGAAAAATACCAAAAATTTACAAAAAGTAAATTTTGATGTCCTGATTATTAAGAAGAGTTATATTTGGTCCAATAGAATGTATAAGAGTGATCAAAACTATATTTAATGACGGTTCACCATCAAATGGTGATAAGTGAACCTTTAGTGAAAATTAGGGTATAAATGCCAAAAATTGAATTATTTCCGTATTTTAAGCCATTGTCTTTTATTGGATAAATGTAAAAACATTTAAAAAACATATATAATCATATTTTAGTTATTTCTATCCATTCCCACAAATACAACGGCTACATGTTAACTACCATTTAAAATAATATTATTATATTACTAGTGTACAACGTACGTTTTCAAAGAAACTCATCGTTGCGTATCGAGTACGCTATCGAATGTAGAAACACCTTTAAAGTAAAATTAATATTTAATTCGTAAATATTAATAAATATGAAAATTCTTTATTCTTTATTTACCTGGGATGTTACATCCTTCCCCCCTTTTGTGAATTGCGTCCCCGCAATTTTATTCACTTATCAAAATAAGTGGGGGTATTTATCCCTCATAGCATTTTCAGATTCCCACACTGCCTCTTCAACCATATGGTTTTTCCGCAAAACCATTACCTAGTGGATTACATTATTTCACAACACTTACACTCTTCGGTCAAGAATCTAGACTGGTTGTTCTTCATAAGAGAGATTCTCTTCCAACTGAACTACCTTTGGACTCAAAACATGAGATGAATCTGGCATATACTTCCTCAACATCGAAACATGAAAAACATTGTGTACTTGAGATAAACTCAGAGGTAATTCCACTCTGTATGCAACTGATCCAACTCTCTCCATAATTTCATATGGTCTAATGAACCTTGGACTCACCTTTCCTTTTTTACCAAATCGCATCACACTTTTCCATGGTGAGACTTTGGAAAAAACATGACCACCTAACTCAAAAGATAGATCCTTCCTCCGGTTATCTGCATAACTCTTCTGCCTACTCCGAGCTGTTCTCATGTGTTTCTGAATCAACTGAACTTTTTCTGCCATCACTTCTACAAATTCTGGTCCCATCAGCTTCCTTTCACCCACTTCATCCCAAAATGCTGGAGTTTGACACCGCTTCCCATATAACGGCTCAAATGGTTCCATCTTTATACTGGAATGAAAACTGTTATTATAGGAAAACTCAACCAAAGAAAGATGTTGGTCCCAACTTCCATGATAATCCATAGAACAAGCTTGTAGCATATCCTCCAAGGTCTGAATTGTTCGTTCTGACAGCCCATCTGATTAAGGATGAAAAGCTGTACTAAAATTTAATTCAGTACCCAACAAATTCTGAAGGCCTTTCCAAAAGTTTGAAGTAAACCTGGGATCATGATCGGACACAATGGAGAGAGGAACTCCAAGTAACCTAACTATCTCTTTATGATACAAATGAGAAGGTTGATCTAGTGAAAAAGTATCTCGTATAGAATGGGAATGAGTAGATTTAGTCAAGAAATCAAAAATAACCTAGATTGCATTATTAACTCGAGATGTCTTCGGTAATCCCACAACAAAGTCCATGGATATATTCTCCCATTTCCACTCTAGCACTGGTAAAGGCTGAAGCATCCCTATTGGTAACTGCCTCTCTGCTTTACCCTGCAGACAAGTCAAACACTTCACAGTAAAATCAGCAATATCCTTTTTTATTCCATCCCACCAGTAATACTCCCACAGATCTCTGTACATCTTAGTACTGCCAGGATAAACTGAAAACAGGGAACTATGAGCCTCACATAACAACTCATTCTTCAACTGGGAATCACAATGCACACATAATATCATCCCAAACCTCAATACACAATCATTATCAATGTTGAATTCAGGAAACTTACCCTTCTAAACTAGATCTACCTTTTTCTGCAACTCACTGTCTTGCTTCTGTGCTTGCTTGATTCTGTCTGATAGAGATGATCTAACTGATACCTGAAACAAAACAGATGGACATCCTGTACCAAAAACTTCTATGCCAAATTTCATCAAATATTTAACCAATGGATCACGTTCCAAACACAACATTGCTAATGAAGCATTACTTTTTCGACTCAAATCATCAGCCACTTTATTTTCTTTTCCCAGATGGTAGTGAATTGTACAATCAAAATCCTTGATTAATTCCATCCATCTCCTCTGTCTCAAGTTCAATTCATTCTGAGTGAATATATACTTTAAACTTTTGTGATCAGTATATATTTCTTACTTTACTCCATACAAATGATGCCTCCAAATTTTTAAATAAAAAACAACAGTAGATAATTCCAAATCATGTGTAGGGTAATTTACCTCATGAGTTTTCAACTGACGTGAAGCAAAAGGAATTACCTGGTCATTCTGCATAAGGACACAACCAAGTACCTTCAACGAAGAATCACTGTATATAACAAACTCACCATTCATGGAAGGAAGTGCCAAAACTGGAGCATTCACCATTCTTCTTTTCAACTCCTGAAAACAATAATCACATTCTTTTCTCCAGATGAACTAAACAATATTACGAGTTAGCTTAGTCGTTGGACTAGATAACCATGAAAATTTTTCAACAAACCTTCGGTAGTAACCTGCCAAACCAAGAAAACTATGGATCTCAGTTACATTTGTGGTTCTTTGCCATTCTTCAAAAACTTTGGTTTTTGCAGGATCAACAGTTATGCCATCTTTTGAAAAAATGTGACCCAGGAAAGAAATTTGTTTTAACCGAAACGCACACTTGCTGAATTTTCCATATAGTTTCTTTCTTTTAAGGTTTGAAAGATAACCCTTAAATGACTTTCATGCTCTTCTTTACTTTTAGAAAACACCAAAATATCATCTATAAAACTACCAAAATTTATCACCTGATTCAACCAATCCATTAGTGTAGTAAACTGCTCAATTCTGATTCCGAACATCTCTAGTCACTGATTCAAAATGCCATTACACTCTGTATGCCTTCCAAGAAAAGATGCTATGTATCTTCTATGGAAAACCATTCTTATCACAGAAATATATTAGGCAAAGTAACATGGTAATCTTCAAATGCTATATCATTTCAATCATACCACAAATTAATTTATAATTTAACAATTTTCTAACTCCAAAAGTTGTCTAAACCGACCTTTGATACCAACTATAAGGCCCCGACCTTAAACTTCTCTTAATATTGAATTAAATGAATAATTCACATTGAGGATCTTTTTAGGTTTATATTTTTAGAGAATTAGAACATAACTACTACATCTCAAAAGATTACAAAGTAGACACTTCTACTAAGCTTCCATAGAAAAAAAAATCTTAAAAAGAAACATTTCTAGTTCCAAGTTTTATAGAGCATGACTTTCCCTTGATCCCATCCATGACCCTATTCTACATTAGGTCATGTGAAAAACATTTCAAAAAAACATTGGGTGAGCATAAAGAGCTCAGTAAGGGATACACAAAGAATGAAAACTGTTAGTTTATCAAAACAATAAGTAAACCATGTATACTTTATCAAAGTAATACTTTTCACCATTATGAAGTAGTAAAAACTCTTCACTGAATAAAAGATCATTACATACCATTTTGTAACCAAAATATTACCATAAAACCCATAAAAAAGGTCACATAACATATAAAGGTAACTTAGGACATAAACATACTTAAGTGGAATAACCATACGGTCGACTTCCACACATATCACATAATGGAATAGCCATACGACCAACTTCCATACATACTTAATGGAATAGCCATACGGCCGACTTCCATATCCAATGCATTGGAGGTTATAACGTAACCACCCGTCCTGGTATTCACGACACCACCCGTCATATGGTTTATCACGTAACCACCCATCAAATGTCCAAGTACCAATATAAAATCATAAAACATAGAACCAATATAAAGGAATGATAACATTTCCACATTTCAATAACAATATATCATTTAAATATACTGACATAATAGAATCCTTTATCAAAACAATTTTCAATACCAAAATACATAAAAGAGTATATGGTATTTATTTTATTTAAAACCATTACAGCTTATTGAGGAAGCCAAAGACCAAACAATACTCGCGGCGGCGGAAAAGGTCGTTGTCACCGTGTACGTTAAAAAAACATTCCTTTTTGTCGTTTAGTAAAACGCTTCGTAGAAATAGATTCCTTTGTTATAAATGTAAAAGTCAAAGGGGTTTATAAACCTTATAAAATAAAGTTGGGTATAAAACGAAATATGCGTCAATGAAAGGAGATTGAGACGAAGTCCCTTACCTCGGGTCCGACATGACTCGATCGTTCTTTAACGTCCTGAATAATAAACTTGAGTTAATTTATATTTTCTTAAGAAACTTTTTCAAGATCATTATTCCTTTTATATCAACTATTTCTATGTTATAAACATTATGTAACCATTTAAGCTAATAATGTGTGTTTTGTCGATATTTGGTTCTTAAGTCGAAAGTGGACTTCTTACAATTACATGTTGTTAGTGTGGTAAAAGGTTCTTTATATCCAGAATGAAATTCCTGATTTGGATATCATATATATCATATATATCCATCATATACAGGTATTTATAATATTACATAATAATTTATAGGTAAGAAATGAAATGCACCGTTCCTGGAGATGGTAAGTTGTACGTACGCATGAACACTACTTTCATTTATTTGTCATATTAATGGAATTAACACTAAATGAGAGGTATGTATATTTTAATTCCAGAATTATATTCATCATTTAGATGTATCATTCATCATATATATCCATTATATACATGTACTTATAATAGTACATTACATTTGGGGATAAGAAATGAAATGCACCGTTCATGGAGACGGTAAGCCGTACGTACGCATGAACGCTACATTCATTTCTATTTCATATTTTTATGGAATGGAATTATAGTGATATAGAGGTATGTTATTACTCCATTATAACATCATATATAATAACTTTAAATCCATCCTTTACATGTCCCACATATGGCATTAACGAATCACATCACTTTGAGGGGGCGGTAGTCCGCACTTCCTTAAATGAAGATATCGCGTTTACCCACAATGGAAACCATAAATTTATGCCCAAAATAAAAAATACAGAAGCTTAAGGAAAAAATAAACATATTATATATCATATATAATTATAGTGTCATCTTAATGGTCACCATTGAAGGTGTTAAAAGAATGTTGAACAATTATCGTTTCAGGAGGCCGAAATTCGCCATCCACGGAAACAGTATGTTCTTTAACCATTAGATGTAGGTGTGTGTAAGTGTAGATCTAATACTTCCTATAACAACATCCTAGTATATTTATGATTCTGGATTTGTTACAAAAGAAACGAATAAAAAGATTTTAGGGGGTTGGAGAAGAAAAATAAAACAAAAGGACTCAAGTGAAGACATTACCTTAAAATCGGGTAACTCCCTTTGGTTTGAGCTCAAAGGCTTCCTTGGGAAGAATTCTGCCCAAAGTGAGGCTTCAAGGAGTAATAGTGGAAAGGGGAGCGGCAAAATGGGCAGGGTTTGGCCGAGACAATGGCTTTGGGAGTGTGGGTAAGGAGGTAGAGGTGGGGGCCTTTTATAAGAGGAGAGGAGGGGCAATCTTGGAAAGTGAGAAAATGTTACATTATTTTAGAATGAGTTTCGGGTTTTAATGGTCCCACTTTGATTTTTTTCGAGTATAAGGTGATAAGGGTTCTAAATCCACCCATCCAATAGGTTTTGGACATGTGTGGGTCATAGATTTTACATTATCATTCCATTTTATTTAAATCCTTTATTAATGAGGTAATTGCTGCATCATCATGATGTCATAAATAATTTAATTTATTTAATGACTAATAATTATAAAACAATTATCATGATGTAGGAAATCATTTTATCTTTCTAATGAATATTTATAGTCAAAAATCTGACTATTATAACCCCATGTAAAAATTGTTTTACTAAAACATTTCATGTTTGTGTAATTTTTACTTTAACATTAAATAAAAAGTTATTTATGTCATTTCCCAACAAAAATTGCTTAATGGGGTCCCCAAGTTGACTCATGGATTGTCTTGGTCTTCCGTGACTCATCCAATGGGGGTAGGACATGTGTCAATCTCATCTCATATTATTAAAACGTTTACCTTAAACTACATTAATTACCTCAAATCGCGATTAAAAACTTAATAAGTTACTATTCACCCCAAAAAATATTTTAATCCCATTGAACCACATTTTACTTCTTAATGACAACCATGTATGTCAGATTTTTTAAATTCAAAACACAGAAGTGGTAAGATTTCATTTAAACTAAAAATCAGTTTTTATAAGTACCACTTAGTGGTTTCACTATTAATCAAAAATTGAAGTTTTTCAGAAAAATACAAAAAATTCACCCTAAGATATATTTGATATTCCGAATTCCAAAATGAAGTCTATTTTACAAAATTCAAAACATATAAGTCACATTAATTAATTTAATAATTAATTCTCGCTGTCATGACAAATAGTGTGTTTTTATGAAACAATATGTATCAAAAGATTGACACTAGTTTAAGTCCGATTTCAAAGTGAAATTAATTCCAACGACCACTATTGGATTAAATGGTAAAAATATATTCTAATTTCACATAAAAAACAATTCAAAAGATTATCTAATCATCTTAATAAATTAGATTAAAAAGAGGTTTTGAATTAAAATACAACATTTTACTCTATTCCTTAAAAAATGAACATTATCAGAAAAATACCCAAAATTTACACAAAGTAAATTTTGATGTCCCGATTCTAAAAAAAGAGTTATATGTGGTCAAATAGAATGTATAAGAGTGATCAAAACTATATTTAATAACGATTCACCATCAAAAGGTGATAAGTGAACCTTTAGTGAAAATTAGGGTATAAATGCTTAAAATTGAATTCTTTCCGTATTTTAAGCCTTTATCTATTATTGGATAAATGTAAAAACATTTAAAAACATATATAATCATATTTTAGTTATTTATATCCATTCCTGCTAATACAACGACTACATGTTAATTACCATTTAAAAAAATATTATTATATTACTAGTGTGCAATGTAAGATTTCAATGAAACTCTTTGTTGCGTATCGGGTACGCTATCGAACATAGAAACCAGTTTAAAGTAAAATTAATATTTAATACGTAAATATAAATAAATATGATATTTATTTATTCTTTATTTACCTAGTATGTTACACTAAGTTCAGTTATAATATATTTTTAAGCATTTGATAAATCTGTTGTTGATAACAATGGGATCTATTTCATTGGTGTTGAATAATCCTGTATAGATCCACTAATCTACCATAAAGGGCTTCATGAAATACTTTATATTATAAGGTGGGGCTTTATAGGACCTATGTGAATCAAGGTATATAAGGATGTGACCATGAGACTCTATTAACATATTATAATTCCATGGTAATAATTCTAATAGGATGATGGCCAATGAATAATAGTGGGATGTAACGAGATAATAATTTTTAAATTAATTTTCCACCTAAATGAATAAGTGAATTATAATGTAATGTAGTTATTGAAAACATATTCACTATATTCTGTTTTTAATTTAGTTCCATTATAAAATATTTCCATAACTATTTAGTGGGAATAAAATACCATTATGTATCATTACCATTGATTGTATAATTTTCCATCACAGATGATTAATTTTATAATATATTGAGGGTTATGATAAAATTAAATAGACTATGATGTAAGAAGAGAAGTTTAGGATTATTAGGACCGTACCCTATGAAGATTTATTTATCAAATGTTCAGAGTGTGATTACATCAATTGGATTTTCTCTTGACCAAGACGAAGTATATACTAAAAAACTAAAATTTGATAAAAATTATTTTGGTCAGAATCTCATTCTTATATATATCGCCTCTCAAACCATGCTAATAATATAAACACAATAACATACCACCATCACACACCATACGCATAAAGAATCCACTAGTGTATTAATGGGTTATCTATCTATTTTGCAGTGGTATGAATTTTTTATTTTTGTTTGAATAAATTAATATATTGATCTATTTATTTTATTATATATATAGATGAGTGTTAATGAGATTGATAGAAAATTATAATGATAATAATATTTCATTTTTAGGACATATATAATTTCAATTAAATCTCTATTTTTGATAAATTTACAAAAAATTTAAAAGAATTTTATTTTCATGAAATATTCTTATTGGATAATATTTTTTAAATATGAATGATAAGAGGATTTAATGAAGTACTATATAATTTTTATAAGGGTAAGAATGATATTTGTGTCATAAAACTGGTATTTTTTACTAAATAAGTATTTTTATTTAAATTTTAATGTTTACATATTTCTAAAATAAATTTTATAAAATGAATATCATCATTAAATAATCAT
Source organism: Viscum album (assembly GCA_963277665.1). Lineage (NCBI taxonomy): Eukaryota > Viridiplantae > Streptophyta > Magnoliopsida > Santalales > Viscaceae > Viscum > Viscum album. Next base: position 991,749,652 of record OY728133.1, read on the forward strand.
GTATAAATTATAAAGAGGGGATTTTTCATTGTTTACTAAGAGAGATTATTTTTTTGGTAAAAATAAATTATGGTATAGATATATAGTGTGTATTATGACTGCCAAATAGAAAAAAATTTGAGGAAATATATACTATAAAATGAATCCATGTATAAAAATTGATTTCCCCTATAAAATAATGTGTTTTTAATGTTATCTTCTAATTTATAAAAAAATATAATGAATTCTACAAAACCAATATTATATTTTAATCTTTTAAAAATAATTCATTATTAACATGACTCACCACCACATCACGAAAAGTATTATTTTAATGATTTAATGTATTGACCTAAAAAATATTGGTAAAATTTAGAGATGGATGAAAACATGGGAAATCTCCATTGGAATGTTTTAGGATCTGATTATTTCATTACTAAGAGACACAAAAATGTTTAGGACTCATTGGTAATGAATTTAATCTTCTTATCCCTGTCTAAATACCTATTACTTTGTTCTTATATTCTTAATAATCTCTTCATATTTTTTTATAATCACCTTCTAATGTAAAAGAGTCTCTTCCTTTTCATTATTTAGGTACATTAAATATATTCATCTATTTTATTTACAATATTTCTTATTTAAATAGCTTCTTAAACATCCCATTTACTTCCATTATGAACAATATTAATGAGATACCGACTTCAAATATAATTTTCCTCTTATATGAACCATTATTTACATAAGTTATGCTGCCAAAATTATTCCATTATTTTTATGTGAAAAACTTGTTTTATAAATACCCATCCTCATTTCCACTCTAGAGTATTCTCATAGATTAACCTATAATTAATTTATGGGAGAAAAATATTTATATAATAGGCCATTATAAATCAAATTATTAATTTTGACAAAATGTGATGATGTTTTGAATTATTTAGGTTGAAAAAAAATTCATGTACATAACATGAGTGTGATGGGTGGGCCGAAAATTATATATCACTATAATGAACGTTTTAGTTTTTTAATCTCAAGATAAAAAATAAATAATTCGTTTGATGTTACCCTAAGAAAATGATATAACAAAATATTGTCTATTACCCTTAACATATACTTAGGATGCAATGTTTTATGGTTTTTCCATATTCCTATAATTCCTTGACGTAATCGTATTTTTTTCTCCCTTATGGCTGTGATGATGATTATGAAATTTTGTTTCACCAATTTAATTCAATTAACTCATATGTATTTCATTATATCATTCTATGATATAAATATTCCCATATAGAGATATATATCTCCTAAGTTCTTATGTACATCCGAAAGTAATCTCATTAAATATTAGAAGATCAATTGAATTTATGTGAATGCTATATAGTTTTAAAATAATGTGTTTGTACCCATGTTTCAATTTAATTCTATAAATATATAATATCCCAAACTTACTAGAGCGGTTAAACATTTTGTATGGAATTATTTTCATATTTATGAAATAAATCATGAATTAATGTATATAAAATATATGAGATGTTATAGTTGGTATCAGTGAAATTAACATTCAAATATTTGTATTAGGATTATAAAACCATTTTGAAAACCATAGGGATAATATTTAATTGAGGAAGACACTTTTAAATTTTGGTAAAATTTATAATTAGTGGTTTCAAATAAATAAAATCCATATCAAGATATTTAATATTGATATGGCTCTCTCATAGATGTGCTTAGGCATAATTACCCCCAAAATGCATTATTGGGTATTGAATCGACTTATACCTAGTTCATGGTATATATGCCTTATTGCACACAAATATTTTCACCCATGGTTGATATGAAATCATAATTTCATAATCACTTTACAAACCACTATCCAGGGAAGAAAATTCCTAAAAAGTTTAATAATAAGAAATAGGTCATGGATAACACATATTAAAAATTATCAATTCATTGGTTAATGAATATATTAATTTTATGAGTTATTACATTAATATTTATAGATTCTTTTTTAGGTGTTTAATTTATCGAAAATTTTCAACCATAATTTACCATTTATTTTAGTCAATATATGGAAATAAGAGGAATCAAGTAATCAAATAGTTTGATTGATAATGTGATGACTAATAAAATTATATTCCCATCATTATTATAGTACTAGTCAATAAAATCATGAATATACTTCAATAAATCATGTTTTAAATAGAAACCTAATATTAAAGGAAGATCCACATCCCATTAATAAATAAATTATTGTCATTGATACCCTTATGGGACACATGCCTTTGACTTTTGATGGATAATCTTATCCCTTTAACACATACAAATGTATTAATTCCATAGAAATGGTCTTCTTTCATTCAATCAATGCATTAATAAAGATAATTTCATGATTTTTCTTCATAATATATATTGATAAACATATTAATTGTGTATATTGATTAGTAATATGAATACCAAGTAATATTTCAAAGAAACAGAGTTAAAAAAATTAAGTTTTTTTTACTATAAATATTTTCCACACACTCACAGAACAAAAATAGAGAGGGATCTCCTAGGACACTTGACAAAAAATGTTTCATATATTATTGAATACGATGAAATCATCACAAGAAATTCACAATATGTCTATGTCCTTATCAAAAACCTTAAAAGTAATGTTGGCTACTTCACTAGTGGTCTGAAGCTGAATCAATGAAAATATTTGGTGATTTGATACTATTCTAGTTATAAATAAATTATTTGATGGTCCCACAATTTTAAAATAGAGATTAGAAAATCTAAATGCTCTCATGGAACTATAGATATATATTAGAGAATGAGATTTAATTCTAGCATAGAAATGTATAAATATATAGTTTTATGAAATTTAGACATCATACTTGTCAAATGTACATGAGGAATCATCCTGAAAATTTTATGAGGGGAGAAATGAAATTATTTAGGTGTGGTAAGGGGGTTTCAAGATAGATATCACTGATGGAATACACCCAAAAATACAAAATAATAAATTATTTCACTATTCACCATGCATTCTACTATCCAATGCTTCAAATACACAGAACAAGGACACTATTTGTACCAATTCACTAATCAAATGGTTGTCAATGATAATGGGAAATAACAATTTCCAAGCCCTATAAGTTAAGTGTGATTATATTTCATCAAAATTGTTGTGTATGGTCCTGACTAAGTTGTGGGGTCATGTACCCTAGTTATTTATTCATGAATAGAAAATGTACTATTTTATTTTGGTTTTATGCATTATTACATATAATAGAAGCTTAGTAGACAAATTCAAACAAAATATCATAAAAAGTATATAATGTTATCAATTAAAATGATAAATGGGGAAGTTATTCAATCCCATGTAAATAAATTCTCCTTATAAATTTTAACTGGATGAATTTTCTAGTAAGCCTCGTGATACTCCCTTAAGCAGAATTTTACATTATTCTAGGTATAGATCAAATTTTCTTATGTACAACTAATATAAATTTGGTGTATAAGAAAATGAATATATGTATTTTGAATCTCCCTCAAATTATATACAATTATAAATAGAATTATGGATCTTATTTATATTCATCATCTCACACATGGATATTGTTTCCTTATGGAAAAGAGTATCTAGATTAAATGGTTAAGACTATAGAAGAGATCATCCATGATGATATGAAAATAGTAATAGAAAATAATAATTATTTTTCCAAAAAAATATGTTATTCCTCCAAACCAATAGGCTATGCAGTCAATAAAACTGGTACATAGATCTATTACAAAAATCTATAACTCCAAATAGAATAACCAATATTGAACTTGAAGACATGTAGACTAATAAAAAAACCAGGATAAAGGGTTTATATGACCAAGTAACACACTGTGGGTGTCACCGGAAATTTTTATCAAGAATAATGATGGATTAATATATCAAAACATACATTATATATATATAGATATTATATCCTAATTGATGAATAGTCAATATAATACATTTTAATCTACACTAGAGTCTTTTTGGTCTACTAGCATTTAAAAAATTGAAACATAAAAAGTTGTTCATAAAATACCTTTGCCTTGTCAGACTTATTTCTTCATAACTAGAACCCTTAATATACATATCATACCAAATAACATTTTTCAAAACATATATAAGGGAAACATAAGAAAATGGTGATCTGAGATGGTCATTAAGGGAAAATACGGGTCATATAAATGGGCACATAAAAATTACATGATCAAAACAGTATAAGAAAATTATATTGATATCTCTATACCGTACCTTACACATCAATGATCAAAATCATAATTAATGGAATAAATATATTAAATTCATAAGAGATAAATAATAATATAATTATATAAAATGAACAATGAGATCATGATATAGGTATAAGACATGAAAATTTGGCATACAAACAAGTATAGAAAATAATTTCCTTAGTAGTCCTCAAATATTTCCAAGGTAATCATTTTGGATTGAGTTATGTCCCAAAAATATCATGGTATTCATGGTTCACTACCCAGACTATTATTGTGTACAAAATCTCTTACTGAAATGGGTTCACTTCCCATTCTAGGCATTTTAATTTCATGAGATATCATTCTTTATGCATTTCATTAAGTGAAGAATAACTCCAAAATATAACATAATTAAAATAATAAATATGAGTTCCACATGATCATATATTCTTCAACCAATCTGATCCCATGGAAAGAATTGGGTTTCATAATGATTTTATCATAACATAACCCATGGAAAATAACTCAGTAACATGAAAATATTTTTATCATAAAAATAAAACATCTAAAAGATAATAAGATTGTCATCCATGTATAACATCAAAAATAAATCTTTTTAAATAATAAATGGGATCATCTTATATGGAAAATTATTTTTAAATTAAAACTCGAATAATACTTAATGAAAATAATAATTCTATTTTGAAATAAAATTATTTTTAAAAATGATGCGTACTTATAAAGGAAAAATATTAATTTGGAAGGATCCTGTTAAAAATTTAACGTAATATTTAAAGAAAATATTATTATTTATGGTTATAATTTTTATTCATGTTTTATAATTCAAAAAAAATTCCTTCAATTTTTTTTGTAAAAAAGTCACTAAGTATCTCTTTTGAAAAATGATATGAAGATTTGTTCGAAATAATATAATAAAATGTAAAACATGGGTCAAATGTATTTAAAAAATAACAGGTGAATGTTAAAAATATTCTTTTATAATTTTTTTAGAAAACATAGATTTTATGGATCAATATTACCCAATATAGACTTAAAAACAAACAATCTATAATATTGATGTTATTGTGAAATAAAACCCTTACCTTGAGATCACCTATCCTTAAATGAACTGAAATATCCCATATAATAAATTTCAATTTATTATAATTCAATACTAGATTAATTATCTAAAATAATATAATATATTTCTCCTTTATAAACTTTTAATACCCTCTTTAATCAATAAGGTCTTATTAATGTTTTTATTTTTGGGTTTTACCTGTTTTTTTTATCATGGGTATTTCATCTTTATAGTTCAATTATTTGTAAATTTATCTTAGTTTTATAATTTCAAGAATATAATTCATGATATAAATATCACATAAATTCATTGTATACAATATAATAGTAATCCATATAAATATAGATATAAAAATGAATTATACTGTATAGGGATATGGTCGACCATAAATATGAATACACATTGATATTATTTTTTGACGGATGGAATGAAATAATGTTACATATTTATTAAACATTCATATAAAATTATTATACAATAAAAAAAGAATATTTTTATCACATTATTCTTCATAACCATCCCTGTAAAATACAAATTAAAAATGAACCATATCACTTCATGGAGGTGGTAGTCCATACACACACACACACTAGTGAAGTTATCTTTTCTAATAGGATTGGATGATAAGAAGTTAGACATGAAATTATTATCCCACAAATATAATTATTTAATTAATATAATATATAATAATTAAATACATCATAAAACCTTTCCCTAAATGATGGGGATGGAAAATGAGTTATAATTACAATGTAGAGATGATAAACTGTACATTTGCACGAGCGACAATATAATTTCTAATTTTATTGGAATGATGGTGTATAATATAATTTTAAAAATAATTATTACACCTAAAAATATCAAGGATAAATATTTTATTATTTTATGAAAAATACCATAGATTTTGATAATGTAAATAAGAATATAAAATATAGTTACCAGTTAGGTCTATTTTTACTTCTTTAGAGATACTCCATTAGATCACCTACAACTCACTCTAGGGTTGGTCTTTTGGGAAGGAAAAAACTATAGGATGTGTATAGGAATGTTTATAAGTTAAATTTTAAGAGTTTTTTATTTATTTTATTCTCTAGGTAGTTTAAATATGGTAGGTAAGATGTTTCTTTTTACAATTGAAGTGAGGGGCACTTCTAGAATTTATCAAAAGACTCATTTATGATATATTCCTTATCAATCACTATGACTCAAAATTGACATGGATAAAATTTTATTATAAGATATGGTTTTCATCATATATTCTAAAATAATTTAGACATGTTTTGATGTTGTGTTAAATATTTTCATTTTGATTAACCAAAAGTTAACAAATTTTTATTTTAGTTATTATAACAAAATTTTCAATATTATAGGGTAAATATTTTACTTACAAGGATTAAATTGACACATAAATTCCCAAGTTATAATATTTGATAACATATAATATTTATCTTGATTTATTTAATGATTTAAATTATTTTTATTGAATTTTCTAAAATATTATTTTTATCAAATATCATTATTATCAATTTTGAAAATATTCATTTAATTTGACTATATATACATAATGAAAAATAAATAATTCAAATATAAAGATTTTCAACCTCCCAAATATGTTTGTTATAACTAATAAATTTTTGGGACACATTAACTCATTCATATTATATGACTTTTAAGGTTTTTATAATCATGTGTTATATATTTTCATTAAATTGATACATAGTGTAAAAGTGTTCCATAAAAAGTTATAATTATTATATTATTAATAAAGATGAAAATTATTTTGAATCATGAAAAATATTTTTCTAAAATCAAAATAGACACATACAATTGTTCATTACATTATTTTTTCCCTATCTAGACACATAATAGATATTAAAAAGAAAGAGAGTGACATTTTGAAATTTTTTTGGATTCAAATAATATATAAGTCATTCTCATGGACAAGTTTAAATTTAAAAAATAAATTTATTAACTAATGTGTCAATGGTCTAATTTATTTTATAAAATAATATTTTTGGAGATTAATCATGGACTTATAATTTTAATTTAATACATATTTACTTAATTTAACCTTTATCAAGGTGAAATTTTTTTCCATAGTTTGTATTCATATTGACCAATTTTTTTCCTATATACAATATTTTAACATCATAATTATAAATATTTAAATAAATTTATCTAATTAAATATTAACAAATAGAATAAATTTATTTTAAATTTAGTTCCAAATATATGAAAATAACTATGTTATAGAAATTAATTTCTATGAATAAAACCAAATTTATTCTTATCATTCACGTACAAAAATATTTTTTGAATGTTTAAATAATTTAATAAACTAAATAATATATAAATTTTATTAAATTTATTCAACATATGGGAATAATTTAAATTTAAAAAATAAACTTCGTGTCAAAATATTATTTTCAAAAACATATATCTTTTTCCATTAAATGAATTTTATTTCCATTTATAGAAAAAAAATTAATGTTATACATGTATAACAATAATTTTATTAAATTTAGGTATTAATATTCATATAATCTAATATAACGTCTAGTTGATAAATATAATTTAAATAATAATAATTTAATTAAATATGATTGTTAATTTAAACATATTTTTGTGTGTAGAAGAATCTATGAAAGAGATTAAATTTATTTAAAAGTAAAATATTTCAAAAAATATTAGGGTATTACATTATAATTGCATTAAAATTAATTTCCCTCCTGATATTTTTCACTTTTTACAAAAATATGAGGATATTTATACATTAATACATCCTTAGGATCCAATGAATATTTATCAAATTAGTGGTTTCACCACAAAACATTTACCAGGTAAGTGGTTCTGTTTAATATAAATTTAACTCAAAGAATCAATATATACAATGGTTTTTCTTCATAATAAATATCTTTCTCTGGTGATATGACTTATAGGATTAGTACATGTAAAGTACCATGTATATACTCCATTAATAGGTATATATTGAACACATCATAATATTTAGAGAGAATTAGTGGATGTGCGTATTGATAAGATACCATCCTAATATGATCATGAATTTCAAAAGAGAAAATACACTTAGGGCTATGTTTTCCCTTATTTACAAATATAACCACCCACATTGATGGAGATATTCATATGAATATATATCCAAAAACCTCAAAATATATTTATTTTTCATGATTGTCAGCATAACATTTTTATCATCTCTATGTTGATGTTATGTGATGCTGAATTTATATTACCTTCTATTACATTTTCTCATATAGATAAGGTCTTAATAGAATACATTATCCAACATTATTCCATTATGTTGGAGTTCTATTACTCCACCATATAGGGATTCATAAGTATTCATTCGAATGATGGTGTGAAATATATTATTGTAAGAAAGTTCCATGAAAGGAACATGCAGATCCAAATAACCTTTGAAATCCATTATGAAATATCTCTACATTCCTTCAAGAGTTTGAACAGTACTCTTAGATTGAACATCTATATTAGGATAATTTTTAGTGATTAAACCTAACTCTATATCTAGATCCTTAGGATGACTTATCTAAATCATTTTGGTAAACCTCATATACCGATAATGTATAATTGATAGTAGAACATGATGAAATTTTATAACAAAATTAATGTCTAAATAAAAAAATTGAATAATATGTAAATATTATCTAATAGTAATTATGTGTGATGACTTTGTAAAGTGATTGAATTCAACCCTGATAACATTATGACGATTAATTTTTTGGGGAGTCTGATGATAAAATATATGGAAATTTTTTCCCAATTCTATTTTGGTATGATTAATGTTTATAACATCCCCTAAGAATTATATATCACATCCTATGATTAATAACAATCCAATAACATAAATACAAAATATTAAATAAATATATTCATTCCATCATACTTGAAATTCCATTTCAATTATTTATACACATTATTACTTCTAGGCTGAATAAATAATGGATAACTATGAGATTTATCCACAACTCCTTCGAATATCATACCAAAGGGACACATACACAGTTACTAAACATTATTATTTCATCAAAATAAAGGTCTAACTCATAAATATTTCTCACTAACTTTTTCAGATTTATATCTTACATCTGTGGATATTTAATCTTCACTTGAATAGATATATGAACACTTATTTGAGAATGATAATATTTATAAAATTCTATAAAGACTTTATGGTTGGTCCTTTAAAATATCATAAATATTAGATCTTTTGTGATCCCAATTATATATATGATAACATGATAGATTTGACTAGAATAATCGGTCACCCTTTTTACTTTCATAGGGTGGCAATGTATTGAGAATTCAATATAGTAAACCCATTAATGCCATACTTTCTATTTTATTCTTATGTATTCTTATGTGAATCAATATTTAAAACTTTTATGATATATATATATATATATATCAAAATTCCCACTATAAATATAATTCATCCATAAATTTAATGTAAAATTTACAACATATAACTCCAAATAAAGAGTGTGATATTTTTTCTCATGGACCTTCAATTTTCATGATCGATAAGCTATATCAATATTGATCTACAAAAGGACACACACCAATTCCATATTTAATTTATCACTATATATTAAAAACCCATATCCCCTTTTGGGAAGTTTATGAATAGGTGCACTAACTAGAATTCTACATAGTTCAATAAAATATTACTCACATTAATCTATCCAAAGGAACTTGGCCCCCATTCGAGTTAACATGGTTTGTAGACCCAATGGACATGAAACATTCTCCACAAAGTGATAATAATATCCAAACAAACCATGAAAACTATAAATCTTAGTCACAATGGTATGTCTAGGATAATGCTCAATAACTTCGGTAACTGATTGGTCTACTCATACACCATCAACTAAGATTATATTAAACCATAATGAATATTTTCAATGGCCAAATTCAAACATTGTTAATTTTTAATATGGATAATTCTTACTCAAGGCCTTTAGAATAATCCATAAGCAATATTTATAATCCTCATTTATTATTTAATATAGAAGAATTTAATATATAAATATTTCCAAAAAACTAATCAAGGTAATCTCTAAATACTCTATTCATTAAACTCATAAAGCTGGTGGGGGAATTTGAAAGACTAAAATTCAGTATTATAAATTCATAGCATCAATACTGTGTATGAAATACTGTCTTGGGTATATCCTCCATCGTGACTCTCAATTAATGATATACAGAATAAATATCAATCATGGAAAGGTATCAATCTCTACATAGTAGATATAACAAGTCATTAATATGGTTTAGAGGACATATGTTATTGATTGTTGTTTTGTTTAGTTCTCAATAATTAATTCATAGCAGCATTAACCAACATTGGCTTTCCCAAAACAAAATAAGTGCACCCCATGGTGACAAACATGGTTGACTGAATCCATTTTTTGGATTATCCTAGTGTTTTACATATTTTTTATTTAAAATCAATTGGGGCTGTTATATATGGTGTTCTGGAAATTGGTGTATAAATTGGTACAAGTTCAATAAAAAAACATCATAATTTGGTGGAATAATAAGAAAAATTTCAAGAGAGGTATTAATGGATCAGTAAAATCGGCATATCTAGGATGTTTTGTCTCTCAAGAAACATGTCAGATAAACACCCCTTTTGAATAATAATTGGAACTTATAAAAAGGATGTAATATCCACCAGAAGGTAATTTTTATCATCACATTAATGAGTGATCAATGGATTGTTTTGAATATAAATCATAACATCCATTAAATTGAAATTCATGTCTAATTTATATATCTAAAACCAAACCGCGTATAATGTAACATTGAAATCAATGATAGGAATAATGATAGGATTTGCAGAAAACATATTCCCATATATTTCAAATAGGGATGAATCATATAAATAGTTTGGTATTATCATACGATTAGGGTTATTTGATACTAAATCATAATATAATTTTTTACATTGTACTGTGATACCCATATAAAAGTTATTAGATATTAAATAGTTGGTTTATCCAGAATCCAATATGATAATTAGAATTCTATAGTGGATGGTAAGTAGAACTTTCATTATATCGTTATTGTACCCCACATTCAAAATAGTGATTGCAAGAGATTTACCTTTGTGTCTATTATTCAGAGTATGTTTATGTTTATCATGTTCATCAACCATCAGATCTATGAACATGTTAACATAATTATCATACTTCTTTCATTTAAAACAATAGAGTGTGGGTGGTTCATTTTTTGGAGGTTTCAAGGTATTAGCATCATTTTCAAACATTTTTCCATTACATTGGAATTCAATTTCACAATTAACATCCTTTCCATACCTGAAACATTTACTAATTACATTAAAAAAATTTCTTACATGTTTACTCTCACATTTTGAGAAAAAATGAATTCTCATATTCATCTATCCAGGATTTTTAGAATTTTTTTTGGAAATATATTTGTATTTTCTTCTAAAAAACATAATATTTATGTTTAACTCCAATCACCATATCCTCATTTATAGCACATCAACTTCTCTATCCATGGATACTAATGTACCATATAGTTAATACAATATATAGTCTTGGTTTTGTCCCACAGAAGAATTTATAACAATTATATTCAGTCAGAAATATAATAAAAATATATTACCTCACAAGTCTCATTAAATTTTCTTCATAAGTATCAATAGATTCATTATCCTTCTACTTTAACTCAAAAAATTATTTCTCTATTTTGAAAAAATAATACCAAAAAATGTACTTGTTTAAACATAATGTTTTAAATTCTTATCACTCAATGGATGTAATTTAATCATATTCCCCTGTTATTGATAGGAGTCCAACATTTATCTTCTTTTCCATTGAAATGAAAAAATGAATATATTAATATTTCATCTTCTAAACACTGGAGAATATAAACATTCTATCATACGGTCCTACAATTTTTTAAAAAAAATAATGGATCCGTAGACCCACTAAATTAATTTACTCATTTACTGATCAAGGAACCAACAAAACATTGTTATCTCCTTCAGATAATTGTAATTTCAACATGATTCATATCTTGAGAAAGTTTTATGAGCATAGAAATAATATTTTTTATTCTAGATCCCATATGATTTGGGTTCTCATGAAGACGATAACAGCATTTCCCATTTCATTTATCTTTTAATGAACTGTTTTAGGTTTTATCAATTGACTAAAACCAAAAAAGAAAAGTGGGAGTAATAATAATCATGGTGGGAATCCCCATATTCATGAATACTCATTTATGGGATGTATAAATCATTACCCCATCTTTTTTGTCACCTTAGATTTAACCTAGTTTATTAATGATAAAAAAATATAAATTTATTCTATATATATACCGATCCATGGGGTTGTGTCTAATGATTTATTAAATTAGTTTCCAAATATTAACTAATCCTTACTCTATAGAAAACTATAACAACACATACTTTTCATACATTGTTATTAAATATTTATATGGAAATATTCATTACATAAAATCTTGATCCATGATAGAATATGTTAGGTTATTTATCATTGTATAATTAGAAGGATAAAAATGGTTCATTAAACATGTGATAGTTCTCCCAAATATTTCTTCATAACTAGAACCCTTCTTAGATATATCATACTTATTACCATTCTTCATATCTAGGGGAGGGGAATCATAGGAAAGGGTGATCTCAGATACTCAGTAATGGTAAATATCGTTGATATCAATGATCACATAATCATAACATGATCATAAGGTTATAAGAAAGAAGATATTAACATATCAAAACCATACATTGCATATAAAAGAACTTAATCGTCAGTCGTGGAATAAATCATGGAAGTTAATACAACATGAAACATAGGGGAATAAAATGAAATGAACTAAGAGATAATAATATTTGAATAATTCATGGAATTGTGTCATACATGTAATAAAATAAAATATATTTATTAGTAGTGTAAAATCATTGATAATGATATCATAGTGTAATGTTTTAACTCCCTAAATCATTATAGTAGGCAAGGATTTCTCCCAAGAATATCATATTATAACGAATCCCATATTTTTCTCAGGTCACTCTGCATTTTAGTATTGTTTATATCTTGATATATAAATCATTTCACAATGAATTTGATGTAGATATATTTGACACTCATAACATAATGAATATAACACAAATGTGTCACACATGATCATAAATCATTCATTATATTGGAAACCATGAATAGAAATTGTCTTCATAAACATTTCATTATAGCATCAACCATGGAAAGGAAATTATTTTCATAAACATATTTTTATTTTAATCATAAATAATCTAGACAAAACATATGAATGGTCTCCTCGGATAATATAACTATTAAGTCATTTTTAACATAAAATAATTCCATCAAATATGGAAAGATATTTTTATAGTTCACTATGAATATATTTATTGGAGAAAAACCATTACATTTTTAAATAATTCCAGTTTATAAAATGTTATGAAATAATAATGAAAAAATATCCTTTGGAATAAATATCTAAACCAGTAATGGGACATTTAATAAAAATCTTACTCAGGATAGTGTGAAAATATAGCCATGTCGAATAAGTTAAAAAACATTCAGGTCATATTATTTTTTAATGAATCGTCAAAAAGTAATTCATTTGGAAAATATAAAAATATTCCCTTAAAAACATGTTGTAAAAATTAAAACATTTGTAAAATTACTCTAATATTTGATACCATTAGGGGAAACATATTATTAATTTCTTTACAAATCATGTATCTTTATTTTAAATATTCACCACTAAAGACATAAACATAAAAAATCTAGAATATTGATGTTATAATGTAATAAGTCCTTTTTATTGAGTTATACTATTTTTTAAATTACTATAGCCTCTTTTTTAATAAATTTATATTTTTAAAAATTAAATACCATATTCATTTTCATATTTATAATATCATATATTATCCCTTTATAACATTTCCAAACCACCTTTTATCAATACATATAAAAAATGTTATTTTATGGTGTTAAATGTTTTTCTTATCATGATTTTTAGCTTATTCTTTCTTGTCCATTTATATTTATCATAGTTATAGAATATAAAGAATATCAATCCTGATTTACATAAAAAATATATTCATTATTAAAATACAGATTTCCAATAATTTAAAATATAAATGAATGATGAATCACATCATTTTGTGGATGTGGCAGTCCACACGTATGAACAAGTGACAATATCGTTTCTCTATGGAGTGGTTGGTAAGAAGGTAGAATTTATTTTAATATTATATAAGTATAATTGTCAAACTAATATCATATATAAAAATTAATCCCAAAATAATACCATCCTCAAAATGTTGTGATATAAAGGGAATTGTATTACTACCTAGAGACGGTAGGCCATACAAATGCAAAAGAGATACTACCACTTTTAATTTGATATGGAAGACAATGTATAATGGTGTTTTAATAATAATAATAAGTATTTATTATTTTTTGGAAACTGAATTTAACATGTTATGTGAAATAATATATTTTCAGAGGTGGAAAATAAGATTAGAAAAGAATGTGATCAGTTATGGTGATTACCACTTCCTTGAAAAAAATTGACTAGACATTATATAAAGGGATATAAGGTTGGTATTTTGAGAAGAATGAATCCTCATGTATGTGGATACAAAATTTTTTAAGTAAATTTTCAATTTATGGTCTATTTATATGTCTAAAATCCATTTAATGTAGCGAAGTAGGAGGTACCATTTCATAATTGAGGTGGGGGAATATTTTGGAATTTATCAAAAGTTTAAATTATAATAAATTCAATATCAATAAATATTCCTAAAAATGGACATGTATTTTACCAAAATGTTATATAGGATTTTCATAATATAAACCAATATAATTTACACACGTTTTGGTGTAATTTTAAGCCTTTTCCAATTAATTATCCCTTAGTTAACTAATTTCAATTTTAACATCAATAATAACATTTTCAGTATTAAGGGGTCATAATTGTTTACATATAAGGTAAAAAATGTCCCATAATAATTAATTTTATAAAATATTAGACAATATCATATTCACCTTGTCTAATTTTGACATTTTTCTTTTTGTAAATAATTTCTTAAAATATTATTTTTTAAAAAATATCATTTTTGTTAAATATGAAACTATTCCATTAATTAATCATTAAAGACATCAGAAAAAGTAAAAGTAAAATATAATTATTAAGAAACTGTCAAATATATTTACTATATTTATAAATTTGTTTGGGACACATTAACTATTAAAAAATATATCAATTATAATAATTTTAAAATTATTTATTAATTTTTTTTAAATAGAGACATATTATATCATTGTTACATAAAAAATTATAGAAATTCTAAAATTTCTAAAAATTAAAAAAATGATATCATAAATACAGGTTCATAAATATCAAATTAAACAATTATATTCATTAATATCTAAATTTTATCCTTATGTGGACATATATTAGATATAAAAAATGAAGAGGGTGATATTTTGTAACCTTATTTGATTTAATTAATTTATAATAGATTTTCATGGAATGGAGACCAATAAGAAAATAAATTTATATACTATGGTGGTAAGGGTAGAATAAATCACATATAATTATAATTTGGATGAATTATTATTGCCTTATCATTTATTTTTAGTCCATATTGGCAAGATTGACCCTTTATTAAGGTGATAAATATTATCATGGTAACTATTTAAATAACAAAATATAAAAGGGGTCGAATAAATTTTTTTAACCACATGATTATAATTATTAAATTAATTTTATCTAATTAAACACATATAAAATGAAAAACAAAATTTTAAAATATGAATGAAAAACTGAAACAAAAAACCACTTTTTAGATATTTTATTTTTAAGCATAAAATTGAATTCACTGAAATACTATGAGAAGAAAAAAAAATGATATTTGAAGAAATTGATTTAGTAAAAAATATATAAATTTAATTAAAATAATTAAATAATATAGATTAAGTTATTTTATTAATATACATTTCATGCAAAAACCATTATTCAGAAAAAATTTCATTATCATTCAAAGGAATTTTATTTTCATTTATAAATAAAAAACTAATTTTATACATATATAAAAATCAATTTTACATAATATAGATATTAAAATTCAATCCCACTAATCTATCTTCTAGGTGATAATTTTACTTTAATTAATAATATATTAATAGTTTTTTGTAGTTCATTTAAACTCTGTTTTCTATGTAATGCTGTCTATCAAAGAAATTAAATTCATTTCAAAAAAATTATTTAATAAAATATCAAGGGGTTAGTGTAAATGTGACTATGAAATTATTAAATCTAGATATAAAATATCATGATAAATAACATGTATCATATTCCATTGATTGACGACTTATTTTATTATCAAAATAGACCTTAATATTTCTCTATTTTTTCAATGGTCATGATATTATCATGTAAGGGGGAAGACGAAGAATATCCACAATAATAATTTTCATTCTAGGTACATGAAAAACGGGTTCATTTTTATTTTATATGGATAAACTAATTCTACAACAAATTCATTGATATATTGAATAGATTATTTAGGTATTACCTTGTCAAATTTGTGCATATATTTATAGATGATATTCTTGTCTATTACAACATTAATGATACAAATCAGGATATTTTTAAAGATCCCATGAATACCTTGGGAATGGAAGAGTAATATGTGATGTATGATAAATGTTATTTTTTATGGAGAAATTATTATTACTGGGATATGTTATCAATAACATAGTTATATATGTTGAAACGTTATAGGCAAAGAAAATTGTATTTTGGCCCAAAACGAAATCTATTATATATATTCATAGTTTACTTGAATTACGTAGGATATATCATGGTTTCATGAGAACAGTATCATGATTTAAAAACCCACAAATAAAAACTGACTTAGAATGGAGTGACATTTGTCTAGGTTGGTGAATTTAGGTCGGGCATTAAAGTTTTAAATAAGAGGTTAGTCCCTACATATATGATCACATTAACCACTATTGGATAAGAATTAGTGATATATAGTGAGTTTTCAATAATTTATTGTGTTTATTTATAATGAAATATGATAAATTCAAAAACAATTCTATCCACTAATTAACATCCCGTGATAAAAACCACCCAACACATGATATGGAATTGGTTACAGTGATATTCATATTATAGAATTTGTTTGATTATTTATACTAGGGGAAAGGTTACATATATAAGTATGAACAAGAATTAATTATATATTCTCAAAAATGGATCTCAATACAATCAAATGAACGTGGATAGAGAATATAAATTATTATGAAATTTTAATGAATTTCCATAATTGGAAGGCTATTAATGTAGAAGATTCTCTGAGTAGATGGAATCCACAATCCTATCAATGAGGAAAATTTATGGTGATTCAATATTCATATAAATGTAAAGGATGTAAATTAATATCCTAAAAGGAAATTCATCCTAACTTGGTAAAAAAACTATTCAACCGTCCATTGTTTAGAGGATCCAGAAGGACCAAAAATATAATAAGGATTTATAGAGAACAGTAGTGAATATTATAAAATCAAAATTTTTTAAATTTGGATTTATAGAGATTTTAACTCAAATTTATTTCATATAAAAACCAATAATGATTTAGAAATTTTTAGATTTTGATAGTTACACATATTTTTCTATACATTTATGAATCATGAGGTTGTATGATGATATCAAGAAATAATTATGATGGGATAAAATGAAGAGGGATAAGGGAAAATATTTATTTTAATTCTTGGAATTACAAAAATTCAAGGATTAATTATAGAATTATGAGGTCACAATGAAATAAATTCCAAAACCTTCATAATAATATGAAATATATAACCATGAGGTGTATCACATTACTCACTAGGATATAATAAGGAAATAGATCTATTTGGGTAGTAGTTTATCTACTTAAAAACTCAATGCATTTCATTTTTATTAAGGATTATTTATCTCTTAAGAAACTCTCTAATATATCAAATGAGAAGCGGAAAAAATTTATTGATTTCCACTAACTAATGTATCTCATAATGATATGATGTTTTCCTCAAATTTTTAGTGAAGGATTTAACATGATTTGTATACATAGATACATTTCATTACTTCTAATGACCCTTATATTAATTATTTATTTGATAGAACCATTAAATATATAGAGGATATGTTGATATCACATGAAATTGTTTTACAGGGTTTTTTGGGTCAAATACTTCCCCTATTTTAGATCACATAAAACAATTGTTTCCATTATGGAATTGAAAAGGAATATTATAAGGATATATATTGGATTATGTGTTGGAATATAACATTCTGGGATAAATATTGCGAGAATATGATGATGGGAACTGAAATTATCAATGATATAACTAATATGTTTCAAACTATATATTAAAATTTATAGTATACGAAAATTAGATAGAAAATATATGGAAATAATCCCTCATGAGACCCAATGATTGATATAAAAGAAAATTTGTTCTTTTTTATATTAATTTTTAAGGAATTCATGTTGATTAGGCAGATGAAAATAATTATTAATTCATACTTATTCATCTTTTATGTCCTTGGTTTCATATATAAAGTGTCATGTAAAATAACACTACCATAGAACCTATATAACTTACATGATGTTTTTTAAGAATCTCCCATATATGAGTACATACCAAATCTCTCATATTTATAGAATATAGATATAGTACCTTAGCATAGTGATATTTCACATGATGTGTATCTGGTGAGGATATTATATTATATAGAAAATGTACCTCACAAAAAGAAAAGTCACATGGAAAATATCAATGGTAGATCAATAAATTTGAAAAGGTGACATGGGAATAAAAATCAGAGATAAAACCAAAGTAACTTCATCTTTTTAGTTATGTGAAAGAATATGTTAAGGGTGAAATTTAAGTGGGGGTATGTAATGATCCAATAGTTTATAGATTAAATTCCATTTTAAATTGGAAAAAATCCTTATTATGTAACACCGTTATAGAAAACAAAATCACTCTATTCTATTTGTTCTATTGAAAGTTATAAAATATATACATAATTATTTAAATGTAATAAAAGATTATTCTGAATCAATAAAACTAATAATATAATCATTATATAGTTATTTTTATGATTATTTAATATTAAGGGTAATAATAATATCTAATTGATACTGAAGGAAGAAGTAATGGCCTAAATTTGTAGAAGTATAACATATAAATCAAATTTATCAGAGATTATAGGGGAGATAGGATCACTATTAATTTTCTATAACGAATACCCAATTAGGATTCAATAACTAAAATAAAAGTGAAAAAATTAACGGGAGAAGATCAAGATGATAATGATCACAACCTAAACCTTGTTCACTGAACCACCCCTAGAAAATACCGCAGCATACACAATACCCTTAGGCTGTACATTAGTATATTAAGGGGTTATGTATATCAATATTATTTGTATTAAATTTTATATGTTAATGATAAAAAATTAATTAGTTTTTTTAATTGATTATTACTTTATATATACACAAAATTATATTTTGATTTTGATAAATCCTTAATTATAATATGAAGATATGAAAATTTTAATTTAGGAAAATAAATAGTTTCAATTTAGATATTTTTTTTGATAAAATAAAAAAGTTTAAAATAATTATTTTAATTAAATAGTCTTATAAAATAATATTCATTTAAATATAAATTATAACATGATTTAATTAAGTCCCCCAAAAATTTTATAGGGGTCCTAATTTTATTAATTTCATAAAGAATATGATTTTTATTAAATAAGAACTTTTAATTTAAAGTGTAAATTCTTATATTTAAAATATGACATTCATAAAAAAATATCATTTTTTGAAATAAGTATTTTGAAAATTATCCATTGGCAATGTTTTCATAAATTTATGAGATAGTAAAATTTTTAGGTAAAATTTTAATATGGTATAAATATACGGTGTGTACTGCGACATCATAATAACATAAAATTGATGTAATAAATTATATAAAATTCATACATGAATAAAAATAGATTTTAATTTTAATATAATATGTTTTTATTTTATTTGATTAGTTTTAAAAATCCATAATAGATCCTATAAAACCATTATTATTTTTTAAGGTTTATAAAACCATTTTTCTAAATATGACTCACTTGAACATCTTGAATGGTATTATTTTAATGAATTTATTTCATGAATTAATTTTACAGTTGGAAAAAATACTATTTTGAAGAAATCCTGGGAAAACCATGGGATAGTTTGTGTTTTTTATTATCTTATTACAGAGTCTTAAACCAATGTTTTGAAATTATGAAATAATTTCACTATATTTGTGTATAAATGCCCATAAAAACTCCAACTACTATTCATTAATAAATCATGGAGATTTAGATTCCTCTAAATATCCCTATCTAAATCCTTCCCATGTTATTCCCATGATCTTATGAAGCTCATACAATCATTTTAGTAGCACACACTCAAGAGGGATTATCTTCCACATTAACTTTATTTAAGTACATTATCTATATTAATCCTTAATTATTTAAATTTTCATCTTTAAATATGTTTTAAAAAATACCATATTCTATTCTTATAATAACCAAGTAATGATAATATACCATCAACTGTCATTTATTCCTTTTATGAACATTCTTATACACCGATTATGATATAGAAATTGTTCCATGATTTTGAATGCTAGTATTTAGTGTTGTGAATGTCCATACCCATTTCCACTCAACATTATTCTCCTAGTTGTACTTATTCATCATTTATTATGTATATATATTTATTTTAACCAAAAAACTAATTAATGGGTTTAATTGTGTTGAAATATATTCTTTTGTTGTATACTCTTTGAGGCTCACATATGAATGTATATAACATGAATGTAATGGGTGAGATTGGAAGTATATAGACCTTAAATGGATTTGATAGAGTTTTTATCCCGTTATATTTCATGTACGCTGAACATGATGTTATCCTAAGAACACTATGTTACATTTCATTGGGGGTTATCATTGACTTCTTCTTATGATTCCATGTTTTATGTTATTATGGTTTTCCAATAATTTCATTATTTTATCATATTATGTTATGCTTATATTTTCATAATTATGATTATATCCTTGTTTGTTATAATTTTATGACCCTTGACTAAAATATAAAACTATTCTTCATTCTATGATTTAATTATTCCCCTTTCTTGATTTATATAGGACCCCTTTCATATATATATCCCCATATTATCTCATGAAATATTAGACAATCAGTTGGATGTAAGGAAATGTTTTTTTGAATAAAATAATTGTATCTCCATTTCAACTTAATGTTTTATGTATATAATTTCACAATAACCTAATTCCCTTTGATCTAATTGTATTATACTATATGAGTCTTCATGTAATAAATACATATTTTATTTAGATTGATGATAAGGTCTATCATAGAAATGTAGTATATTTTAGGTGCATGATGCACTAAACCCATTTTTAGGAAAATAATGTTTTAGTGGATAGTTTCTGATTGCTTGAACAATCCATTTAGGCAAGGAGTATATTTTTTTTGAACCATGTAAAAATAGTTTTCTCTTTTGTTTATTTTATCACATTCATGTGGTTTATGGTTTCATGAAAAAAAATTAAATATATCCAAAAAAATAACATGAAAAAGATGATAAATTTTAAAGGGTTTTAATATTTTTAAGAGAATTTCTCATTGGTTAACAAATATGGAACACCTGCCCCCCCCCCACACACACACACGTGTCTACGTGGATCATGTTTATTATGTTGTGGTCCATACTCATAATCCTTATCTACATGGTTCCCAATATTAACCATCTGATTTTTCCCTATTATCCCAAAATGGAAAAATCCACCCATTATTCCCAACTATGAAAACAGTCACCCAACTCAACAAAAAAATTGACACTTCTTCCATGAATCCCACAAGTTATTTTGACCAATTCCCAATTCTTACCAACCATGAGAGCCACCTAGGAACCCAGTTCACCAAAGTATTCTACCTGAGCAATTTTAATCACAAAAAATACGTTTTCAAATCACTCTATCCCTAACTAACACTCTATTGAGTCCCGTTTACCAAGTCCCCCTCTATGGCTTCTGGAGATACATGATTTGTTTGCACACACCATAGTGCTTGTATTTGATATTGTATTATATTAATAATTTAAATCAATAATATTTTCAAATAATTCCCATGATTTTCCTGTCCAATAAATTAGATCCTTGGGATAAAAAATCAGGTCTTTATTTGATAATGATGACTCTCTGTTTTGGATGATTTGTGGAATCCAATCTATTGCATCCCATATTGGCTCATATAACAGATATAGTCATAACCCACCCCATTTTCCCTAATATAACTAACCTCCATATACTACCCAATACTCAAAAACCTGATCCAACTTGTGACATGTCCAGAAATATATTTTTTACCCCCAAGGGCTATAAACTACTTCATGGGAATCAAAGATACACTGTTGGGAATGATTTCACCAAAATAAAACTAAGTCACTTGATATTATCATCTATGTAATTAACTTGAACATTCTTTAAATAAAATCATCACACACATTAAATAAACAGATTTAA
This sequence comes from Viscum album, assembly GCA_963277665.1. Classification (NCBI taxonomy): domain Eukaryota; kingdom Viridiplantae; phylum Streptophyta; class Magnoliopsida; order Santalales; family Viscaceae; genus Viscum; species Viscum album. The sequence goes on from OY728133.1 coordinate 991,772,654, forward strand.
ATATATCTGATAAAAAACATAGAAAAATCATATATAAAATAACTCATGAATCGTAATTCAAACATACAATAGAAAAAAATTATTGATTTCAATATCTATACAAAATGGAATGATGTATTCAATAAATAAAAAACTAAATTAAAAATCCCCACAATTACCATATCTAGGTAACACGAAACATATCACTATACTATACCCAAATTCTAAACATAAACCTTCCCTCTAATAAACACTAGATTGTCCAAATAAAACCATAACTAAACATTCTTATAGACCACTCATTCTATAGGTATTTAGTGTTATTGGTTGTGTGTGAGCATAATGATCAATTTGGGTTTTCACCAAATATTCCATTACTTTAATTTTTCAGAAAAATCCTAAAAAAATATTTTTAAATACTTAATTTGAAAATATAAATTTTCATTATGTTCCAAAAATTAATCCACAAATAGTTTCAAAATCATATTTTAAAACTCAAAACAGCTTTGGAAACATTAATAAGTAATATTTAAAAATTCCATTTAAAATAAAAATTGAAATTCAATTTTGAAAAATGATTTATTACAAAAAAAAATATAATAATAAAGGTAAACAATAAATCGGGAAACAATAACTGAATAACTAAACCAATATATAAACTGTAGGACCAATCTAGAAGAAGATCTTAAATGTAATCATTCATGGAAATGACGATGTAAAAAAGGGAATTTAAGGGAATTAAAAAATATAAATAATAATAATAATAGGTGTACATAATCATTTATATATCCTAAAAATATTTGGAGATAATCTTAGACATACACAGGATGAATCATCATTTACCTTATGGTGGCATTCATGGTTGATAACGATTTTTTCTATCCGTGAACATCATCGGTGAAACTCTCCCATGGAATTATCTTATACCCATTAGGGTGTAATAAATCGTATTGAGACTATATAATTACCATCTATACATATCTCACTATGATGCCTAGTATTCCCATTATATTAGAAATAGTGGTTAAAAAAGCATTTGAGATTTATCTGACAAACAATAGTAATAAAATTCATGAAAAACAAACTCATGGTAAACCCCAAAGTACCATATCTCAATATTATCCCCTCAGTGAAACTCATATAATGAAAATATCCACAATAATATTAGTCATCATATATGTTCTATAAATATATTCATTGGTATTTAAGTGAGGGATTCATGTCATTTTTGAATAAAACTCATTTACATAATATGCCTAACTGAACCTCCATTTTTTAAACTAATAACGCATTTAAAAAACATTATATAAAAAGAATTTTTTTTATATATTTTATGTTCTATCTTTATGAGCCAAAAAACGTTTAGATTCAATAACAATAGTTACATATATACATATGTATATAATCTTTGCAGGAAGACTAATTTTGAAATCAATTGACATTCAAAAACAACTATGAAACCATGAATGCAACCTTTATTAAAAAAATAACTATGTAAACCATAAATAATTGGGAAAAGACCCTATATAATTAATAAAACATTGAGAACATGTATAATCATTTGTAAAATATGATAAATTACCAAACACATAAAATTCCCCAAAAGAGAATTTTTGAACAACAACCACTTCATACGACAAAATTTTTTCGATGTGAACCATTAAAAATTGAAATCACCCCCATTGATAAATCATCTCAATAGAGAGAATCCTATTTAAATTTTTTATAATATATGAAAAATATAATTTCTAATGTAAATAATTTATAAAATCAATAAATAACCTAGATTATTAATTAAATTATAGAAGCATGGAAACTCTCACATTTATTAAAAATATATAAAACAATTTTAAACACAATGGTACCTATTATGGGTATATGAGTACATAAATCAACTATAACAATATTAAATTAGAAAAAAAAACATTTAAAAGTTAAACCCTAGAATGAAATATATGGATCAGAACTCACTAGAAGGTGTAATATTGATAAATTAATGAGAAACAAGGTGTAGTCAATGGACAATGCACTCATAGAACCTAGCCATAATTTTTTTTATTATTACTCCTAATTTGACTATTAATTTAACTCAAATACCACCAAAAAACTATTTAAAACCATATAATGGTGTACCTTAAGATGAATGTTTAATAATGACTATGACATCCAAAAGATCCTACTTTTTTGTTTGGTTTGATGTGTAGTTCTACAAATATCCTGAATATTTTAATTTCGTAACTAGTGAATATTTTATTAAATTCAATGAAAAATATATTCTTATATTTCATAAAAAATTTAGAATAATTCATATGGATTGTTTTGAGATATTTTACTTAGTATTTATTTTTTTATATCTTATTATGGGACATATCAAAAAACATAGGCCCACCTAGGCCACCCACATGGTCCCTCTCAATAACTTATAGGAGATATGGCTCGATCACATGGAAACCTGTAACAGCCCAAGATTTTATAAAAAAATATTCTTTTTAATTTTATTAATGTCTTGTGTTGTACGCTACACCAAAAGGAGCTTGCACAACACACATACTTGACTTAACTTGCATTACACGCAATCACGACCTTCCTCGATAGCGTGTGTAGTATGCAATACCGAGTTTCACTAAACAACGATATGCTATAAAAATATTATTAAAACTAGCCGTTATGAATAGTAATAACCACTTTTTGAAATCCAGTAAATCTTATTTTTCAAAATGAACTTCATTCTTGGATTCGGAGTATCGAATTTAGCCTAAGTTGAAATTTTGGTACTTTTCGGATAACTTTCATATTCTGATGAATAGTGAAAATTACTAAATTATAATTAAAAACAACTTTTTTAATCGAAATAATTAATAGTGATAAATTATTAATTTGAGTGGTTTTAAAGTATATTTAGAATATATTTTTACAATTTAATACAATGTTGGTCATTGGTTGTAATTTCACATTTAAACCAGACATAATCAAGTGTCAATCTTTTGATATATATTTTTTCCTAAAAACACACTATTTATTGTAACAGCGGGATTTAATTATAAAATTAATTAATGCAACTTCTATGTTATGAATTTGGTAAAATAGATTTCATTTTTGAATTCGGAATATGAAATATAGCTTAGGATGAAATTTTGGCATTGTTCTGAAAAACATCAATTTTTGATAAATAGTGAAACTACTAAGTGGTAGTTAAAAAAAACTGAATTTTTCATAAAACATAATTTTGCCGCTTCTGTGAATGGAATTTCGAAAATCCGAGAGACACAGTTAATATCAAGGACTAAAATGTGGTTCAATGAGATGAAAATAATTTTTTGGTGAATAGTAACTTTTTACTTTTTTACCGCGGTTAATAGTAAATAGGGTAACTAAGGGTAAATATGATATTAATATTACCCTAACACATGTCCTAATTCTATTGGACAAGTGTAATTCGACCAAAAACAAACTTAGGAATAAAATATGACCATTTAGGCCCACTTGGATTAGATTAGGACATTTATTATTAATTTATTTAAAGAAGGGTTAAAATAGTTAAAATCAAGGTTTAATAAGTAAATCATTTTTAATATAGGGTTATACATAAGATAAATTAGATTGTAAATATTAATTAGAAAGCTAAAACGATTTCCTACATGATGGTATTTTATTTGTAATTTTTAGACATCAAATAATATAATTTATTTATGACACAAAAATGATGCAGTAATTATCTTATTAATGAAATATTGACATAATTGATAATATAAATACCAAAATAAATGTAATTTAAAACTTTTTATGAATTCCACTAATTTTCTAGGTTACTATGATATATTAATGTTGATTTAATCAACTTGGTTCGAACATTTAATTCTTTTATGACTTTCACAAAAATCATATATCAAATAGTGTCAAAATTGACACAAAATAGTTTTTAAATCAAATATTATATTATTAATTGTTATTTTATTCCTAAAAATCTAAGGTTCGGCCAAATGACTTAGATAAGGATATATATATTAATAATAAACAATTTGGGGTTCGTTTGGCATGTTATAGTAAGTGTATTAACCATATAGTGAAAGAAAACAAAAAGACACGGTAAAAGTTAAATTATTTAACTTAGAGTTAAATCTAATTGATAAGGTTTAAAATAAGATCCAAACATGTATAAATTTGATTGGTTGAATAGATTACAACCCTATATCATCTAAGCTTCGAATATGAGTCATTTTTGGAGGTTTTTAAGTGGGGTTAGATTTATTATAAATTAATATTTTTAAGAATTCCTAAGGTGCCCCTCTCCTCCCTTATAAAAGGACACCTCCTCCCCCTCCTCCTCACACCAATTTGAGCACTCAAGATCGGCCAACCCCTGCCAAAATCTCTTCTCCACTTCCCTAAAAAAATCCTAGAGGTTCTGGTCTTCCTAAAAGACCAATTTTAGTGCCCTAAGAGGAGGTCTCAAAGAGGCACTTCAAAGAAGAGGTAATTACCGTTACCAATTCTTTCATCTTTATTTCTTCTTCCACTTCTTATTCTTAGGTTGTTTCATTATGAAGTAATAACATCAGTATCACTAATATACTGATATGTTATTATAAGTATGAAACAACCCTATTTCACCATCTATCCATCCTACGGAAAAAGAAATCACCGCGCGTGCGTACGTACGGAATACCGTCTCCACGCCGTGGTGTAATCTATTTTCCATTACCACCTTACATGGATGGGTATAATGGTGTAAAGAATAACTATACATAGTTATTACAACATCATATTGATTCTGATATATTGTATAATCCACTCCAATTCAATTCAATATTTATAGAAATGATATCATCGCTCGTGCGTACGTACAGAACACCGTCTCCACGACGCGATGAGATTCATTCTCCATGTTAACCATTTAAGAATGATTATAATGTATATATAAGAAATAATAATGAAATATATGACATTATAAAGCTACTGGATTTATGTATATATATACATATGTATGTCATCTACTTACTTCCATTTCAAGACAATAAGGAAAGGAAAACAGCGTTCATGCGTACGTACGGACTACCGTCTCCATGAACGGTGTTTTTCATTTTATTTATCTATCTATTATATATATATATATACTGAATATATATGATATATAAATCATATTTTATATTCTGGAAGTAAGTAAATCATGATATAAGTAATAATGATGTCAAGAACAACAAGTCAAAACACCTACGATAAATGAAACGATTTTACCCAAAACGCTTCTTTAACATGGAATTTACAAAAGAACGGGTAATATAATGTCATAAGTGAACCATATATGATATCATAACAATGAATATGATTCTGTAATAAGTCAATAACATGATTTAAATCATTATACAGGAGGTTCGGACACTTACAAAGCAAGTCGGACCTAAGGTAAGGGAAATATCACAATCTCATTTTTATCCGAGATTGTTTATTCGTAAGTATTTACTGGGGTGTATTTTATCATCCACATCCATGTTTACTCAATATGTAATATTATTTCCATCCACCTAAAATTGTTTAAATCCATTTTTACCCTTTAGTGAGTTTTTAGTAATACGTATGAAAGGAATCTTTTGTCGCTTTTCGTACGAGGTACTTTTTGACTTTTCCGACAAAAGTACGAAGAATGTTTTTTTTAACTTATACGGCACGAACGGATTTCTACTATTTTATAAAGCCTTATTTTAATGAAGCTTCCTCTAAAAGATTTCATGACTATTTTCAATAAAATATCTTTCTTTTAAAATTTCATGATGTTTTGTGAAAAGAAATTGATTTTGAAGAAGAAAGGATATTTTCCTCAAGAATTCAATTCAAGTGTTTTATCAAAATTATTTTCCATCTAAGATAATAAAGGGTTCTGTTTCTATCCATATTTTTACATTTATTTGACTATGTTGTGATGGAATTATTTTTATGAATTCCTTTATCTTATATGAATGGTTTTATGATGTCATGTTGTTTAAGAATTCCATTTTTGTTACATGGGTTATGCAATGATTTATGATTTATGATTTTGTGGCACACATAAGAAAGGATTCATTAAGAGATGGGTGGGACCTATATCTCCCTCCAATGCATTGGGTAAAGATTTCATATCTCATGAGATAGACATGGCTGGAATGGTAGGTTATACCGGTTCAGTGACACAGGACTGAAACGAGGATTACTCGATTCAGAAAGGGACTTTGTCCACTAAGATAGTCTTGGCAATGAGTCTTGACTAACAAGAAATGATTCTCTATGATTATGTGTGTATGCCACAATGAGTAATGTTTTAAGTAAGGGTTTCATTTTCACTACTATGATTTATCCCATGTTATGAAATTATGCTCTCTTTTGCAGGTTAAGATTTCCAAAAAATGTTATGTTCTTATGAAAATTATGTGACTGATATTTCCTTTGTTTACCCTTACTGAGCATTTGAGCTCACCCTTTTATGTTTTCATTTCCCCAGGATATAAAGAAAGGTTTTAGGTATAAAAAGGAAGATCTTTATGGGAGATGTTGAAGATCTTCCACCACAATTAGAAGTTTACGTTCCGAGTTTCCAAAGACACTAAACTATTACGATCCTTGTGTGTGTGTTTTTGTTATGTACTAAGTATTCCGCAAAAGTAATGTAATGTCCATGTACGTCAAGATATGGGTCTCTACAAAACCGAACTGTGTTTGGGAAGCTATTGTGGGAAGGGATCATGGAGGGAACAAAGGGAATTACTGATATTGCATGTGGTGAGTGAATTTTGGATAACATGAAAATTCATCCCTGATGTTGGCTGACCCCATAGTGGAGCCCCAGGAATAACCCAGGATAAATTCTTCTTACCCTACACCGAAGTGTATTTTTCATGTTATGAAACTATGAGATGAAAACATTTATTATATGGGATTTAATTATGTGTGTCACTATACATATAAAATTAAATGATACGAAATAAGACTGAATATATGATCTCTTCTAATCCAATCAACCATCGAGCATTCATAAATCATATATAACCTATTAGTAAGAATTTTCATCATTTGAAACGATTGTCAAATGATCGTGACATTATCTACCAATAGAGATAATCAAGATAATTCCAACCAAATAGTCCTAGAGAAGATGATATCATAAAACAAAATGAATTATATCTTTATTTTTCATGAAAACCATCATAAAAAATGATTCCAATATTATGGAATTAAAATAATATAAGTTTTTGGATAATTATATGCATGGTTTAGTAAGATTAAAATGATAATTTTTCATAATCAATAGTGTTTTTTCACATTATGGATAAAACAAAATGATAAATACAAAATTATCAACAAAATCGATATATAAGTAAACATAATAGGAAAATAGAAATATATTTAGTGATAATGAAATCATCAATAACTCTGCAACATTATTGGATGTTGATTAAAACTCTGGCATGAACAGGTCTATGAAAACTATCTATAAAAGGATACTAATATAGATAAGATAAAGATGAATCAATTATGGTTAGATCTATTTTTTCAACATGAAAAATAGATAAACATCAAGACTAATGCTTCTCTAAGAGTGAAAAAGAACCAAAAACCCCTCTTAGTTAATAATGGAAAGTTCAAAAAACATCTAATGTTAAGAGGAACTATAAAATCACACTATTAAACAAAGGACTTTGTTTCTTATATGTTTGGGTTATGTGAAGATGATGAATACATTGGTTTATTTACAAAAACAATGTGTTATATTGAAATCCCAAGAACCATCATGGTTATGTAAAGAAGAATAAGAAATCATGCTTATAAAATAGTTGTTTAAAACTTAAAATCATGCGATACATTAGATTTATGATTCATTATTTGTCTTTTTTCACATTCTAAGTGAAATGTGAATATATATTTTCACTATCAAAACATGCTTATAAAAAAAGGAATGTGTAGACCAATGTAGCATATGAGCATTCATTAAGATGTTAAATAATGGGATTATTCATAAAATGTAATTAAGGTAAAAATTGAAAAACATAACATGGAAAACATGTGATAGTACTACTACATATGGTTTAAGAAGAATGAATATGAATGAGGAAATATTTTTTAATTGTATCTAGCTCTCAAACTTGATTTCTCATATTGTTTTTAAAAGAAAAAAATATATTGAGATTGAGAAAATCTTTACTGGTTATCGTTGGTTTAGGAATAATTTTGAGATAATGAGGGAATATAATATTTCCATTATTCTGACTATAGATTAAAAATATGAGGAATTTTTTTTAATTCTGAACGTTTTCAGTTATCCCATCATTTTTTGTAAAGGAGAGGTATCTAATATATAGAAATAAATCTATGAATTGAATTAAAATAATTAGATTATATAGATTATGTGTTTTTTTATAGTAGTGATAACTTCAAGAGGAGAAGGATGAATTATTTCACTAGTGAATGAAAGATGTGGGTTGTATGGTACTTTTTCGATGTTGGGAAAATGAGTAAAAATTTATACAATATTATGTGTTTTCCAAGGCATCAAAATTAAATATGTCTTCATGGGAAAATAACCATAAAAAATGGTGAATGGTACTTAAGGATATAAACCACATTAAAAATCCTTGTTGTCCAGTTTTCTTTATTATTTTATTTGAATTCATACTGACTACATGTTGAGATGAAATGAAAACTAGTCACTGAATAAGATACAGAGGCATAACAAAGGGATACCATTTTTAAATTGATATAAATTATTCCTATATTGATTCGCAAGTCATATTTTGATCATCCCTAAAGTGATCCTAATTTTTTTTATCATAGTGATTTTTTACAACTCTATTTTAATTTTAGTATTTAAATCTGATAGAGTATTTGATTTATATCATATATATTTAATATAGAGTTTAAATTATATGGAGATTTATCGACCACAATTCATAATTCTATCACGACCATAACACTAAAGAATAAAAAATGGAAACATTTTAGAAATATTAAGAATATCCTCTTGGAAATATATTTTAAGAAATATCTATGTATTAGTGAGAGTTATCATATATCTGATAGTTTTAATAGTAAATAATTTTCCACATTGAATGACATGATTTACTATTTTCCAATGAAAATAATCAATTATATCTTTAGTGCATTCAATGAAATATAGGAAGAGATCATTGGGATTGACAAAATTTTGGAGATATTAGAGAAATGGTTTGATAAATTAATTTAAGAAATTAAAAATCTCTCTGTGAAATTTGGATACAATGAATTAGATATATTTGATCTTGATCAAAGAAGCTCCATTTTTTAGTAACAGTTGCTAAATAATATTCAAGAAAAATATGATTCCACTACATAATTTGAAAATATGTTATATTAATTGGATGAAAAATAGAAATCTATCATAAATGTTTGGAATTTGTAAATTGAATTAAATGAGAATATATAAAAAAATATTGAATGATTTATACATGACATGAATATAATTCATGGTCAGGATGTTATAGAGATCAATATAGAATGTGAATAAAAAATGATGTTAGTGGAGGATGTGAAATTTCTCAAAAATATAGAGTGACATTAACATGGGGATAATGTGGGAAATATTGAATTAGTTTTAGTATAGTATTCACAACATATTGAATGAAGAACTCATTTTACATGAGATCTAGGCACACAATATTATAAAGTTGATTATTATCATAATATACCATCATCTCGTGGACTTAATAGATTAAAATATTTAATGTTCACTCTCAATAAATATCAAAAAAGATCATACCATCCTTAATTGAATATAAAGCATGTAAAAATTCTAGGTTTATGTATAATAAATTATTGAAATGAAAAACTAAAAAAATAGGATGAATAAAGGTGATAAAGGGACTAGAAATAAATATATAGTGAATAATGATAATATCATAATAATCAGTTCTCCTAAAGGGTTCGAGAAGATAAAGGGAAATAAAATGAAATAAAAAACATTCTAATCTTGGAAAACTAGTGTTTTATTGAAGAGATCATGTTTTTTCCTATATTTGGTGCTATGAAATATTTGGGGATGGTGAATTTGATAATTTTTATAATATAACAATATATATATTTATCAAAGGATTATTACATCAAGGGAGAGAAAATTTGGGAGGATGTAAATACCATAGATGAAAGGAAATAATCTAACTATTATAGAAAAAATTGAATGATTAAATAAACATCATGGTATCATTTTGATGAGGTAGTAATAGTAATGGGCAATAAGAGTATAAATATTTCAATAATTCTGGTAGGACTATTAATAATAAATGAACCAATATTTTAAAGTATAGTAGTAAGACATCCTTTTGAACAGATCAGGATAATATATATATATATTATTCCATTCATGTTTACAAAAAAGAAAGGTGTTACCACCATAGGTTATAATCAGTATAAGACTAATGTTCAAGGAAAACCATATAAGATAAATTATGGTGGTCCAAAAAATAATATAAGAATTTAATTTTGGGTAATAATAGGTCATACCATTGAATAATTTAATTAGGACACAGTTATCATAATTAATAAATGATATATTTTGAAAAAGGGGAAGACCAGTCCAAGAACAAAATAAATTTGATGAAGGGGAAAAAAGCACAGTTATGTAGCCATCTAGGTCTACCAAACATTTTGAGCATATTACAAATGACATGTTGGTAATTTTTCCATCTGATTCAAAAAGATAAATAAAATTATAAGATTAATAGTCGAAGAAATATTCTAAAGTCAAGAATAACATGTAAAATTATTACAAATCAAATTTCATAAGCGGTTTTCAACACATGAACACCCTTGTGTTATAGAAGATGTTTTATTGGAATGTCCAAGAATGATGGGCATATCTATGATGAGTTTTGTATCATAGCACATGATCAAAAATAAATAATGTAGATGAATCATAATAAAATAGCTGATGAATTTATCTTGATAACCATGGTGAATAATTATGTTCCACACAAAGATGTCCTAAAATAATGTTATGATTCTATAATGCTCAAAACATCCATGAAATTTAGAAAAAATAGCTTGAAGAATTAACCCTCACGTGGATTATAGAATAAGGTAGTTTCATGATTGATAAAAAATTCTCAGACTTATTGCATTCACTAAAGATAAAAGGGAATCCACCTTATACCCATATACTTTTTATTGTTCGTACAATTCAGTTAATTGATGGTGATACACATACAAACGGGGAAAAGAGAGTATAAGAGATTATATTTCCTAATCTGCAAACATGAAGATTCAATCTAAGATATATGGAGGTGAACATCTTTTTTTAATATATATATTCACATCATGAAGATTATTTATTCCAATATATTTGAATCCACCATCATGGATGAGATCACATCAATATTTATTCATATCAGTTATAATTCCGAAAAACAAATGAAAAGATCCATCTTGATTTAGTGAAGCTAGGGATCATCCCTTGAAGTGAAGTATCTAATCATGTTCCTAGAGTCTTATATTTCCTAAAAAATATAACAGATATAGAGATTACTTTTTCATAAAGTAATTGATATGGTATGTGTGATTACACTATAATACATATTCATAAATTGAAAATAAGCCTAATCTTATATAAGGGAAAATAAATGAATCAATGAAATTAACAACAGAATATTGAATATGTTCTAGGATGGATTTCATGAACATATCTTTCCAAGTATAATTTAACATTTTTAATCTGTGTGTTTAAATGAGTGATGGAATTTAAGGTTGACCATTTATTTAGAATTCTTATTCAAAAAATTTATCAAAATTTTTTCCCTTTCACTATATATATTAGTTTCATCCAATTACTATCAACATAAGAAAATATTAAAAGTTCATTAGAATAAATTATTTTTGGTATTTCATTTGGTATCATATATAAAATTGAGAATAGATAACATTGTTTTTTAAATAGACCCACATTTTTACCCATATATAGCCTGAGTAGACTTAATGATAAATTATTGATTGCACATTTTATAAGAAGAAAATATTACCATCATCTCTCAAGTATATTGACATTTTTATCAATAAAGTAAAGATAATGAATGTTAAAATGTATATAATAAATTAGGAGAGAATAAAAAATCCATATGTGAGAATTGGTGGAATAGTTGACATAATTTGTTTTTTATTAACAAAAAATAAAAAGGTGGAGTTTGAAAAAAAATTATATTAGTGTCGGTTTCATTGAAGATGTTTTAGTATGTGATTAATCAATTAATTTCAATATGTGTTAATGAATAGTATTATATTGTAAGTAGTTAATGTTCCCAATCATATTAGTTATTGGATTAATGATCCAATGAAATTATGTGCTCTGAATCAAGATTCATTAAATTTGATGATACTTTAATGAAGATCCATTCATAAAAGCTCAAATTCCAATTGATTATATTTTGGATGGAGTGGTGATTCTTGGTAATTTTTAATGGATTTATTGAGTTCCAATGGATTTCACACTTCAATAATTATCTATGTAGCGCTAATGATGATGATATAATCTTAATATCCCAGACATATGTAAATAAAATCTCCTAAGTTCAAATTGCCATCTAAAATGAATAAATAAGATTCATCAAATAGTTCTTATAATTGGATATTTTTTTAATAATTTTAATGATTCCATTGAAATGTATTATTATTCGATGAGTATTTCTATTATTATCATGAAAATATATATTTTCATAAGAAGTTAATATTTTATTGCAATCCATTAAAATTATATTTATATTTTGAGATGTACATTTTTATGAATACTTATGAATTTTTCATCAATATTACACTTAATTTTTACTAGGTATATATAATTATTAGCCATAAAAAAGTTTCCTTCCCAAGACACCCACATTGGCCTTCAAAACAACTTATTGGTGCAATGTCTCTTCCAAATGAAAACCATCCCTTGGGTTAGAATCTTCGATTACTAGGCATAGTGAAGGGAATAATGAACCTAAATGTGAAGGATTTTTTCGAGTTAATGTGAGTTAGTGTGAAAAGTGGCCCATGATAATGGTCAATAGCATGGTGGAGACTAGAAGCGGAAAATAGATACAAACTTTGGAACACAAATAGGAGAAACATTACTTATTAAGTGGTAAATGAATGAATTTAAGTAGGAGTTTAAATTAAGGAACATGGTTAACTATTCATCCACCATTAAACAATATTTATATAATATTAGTCAAAAAATCGATACTGATTTGATGATCCACCATCATAATGAACTACATCTCCAATATATTTATGGTGATTTGTGACATATGACGGTAGCATAAAACCATATTGACTTTGTCTATCTTGTAAAATTATAAACCTAAACTCAAACAAATAGATCTTGAGATGATAAAATAATTAAGTAAAATTAATACAAACATATATTTATGTGAAAAAAATCATCTTAAATAGCTCCACATCTCTGAAAAAAATGATGTTACAAATAAAAATACTCATGGTTGAGTATGATGTAGGTGGTTTTTTTCATGTTATTGTGTCTTTTTTAATGATAATAAAAAAATTAAAAGATAATTCATTGATTTATAGTGTCAAAAAATTATAATAAAACCTACTATAAAAATACTAACATATGTGTGTTATTGAAAACATTTATATCCCACCTCTGTTATTAGGATCAACTGATAATTCAGGCATGACATTATTCTTGTGACCAAGGTGCTGAAAAATTCCTATAAAAGGAGGACAATCGATATGAGAGAGATCTTCTTGTAATATGGTGTTCTCTTGTTTGTCACTATGAATAAACATGAATCTTTATTTCTTTATAGTTCTACTAGTGCGAAGAATAACCATGAGCCATCCTGGTTCATTATAGTAGGTTTCATGTTTATCTTTTATAAAGAGGAACAACATACTAAAACTATTCTGTGAAGAAAATTGTTTTCATTTATGTGTGGCTTATGTGAATAAGATAAAAAATTTCTATGCATTTACACAAATATAATATTTAATTGAGATCTTGTGAACCCTCCTGGTTTTTTGAAGAAGAATATTAGATAACTCTTATGCACAAGTTTTGTAATGATTTTATTCTCATGAAGTATTCTATCATGAATATGTTCCATGATTTTTTTGTGAAAATTTGAAAACCAATATCATGTGAACTCACATTAATTTAGTATTAGTATCACATGATCCTTATTTGTTTAAATGAAAAAAATGTTACTTCATGGTGTAAGAGAAATGATAATATATATAAGAAATTTCATAAACAATTTATATTAATTAGAATTAATAAACACATGAAACAAAATAGAATATATTATGATGTTAAAATTATGTTGAAGTATTGACAATTAGGAAGAATGAAAATATTTAAGAAGATATCAAGATACACATGTAATTTTTATCCAATATTTGGTATTAGAAGATTGAATAAGATCCATGAAATATCCCACTATTTCATCTCATGCCCAAAATTTATTTGACATATTGTTTATTGAAGGCCAAAATAAATTGAGACTGAGATAATTCATTCTGATTATCATTTTGAAAGAATTATGTGATAACCAATACATTTCATAGGGATATTATTATAACTAGAGAATAATAAGAAGAGTTAACATGTTTTACTGATTAATATTTTGATATAACTCATTTATTATTGTAAAGGAGAGGAATATCATTGGTAGATACAAAAGGATGAAGTGAATCAGATTAATTTGATACTACTAAATAATAAATGTTCTATACTACTAGTCAATTCATGAGGAGAAGGATGATATCATATATTTTTTATTAAAATTTATCACTTTCATTATAGCCCATCAGTTTCATCAAAATTAATTCAAGGATATACCCACTCTTATGATTTCATTTATAATAAATGTAATGTTGTGCGTATGGGCTAATAACTATGATACAATTATAAATAGTCATTAAAGAGATGAGCTATGTTATTAAATTATAGAACCCATTTTTTGTTAATATTTTATTTTTATTCTTTTTAACTACGTGTGAAGAATAAATGTTATCCTGCCACTAAATATGTAAAAATTTGATAATAAATAAATTAATGTTTAATGCGATAAAACGTCATCCTACACTGATTCACCCCATCTCTGTATGGTCTTCCATAAAATGGTCCAACAATTGGTACCATAGGTACATGTCAAGTCACTCATTTGATTCACTTATTTGAATAATTTTTTTTATTATATATATATTCTCAATAAAAATCGAGTTTAAATTCATAAAATTAATATTTACTCCAAATTAGAATTATTTCACAAAAAATAATTTTAATAAATGATAAAGTAGTGAATTCAAAATGATAAGGAATATCCTCTTGGGAAAGTAAGTTGATGGAGATCCAAATATTATTAGATGTGATTATATATATAATAGCATTAATGATTAATCATTTACTAATTAGAATGATACATTTCCCAATTATCCAATAATAATAGTAACTTTTATCAATAGTTTATTTAAAGGAATGAAGAAAGATATCAATGATCATGAATAAATTTTTCCGATCTTGGAGAAAATATTTGATAAGGTAATCCAAGAAAATATTAATATCTCTATGTAAATTGGAGCAAAATAGGCATATATAGTTTAACTTGTAGAATTATACTCATGTTTTGAAGATCAACGTCAGTATAAAATTCTTGAAAAAGAGGGTTTCACTATAGAAATTGAGAATAAGTTAAATTTATTGATTAGAAATACATTTCCATAATAAAAGTCAGGAATATTGAATGTGAGATCAAAGTAAAATTAAACAATACCCTGGCATTTCGATACAGAAGATTAATATAATAAAAGATGATGAATTTATAGATATAACATAATAATGCGACTAAAAATTAATGTTAATGGAGGACGTGTAAATCATCCTCAATATGTAGTGTCTTAAACATGGAACCAAAATAGAAAATATTGAATGTGTTTGAGTATATTCATCATAATAAGATGAATGAAGCGCTGCTACATTAAGAGATTCATTCACAGGAACTTATAAAGATGATTTTTCCCAAAAGACATTAATCGGTTGGAAAGAATAGATTATACCAATATAATTATCATTCTCAACAAGTCACTAAGTGGAATAAACCACACATAATTGATATTATAGTGTGTGATGGTTCTAGATTTATGTATATTGATGGTTCAAATTAAAACATGTGTAGAGGTAGATGTGTAATGGTGATGAATTCATAACTTCTAAATTTGTTGTGAAGAAATATAATTGTAGAAGATGTTGTCCGCACAAAATAATATTATAAGAGGAATGAAAATAAATTGAAATATAAACAATGAGAATATATCCAATGAAGTGTTTCTATAAAGATAACCTGATTTATTGAACATTTTTTGGGTGGTGAAATATTTGGGAAGTGTTTATTTTATTATTGGTGTAGCACGACAATATAAGTGAATAATATGATGCCTACATCAATGTGGAGAAAATCAGCGAAGAAGAATATATCAAAGACGAAATTTAATTTTCGCAATGTTATAAATATATTTTTTATCTTGGAAAAAATTCTTGGTATTTATAATTTAAGTGTTCATAGTGATGGGGAATTCAATTATAAATCTCTCAATCTATCCTCTAGAAATATTTTGAAGAAATAAAATACATGCTGATGTCTAGTGAAAATCATACCATATGAAATAATATTGGGAAAATATTTATAATGATTATTCATAATAAATAATATAGGTAAGGCTACATTGGGTGATAATCATGAGAAAACTATTTTTTAATGAAAACAGGAGAATAAGAAAAAAGGTGATAAAGTAAAGAATATAAGCTACTAATTTCCTGGAAGAGTAGTTTGTACCATGGATCATTGTTATAAATCCATAAATATCATAAAGAAAAAAAGAGATTAATATAAAATTATCGACAGACAAGTCCACGAACAAAATTAATGGTCTAGGGTGGAAAAAAGAACAACATCGAAGCCATGCAGTTCTTCCAAACATGTTGTGCATACCTCAAATGAAACAATGGAAATTCCACAAGTTTATATTAGGTGTGAAATAAAATTTTAAGAATAAAAAATGAATATAGATTCAAAAGTATAATTTAATAACTCATATGAACAATAAATTTAATTTCATGATAAATTTCCTAAATAAGACGACCATTATGTTAGTGAGGATGTTTTATGATGAATTTTCATGAATGATGGACATATCTCGAATGAGTGTTTTATCATAACACTAGATCCTAATGAAATGATTATGTAAAATCAAAAATACCTTGTGATCAATGTTCTCTGATGGATAGTGTGTAAAAATAATCTTCCAAATAGAGATGTAACAAAATAATGTGTAGATTCTTTGCTACTCAATGAAACCATAAAATTAATAAAAGGCATCATGAAGATTTTTCCCGCATACAAAAGAGGGAACAAGGTTGTTCCATGTTTGAGAAACCATTCTCAGCCTTACTAATATCAATAAATATTAATATAAACCCACTTTATTCTCATATATGTTTTTTCAGTTTTAGTTAATTAAGTGTGATTCCCATGCTATTTTAGAAAACCAAGTATACGATATTAGACATCCAAATCAACATCTTGGAATATTAATTTAATGCATTATATAAACAACTATCCTATTGTAATATATATATTGACATCATATAGATTATTTTTCACAAAATATTATAGATCAACCTTGATAAATAAGATCAAGCTATAATATCAAGTCATTGAATTTGAAGTCACCATTATGGATGGGATCACAATAATCAGAATTCATATTCATTGGTATTCAGAACAACAAATGGATTGATCCATCTTGATGATGTGAAGATAGAGATCATCCTTTGAAGGTTATTATCCAAATAAGTTCTCATAGTCTTATAAATCATCCATAATCTGACACCTACATAGTGTACTTGTTCTTACAGTCAATGATAAGGTTTTTCTTTTAAAAAACTAATCCAAATTAAAAAATTGACTAGAAATATCATAATAAGTGGGAGAATGTAAATGATTCAATGACATGAAAACATATATTTATGATTCTATATGATGAGATTTATGAATATAACTTTCCAAGTGTACATGATTGATTTTAATCTTTGTGTTCTGATGAGTGCATGAATTTCGTATTAAATGCATATTGAGAATATGATTTTGACTAGTGGTATTAGAAAACATTCGCTAGTATTGTATCAATGGGTATCAACCAATTACTATTAACATGGAAATAGTTTAATAGTATATGAAGAAATAAAAAATATTGGGTTTATATGTTTTTATCATATTCTAAATTGATATTAGAAAATATTATTTTTTATTTTAGACCATTTGTATTTTTTACATCGTGATATCCCAAGTAGACATAGAGTGGAATAATTGATGGAACATTTTTAGGAATTATATGATATGTTCTTAGAGCAGGTAATTTTAATTTTTGATTTACTTGGGGGAGATAAGGAAAATAAAAATGTTAAGAAGAAATGATGAGCAAATAAATAATTGCTATGTGAAAATTCAAAGAACATATTTTCATAGAGTTTTCCGTTGGTATTGAAAAAATATACAAGGGGGGATTTAAGATCCTAAAATGTGATTTTTTTATATTTTATCTATGAGTTAATTGTTTTTGAAGAACATAATGTCAATTTTACTTGAATAAGACTACTAAATTCGAATTAGTTGATGTTTCCAATCCTAGTAATGATTGGATTGATGTTACCAATCAAATATGTGCTTTACAACTAATTCTTGGATGTTATTGATGATTTCTATAAAATCCATCCATGAAATCTCAAATGTCACTTGATTATATTTTGGATGATGTTGTGATTTTTGGTGATTTTTTTAAGATTATTAGAGTTTCATTATATGCCACACATGAAAATTTATCTATTTAAAAATGATTAATTTGGAGCTAATCATAATCATTTAGACATAGGGAAATGAAATTTCAGAATGATGCATTCTATACTACAAAGATTAAATATGACCCATCTATTTGTGCTTCTAATTAGATAATTTTTTAGGAATCTAAATAAAGGCCCTAAAATACTTATTATTTAAAATGGTAAACAATTAGGAACCATAAAATATTAACTTTCATATGAAGTTATGATTATATTTTCGGTCATTAAAAATATATTCATATTTTTCATCAACATGTTAAATAAAATATCTGGATTGGTTTGAAATATTATTCATAATATTTAATAATAATATATTATTATGGGACATAAAAACATATTGAGCTAATGTAAGCCACCCATATGGGCCATGTCAAAAACATGTTGGAGTTATGCCTCTATCACATTAGAACTATCCCATATAGGGGTAGACGAGGCGGTAATGGATCATTGAGTGCGAAATAAACCTCAAAATGTAGGAATATGTCAAGATCATGTGGGTTTGAATGAAAACAATGTCTTATTGTGATTTTGAATCATATTGGATCTTGGAAGTGGAACCCTGATAAATTATTCTGCAAACATAGAGAACTTTTTATTATTAACATTCCATTGAAGAAAAAAATTATAATATGGGATATAGGGATGTAGTTCACTATTTATCCAAATGTAATTGACCTTAAAATAAGACTGATCACCCAATATCCATTAATATGAAAACAGACTGAGCATTAAATCATTTTATCAATCTTTTGATGAGGATTTGTAACATCTAACAATAGTGTCAAGCGATCGTGTCTCTGACCATCTCTAGAGGTCATCAAGATAAACTCAATCATGAAAATATCACAATGATGATTACCAGGAATAAATTCATGAATGGATCACTTTTAATGAAATTATATGATGAAATTATTACACTTCCATTGAATGAAAATTATAATGATGATATAAATAATTATATGAATTAATGAGGAGTATGCACATGGTAATTTTTTGGGTGAACATGTGTTGTCTCTCCAAACAGTGGAAAATAATTTATGTTTCCATGAATCATGGAATCATCATATGATATGTAAATAGACATGAAAAATACGAATATATTTTGTGATATTGAACACATTCCTAACTCTTAAACAATTCCGGACACATCTTAAAACTCAAGAATGATATTATTCTCCAGACCAAATAAGTGAAAAAATCATAAAAAATGAGACTAACCAAGATTCTAGAACTACAGCGAGCTCTCATTATCCATCATAAAAACATAGAATATGCAAGAAATGGGCTTCAACTAGAATTAAGAAGAACAAAAAACCCTTCTAAACCAAGAAAGAAGGTTCCACACATATCTTACATGACAAGGAATTGTATACCCACACTATTATGAGATGGATGTTATTTATTTGTACCTATTGGATACATAAAGAAGATATATAATTTCTATGTTTTTACAAAAATAATGCATTGATTATAGATCATATGATCCCTTCTTATTACCTGAATAGGAAGAACATATCACAATTATACACATGTTGTAGGAATCCTAAGATACCAATGAAGTATTTCCTTCATATAGATGTTTATTTATTATTTATTCATAAGTTGGAAACAGAGATCCTGTGACCTAACCTGTGTGAAGGAATAGAATCACATGATAATTATTTTGTTACAAGATACAAATGATTTTAAATGGTGTATGGGTACTAGGAATATATATATATATATGTTCAAGAATAAACCCACTATAAAAACAAGATTTCCAAAACCCATTTAGGATGTGAGAATCAATTAGGATGAAAATATTCAACAATTAATCATAAAAATTAATAATTAAAAATAATGAAAAACATAACATGAAAAACAAGAGATAATAATCTTACAAGTTGTTTGAGAAGAGTGAGTAGGAGTTATGAAATATTCTGTTATTGCATCCAAACCTAAAAATTTATTTATCATATTTTTTTGAAATCCTAAATAAGTTGAGGTTGGGAAAATCTGTTATGATTATTAATTAGGTGTGAAATATTTATTAAATTAATAGTTTACTAAATAATGAAATTATTTCTAATGGAGATGATAAAGAAGAGGTATCATGTTTGAGTTCTGTATATTTTGAGTCATCTCATTAACTATAGTATTGGAGAGGTAGTTCATTGATTGTTGTGTGATGAAAAAGAGAATATAAATAATTGGATACTACTAAAGTATACTAGTTTAAAATTGTTGACCACATAAAGGGGTGTTTTATGACATCCTACATTTCTACATCAATGTTGTAGTTTTACTTGTATATGGTCAGTTCTATGAAAATGATAACAATCCTATATCCCTGCTCATGATTTTTTTGATAATAAAATGATTTTTTGAGCATGTGATAATAAAAACCACACACTAAGGACTAGTGCTTAGGTTGATTAACCTCATTATCAATCATTGTATTTACACTCTAATGTACTATTTAGGTGTATTTTTTATACGTGTTACTGTGTAATATAAGGTAATTAGTCATTAAATAATTTAAATAGGTATGAAAAATGGATAAATGTTTAAAAGATATAAAAATTCATCTCAAACATAATCACACTCCTCTCAGTGAATTCATTCCTAAAGTGATCCTAAAATACCTCCCTCTAATACATACTATACCTAACACAAACCAAATCCCCTTAAAGAAGAGTGATTCACCAATATCGTAGTAAATTTTTTAACCTAATAACATTGTAATATAAACAAAAATAAAAAAGAAAACATAGAGAAGAAAATGAATATGGAGAGAAGGAAGGATTATTAGGAATCGACATGAAGAAAAACCAATGAATGAAATTATTTAAATGGGATGCATAGGGAATAAAATGTGAATCCAAGTGTGGAATTTTCCCCTCTAATTCAAATAAAGATGAATGGACCGAATGGGATCCCAAATAGATTTCCTAGAATAAGAATAAGGGACATAATCAACAACTATAAAACCAAAGATTGTGTTACCACCCCCTTTACATCATAAACCACCCACTCTAAAGACATGATAAAACCCCAACACTAGTCCCCATGGAATGTTCCATAGACTAAAACACAAGCCTTTGGACACCACTATGGAAGGGTAACCAGTTATCCCTTACACAGATCTAATATTTCATACATTAATTTGATGTTATCATTACACAAACACCCAAAATTATATTATAGAGTGGTTGATTGATCATGGGTATTCATCATACAAAGAGGATGAGGGGTCAAATTCACCCTAACCACCCCTTATAAGAATCATATTCTACTATACTATAAGGCATAGACCTTAAGGGTTAAAAATTATTTCCTTTATATCTAGATCATGGGAAATACTATAAATTGATCAAAACAATGTATTTTTTGTTTTCCAAACCATGGATCCCATCATATTATATAAACTATAACTTCTTTCACACAATGAACACTTTGATGTATTTCCCATCAGAATAACATGGATCCTCCTGAAAACATATTATAATAAATTTAAACTAATTTTCAAAGATATGAATCCAAAAAAAATAAAATTACACCGTAATTTTACCAACTAAAATAATCATTCAGTTAGAATATCCCCCAAATAAAAATTATCAATCCTTGTAATGTCACACACACATATGATAATGGAAAAAATCTCACCCCATAGGTAATGAATCTGCACACATTATGATTTCAAAAAAATCATAAAACCCTTCCAAAAAACCAATATATAGGTGGGGATCTCCCCCAAATAAATATTTTTTACTGAAACGGCATCATATATCCTCAAACACAAATATAAAAAACATTTGAAAATAAATTCAACCATGAAAAAACAAATTTAGATTTCGAAAATTCTCAAGAATGATACATGAATAGAAAACCTATAAAAATAATAACATAATACAAAGAATATCATCAATTATGAAGAGAAAAACATCCATGGATGTAGTCCAAATATCTAAAAAACATAAAATATATAAATCAATAAATAGGAATATTGTTGTAATAAAAATTGTATTCAAACCACAAAAGTTTATCCAATTGAAATGAAAACAAAATATTCATAAAATTGAAATAATAACCATTCATATAAATGAGTTTATTCAGTTTAAAACTAAATGTGAAATAATATACAAATCATGACTTTAAAATCATAATATAAAATATTTAATTTACATGACCCAATTGGTAATTTTCAATTATAAATATTAAAACCACCATTAAATTTGAAAATCAATTTTATCATGAAAGGAAATATTTAATAAATCATCTCAATTCCCACTATTTTTTATAAAATGTTACACAAAACATTTAAAAAAACATATAAATTTAAATTTATATTTAAAAATAAGGGTGAGAAAAGGGAAAAAATTATAAAAACTATATTTAAAAAAATATATATTTAAAACACACTATACTATAAAATTTATTTCAATCTCCTTTATAATTCAGTTTCTCTAAAAATAAATATATTTTATTGGGATATGAAACTTATTTCATAATTATTAAATATATTTATGTCTTGTTTTATTTTTTTACTCACTACATTTAAGTAAAAACCCATTTAGCCTTCCCAATAAAATATCAATTCATTTTCAAGTAGAAAATCATTTATCCAATATAAATTCTTCATTTGTAGATTGAATTTTTTTTTACTACATTAAAGACATAAAATATTGAAAAATGTACCACCATACCATTTAATATATAAAATATTACCACATTTCAATATTTCTAATTAAAATTATCCATTAAAAAATATTATACAATAAAAAATCTAAATAAAGGGAAACTAGAAATTTAAAATACCATTAATAAAATAAAATAAATCATTCTTCCATCAGAATCATATAATATTTTCTAGAAGCCATACATATAAAATTGAAATCCCCATTATTTAGGAAATTATTATCAAATAATATAATTTTAATTTTAACACAAACAAGATCAAAGAACTAAAAATACATAAACAAAATTATCTCAATTAATCTGAAATTTAAGGTAAACCAAGGGGAAGAACAATTTGAGATCACATAAGCATCATAAATACTAATAGAATTCTATAATAATGCATTTAAATTAGAAAAAAATAATAGAAATAGAAACTTATAAGATGCACGGTTTATATGCATGATATATAAATTGTGAATACTACCAATGCATCTCATTGGTACCTCTTCCAACATTCGTAAAATATATAATTTATCCCATAAATACGGAAAAACAAAACCTAGAACTAAATCATGTATCCCCAAATTCCCATAGAATATCAATGGTTGATACTAAGAGTGATTATCAGTCTCCCTCTCATACTCACCTCCCACTTTATAAGGACCATACATCATATCTAATGTAACTCCTCAAATGAAAAAATTGGTCTCTAATACCATTTTTTTTTGAAAACATGACCTATAATTTATCGGGGAACATGATCCGACTTATAACATAGTGTGATGGGAATTATATATATTCATTGTTTGGAAATTTAAAACCATTATCCACCATGAATTAGCACTTTTATTGGATGTTTTATTTTTTTGGAAAATCATATCAGGAGTGGTTTTTTATGATTATATTTTGATTTTTATTTTGATTGTTTTAGTTACCAAACTAAATGTAATTAGAATGGTTTACGGATTATGAGCTTCCTTTAATGTTTGGGTGAGTATTTTGATTTTTGGGTTATTTTTTGATTTTTTTTTATGATTATGGACAATGTGAGGAGGTTTCTAGTTCTATACCTAAATTTGATTATTTATATGTATGATAAGTTCATTGTCTAGGTAAATTCTTGAGGAATACAATTTAAATCATATAGGGCATATTGGATAAGTTAAATAACACAAAGTTTTAGAAAAACTATAAAAAATTATGTAGAAGAGTATCTTATGTGGTTTTTAGGGTTTTTAAATGGCATAACAAAACCATGTGTCCTAATAGTGTAATGTGTGTTTACTCATATAGTAATGGCCAAATTGTTGGTGCATAGTTTAGACAAACATGAAGCCTTCCAAATTTCATTAAATAGTATGATTTTTAGATTCTGCCATTTTTATTTTAATTGATACACCCCTCATTCATCTCCATCCCATGAACAGACAAGGGGGTACCACTCTTCCTTTCCTTCCTTTGTTTCCCATGGGATTGGATGAGGTTTTGATTTTACTTATTCAGTTTTAAAGGTGTTATCCCCTATTTTATCCTCCTTTCTTACTTTCCCTTGCATCTTTTTTCATTTAAGATTCTTGAAATATTATTTTTAGTTTTTATTCTATGATATTATAGATAAATAATCTTGATATTTTGAGGACATATAATAGATTAGAAAAAAAATTTCCTAGGACTATAACTACCTAACATGATACATAATTTCAGTGAAGTTATTTTTTATATGAAATATTCAAAATTATTATCAATAATTTATTTATTTTATTGATTTATATGATTCTATTTTTCAATGATTCTAAGAGGGGATATATTGGGAGATTTTTATAGGGACTTAGAATGCAATTCATGCAAATTTTAGGGTGACATAAGAATTTGGAGGGTATTTTGGAAGTATTAACCTCTTTAATTAATTTGAATAACTAATTTTAATTTATTACTAATTAAAAAGATTATTTTAATTGATTTAATGTTATTATATTATTAGAATTATGGCCTCATAGAATCAGATGCAATCAATTTGTGCTTATATGAGCATCAATAATATGTTTAAGGTGTTGAATTAAAATGGGATTGGATTTGAATTGAGTTAGGTTGTCACCTGTACAGACCCCTTGGTATTAGGAAATTTATTTATTTCCGTGTCTGACATTTTTTATTCTTACAAATATGGTTAATAAATATTTTTTATTAAATAAAATATTAATATAACAATTATGTGCCTATGGCTGAATGGAATTGATTGATAAGTCTATAATGACAATGGGCATTGGCATGATTGATTTAGTCATTGATGGATGATGCCTTAATTATTATTTTTTCTTTAGATTCATGGATACACGTGGGCTATAATTATGTTATGTAAGCATAATGATTCTTAGTATAGGTTCTATGGTGACCTACAAGATGAAGCGAGTGAGTATTAATGGATGGCCATGGGACCGACCTAGTGAGAACAATGAGATGACTTAGAGAATTTGAGAATGTGATATGTGTATGGGGTGTGATTTACTCCCCCAAAAATGGAATGATTACCTGAGTGGGTTGAATTGATGAGATTGGTGGATAAGTTGGGAGTTCAGGTGACCCTAGGGTGACTTTGGAAGGGAATGGGATTGTGGAAACATCCATTATAAGACTTCTGTATGGTGATTGTGGGGACATGATGAGAACATGATGATGCTAAGGGATGTTATTACCTCCAATTTTCATGTGTTAACCCAATGTATATGTTTTTTATTAGGACCCATGAAGGGTTTCCTACTGATAATAATACATAGGGGTCCGATAGGGTTGACAAGTGATTTGTTATCACTTGAGTGGGATTTCATAGAATTGGGTAGTGATGATTGTGGTTGTCACATTTGATATCGAACGAAATTTTGATACCGATTCTTCATGGATTCCCTGTGATACATAGGATCCAGCCTCTATGCATTATATTTTCAAAAATTATTATCCAGGATTAATTGGAATTTTCTGAAAATTAAAAGATATATTATTTTAGTATATTATGAGTAATCATCAATTGATCCCAACAAACACACACATGATTTCAAAGGATATTTGGTAATTGGTCATCAATAATGATATATTGGATTTATTAGAATTCTAGGAACCAAATATTGATCATGAGTTTCCAATATATTGGATTTCTCTTGATTATATGGAATCAACTATTGTGACTAGTATTCCAAGACACTGAATTTATAAGGAAACCTAGTAATTAGTTGAATTCATAATAAATACTTTCCAAGATTTCAGGGAATTAGTGGCTGAGATTATCATTCATGAATTATTTATCATGATTCATGGTAATCATTCTTATTACCAATGATTTTGGATTTACCTGAATTAATGATAATTAGTTGTTTATCGTGATACTTAAACAACAAATTTAAAGTGATGCAAGAGAATAAAACATATAGACTAATACCACTGAATTTACCAAGATGCATGGGAATGAGTTTATACCTATTCAATATGGATCCCTAGGATATAAACCAAGGAATTTTTCATGTGTTTGATATTGGTAGATATAATTAGTTAATCTTCTCAAAGACACTTAAAAAGTGGATAAATCATGTTTGAATCTACATCAGGTGTTACATAGGATATGAGGGTCGATGATTATTGTTTATTTTTGCATTTTAAGTTGTATATTTATATTTTGAGCATGTCACATCTGTAAAAGTATTTATTGGGTTTTTGGGACCACATTGATGGTGTACTACATATTTATATTGAAATCATTCTCAGGAGGAGATGGAATGTTTTTACCAATGAAAACCTCATTTTTTGAAAGTTCATGTCAGGTAGAGGCCCAAAATAACTTGATATAGTAGGATATATCATATTGGAATGGAAATTTGTTATAGGTAAACCCATGAGATGTAGTAGAACGACATAAAATTTATTTTCATTTTATATTTAAATTTGGATATTTAATAAACTCAATGAGAGATCAATCTAGATGCGTGATTGTATTTTTTTTCATTTATTTTCTTATTTATGAATATATTTTTTTCTTATTAATTTTTTTTAAAAAAACGAGACCTTTCTTAGAAATCCAAGATCCCTTTTTTATTTAAAAAAACATACACAAGTCTGAAAGTGGAATATTTATAAAAATCCTTCGTAAAAAAGAAGGAGATCTTCTGGAACATGATCAACCCAGTAAAAATCATTAATATTAACACCTTTGTTAGCAAGTCCATCCGCCAACACATTTTCCTATCTATACGCATGAGTAACAAAGTGATCTATTGAGTGGAGAGATTCCAATAATCTAGTCTAGCGATTAGTGGGCATCCATGAAAGATGAAAAGCCCGAGTTCTAATAGAATAAACTAATATAGTGGAGTCTCATTCGATCCAAATATCATTCCAATCTCACCTTCCCATTTCCTCCACCACAACAATTACCCCAATAATTTCTTCTTCAAGATTAGAAGCAAAACCCCATGAGCCATTGATACACCCAAGAATACTTCCCTGATCATCCCTAAAGACAACACCAAAGCCAGAGGGACACATATTTCCCCTTGAATCACCATCCGATTGGATATTAATCCACCCATGAAAAGGGGCCCACCAAATACCTTCCATTGTGCCACATAGAGGTAGAAAGTTTCATTTTACCACAATATGCTTAAACACCGATAAATCATGAACATTGTTTGAGAAAAACACACCTCTTGGTGTATCCACCTCTCGGACTGCTGCAAGACTCTCTACCTGAACATCACTAAACCGAAGGTGTTGTGTATCATGTTTGAATTTTTTTCTTGATGTCTATATAAGATGGACTGCCTCCTCTATAATAGACTGGAAAAAATTCTAAAGTTGTGGTGACAAGATAAAAGATCACCAACTCTCTATGAAATCATCAATTATATTGAATTAAGGATAAGGATCTTCAAACATGTCAAAAACTACCATCCATATTACCGAAGCCATAACACAACTAAGGAAAAGGTGGTACACATCCTCCCTATGCATAAAGAACAAAGTGAAAATGGAGAAAATAGAAATACCACATACCTTCAGAAATTTATCAGTTGTTATTTTTTATAAGCCAGCCTCCATGAAAGAATAGATTGGGATGGCCTATGAAACATTCGCTGCAGGTTTCCCATCTATTTCAAATCGATTGATCTACAAATGGAGTGGTTATAATATCCTTTTGAGGTGAGGAGTCCATTGACAACATGTTCCCATGCCAAAAAATCTCCACTAGGAGACTAACAATATTCGTTCACAATCGAAGTAATATGATCTTGAAGATTATCCATTCTACCAAGATGATCATTGATTGATAGATCAATGTCCAGCTTTGAATCCCCCTCAATGACCGAGTTAATCATGTGATTCCTAGTCCAATTAGTTTTCCAAAAATAAAGAGAGGAGTCCTTTGAGAAAATCCACCAAAAGTCAACAATAATTCTTTAAAAACTTTACTTGAGGGAAGGACACACCGAAGAGTTGACATAATTGATGTTCCCTTCCTTATGCCGATGAACAAACTGGGTTCTAAGAAAACTAGTTGCCTCATATTGCAT
Source organism: Viscum album (assembly GCA_963277665.1). Taxonomy (NCBI): domain Eukaryota; kingdom Viridiplantae; phylum Streptophyta; class Magnoliopsida; order Santalales; family Viscaceae; genus Viscum; species Viscum album. Next base: position 991,801,733 of record OY728133.1, read on the forward strand.
GTTTATAAGATTCCATATAATCACATCTTGAAAAGATTCATTAAAGCCTACATTATCTTTGATGCCCAAACCACCCTCATCACGAGGATTGCAAACATAATTCCATGGAACTATTTCCAAACTCCTTTCCAAAATGATGCCACTCCAAATAATGTTTTTCATAGAAGAATTGATGCTTTTTATTAATTAAATTGGCCTTTTATACACAATAAAAATGTATACAAATTTGGAAATGCTGATTGAATTCACCAAGCGTACCCTACCAGCCATTGATATAGATTTTCCCTTCCAAGTGGAATTTTGTCTTCTAACCATGCTCACAATGTTAGAGTAGTGACACAATTTTGGTCTCCCCCAAAACATGGGCACTCCCAAATATGTAAATGGAAGATGACCCTAATGAATCCCTGATTCTGTGATGATATCATATTTCCTGATATATGAGAAACCACTTCCAAAGTACAAAAAGGACTTGTTCAAACTAACCACCTACCTAGAAACCATTTCATAGTGAAAAATGGATCTCTTTATATTCATAATGTTACCCTTGTCCCATTAGGTAAATAGGATGATATCAACTACATATAAAAGATGAGAGGGAGTGACAATCCCCCTAACAGCATGAATAAACATCATTTTCCCATTTCCGACCATGATGGAAAAAATCCAACTAAGATAATCCTCAGTAATAGAAAAAATAATGGATTATAATGGATCACTATGCCTAAAACATCTTAAACATTCAAAAGATCCTTCAGGGGACCCATTTATAAGAACTAAAATATTATCAGAACTTAAAATGATTTTGATATTTTTAATAAAGACATCATTAAACCCATACATGAAAAGGATCTTACAGATGAAACCCCAATCTGTTGTATCAAATGATTTCTTAACATTCAGTTTGATAGAAATATTTACACCTCAAATGGTTTTTCTAAGAGAATTAACACACCTTGAGGTAGTGATATGACAATATTGTATTGATCTTCCTTTTATGAAACCAAACTGATTTTCAGAAACAATTTTTCATGTAATGAAGGGGAGCCTATTGGAAAGAATTTTGCAAATAAATTTATAAATGGGGTTAACCAACACAACTGGCCTGAAGAGATGAATTTCATTGGAATTTTCCTCTTTCTGGATAGGTGAAAGAAATTGAGCATTCAAACCTCTAGGAAGAGATACCCCTTTAAAAATTGAGTGACTAACCTGCAAACATCATCACGAATGAGATCCCAAAATTTTTGGGAAAAGAAGTTTCCAATTCCATCAAGACCAGGTGATCTATTAGGTATGAGGCTTAAAAAATCCTCCTTAATCTCTTGGTCAAGAGGCTTGAAATTAATATTGGAGTCTTCCTCTTTATTCAACATTCATAGAATCACTCCATCCAAAGGATCAATGATGGAATGATGACCATTAAAAATATCCATGAAGTAAGAAGTGACATGATCAGAAATTTCCACTCTATTGTCAATGAGGTTATCCCCATTATTAATCATGGAAAGAGGCTTGGAGAATTTCTAGACTCTCTAAAGAGAAATTATGAATCTTGAGTTTTTGTTACAATCTTTCAGCCACTTGTCTCTAAAGGAATCCCTTTCCAAGGCATCTTTTATATCAAGAATATTGTTCAGTTTAAGGGACAACTCAGATTCCACTGCAATTCCATCAGAGATGTCATTATTGGTGTTATGTTCTTGAACCTTTTGAAGATAATCTTCAAGTGTAGAGATATCAGAATCCAGGGAGATAAAGTTATCTTTTCTCTACATTCTTAAATTCCTATTTAAAATTTTGAGGTTGGTGATGCAAGAGATGGAATCATACCTATAGTTCAAAGAGTCCTATGTGTTATGAAAAATAATATTTCATTCAAGATGATAGACCCAAGTCTTTTTGATCCTAAAAGGGAAAGGAGAAGTGGATACCTGCCCACTAAGATTCACCAAAAAGGATGATGAGAATAATTAAGTTTGGAAAGAGTTGAGCATGAAATGTTACCCCATGATTCCAGAGATGCCCCATTAACAAAGGCCATATCAATTTTGCTTGCTCGAAATCTGAAACGATGCCTCATATACCAAGTATATTTTGAACCTACCAAATTAATCTCAATCAAGGCATTCTGGTCAATACATAATATGAACTCCCTGGAAGAAATTTTGTTGTGAGATACTCCCATTTTATCATCTAGGTTCATGATTGAATTAAAGTCCCCCAGAATTAGACAAGGATTAGAGATGGTGGATTTGAGAGATGCTATATCCATCCATAGATTACGAAAATTCTTATAACTATTGTGAGCATAAATGAAGAAGGAGATAAAATGGGAACCAAGGTAGCTGAAGGACCAAGTGACATGCTGATCATTTGACATAAATATGGTTGTGTTGCCTTTAGAATTATGGGCCAACACCCATAGAGTCTTTACATTAGTTGAACACATATTGGTTTCAACTAAATGAAACCCCAAATATTCCTGGTTAGTAATAATAGAGGATAATTTTTTTGGGATCAGACAGACCTATAAGACTTGGTTTGTGCTGCTGAATGAATAATCGTATGGATGTACCTGTTTCCATATTGCTCAGACCCTGACATATCCATAATAAAATCATCATTTAAAAGGGGAACCAGGGTTTCAACCGCTCTCATTTATACCCCCGGGTTCTTTAGGGGGTCTTCCAGCCTTCTTTTTTGGAGGAGGAGATAGCAGATCACTTATATCAGCACTACTATTCAAGGTAACCTTCCCATTGGAAGGAAACTCAGAGTTAACCATGCTTATCATGTTATATTGATTCGAGGTATTACAGGAGGATATGGGATTAAAATCCACACGTTCCATATATCTTTCATGCATGCTAGTTGTAACATCATACTCCACTGGAATAGAGCAGACAATAAGCTGGGTCTACCCTTTAGTGATCTGGACTGCTACATCTCAGGAGGAGGTTCTGAGCTGCTGTGATCCTATATAACTGTTGTGTAGTGGGACTCTTCAAGATTCATGCCCTCTAATGAGATCCTCTCAACAGATGCTGAGCCTGTCAATATATGAGTCTTTTTTGTGTGGATACTGAGGTATATAGGGATATGGATGTCTGCAAGATTTGAAGTTTTTTGTAGAGATTCAGTACTTAAGGTGTCATCCCTCATTGACCAAACCAAGTCACTGATATCATGGAACGACTCCATAGAGATGAATTCATCATCTATTTGATGTTGGAGATCAAGAACCAGATTATAAATATCTTCAGATTTTACCCTGTCTGGATCCTCCTCCTCCTTGATTTCATGTTCAGAGAGAGGTTACCCTGCATGTTCCTTCTCATGAGCTTGATCATCCTCCACCATTTAAGACAAGGTTTGTTTCATAGATTTGGAAGTTCTAGACTGATTAAGAGTCTGCATCTTCATAGGATCATGTACATTAGTATCCAAATGAGACATCAGAGGGGCTTGAGAAGGTCTCGCCTGATCCTTTTTGATTCCATTCTTTTCAGTAAGAAATTTTTTAAATCTTCTTCTCTAATTGGTTTCAATCCACTCCATGGATTAGGGATCTTCAAACTGCTTCAGTAGCACCTTTAAATTAGAGATAGAATGCCCCAACAGTTTCCAATCATCACAAAAGGGTGGGACATTCTCATATTCCACCCTCACTTATGATTTTTTCCCACTAGAAATGAATGAAATTCTTTTGGGTATCTTGATTTCCATGTTCACATCCACTAACATCGGGGAAAAGAACCCCTATTCTCACTCCATGGTCCTCTAATCCATTCTGATTGGTGCACCGATACAAGATGATATGTCGTTCAGATTCATTGTGTTCCAGTAGACCCAGTTCAACTTGTGCAATCGCACCTATATCTGTGCATTTGTTTGATTGATTTTAAAAGGACTAAAATTCACATCCCATTTAGATAATCGACGAAATATGGGTTTTAATTGGAGGTTTCCAATGTTTCAGGAAGGATTCAAAGAATCCTTGGAATGAAGAATAATATGAGAGAAGCCCCAAAGAAACAGCTATTAGTCTCCAATCATGGTTATCCCAACAATGTGATATTCTATTCGTAATATCTGCATAAGACCAGGGCTTATCCTCCTTTAAATATATAACTCCTCCAGGAATCGAAAACATACATAGATTGATTCTTTGATGAAGAGCTTACGGATCTGCAACTACAGAGAAGCCCATGTTTTCATGTCGCAATATGTTGGAGGGTTTGGGATATTCATCCTTGGAAGGATTCACGAAGCCAGAAAGTGCTTCCGCAAAGGATAATCCCTCCATCTTTAAAATTAAGGGATCATGAGATACAAGATCTTTACATGAATTCGTCTGGATGCCTCGTCTATCCAGGAAGGCTGACTCCCAATCAGGATTGAACGATTCCCTTAAATTTATCTCTTATTTTGACCAATAATATAATTATATAATATCTCTAATGAATCATCCTAAACACACACTTCTAGTCAAAATTTCTCTTCCATATAGGGAGGAATGCCCGAGGGGGTTTGGAGACCCATCCTGTTTACAATTCATATTGACCTATGGTGGAGACATTTTAGGAATCCAATCTATAATAGCCCATTATCTTCATACAAAAATACTATATCATAATATATTAATGTTAATTATAAAACAATATGATCCATTCTAGGATTGTAAACATTTACTGTCTTTGGAAACATAGATACATAAAAAATGTACATAAAGATCTACAACATTTTTCATTTCTTTCTTCAAAACTAGAACCCTTCACAGACATATCGTACTTAAAATGACTCTTTATAACCTCATGAAGGGGAACACTTGAAAGGGTGATCTATTATACTCAGGGAGGGTAAATATAATAGATAATAATTTTTGATCATAATTGAGAATAAGAAAAGATAAAGGGTATGATAAAATTATCATGAATGAAAATAATTAGGATCAATCAGTCATGGGTAATTAATCATGAACAATAGAATAAGAAATTTTCATAATAGTATACATTATTCATAATAGTGTGGAATAATAAATAATCATTATAAATATATTATAACATAACATAAGAATAAGTCATAAGTCATTGGAATTCGCATAAGAAAAGAAAATCATTTCTATAATCAGGGACCATTTATAAGACTATCATAGTGGACTACATTCACTCCTTATTTTATAATTTACATAGTTATGGTTCACTAAAAATTAAAATTATTGGAGAATGCTCCTTATAGAACATGGTTCAGCCCTAATTCCTATGATTCATTGGATCTGCACCTTCAGATCTAGTTCCCAATGACTCATGAATTATATATATTCTTTGATAAAAGTTACAAAAGCTTAGATATAACCATCTATAATGGAAAATTAATAGTGATTGATGGATCTATTACATAAAATATATATTATTTTGGTTTATATCATTAATGTATTATGAAAAAACAAAAACTGATAAATATTATGTTCTTGATAAAAAATGTACAATTTTCTCATCACACAGAAAACCATTCAATTCATGAAAAGTCTTAAATGGCTCATGAATATCCATCCGATCATTTTATTCTAATAATCATGTATCATTTATTACTATAATTCACAGGATGAAGCAACGAGACGGCGAAGGAGGTGATGACAAAGGTTGTGCTTCCTGTGGCCTCTGCAACCCGTGCCGCCCTCTTGGCACTCCGGTAGAACCACGCTGGCCCGAGCCACACTGAGCAGGCATACCCGGTGCCCTCCCGGCCACTGGCTGGCCAACCCGGTGCCCTCCCGGCTAGCTACTGGCCTTCCCGAAACACTCCCGGCCGCCCTGCAGGCTCGAACATGCCACCAACCGGCCTGCCCGGCCGCACCGTCGGCCTGCCTAGGCTACCTCCCGACCCACCCAGGACACACCCCGGTTTCCAGGTCGAGCCTCCTGAACCATTCCCCTTGTGGCACTTGCTGAACCAAACCGGTCGCACCCTCTGGGGTGAGCCGCGCCCCTCGCGGTGACTTTCGGGATGAACTGCCCACGCGGCCTGCTGGGCTGGGCCCAGTGGGTCGGGCCGATCCTAACAAGCTGTACCACCTAATGGGTCAGGCCAGACCCAACAGGTATGACTAGGCCGACCCAGACCGAATCGGGCTGGACCTGATCCCACTACCGTCCTTTACATTCTTTTGGCCATACATTTGGCACCGGTCGACCGTTTGACAAACTGTCAGCGGCGCTGGTAATCTTGGAAAAAATCCGTCCCTTTGAGTTTACCCCACAAGATTTTAGGTTAATGTTGAGATACAGATAGGTTGGATCATACACGAATCCAACCGGGCCCCCAGGACTAAAAAGTCAATAACTCACAGACTGGGTGTCCTATTGATGCACCATCAATTGAGTTGACACCTCTATGATATTGTGGACCTTTGAGATACTTATACGTGGGACTTCGTGAGAGTTGGAATATCAAGCTACAGATCATGGAGTGGATCCTCCCAGAGACAAGTGAGCATAGTGTAGAGACCTAGTAGCTGGATGTGACCTGGCGACTGTTGACCGATTCGACTTGGAGTGTTTTAACTATCCCAGTGGGGAGTGCCTTGCTTTCGCAAAAGACCCACAGTTGGGAGCACCTCAGTGTGAGCGCGACAAACCCACGATACTCGATAGGAGGATTACCACAACAGGCTATTATGGGGAGTGCCTCTGTGTGACACTGCATACCCACAATGGGGAACACCTCTGTGTGATGTAGCAGACCCACTGTACTCAACAGGAGGAGTACCTCAGCAGTCCAAGGATCGTGGGAAGCGCCTCTGTGTGATGCGGCAGACCCACCATACTCAATTGAGGATGGGTACACCCGTAGTTGAGGTTTTGATAGTATGACTGGGGATGTAACTTGTTACTACCCCAGGAATAAAATCCTTATTGGGTTGAGTTGGTAACTTTTGTGTTTACTTCAGGATTGAGATACATTACTTGGTAACATAGGTATATGTATGGGCATATAACTAAGTGAGTTTATCTGTTGATTTCATACATTGTGGTTTATCCTTGTTGGATTTTGTGAGACCTTGAGGGTATCAGGGTCCATAATGAGTATCGTTTTAATCACCTCTGCACTGGATATGAACGCACCTTGTTGTGTTGGTTGCAGACGAAAGACAATGCCGATTGAGGATCAGAGTAGCAGGACTAGATGGTACCCGGAGGTGGACCATACGATGAGTTGATACTCGAAGGAGACTGGCGAACGTAGAGTGATAATGAGGCTATCTGTAAGTACTTTTTAAGTAGGAATCCCCGGAGGATGACCCTTTAGCTGCTTTACCTTTTCTTCAGTTGTACTTGTTTTCCAGTTGTAATTATACTTTCCTGTTGGGCTTATATTTAAAGCACCTTTTACTTTTCATAACTCTTTTGTATATAGTTTATCTTAGTGTTTTACTTCTATCTCGTACTCTTTTGTTTGTGTTTACAATTTATAAAGGCAATGCGTTCCTAGTTTTAGGGATTTATTTGGATTGGGGTAGTCACGACGTGGACCCCAGGAGATGGGTTGTGACATTTACAATGTTAAAATTCAAAATCACCCTAAAATAAAAAAATAAATTTTATTTTTAATGTAAACGAAAAAATAAATTATCTTTATACACATAATTTTTTATTACTAGCTCATCCAAAATAATTTTCCAGAAAACAAAAATTCTATGAAATGTGAATTCATGTTTAAACAAATTTTTGTGAAGAAGAAAAAATGTATGTATAGTTTAAAAACAATATACAACTGTGATTTAAAATATCGTAGTCAAGATAATTATCAAATAACATTCTTTAATTAGACCCCATTGAAATAATTCATTTATCATGAGCTCTGTAACTTTTTTATGATGATTAAATTGAAAAAAATAGTGTTTTATTTCATGACTCTCTATTACCAATTAGAAAAAAAATTCCAACCTAATTAAAAGTAATTCACTAACTTGTCAAAATCCATTTAGTGAATGAAAATAAATTTCATAGATTTGAAAAATATTGTTCACTACTTTACAAACATCCCATATATCTTAGCGATATCATCAATCCAATTAAATTATCTAATTTTACAATATTTAAAACAATGAAATTGAAATTCCTAAATAAAATAGTTATCAAATAACAAAAAATTTAATTAAAGAGAACCCATCAATTTAAAAAATTGTATATGACATAAAATAATAATCAGTATGTGAATAAAAAATATTAATGTTTTTAGAAAATCCATTCTACTAAAAATGTAAAACCTCATTTCTCTTAATATTCATTCCAATGAATCTATTTTGTCATTTATTACAAACAATATCAAGAAAAAATAATACCATAAGGAAATAATATTAATTAATTTTATTATTTTTTTTGGTAAATAAATGATTATTTAACTCAATAGCATGTAAATATCATAAATTTCATTATAAAACACTAACAATGAATTGACATTTGTATAAGATAATAGAACCATGCCCTTATGAAATTCAGGGATTGTCTGAAGAGTCTATAACTCAGGCACCCATGATAGTTTATCTAATCAGTTCTTCCTCAAATTTTCATTAAAAATGTAATTTTACCCAAATAGAAGGTTCAATAAAACCTAAAAATAATATAAACATTCTTGAATTCCCCTAGAAGCTTATGGTTCAATATGGAGAGTGATGATTGAACACCCACTCTTACGTACCTCTTGACTTTTGAAGACCCCATCTTATATCTATCTGGACACATAAAATAACAATAAAAAAACTGGGCTCTAATAACATTTTTCACTAATCATCCCTAGATAAACAAGATCTGGGCACATGAACCAACCCAAATTCTTGATCCCTATAAGATGAAATGTATTTATTGGGAATCAAGTGTACACTATTTGGAATTTTGAAGACTAAATAAACCCTAATATCATGATAATCTAATACGAATGCCTATAATCACCAATTTATGCATCAAATTATCACACACACAAATAAATATGTTATAATATAAATTAGACAAAAAGACAAAAAATTATACATAACATTTCTAATGAATCATAATATAAAAATAAACCAACCATAATAGGATAATTTGATTGAACACATCGTCATGTAACAATACTTGTTATAAATAAAATAGTTATTTAAAACAAGTTCATGATGACCATATCCATATGAAATTAATGGTATCACTATACTTGGAAAATTCAAAATTCCCAAACCCAAAAATAAAGGTTGATTGAAACATATTTACATAACCTAAACCAAACCTTCAAGAAATTCTTTTAATCAGTAAACACTAAATGGCATATATAGGGGGGATAATAAACATACCAATAGGTTTTCACAAAAGAGTCTTTGATTTAACCTTTTCAATATAATATAGAAACACTAATGTGATAGAGATTGTAGGAAAATTATATTTTTCTCTAATATAGGGGAATAAATTCATAAAGACATCCAAATTCCCCTTCTGAAACTAAAAAACATAGAAGCATTTAAAATGATTTTAAAATATTCCATTTAAACTCACCTTTGAAATATCCTTTCTAAAACAATTCTTAGAAAATAAATAACTAAGAACCCGAATAATAATTTAGGAATAAATAATTGAATAAATAAATTAAAAAATAAATAATAAGACCAATATTATAAAATAAAATAATATAATTGTATATAGAAATAATAGATATAATTAATTAAAATAAATATGATATAAGAATTAAGTAAATAATAATGAAATAAAAAGGGTAAATAATCATCGGTATCTCTGAAACATTCAGTAATATTATCTAATATGTACTTGGGTAGAATAATATATAGACCTATCAGTGCATTCCTTGTTTGTAATATAACACGTTCTCTTATATACCCTCATTGATTTCACTCCCATATGGCCCCATTCCATTCATAGGGAGATACAATCCATCTCCTTAGGACTAGACATTTACCATCTATCCATATCACACAACAAAAATAGTATCAATATGATAATATATATAGAGGGTGATGAAAAATATGTTCCTTATCAATTGAAAAATCGTTAATAAATATTAGCAGAGACATTCCCATGAATAACCATAACCCATCCTCTAAAACAATCATCCCTTAATTGTTCATTTCAAATAATATAAAAGACATCAAAAATCATATCTATTATCCAAAAAGTGACATAAATTGATTTATAGGGAATTAGGAAAGGGTTTTAAGATCATTTTAAGGTAAATATATTTAATTAAGGTGCCCAATGAGCCTTTATTTTCTTTTAAAAAGAATAAATTTTTAATTCCTTCATTGATGATCCATTTTAAAAAATTAATCATATTTTAAGTACCCAATCATGTCCCAAAATGGACTCTTGTTTCTAAATTAATTGTAAAATATAAAAATATGAACATAAAACATGTTTGGATATTGATTTTGAAATATAGCGACATTTGGAAATACAATTGAAACCATAGAGAAAAAAATTATTAAAACCAACAGGATTCTAGGAGCCATAAAACAATAGGGTAAACTTTAGAATATAATTTATCAAACAATATTCAATTGTATAATACAAGGATAAAATTTAAAAAAATTAATACACATAAAATTACACTAAAGAGAATTTCTAATCTACAACTCACTTAGTAAATTGAAAATCATCTATATAAAACATTATAAATTGAAAACAATCACTTCGAAACACCATCTTATTATAGAAAACACTTTTTTCATTTAATAAATATTTTGAATATATAATTTCAAAAATAAATTATTTAAAAATGTAAGAATAACATATATTGTTATGAATATTGAAAATTATAGGAACATCTATGATAACAAATAATATACACAACAATTTATAGCTTGATGTGACCTCTAACAGGTTCGTGAGTGCCTAAATCAACCATAATACCCTTATATAAGTAGTAGAAAACATTTAAACTAAACATGTCATTGGAATAATAAAAGTCAGACTCACCATAATGTAGAGAAGTGTTGAAATAATGAGTCACAAGGTGAAATCAACTAACAACTGAAAAACAAACCAACGTAATAAAAATTACATAATTTGTACACCTAAACAGATGTCTAAAATTACAAAAAAATATTAACTCTCTTACTCAACCCATATAGGGACATGACATAAGATTTTCATTAAATTATGAAATGAAAATCCCCATTAGTGACCTCATCTATAAGATACACACCCAAGAACCATGAAAGAGAATGATGAAAAACCTCCTTGGTTGAATTAGGTACCCAGAACCCTTTTTGTAAAATATAATAAAAAAAGAGACAAAAAAGGAAGAATGGAGAAGATATGTTGCTGAATTACCAAGAATAGTCACGAAAGAACCCCCTAGAATGAAAAAAATTTAAATAGAATACATGGGGAAGAAAATGGGAATCCGTGGGGGATAATTTACACACTCTAAATTAAATGACAGTAAAGGGACCTATGTGTATCCCAAATAGATCCCTTAAAAGAATACTAAAAGAGAAATTTTTAAAAAATATACAACTAAATGCCACTATGGGGCATTCCCTCTATATTGATTCCCAGATCCCATATATCCATGGTCGAACATTGACCCAAGTGACAATGGAAAGTTCTATAGACCACAAATTTATCCCCAACCACCCCCATAAAGGGGTAACCAATGTTACCCTTACATAGTTCTTATTTCATATAATGATAACCAGTGTTACCCCAGCACAACCTTAGTGTAATATTTTGTGTTGTGATCTATATACCCTAGAATAAGTACCTAAAAATTTCAATAGTGATCAACATACCCTTTAGGAACCACTTATTGTATATGCCTTCTGCTACACTACAAGGCATGCAACTAGGGGATATCCAAAGTGAAAATACAACTACATCTTCATGGGCCTCTGAAACCCTAAAAAAGGGTCAATGTTTACAATAAACATGATATAAATTCTTATAAACTCTAAAGGTTGTGACATCTTGAACACTCAACTCACAGAAATCATTTTTCCACTAGACACACACCTATGAAACTTGCCCAAATCCATCTAAAACATTAATAAACTATCATTCAGAGACCTAAACCATAAAAAATTTCTTTTGTTTCACAAATTATAATGTAACAATTCATTATTAACATAGAACCAATATCTTGTATAATTTCCCATCTGAGTGTGGTCCATATACAACATTGGCCTTCATCGTAATATAACCCCTAACAATATAATGATTAATTTCCAACTAATTGGATGAACCATATTGGTATGATCATAAGTAATTCCCATTCTATCCATTTATAGTTTCTATTCACTGAATGGTCTATTTATTATTCTTTTAAGGTTCTTTTATTTCTCCATATAAAAATAACATTAAATTATAATACATCATATTTGGGGACTAATGAAATTAAAAGTCAATTGATTTAATCATGGTTTTATGACCCTAAAATGAAGTTTATTTGGAAATGGATACATAATCATATTAGGATCATTATTTGGCCCGAGTTTCTTGACCTCAAAAGTCACTTTATTAAATCAAGAATGCATGATCATTAAGAGGAACATAATTTTTTCTTGGATTCATGACCCTAAAATAACCACAGTAGTTATTGTTACATATCCTTAAAAGTATGACATGTGTCATTTAGAGGAACTGAATTAAATTGATTTGTATTTCCATTATAAGCATATATATATGAATCTATTCTATTGGGATTTATCCTAACTTCACCACACATAATTATACCATAAGTGGTGATAAATGTGAAAATTCACATCCATATGGCTTCAATACATTTTTTAAGTATCTAATAAAGGGAGGATGGAGAACCTATAATATAAATATTTTTTCATTTCCTGGAATGGGGTTAATATATCACATTCACAATGAAGGTAACTGGTATTGTTCTTAGGTTAGACATTATGAATATGTCTTAAATCTACAACAAAGTCCATGACCATGAAATATAACCCTTCATGGAAGGAGGAAACCATGCATACTATCAACATAGATTTAAAATTAAAATAGTTTTATATTAATCCTAATGGAAACATCACATTTGAATGAAGGTCCTCGATTGAACAAAAGAGTGTGAGTGAATGCATGGGGGAATATATAAAAATCCCAAACCATTATTTTAAATGACATTCAAAACATGTAATTTGTGGTACCATAAAGTGGGATATTTACAATCCCATGTAAATACTGAACCACAATAAAATGAGATAAAAATCATGATATCAATATCATTAAATGTTTTATAATTAGATAAATAACACTTGGTCTAGTATTAAATCCAATCACACAGTTATTGATCTGATTTATGATACAAGTTATTAACATTATCGATCATCTACAACATTATACCTACATTATATATTAACAATATATTATTCCATCACAGAAATTTCTTAATGGTTGTTTTTATGATTCATTTGAACCAATTTTTTTTCTATGATTCCTTGAACAATATATTTACGGTTTCTATATCCAAATTAAAAATTCAATCACGAGACTTAACCATCATCCATCATTTATTATAAATGTTGAACCTAATTTTATTTTGAGTTTTGATGTCATTTGAAAACTTTGGGGGAGATAACTAGAATGTTTTTTAGTGGCGACATTGGAAACCAAATATTAAATTCCATTACCTTTATTTTTCAAAAGAGAATGCAGAATACTATATTATTTCAAAGATATATATGAAATATGATCTAGATAATTTTTCATGGAATACTTGGAATATCAAAATGTTTAATATTAAATGATTATTTTTCTAATAAATTATCATACAAAAATCTATAAAAAAAATTCTTACTCAGAATAATTGAATGAATTTTTATGAATACACAGATATCAAGGGAAATTTTAGTTATGAAAATTGTATACAATTGAATAATTTAGAAAAAAAAAATATTGAATAAAATGTTGTAATATTTTTTAGAATAATTATTCATGAATATTGATGATTATATTTTTACAATGGTTTCATATAGTTTAAAAATTGTAACCATTTATTTATCCATATGAATAATGATAGTAAATGAAAATAAGAAGCCAACTTCAAGGCATTAATACAAAGGATTTGAGGGTACTACCATAATAAATGATCATTATCATCACTATTGTAAAGAAAACACATTTGAATCATGAATAAATATGAAAAATATCCTCTAGGATTAAGGATTATAATTTATGAATCACCTTATGGGAATGATAGAATAATATATTTATAAAAAAACTCACATTAGATTGTATTTTAAATAAACACCTATTAATGCTCAGTGAATGTGTCTAATGGATGAAAAAGAAAATTATTCATCTTATAGAAAATAAATATATGATCCAGAAATACCCACAACATTGGAATTCATATTCAAGACTCCATTTAGAAGATATTAATTTTTCACATATTGAATTTTATAAAATAATGTGTTTATTCTATTTTATATTTTCAAAGGTCCATGTCACATTTAAAAATGAACCAACATCTCAATAATAATTAATGACATTTTTACATATATTCAATGGGATTTTTTAAAATAAATTGTGTCTCTTGATAAAATTCATATATTGATTTTATGTTATATAGTTTTATGATTTTATATTTCTTTTACAAGTGTTGTCTATTTACATCTACTAAAATGATTCTATATAGAAAATTATAGGGTATTAGATGTAAAAATTTTAATAAAGGATTATAATAGAATTGGAGTTGATCAATAATATTTTATAAGGTTTAATGGAAGTATGATATAAATTATTGACTCCCAATGAGACATAGATGAAAAATTATTCCAAATTTCATTATAAACAAAAAGAGACTCTTTTATGGAATCCTAATAATTTTTTATGTAAAGATAACACTAATCTATAGTCTTCAATATTTTAAATAGTCCAAACATTAATTATATATATATATAATTGTAAATATTATAGAAGAAATATGGGAAATAAAAATTCCACATCTAACAATGTAATATTCTTCCAGGGTGGTCTATAAGATGAAATTTAATGATGGAAACATCAATCACATTGAGTGTGAAAAAATCAATGCTCATCTATGTTTCTCAATCATCTAAAAATATATTGCTGATGATTAGTTAAAAAACAATGGATCCATTCAATTTTCAAAAAATTTGATAAATATTTTAGGGTCACAATATATTGATACCAGGTATCACATTTCCAAAGATAATATTGATCATGGGATAATTAATTTTATGTATCATTCTGGTATATGGATATTTTTTAGCATATTGATAAATTTTTTATCCAAATAATCCTCTCTATTTTTTTGATTCATGTTTTGTGGTTTTATAACCCAAAAAACAATGTACACTTCATATTTCATAATATATATTATTTTCTATGATTTTTGTAAGAAAGAGATAGTATAATTTATTGTACCCCCACAAAAAAGGTGATATAAGGGTAAATTATTAAAAAATATCAATAGAATTAATTTAAAAAACTAATGAGTGAATCTTTTAAAAAATTCATCAGTAATTATTACTATTGTTATTGGATTTAATATTAGGAGAGTGGATTATTTAGATAAATGGGTTTCAAATTTTCACAAGGAAAAGGAAACATATTGAATGATTAAATTTCATTATATAGATTCCTATTTTATATAATCCCATTATATAAAAAGAGTAATTATAAATCCATGAAGGGAAATCAATGATGTATTCCATTATTGGGTTCCATATTAAATATGTTTTCAATATGATCTATTTTAAAATTAGAACCGATTTAAGTATTAGAATATATAAAATATGAAAATCATTCAATATAACATTTTACAAGTTGATGATATATTTGATATAATGATTCTATATACAAATGTCATTTATTTTTAATGGTTGGAGGAAGGATCATAAACAACATTGAATTTAAAATAATTTATACATGATTTATGGTGTTATGATTTAGTTTTATATGATACAAATTATTGGGATTTTATAAAGCTTAATTTAGTTGAATGGCGAT
Source organism: Viscum album (assembly GCA_963277665.1). NCBI lineage: Eukaryota > Viridiplantae > Streptophyta > Magnoliopsida > Santalales > Viscaceae > Viscum > Viscum album. The sequence continues at coordinate 991,817,704 of OY728133.1, forward strand.
TGATGATAAAAATGACTCGTTTCGTAAGATTTTCAATTTTTTGAAGTGTGGTTATTGACTTAATTTTCTATTAGTGTATTGGAAGGAGGTTTCCAGAATGAGATGTTCAGGATTGAAGTTCTACTAATGTATTGTATGAAAGTATTTAGGGTTTTTCATATTTGGGTAGAACTTCTATATTATAGTGTGTGTTAATTTTTTTTGGAAGTTTCCATTTTATTTGAAGAGGAATCCATACTTATGGTTCCTATTGAAGATCAAAAGTGGGACCAAAGGAGTAAATTGAATCACTCATTTTATAGAGGTATGTGTAATAGGATAAATATAAGTTACTCTCTATTAATATATGGTGGGGATACCATTGGATAAAGGTAAAAAATACTCAGTTAAGACTATGATTATTTACTTCAAAATAAAAAGAGACTCATTTTTCACAATGTTGTAATTTTTTATTCCTGGAGATATGTAATTCTACAATGTATTTCTCATGGACATAGGAATTTCACTCTGATACATGTCAAAAATAATTGTTCCATTTTTCAAAATTATATTTACATTCTTTATATGGATTAATTTTTTATATCATAGTGAATAGGGATAAATATGTTTTGAAATTATTTGGTGATATGGTTGTGCTTTTGAATACCATCATCTAGGAAAATATGTTTATTGAGATCAAACCACTATTATTTTCAACCAATTTGATTCTAGATTGATGGATTTAATATTTTTTAGAAGGATATTGAGATGTATAATTATATAAATGATTTATCAGTGGGATGGTTCATAAGAGGATAAGTGGTTCACCTTAAAATTCATGCATCTTTTTCGTATAAATATTTTTTTTCAAATTAAAATGGATGTAATTGTTTTTTTGAATGATGGAATCAGAATAAGGAATGGATAGAATGAAAAAATAAATTAGAATATTTTTCAGTTTTTGGGAAATACAGATATAGTATTATATTATTTAGAATTATCTAGTTATTATCAATATATGTGTAAAAATTATTGAAAAATAAACATGTATAGGATATAGTGGATTATAAGGAACTTGGTTTTATATGAAATTAATTGGTCTAATGCTTGGATTCTATAATTTTGGAGAGGAAAATAAAAATGTAGTTAATGGAATCATTTTCTGATTTGTAAACGAATCCTATAAGACTGCACACAATGTACTTGATGCTGATGTTATTCAACAATATCTTATCTGAATAAAGATTTTAATTAGTTACGTTGAATGAGTTCATCATAGTCTGGATTCAACTAGAGTCATGAAGGATCCATTCAAAAAATGATGTTTTTTATTTTGTTATTATCATCACTCCTAAAATGATGGGAATCCTTGCTTAATATAATATTTAGTTAAAGTGCAATGAATATCATAGTTTAAGACTATGCTTGTAACATCATTACAAATTATGAGCTCTGAAGAAAATAGATTGCTTCATTTTTTAGTGATGCATTAAATACAAAATGAAGGGGATACTCACCTGATACATTGAAGAAAAAGAAATAGAAATAAAGGGATATGAAAAGAGGTTTGTCTTACAGTTGATTGAATGTTTGTTTTCATTATAGAAAGAGAGGTACCCTTATGAATGATTTTGGTGATAGGAAATTTTTTTTTGAAGGGTTCCATCCATAAAAATGAGCATGGAATTAATGATTAGTTTTAATCAATGTGTGAATGATTTAGCATAAATGAAATCATGATACCAAGATTCTATAGTTTCATTCAATTACACATGAGGAAATTTATGCATGTAAAATTATTTGTTGGGAAATTTTAGTATGTGAATATTTCTGGTGATAATTATCATGATATTATTAAAATGAATATGTGAATCCTTAAATTAAGAATTGGGGTTTTCTAATAATAATGTATGTTTGACATCTTTCTAATCACTGACAGAACCTAATTTCAGGGGGTCAACTTGATGATGATGGTTTTAGAATAATATTTTTAATATGTGTATGTAATATTACTTGGAATTGTCTTATCATAGCCAAATAAATAAGAAATAGGTCACTGTATCTGAGTAGAATATAATTGAGAGATACGCATACAAAAAAAATATTCTTTTGGATGTTTATAAATTCAGAAAATATTTTTCGATAAACTAGGGAGAAATATATTAATATTATATCAAATATAGGCATTCAAAATCTAGATCATTTGGACATAATTATATGTAATAGTTTGATACTCAAGAAAAAACATAATGTGTATTTCAATATTATTGGTAAAATAACTATGGGCCAAATTTAGTAATTGTTTCATAGAAATATTTGGGGCCTTCTCCAAGATTATTCATATATAAATGATATGTGCTTTTTCCCCTTAATTAATGATTCCCTATGAAATGTGTGGGTATAAATTTTGAATCAAAAAAATTATTTATTTTGAACCATTATTTAATAGAAGGCTATAGTATCATGTGAATATAGAAGAAATATAAAATTTATAAGGCGAAACAATAGTGCTGGGTTTATTGGAATGATTTTAAAATACAATTTCAAGAGTTTATCAATATATTATTATAATATTATTCAATTCACAACTAAAAAATAATTTAGTTGAGATAATTAATTGGATATTGATGGGATGGAAAATAATTATATTGCTACCTTATGAAATTCCAAAGGAGTTTTAGGATGACGAACATTTATAAAATAAAACAAAATTAATAAATTTCATTCAACATTAGTTGGAAAGTGGTTTCCTAAATAATCATTTTCTAGAAAAGTTCATAAGTTTTCATATATTATATCTATTGAATATTTGTCATATATTCATGTTGATGAATAAAATGATAATCATGAAAAAATATTCTAGGCATCGTTCCTCATAAGGTGTAGAGATGAATATTTTTTTAGCATTATTTGGATGATAAAAGGAAGAGTTTTTTCTAAATATAGAATGTACTCATCAATGAAAATTTCTAGTGGAGAGATAAAAACGTGAAGGAGAAGGAGGGTGACGATAATGGTTGAAATTTAATTTCAATTTATATGCATGATTTATATGATAGATAACATGTTTTTTAATGATAACATGTCTCTGAATATACTATATTGTATCATATTCAAGATGGTTTTTTTGATGATTGTGCATAATTTTTGGATTTTCATTCAACAAAACATATATTTGAATGATACAGAACTAGAGAAAATCAATCTAGATATTTGTATGGATTTGTTTGGAAAGTAATATTTCTTAAATAAGCTACATCACTGGTTTATTTTTGAAGATATAAATGGATCATAAAGTCTATTTGTATTTATTAGGGTGATCATAGTTCACAATAATTAATTTAAATTATTGAACAAGACGTTCCAAAATATGAATTTATTATGGTCATTCTAGAATAAGTGCGTTTGAAATGTCATAGTATTTGGATTCACTATGAGTTATAAAAACCTAAGTGACGACAGATTTAAAACTAAAGAATAAATAACTTGGGAACTAGTGGGTATTAATATCTATACAAGTAGTTTATTGATGTTATATGTAAAATGTGAGGCTGGTTTTAAAAGGGTATCATTGGAAGGAAATAATTGACTTCACTGTGATATTTTCTTTGATAATACTGCATAATACCATATGAACTATATTTTAGTTTGGTTTCTTATGAAAATTATTATCATTAATAAATAGATGTGAACATAGATTTTCTTCATTAGTATTTAGAAGAAGAAATGTACATGATGTAACCTATTCGTTTGGTGGAAAACTGGAATTATGTATTTATGTACAAACTAAGAAGTAGTATATATTGTTTGAAGCAACCAACAATGTATTAGAACCATTAGTTTTGTTATTTTAAATAAGTAAATGGATTCACTCAAAGTAACATTGAACATTGTTTTTTATGGAAGGATATTAGTGAAAATGATTTATTCATCTTAATGTTTTACTAGGATGATTTGTTGTTTATGGTTATGATTATTTAGTGACCACTGAAGTTGAAGTAGGATCTATCTAGGATGTTTGAGATTAAAGATCTTTGTAAATATAATATGATATTGGTAATTATTATTGCCTATTATATAAAATCTAGAATATTTATTTTATAACATAATGATTAAAATATTTTATTTTGAGAGATTTGGAATGAATGAAGGGAATCATGATTCAAAATAAATGACACTTTAAACATTAATAGGAGCATACAATACAAATAGAAGAAGAAAATAATTTGAGGGATAATGTTATTTATACCTTAATAGATCGAGATTAAATTTATGTTATGGTCGATAAACATATATATATTTCTTATTTGATGGAAGTGCATAATTAGTTTGTGGAAAATACACAAAAGGTTCATTGGGAAACTATTAAGTGTATTTTTTTTATATCTTGAAGGAATGAATGGTACAAAAATTTATTTTATAGAGGATATTCCATTCCATAGATTTGAAGATATAATCTTTGGGGATGACTCTGACTCTCAAAAAAGATCATCCAATAATGTTTTCAATTTATTTTGAGCATTGGTCAGTTGGAAGTCAATGTTATAAATAAATATTTTATTTTTCACAATGGAATAAGAAAATGTGGGTATTTTAGAATCCAGAAATGATATATTTTGTTTAAAGAATCTAGTTCAGTAATTTAGATAAGCTCTAGGGAAAGGGTTGTTAAAATATGATTTTCATAATGAAATTCATTTTGATCTGAATCTAGTGTTTCATTCATAAACTAACACCTTGATTTGATGTATCATTACATCTAGTAGATAATGAAAAATTGAGAGGTTATGTTCTGGATGGAACATGGAAATAATCTAGTGGACATGTTTACCAAGTGTTTTGGTTTAAAAATATTGAGGTAACATATATCTGAATTTTGGATTTGTTGAATAGAAAGTGGTAGAGAATAATTGCATTAAATTTAAAAATAAAGATGTATTATGAATGTATAATGTGGTTCTAGGATTTTTTCTATTAACCAGTCTTTAGGTGTAAAAATTTTAGGATTGTGTGAATCCTAGTTTAGAAACAAAATTATATAGAACATAAGGATTGGCCCCAAAATATAATTAGTTTTTTGAATTGGTGGCATTGACTATGTATTCCTTTAGCATTTGAGAAGGACATTCTATAAGGAGGTGTTTCATAAAGATGTTTTTATGATGTGTTTGGTGTATAGTGGTATTGTTAAGATTGTTTTTCAAGTATTTTTGAATTTTTGCATGTGATCATATTTTGTATAGATGATTACATTTGACTAAAAGAGGAATTAATACTAAGTATTTTTATAGGAAATCTATAGTGTAATAGTGGAATTGATGGAATCTGACATTTCATAAATGTTGGTGTACCTAGATGAATAGAAGATACCCTATATAAATTCATCTTGGAGACACATTCGTTTGAAGGTAAATAAAACTCAATGAAAATTTTGATTACATAACATAGTAATCCAAAGTTAATCATTAATCACAAAGTCTTAATGCCTTCAATTCAACAGAAATATAATGCAATAATGTTTCTCCCATGATATAAGAATTTTAGAAAGATAAACATAAAACCAAATTTTTCCCTTTTCATTTCATACTTTTACTTTCATTTGACGAATATTTTATTATCTATTAGAGTGAATATATTGAAGAGTTTTTGAATTATTTTTGGGATTTTGGTGAATTGTTTTCTACTATGTCTAAGAACATTTTGTTTTTTTAATTCCCTTAAGAATAAATTTATAGTAAAGTGAATCTAGTTCAACTATATTTGGTTCTTTAGGATTATTATTAATGTAATTCACTAAGGAAGTGAGTATTTATATATCAAATGAGTCTCCTATAAAGTAATTTTAAAAAAAACATCTTGAAAATATACAAAACAATGGGTTGTGTAAATAATACATGAGTTTCATGAGATAAACATACACAAAATATGAGATATATAATTCTTATTTGATGTTATATAGAATAGAAAAGGCTATTCATGTAATATATCACAAATATTTAATCAAAACATGATGACTCCAAGAAGAAAATTGATGGTGTAACTAAACATAGATATGAAAATTTCTTAACACCTAATGATTTTAAAATATGTGTGATATTGAATAGTTGATATTACTTTATAAATAACACATTCTTGCTACACATTTTTAATCATCCTTTGGGTGTAATAAAAAATGTTCTTCAACCTAGTGTCCAATTTTTACCTAATATAAAATCTTGACAAGATTTATACCCCATGTATATAGTTTTATATTTCATATCTTCTATTTTTTTAAAAATAACTCACATCACGTGTTATTTTTTATCATTAATTATATTTATACTAGGAATAATATTCACCTAAAAAATTATAATTTATCATGTATCAATTATTTAACACATAATTTATTTAGGTGATTCATATAAAAAATTAAATAAATATTTCTATTAGGAAAACAACATAAGATATAATAATATATGGGGGAATAAAAAATTGAAACACATGAAATATATTTCATGATTTTTTTATTAAATTCACTATTGTTTATATCTTATTGGTTGGGTATCTATTATTTCATAAATTTAAATAATGTGTTTAGAAAAAAAAATTTATAGTGAGAGAACATTACATAATATAATAATGTTTCCAATTATTCGACTAAATAATTTTTAGTCACACAATAAATTCAGAGGTATGTGTGGTTTGTTGTTTTTTATCAAGAAATGGTTTTATGATGATAGGATGTAGTAAATATGTATAAGAGAAGTATAAGATATCTGTTGAGGTAGTACCATGAAAAATTGAAAAGGAAAATTGATTATGCTTTATAAAAATATTAAACGAAAATATTTATGTAGAAAAACATTATATGTGATGATTAATATGTTTTTATTTAATGTAAATAAAATTTGATAAATAATTGGTGTGTATGATATTCTTTATTTTTTTTGAAGAATCCAACATGTTGAAGAACAATAAAACACAAACCATAGATATGAGAAATTGGTAATGAATAATTATTTAGAAGAATTGTTATGCCATGTAATAAATAATTTTAGATGATAATTTTTGTTGTTTTGATTATTTGAGAATTCATTATTGTGATGTAAATAAATTTTGTTAATATTTGGAGAATTTTAAATCACAATTTCGAAAAGGGTATTGATTTGAGTTAGAGTTATTATTTCAAAATACGAAGAGTATGTATGTATTTCAAAAGAATAATATATCCACATAAAAAGATTCACCTTATTACATCATAAGATTTATATGAATACAAAATTAAAAAATAAAATTAACGTAGACATCCTAAGATTCATCACGGACATTGAAAAATAACATGAAAATATAAAAGTGAAAAAATACCAATTAAGGAAGAGTAAAATTAAAAACATTGAATGAATGATTATATATATTTTAGGGGAGTAATATTGGAAGAGTATATGATTGGATGAGTGAATAAAAAAATTAAAATTTTATTTTTATGATTATATTAAAAAGGGTGAATATTGAATTTTAATGAGTCCATTATGTTTTAAAAAATAACAAATTTTAATAATTTAAGAGATCATGAAATATTAAAATAATAACAATTTTAGAATGAATTATAATGATAGAAATGGAAAAAAATTGCCTGATTTAATTGAAATTGTATTCTAATTATAAAACACCATGACCATGGATTTTGATTCAAGATATAGAATTTTGTATTGATGAGATGAAAATGTCACACAATAAGTATAATTATATGTGACACTACAATACCACATGGATACATGATGGAAATTTAAAAAAAAGAAATACTAATGTGGTTCTTAAAAAAATGATTTAATAATTCAAATATCATATTGAGGAAATTTTATGAGTGTGAAAATGTTTTAAAAATAACATATAACAAGTATTCTCAAAAAAATTAAAAACTAGGAAATAGATTTAAGATTAAAAATGATGCATCCTTTGTATTTGAGATTTGAGGAGTTTTCAAATAATTATAGAAATTAAAACATTCACTATACTAGGAATAAAAAATTCAAATAAGGATAAGAAGTTGGGGATATTTTTCAAAAAATATATTTTATTAATAAACACATATATTCTATGATATGAGAGAACTTGATAGTGAACCTCTAATAATAAATTATATTTATTTTATAAATTATTAATTAAGAGATGAAAATTGTGGTACAAGACATAATTATATAATAAAAGGTTGAAAATAATGGTATCAAAAGTGAACTAAGAATAATAGTGATCCTGGCCAATTCAACATGAAGAAAGAACATTCAATGTCTTACTCACTATTTCATTATAGGTTAGATTCTTGGATTGTGTGAGGTATTCAAAACTAGTATTAATGACTATGTTTTGTGAGATGGAGGGATAAATATTGGGTAGATTTTATCTTTTTGATTTATTATAAAGACCCTCTAATGGGGAATTAGGGAACCTGAGAGGATATTATATAAGAATAATGATACGTCATGGAATTATAACTCAATACAATAATACTGGAAGAACCCATGGTTGGGGGACTAAACAATACTATAATGGAGAATAATTTCATGGATGAAACAAGTAAATTTATTGTGTTCCTCCCATTATTTACTATAATACATGATCATGGAAGAGAAACAATTAAAGTATTGAATCAATATTTATCATACAAATTTGGTTGAATTAAATGAGAATAAATTTATAAAATGGGATCACATATTAATCCCTAAATGATATCACATAATGGGAACTTTCATGTGCTACCATAACTATTTTATATATCTTTTTACTGAAACCATTTTATATGTTATTTAATTATTTATTTATGAAGATAAATTTTTTGATGTATTTTTGAGATTCCACATAGGGATAACTTATCCTTCAGGATAATTGAATCTAACGTGCAGGCCTCATTAAAAACTATAAATAATTTGAATAAAATATATTTAAATAAATTAAAAATGTTCTAAATTAAAAATAATGATTGATCACTAATTTATCTTTCGTAAAGTGATTTATATTAATCTAATAATTTTTTTGATTATGGTCATTTTGATAAATAATTTTTAATTGAGGAATAATATGAATATTATGAGTTTAAAATGTTAATTGAGAACATAATCTCTAAGATAAGGCATCATTTAAATAATTATCCCAATGATTTTTTCACTTGTATATTTGATTTTAACAATTAAATTATTGATGAAAGAACATAGTTAAAAGGAAAATATGAATAAATAGAAAGTACTCTATGTAAGTATTTTTAGAAGATAATTCATTATAAAAACCTTATGTATGAAAAGAAATAATTGAATACAAATTATGACAGATTATTTCCCCTACATAGAGGAAAATTGAAATGGGTTCTTTGAGAGAATTTAGTGTTCAGAATTTTATTTTTGGATTTTATATATACATTTTAAATGGTTTACAAAAACATTTAATGTTAAATATGCTTATATATAGGATAAAACACAAATAATAAAAAAAAATACTAAAAACATATTTCTTGAATATATTAAAATGAATGAAGTATAAATCAAGAAAATTGAAAGGGATTGGGAGAAGTGTTCAGACCAATTGTGGATAAGGGTAAATCCCTCAACTCCGAGTGTCTTGAATTTAAATTGAGTCTAAGAAACTTGAAACATGTTCAAGTTGGAGTATCCAATATTGTATGAAAGAATGATTTTCAAAAACTGATCTGGTTCTTCTCCAAACTGGACACCTAATCCAATTTTTAAAATAAACCAATGGCAATCCCCGATCCCCACAAGTTGATGAAATGAATTATAAAATCAATATATAGATGATTGTGGATTATTTCACCCAATAACCACTTCCCCATTATAAAAAATCACATATTATAACATGAGGTAACATAAATCTATAAATATAAAAAGAAATATTAGATACCATATCCTGATAAATGATACAAGATTAAAAAAATAAAACCAAACCATAAACATACACAATACTTTTGTGAACTCTTCGTAACCATGAATCCTTAAATCCAACATGTTCCATAGGAGAACCTATAAAAACTCTGATCCTAATATTCATATCATGTATACTGACACTAGGTAGCACAATTAGTGTGTGAGTATAAAAATAATTAGAAGGTAATAATAAAAAAATACATACATGTCTATTCCTGAAACATTTAATATAACCCAGTTTGATAATATAAGTAGAAAATATGTTTTCATCATGTTCAAAATCCAAGAACAACACTATTAAATTTTTTAATGAATTTATCAACATTCCATTTCAAAAATATGTTTTCAAATCCCAAAATAAGAAAAAAACCATAGACTAGTAAATTCATAAATAAGATGGACATGAAACAAACCATATAAAGTAGTTCACGCCAATGTAAAATATCAATATAACAGGAAAAAAACATGAGAACTAAAATTTAATAAGAATAGGAATATGAAGAAAAAATTATGAAAAAATATAAGCTACACAGTTAGGGGAATATCCTAAAAATATCATGAGGTGGCCCTGTAAAAACTCTATTAAAGTCCATTTAACTATGAGTCAATGTTATCCATAGTAAATAAAAAACTATATTTCTTACACTAGATTGATCGGTGACATAACCAGGTATTTCCATTAATCTACCCTGTGGGATCTTGTAAATCTAAATAGTACCAAATTGTTATTGTACATCAACCATCAATCTAATAGCTGAGATTACATGATAATTGTATAAGTGAATGTTAATGTTGTAATCACATGTGTTACCAAAAATATAACTAACCCATTCCAAATTACATTACATGCATCCTCTTCATGTCTACCAAATTGAGACCCTCTCTATCAAAGGGATTCCCATAGGGGTCCCTATCATTAAAATAACACAAAAAAGTACAAACCAGGCCAAATAATTTTTTTAATATAGATTTGGTTGGAAAATAAACATCAAAAGGTAAGAAAATGTCATATAATTTTATATCCAATCATATTATAGAAAATACACATTTCCTCTAAAATAATTCTGAAAAATGATCATCCAAAAACAATTTCCATGGTTCTAAACTGATCATTGTAGTATGGGTTTGAAAATGAAAAACTACAGAGAAAATTTGAAAAGATTTATCTTCGAAGATAAAATTTTCTAAACTTTTAAAATATGTAAACAATTTAAGGGGATGATGAGAAATAAGATGAAAAATGAGTGTTTTTAAAAAGTAAAAGATACCATGGTGTACATCATATGGATAATAAATTTATATTTCTAAAAATATTTATTTATGAACCCAATACACATATGAATTTAAAAATAAAAAATTGTAATAAATATGGTGGACTATAAAAATTTATTATGTTCTACTATATAAAAACAAGGTACATCATATTAAAGAACAGTATTTTCCCCCATATTAATAAATCTATAATGATGCCAAAACACCATTAAAACTATATTTTAATTAATCTTACAATTATACAAAAACTCATATAATAAAAAATCATTTAAAACAAAATAATGCATTTAAGGGTAAACAAGGTATTTTATCAAACAAATAGCATATATATACATCAAACACATATAGGCATAAAAATAAAAATCTGAATAAAAAATCAATGTTTAATTAAACCATCAACCTTCAAATTAATCAAAATTTAGTTTTATTAAAATATAACCATAAAGAAAATATTTAATATATGTTTAGAAGGATAAAGAATTATATGTAATTTTTTTGAAAGGAAATGGAAGGATACACCTTCCTTAACATTACATAAAACTAATGAAACATCACGAAGATGAAAATGAGAACCCAAGAACCACTCCACACACTGAATATCAAAATTAAAATACAATCCAACATCACACCCTATCCAATAGTCATATCATAATAAAAAATATCAATGAATGATGTTATAAAAATAGGGGAGAGAAAAATATGAAAAAATGTTCCCAAAATACAATCAAACTAACCAATAATCAGTGGATGAGTATCAACCAATGAAGAGTATCCAAAGAATAAGAATCTAGGGGAACACACCGTAAAAAATAATGTGGGAGAATTAGTCGATTTTGGATTTAATTTTAGGATGGTAGAATATAAATATTACATTTAGGTGATTTTGGGAAAGGTATGTGATTAGGGTGAGCGATTTACCAATCCATTCAGCAACCACATTCCCTCTTCTTAAAATAAATAAATGAAAAAATAGTCTGTTTTCCCTTTTTGGAAATCAAGCATTATCCATGAAAATAGTGTAAGTTAAAAATATAGACACCCTCACATTATTTCTACATGGTTTACTCTAACAGTGTCAAAATCACGAACCAAACCTCATACACTACAATAATGATTCAATGTAACTCCAGATACATTTATATTTTAGGAAGAATCATGATATGGCAATACATAAAAAACTATACATGTTGAAAAATAATATAAAATCTTACTTTTCCCATGTAGTAACATGGTTTCCACCAAAACTGTGCATATACCATAAAAAAAATTAGAAACTCCAAAACTCTAAATTTCACTATGAAGGTAATCCAAAACGAATAAAATATATCATTAATGAAGAAATAAAAAAATAATAAGTGAAAAAATGTTATGGTTGTAACAATTATGTCCACTATAAAAATTTATACTCATAGAAAGTCACCATGTTCGAGCCAAATAATAACAATGAACATGGAAATCCCAAAGAAAGTACCTCCACAATGAAACCTATAAACCGAACACATACTAATAAAAACCCCCAAACCTGGTGTGACACCTCAATCCTATATGCCACAAATAACCAGTTCCATAGAGAAAAAATGAGAACCATAATGGATCACCCCTCTTTTTAGGAATCAACATAAATTAAACCAAATAGATAAACTCATCCAAAAAAACTGAACGACAATACTAGATGGAAATATAATTCATATTTATATAAGAAAAATTCATTTCTAAAATGGGAAAAGGATAATGATTCATCCAAAGTGACACATAGATCAAAATAAAAAAAATTAAGGAAAAGAAAAACATAATGGATAAAAAAGAAATTTATTGCAAGAGAAAAAATTAAAATGAGGATTACTAAAAAACAGAATGTCTAAAGAATTATAGTATAAGAAATTAAATTTTGAAATTTTTTTTCCACTATCCCCCCTCTAAAAAAATATATGAATATATCCACTATCACCACATCAATTATAACTCATTGGGTTGTTATAATAATATGGATTTGAATTCCCAAAATATAAACAATACAATTTTACATGTGATTGGTATATTAAATTTGAGTAATTAAATGTAAAAGAATAATTTTATGGAATGGGTTTTTATAGTTCACATACCCAGCATGATGGGGATCCCTTACTAGATCTAAGAGTGGTCCGACTACCAACCACTATGGGTTTTCCTCGGGGAACCTACTCATACATAAATGCATCATCTACTATCTTCTTGAAAAAACACCATCTTGGATAAAAAGGCATTATTACCTTTCTTAATGTGAAGGACCTTTATGAAGAGAAGGTCCATTAATTGCTATCAAGGTGTTATTTCCAGGGAAAATGGAATCTGATCCCTACAATGATTAACAAACAAATTCATTATCTACTAAATTAACTAAATATCTATTAGCTCCACCAAATTTCTCATATTCACTTCATCAAGTATAATCCATAGATGATATGTAGACTTATTGATCACCCAAGTCACTTGTAATAAAGATGAAATGATCCCCTACCACTACACTGAACATGGACCCTCAAATAAAACTATGATAACCAATACCCTCAAGTCTTATAGAGTTTCCAAGGACCTAAATATCTATTAAATACCCTTCATCCACTCAATATCCTTTATTAGAACATGATCACTATAGAAAACGATCATTGGCTGAGATGATCTTCCACCACCACTAAATTCGGATTTTATGTAGAGCTAAGAACTGAAAGAGACTCCTTCAAAATCCATATAAAACTTTAATGAAGCATTATTTAGAAAAAATAAAAAACATGAAACCAAATCAAAATCAAACCATTTACCAATAAATCTCAAATATATTAGCATATTAATAAAAGACAAAAATATAATACATGAAAAACACAATACAATACTTTTGTAGAGATCGTCTTTTTAAATACATCATTTATGTTCTAAATTCAAACCCCATTTTAAATTTTTTGAAATCAAAATTATCTATTTAAAATAAAAAAATCCACAATGGAAATAAAATTTCTTTTTCTTGTTTTTAATTTCCAAAAATAATTTTCATCTAAAACCCACTCATTCCACTCAAAATCAAACTAATAGTATCACTTACATGAAAGACTCATATGTAGTGGACATGTGATTATACATGCATATGTCACATGGTATGTCACACCATGTACAAATCATTCAAAATCCACTAAAAGCATATTGAACCTTTTAATTAGACTTCATATGGATCTATACACTATGTTTACTCATTGCTTTACACTGTTTGACTATTCTTTTCATCCCATAAAATATATATACCCTCAACCAATTAAATAAACCAATAATATAAAACCAAAAATAAAAAATTAATGATGAAAAACCTAATATCCCATGGTAACTCATGGATTATAATGTGTAATAGTTCATGATACTCTTCTCATATGCACCGTCCATGTTTAAGAAATCATATTTCAAATATAGTTGACACTAAAAATAATAAAGGGATTATCTAAATCAATTTTCTCAAAAACCAACTTGCTTTATTCCCAAATGAGATAACTATTCTATTTTATGATATGTTCTACAGGGGATCCCTAATCTTAATTGGTTTCAAAAAAGATATATGGATTTAAATGATAAATCTATGCAAATGATATTTTCCAATTATAAGAACATAGTTAAATCTAATCAAGAAACTTAAATGGAAAATATTTGTTTCTTTGAACACAAATAAATATTAGTCATAATATTGTGATACCATAAATGATAAAAAAATTAAATATTAAAAAGGTAGGTTCTACAACTAAAATATTGATCACCATACATCCTCAAAACTAAACCACATTATGATCAAACATGATTCAGTAGTCAACCCTACAAAATAGCTCGAGTCTGCCGATGTCGAGTGGCACAAGTATGGTGATATCATACAACATATTAGTTTCTAGTCACAAAAATCCATACATGTCATCTCATGAAATATCATAAAATACTTTTCATAAATAAAGGTATAATATATGTTCTTTTTCATTTTCTAAATCAAATGAGAAAACTTTTTCAAAACTATTTATAATGAACTTATCAACATTACATGAAATAATTAGTAATTTAAATACCAGTTTTGATAACCTCCTAAAAGGAATAAATCAATATCTTTATAAATACATAAACAACAAGGATTCAAAACTATTCCCAAGAATTTGTGCATTCCCATTATCATTATAAAGAAAAGTGGATGCAAAAAATATATGAACATGTGAAGGAAAATAGAACAAGAAACCAATGTAAAATGAAAAATAATAAAAATACAAGGTAAATAATAATGGGAATATCTTAAACATAGAGAGATTATTTCCTAAATAGATTTTATTTAGAAACATTTGTCTATTTGTTAATGAAATCAATATTCTATCACCAATCAGATAACATTCACTAGACTGGATGGTGGCACAACTTACTATTGATAATCATTTACAGTTGGGGATATGGTCGGTTTAATTATGCCTAATTATTCATCATATCATGGAACTTTAGATGATTTCAGGATCCCGTGATAAGTGTATAAGGTAATGATAAGGGTTCATCACATTTATATCAACAAGTTTAACCAACTCATGCCAACCTACATTCCATGCCTCATACTGTCTCCCATTCTAAGTGCCTCTCTATCTAGAGGATTCACATAGGGGTTCCCTTACTTTGGAAAGGACTTGGAAGTTAAAAATAGGCTATTTTATTTTGATAATTTAAAATAACTTCCTAAATAAATATATAAATGCAATATATGGTCCTTAGAATTATAAATCCAATCATTTTCTTGGAAATACACTTTTCTTCTAAACCTTTTTCCAAAACTAAAGTGATCATCCGAACACAATTAACATGGATACAAATGGTAATTTGTATTAAGGGATTAAAAATAAAATCATTAAAAGTCAATATAAAATTATTTAGATTGCATGAAACCATTTAGCAACCATTTAAAAATATAGAAACAATTGAAGATGAATATGGGAAAGAAGAATTCAAGTAACATTGTTTAAAAAATCCAATGTTAATATTAGATAAATTTTATGGATATTCCATTTATATTCAAGATAGCATTTTTTACATTCATCTCATTAACATATGTCCCCAAAATATATATAGACAACCATAAAAATTTATATGTTTTTACTAAATAAGAAAAAGGAACCACATATTAAAGGATATGAGATCCTTTATTTAGAACCAAATATATAAGGAGGACAAAAACACATCCAAACAAAAATAAAATTTTCAAACCAATATTAAATAAAGTCAAAAAAGAGAAATTACATTCAAAAAACACAAATCCATTTAATGGATAATATGCAATTTTAACAAGACCCTAGTTTTCATATAATATGTACATATATACGCATATATATCAGAATCAATAGAAAAATACCTTATCATAAAATCACCATAATGGAAGACAATAAAAAAATTTTGTTTATAATATAGATGAATAAATAATATAAATAAAATTTATTTTAAAGGATAAATAATCACGTGGAATATTTTTAATGTATATGGATGGAGGAACCAAACTCAACGATGTAAAAATTCAATAATCTCTCAAGCACGTGACTAGGAGAACCCATGATCTAAACTTAACATCTTAAATATAAAATAAAAATAAGATATCATCATCCTCAGTACTCTAGGATTTTGAAAATGAAGAATAAATCTAAGGAGAGATGATATAATAATAAGAGAAGATATTAATAGCATAAAAGAGAGACAAAATCCAATAAAACTCACCATGAATCGATGGAGGTGAATCAAACCATGAAAAGAAGATAAGGAAGAGGGTTTTGGAGACCTTTTTGTGCTCTATAACCATATATGAGAGAGAATAGGTCAATTGTTGTTTTAACATTATGAGGGATGGATCTGAATTTATTTTTTTTGAGATTTTTGGAAATACCTAGGGTTAGGGAATATTTTTTTCCATATTATGAACCAATAGTGTGGCCTCCATTAAAAATATGCAACAACATTGAATTGAAGGGATGTATGATATGAAAATTGTGTTTTAACCATCTAAATAATGTTTGACAAAAATAATGAATTCATTACATGCCAATGACTCTATTTACTCTAACTGTGTGAATGTTATCTATCATCACCATACACCATAAGAAGGCTACATGATTACTTGTATGACTTATAAGGTTTGGTATTAACCATATATTGAATGTGTAAAAAAATGTGTACGAATAAAACTAACTTTAAATTACACATTTCATAGGTTTTCTCAAATTTTTCCATAAGTTGTAGTCATTATGAATGTATGAAACCCAAAACTAACTAAAAAATTTAATACTCCAAATTTATCAATGAACTCAACACAAAAAACTATAACAAGATCAATATCCATGAAATAAATAATTAAATAATGAAAACCAATGTTAGGGTATTAAAATGTTATTATCACAAAAACATATATAGAGAGTTATAGGTCTAAGAATAATCAAATATGTTTTCTTATTTGATATAATTTTATGACCAAAATGTTTGTGAATTAATGAGTTTTATATAGAAATGTGAAAATAATTGAGTATTTGTAACTATTAATTTTTTAGTGATGTAATATTACTAAATAATCGTTGAAAATATTAAATTATGGTTTATTAATTGGAAAATATTTGTGTTAAATTAATTAATCTTCATATTCTATATGAGTTATTTGATTTTGGGTTTTAGGTTTCACTATTTTATTTCTTATTCTTTTTAATATTCTTTTCTGATGTTTTATTTAAAATATTGAAATAAAATTTTTATAGAGACAATGTAATTAGATAATTTAATTATTATGTTTGGTCGTTAGTTGATTTTTTCAATTTCTCTTTCTTTATTTAGAATTGTAATCAATTGGTTTTAAATTATTTTTATATATTCTAAATTAAAATTTTAATGTACATTGAATTTTTAATCTATATTATTTATTGATATTAAATTGATATTGAATTTATTTACTTCATTTCAATTTATATAGTGGTTTTTATTTTTATTTTCTGCATTGTAGGGAGTATTTTATTTCAATCCCTCAACACAACACAAACACTGCAAAAAATGATCAATCTACACATTGGAAATTTTCTCTCCATATGTAAAATTAATTTGGATGTTGGATCATTATTTGCCTATGTAAATGATAATATTAAGCATATTTGTGGAATATAATTTTATAAAATCCATTTTTATGAAAAAAATATCACCTTAAGATAAATTATAGTGTGAGATAATTTCTACATAATTTTTCATAAAATAAAGTCTATGTATGATAATTTTCTATATATTCAAAAAAAATTGTTCCCTAAAACCATTTTGGGGGACAATCCATCATTTTTTAGGTGTAAGTGAATTATTCCATGAAATAGAATTACAATGCCAAGTAACATTCTTACGATCATCCTATGGGCTTTGTCTATGATAATTTATCTTATTTGATTTGTGTATATTTATATTTTGTGCCCCACAGAGGATATTTTACCTCATTCAAATAGATTCCTAATAATACCAAAATATATTAATACTCTAATCATTTTTTAAAAGGTAAACACTAACTCATACATAATCAATGAAGATTGTGGTGTCTTTTTCCTATGTGTGTCTATGTTAAACCTGAATAATACAATTGAATAGGCTAATATTTTTGACGTTTCAATTCTGTCGGCCATCACAATCATTTTATCAAAATTATATTTATTACACATAATTGAAGAAGCAACATTGAAAAACCTATTATATATGGTATGGATGAATAGGATTCATTGATTTTTAATTATGAGTCCATGTCTAGAAAACCAAAATGATGATGGTGGATTGAGTTTTGAGATCCCCACCACTGATATTGATTAATCATAAATGAAAGATACTGAGATCTAAACCATGTTTATCGAAGAATAATATGATTTCATTTACACTATAGATAAATTTTTTGATATTTTAAATTCAAAAAATTAAGATACCAAACCATGACTGATTTCATTATCATTGTTGATGAACCTGAGTAGAACCGAGATATTCTTAATCCAATGTGTAAGAGTGATCAATTTTTATTTGGATTCACTAAATGGAAATGAATATTTCCTTTGGTCATTATAAATTTTTGAGTCTATGACACTATTTGATTATTTGGTTGGTAAAAATTACAGACCAACATGGGTAGTTAAAAATAAATATAATCCCAATTCATAGTTTCATCACTAGTGAAGCTGATTGATACAATGATATTTAAGGCTAGCTATTTTCTATTTGATTCTTCTTGAAAAATATAAAATTCATAAACATAATAATTTGGTTTGTTTTTTTCATTTATTATTTAAAAATATATTTTGAGGTTAAATAATATGTATAGGGTGAAGACCATATTATTACTTATGTTCATATTTTTGTTTCTATTATGATCGAAGAGGTATGATTACTGGTATTTTTTGTGATATTATTTTTAGCGAGTCATGTATGAATGACCAAAGGAGGGACCTAGAATTCCTCAATTAGTCCCCCAACTATTTTTGATAATTTTTTATTTAATTTTTTTACATTATTCAACATAATAATTCATTGTAAATTGATGAAGAAATGTGAGGATTTTTAATGGAATCAATTTCATGGATGAATTCTTCAAGTGTAATTTTATAGCAGTTTACATTTTTAATTAATATAGAATGTCATTTTCAAAATTTTATGGCATCATGAAAATAATATTGGGCGTCAGTTTAAATTATTAATAGACTATGAGAATGTTATATATAATTGATGGAAAATATTAAAGTGATATAGATATGATGAAATCCAAATGATGAAAAAATACAGATAGTGATGACCATCACATTCACATAGAAAAGTAGAGTATATGTATTCATTATTGAATAAAAAAATTATTTCTTGAGTAGAAGTGTGTATGTCATTGAGAAATTGAAATAAACAATTATCAATGTTAATGAAAGTGGATAGTTATGGAGTGAAACTATCAGACTTTATGGAGAGATGCTTCTATATCTAATGTGATGAAAATAGAGATCGAGGCTCACTAATGAACCTTGCTGATTTACAACACCAATTATATTAGTAAAATCATAAGGATTATCATGATGAAACACTTTCGTGTTTTCGTAAATTTTATTGAGAAATAGTAATTATATCTATTATATGAAATGTTGAAATGTGATATGTAATTTGTAAATTTATATTTGGTCACTCTATTTAAAGAAATTCATCTATTCTAAGTACCTCGCATTTTTTATTAGATCATGATGATCTATTAAGGAACCATGATATTTCATGTCATGTTGGGTATTGAAGTTAATCCTCTTCATTGTAATTTCTTAATCATCGATACAAGATAGTGTGTACAGAGGGGATTGATTATAATATTGTACAAGGAGATTTTGTTTTCTGCATTTATCAGATGAAATAGAATAATGATATTATGTAGAGATATTGGTTTGAGTATTATGTTTCATTAATTGAAAGATATAAAATATTATATTATCGACAATGAAATTCATTAATAATAATGAATAATTCCGGATCTATAGAGATTACTCTTAAGGATTCTTATTCTCAATTAAATTAAATTCATCGTTACCTATTTAAATTTTTATTTTACTATTTTTTTATACACTCAAATACATTTTTAGAAATTAGAATATTATATTTTATAATTTACATAATCCATTGGAAGAATTTTAATTTTTTTTTAAAAAAAATCATGGAAAGAACCTCTCAATGGTAGTTATCATTATGAGAAAACCTTAGATGATTATATACTATATAAATTAGTTTTAATATATTATAGATCATTTCAAGTGACTAATTATTTTTAATTTAATATTTCTCTATTTATAGAGATAATTATAAGTAGTTTTTTAAAAATAATGTAAAAAACATAAAAATTTCAAAAAATCAACTTAAAAATAAATAAGAACTAATAGAATTTACCCAAACATTGGGAAATATAGTTATATATTAGAAATAAAAAACTATTGATATTTTTTGGAAATTTATTGAAAATAAATTTAAAAAATTTATTAATGAAGTTAAAGAACATTTAAATTCAATAGTATTGGAATATTTGGTTAAGAAACTGCATGAGTTTTCAATTTTTTTCCTCAGTTTTATATAGATAAGTTGAACGTTTCATATTCTAATGGAGAAATCAACTAGTTTTATGACAAAAATAACTGAAATTTCATTATAGATACGAATTATTTTCCATATGCTATGAAAAGAAATAACAGTTGACAAAAAAAAATTTAGAAAGATTTCAATATTTTTAAACATTTCTATTTTGAAATTTTAGAATATGAGATTTTTACCTAGTCCCCATGTGATATTTCTGATGAAATGACATCAAATTCATAGACCTAGAAATATTTCTATATTTTTCAGGAAGAAGTTACTTATTTTTTATATGATAATGATGATATTTTACTAATGTTGAACTCTATAGAAAACCATTTAGAGAAATAATTAGAAGATTAGGCTATCTAGTTTTTCACTGTATATATTTTAATTTATATACTTATTTTTTCACTATAATTAGTGGATGGACTAGATGATAACTCTCCTGCTTAATAATGTTAAAAAAAGGGCCCCTATATTTTCTTCCATTCCCAACTAAATATTTTAATCAGAGTACAAGTGCACGTATGCACTATTTTATTTCAATATGGACTTCAACATAAGTTTTAACCAAAATGGATTTGGGAAAGGAAGGATGTGGTGGTCTGTAACATAGAATCACCATAATATAATAGAATAGTGATCAACAACATGTCTTTCAACTATGGACTTTGTAAAATGAAACACTTATTTGGTAGTTTCCCCATGATATATCTCCTCTTTACTCTATTTATATTCGCTTATAGTTCTAGTTTTTAATTTCCAATAATGATTTTAAATTCTATAATTTTTCTTATTGATTATAAAGTGGAAAATAAGGTTTTATATAATACACACTGTTAATTTTTCACCAAAAGAATCTACAAAAATTTTCTTTCTATCATTTGGTGAATCTGTTTTAAAATATACAATGATCAAAACAAGATACAACCTAAAAAAAATTGATATCGAAATTATTTTATTAATCATTGTTTTTATTTCACATCAGTAGAATATTTTTCAAGAATATATTTATCTATTTTTATTTTTAATTATTTATAAAGATATCTATAAAAACAATTTCATTATTCACTAGTACAGAAAACGTTTTTTACGTCGGCTATTTTTCATTTTTTTACGTCGGTTTCTAAGAGACGTTAATAAGGGTGATGTTATAAATAACATTTTTGACATCGGTTATTTAAAAACTGACGTCAAAATCATAAAATCGCGATATTTATGATGACGGTTATTTTAGAACCGACGTGATAAATAAAATTGGAAGGTTTTATCACGTCGGTTATTTAACAACCGACGTTAGAAAAAGGCCTGGAAAATGGTTTATCATGTTGGTTCTTAAAAAAACGACGTGATAAAAGGATGGGGAAATGGTCTATCACGTCGGTTATGAAATAACCGATGTGATAAACTAGTGGGTGAGGGGTTTATCACGTCGGTTATTATAGAACCGCAATGATAAACCTGGGGGGGCGGTTATCACGTCGGTTATTAAACAACCGATGTGATAAACCGGGGTGCAGGGAGTTTATCACGTCGGTTTTTTAATAACTGACGTGATAAACCGGGGGAGGGGGGTTTATCACGTCATTTATTCTATAACCGCCATGATAAACCGGGGTGAGGGGGGTTTATCACGTCGGTTATTATATAACCGCTGTGATAAACCAGTGGAGGGGTGTTTATCACATCGGTTATTAAATAACCGACGTGATAACTCTACGGGAGGGGGTTTATCAGGTCGGTTATTAAATAACTGATGTGATAAACCAATTTTCAGGCCTTTAACCATGTCGGTTATGAAATAACCAACGTGATAAACCATTTCCCAGGCATTTTACCACGTCAGTTATGAAATAACTGACGTGATAATCCATTTTCCAGGCCTTTTATCACATCGGTTATTAAATAACCGCTGTGATAAACCATTTCCCAGGCCTTTTACCATGTCAGTTATTAAATAACCTATGTAATAAACCCAATTTTTATTTAAAAAATTGAATGCAGTCATCTGCTCTCCACCATAATCAACCATAAAACAAAATCAAGAAATTGTACCACAAAAATAGAAGTAGATCAAAATTAACCATGTACATAGATAACATATAAAACTTACCACCTATACAGCCCCCAACCTCATGTATACCCCATGGAAAGCCCTCCACCACCCCGTTGGAGCCCGCACCCTCATGTATACCCCATGGACAGCCCTCCCCCACCCCATTGGAGCTCCCACCCTCATGTATACCCCTTGGACAACCCTCCCCCACCCCATTAGAGCCCCCACCACACTTCTAGACTACCCCCTGACCCCCAGACAGCCCCAAACACCCTTCAACAACCCCCCACCCACCTGAACAGCACCTCCTCACCCCCTCACCCCACTTGACAGCCCCCACAACACCCCTAGACAACCACCCACCCTCATGTATACCCCATACCCCTGGACAACACTCCCACACCCCTGGACCGCCTTCCCACACACCTGGAGAGCCCTGCCCCCCCTCTGGACTGTCCCCCACCCCACCGGACAACCCTCTCAGACCGCTGGACACCCCCCAACCCCACTGAACACACCCGCCCACCCTTAGAATCCCTCCCCCACAGACCCAAATCCATACTAGAAAAACCATCATAAGTAAACCAAAAAAAGAAGCAGAGAAAAATTAAAAATTCACTTATATAACATTTAAAACATACACTGTCAACTTCAAAAAAAGAACTAAATCCAACCTAAACAACTACCAAATACAAAATTACAACGACAGTATTCAAAATTACATTTTACATTACAGACAACTAAAAGTCAATCAAACCTGTAAAAAAATTTGACCACTCCACTTGTAAGTGTTTGATGTCTTCAGCAGTATAGGTTTTAGGGTCATCAAAAATCTAAAAATGAAAAAGAAAGTAGTTAACGTGTATAATAAATAAATCAAATTGAAATATTATGGAAAATTTTAACAGGAAATCGTAATAGGTCAAAATTCACAACTGTCCCAGTTGTTATTATTTCATACATAAACCTTAACATATAATATCCCCATTCGATGAGGCCTTTTTGTTCATCACAATTCTGTTTGAATGAGTGTAAATTAAATATATTATTTTTATGTAATAAACCAAAAAGTAAAAATTATAAATGGATATTTACCTTCACATTTACATATTTTATCATTGCACCTCTTTTCATTGTGTTTTTTCGAAAGTAGGCCCATGCACTATTAGAAAATAATACGAATGGGGTAAATTTTAAATTCATTATAATATATAAAACTATTGAGAAATTGATACTTACTTTTCCAATATATTCTTAAAACTATCCCGCACATCACCATGGAAAGAGCATATCCAATAAAGGGATTTCTCCCTTAGGTAAAAAACACCTAACATCAATGGTCACTGATAAAAGGAAATTTGACTTTAGTGGTTTTTTATGTTAAAAGATAATTAACTCTTTGAGAGAAATGTGTTTCATACCCCTCAAAAAAGGCATCATCTAATATTGTGTGATTATATTCTTTTCAAATCATTCAGCAATATAAACATCTTTGTTCCTCATTCAATCCACATGCTTAAGAGGAAATCAATTGAGGGTCCATGAATCCATATTCTTCTGTCAGCTCATTCCTCTCACAAATTTTATAAAGATACCTAATACAAAACATACATAAGTATTCATTTTTAATAAATATAACACAGGGAAAAGGTGTTAAGACTTAAATGGAAAAAATTTGCACCACGTTGATGCCCAACTTATCTCTATTAACAAGATCCATGATATCATTTTTTATAATCCCCACTCTTATTTCACATCCACAAACATGAGCTTCCATTGGAAAATCATAATAACACAACAACAAATGTGAATATCTTGACAATCTGTCAAGACCATTAGAATCTGTATCTGATGTCATAACCATTTGTCTTTTTTGTTGTCTATACAATATTTCTTTACCTTTGCAGTATTCCTGTAAAAAAATTGATAAATATATTAGTTTTCTAATTATAATACAACGTTAAAAAAAATTAAATAAAAGATATAACATTCATACCTCTATGGTAATGAGTCGAAGAAGTCTGGATGGAGAAATTAAAAAATGGCCGATACTCTGTCCAACTGTCGCCACCTAATCTGTAGGTATTGGTACCCTAGCTGATCTATCTATAATATCTGGTACAGTGACCCTCTGATTCTCTACCACTAATTGTTGATGACGAACTGTATCTCCTATACAATATACCAACCCATATGCTACTATATGATGTTGATAATCATCAACATACAACTCGCAATAATTAGGAAGCTGCGGCGGAGGTATAGGATAAAAAATGGGGTCCGCAGGCTGAGGTGGGGGAGTGGGAGCTACTGGCGGAGGTGGAAGATAACTAATGCGGTCTGCAGGGGGAGGTGGAGGAGTGGGAGCTGCAGTCTGAAATTGTCTTTGCATTTCTCCAAACATAAACTGCACTGACTCTCTAATCTTGTCCTCCATCGTCGCATTAATATTATGAACTTCAGCCTTGAAGGATTCTATTTTTTTTATAATAAATAAAGTGGCATAAAACAGCAATATAATCCTAAAAAATGCATATAATCCAACTTAAATATTTGAATAAATATGTTTTTAATCAACCATAAAATCCAAAAGGTGAATTAGAGAACAATTAGAGAAAAACTGGAAATGAGAGATCATAGTCATTGAGGGGGGATGGTGTCAATGGAAACACAAAATCAAATGAACCAAGACCACTTTAGGAAGTAATCCATGAAAAAGAAAAACCTACATCAAATAAAATCGTGAAACAACAAAAAACAAACAAATACCCATTTGAAATAGAATCTAGTATCTTGATTCAGAAACTCTAAAAAATAAATAAATCACAATCTCATTGATTAAATCCTGAATTTTTTAAATAGAACAATACACTGATTTCACATTGGTTGGTGGTGCAATTATTTGTTGTATTCAATCATCAATTAGTTTTGGGATATAAAATCAAAAAATCTTGTGAAATACATATAAGTAACATTCATTATTCAAGTTCACATTCTTATTGTAAAATTACCCATGTCTATATTATCATTAATAAAAAACATTATCATTATTCTCAACTAAAATCATGAGAATTGTGATATTCCCATTTTTATAAACATATATTAATGATGTTATGATATATTTTATCATAACTAATAATATAAAAAATGGTATACTTATCTATAGTAGAGTCCTATAAGGAAAAATGGATACACGATATTTCTGTGAAATTTAGATTTTTTAAAGGGATATGATGATGTTTAATACTTCCCAGAATGGTGAAATTATAAGGGAGTTTAGTTTCTTCTAAAAATACAAAGTGGGTAAAAGTGAATTTGTTTCCATTAAAGAAAACAAATGGTTTATCATAGATTTATTAGACTCTATGAGGGTGAATGGAAAATATTTATTTTATTATGTTCCATTATAACTCTATGAGGGTCTTAGTATTGGATAGAATAATAAATAAAGTGGCATAAAACTACAATATAATCCTAAAAAATGCATATAATCCAACATAAATATTTGAATAAATATGTTTTTAATAAACCATCAAATCCAAATGGTGTATGAGAGAACAATTAGAGAAAAGCTGGCAATGATAGATCATAGTCATTGAGGCGGGATGGTGTCAGAGGAAACACAAATTCATATGAACCGAGACCACTATATGAAGTAATCCATGAAAAAGAAAAACCTACATCAAATAAAATCGTGAAACATCAAAAAACAAACAAATACCCATTTGAAATAGAATCTAGTATCTTTATTCAACAACTCTAAAAAATTAATAAATCACAATCTCATTGATTGAATCCTGAATTTCTAAAATAGAACAATACACTAGTTTCACTTTGGTTGGTGGTGCAATTATTTTTTGTATTTGATCATCAATTAGTTTTGTGACATAAAATCAAAAAATCTTGTGAAATACATATAAGTAACATTCATTATTCAAGTTCACATTCTTTTTGTAAAATTACAGATGTCTATATTATCATTAATAAAAAACATTATCATTATTCTCAAATAAAATCATGAGAATTGTGATATTCCCATTTTTTTAAACATATATTAATGATGTTATGATAGAGTTTATCATAACTAATAATATAAAAAATGGTATACTTATCTATAGTAGAGTCCTATAAGACAAAATGGATTCACGATCTTTCTGTGACATTTATATTTTTTAAAGGGATATATTGATGTTTAATACTTCCCAGAAGGGTGAAATTATAAGAGAGTTTAGTGTCTTCTAAAAATACAAAGCGGGTAAAAGTGAATTTGTTTCTATTAAAGAAAACAAATGGTTTATCATAGATTTTTTAGACTCTATAAGGGTGAATGATAAATATTTATTTTATTATGTTCCATTATAACTCATGTGTAAATATTTATTTTAGTTCAATTAATTAATGATAAATAGTTTACATTAATGGTTTCTGTTTTCTAATAAAATGACATCTTTAATATAGATGATTGATTCCTATTCTATGATAATACACTCAACAAGGATGATTCACTATATATGATGATAATTTCTTTTAATTCTCTAATCGCATAAACATTATTGGTTATCCAACTACAAAATTGTTAGATGAACCTGAGCGTTAAATGAAATATAGGATAAAAGGAATGGATGAATCAACCATTCCTCAAATTTCTTTTTGATAATGAAATTCAAATCGGTCAAATCAGGAAATATTCCTAATCTTTCCTTAATCACTCCATAGTCCTTCAATAAATAACCCCAAATATGTTTCCAACATTTGAGGATTTTGTGTCATTAAATGAAAGGTAATATATCAAAATTTGTTTTATAAAGAAATAAAAAAACAAGACACTCAAGATAAAAATGAATGTATGGTGCTAACGATATTCAAAAAGATGTAATAGGGTTCAAAATGGAAGAATCTAACCTAGTTTAAACAAAAAAAATCACAAAACATAAATATAGACTATCCAGGAAAAAAATGAATGAAATAAATTCGTGGATTCCTTACTTGAGTTTTGCGAGTTGAGATGATAGATCCGAGGAGACTAAAGATGATAAACGACGAAGCCAAAATTGGTTTAACGCAGGTCGATCGACGAGCCGATTAGGGTTTACCGCGCGAGAGAGAAGAGCCGGCAGACTGTCGATCGAAAAAACGTAAATGACAGTCCATGGGGCTTAAAATTTTTAAATGTTTTATAACGTCGATTATTATATAACCGACGTTATAAACTATTTTTTATATTTATAATGTCGGTTATTTGAAAACCGACGTAAAAAACCCCCTGTGATTTGGTTTTTTACGTTGATTATTTTATAACCGACGTAAAACACTCATAGATAACGAGTTTTTTACGTCGGTTATTTTATAACCGACGTAAAAAACCTCCCGCGATTTGGTTGTTTACATCGGTTATAAAATAACCGACATAAAAAACTCATAGATATCACGTTTTTTATGTCAGTTATCAAATAACCGACATAAAAAACCCGTAGATAACTCGTTTTTTACGTCGGTTATCAAATAACTGACGTAAAAAACCCCCGCGCTTTGATTTTTTAGGTCGGTTATAAAATAACCGACGTAAAAACCGAACACATGTGATTTGTAACGTCGGATATTAAAATAACCGACGTTAAAAAGATACTGAACACATTTGTTACATCTGTTATTAAATAACCTACGTAAAAAACCACTTTTTACAGATTCTCACGTTGGTTATATATAACCGACGTAAAAAATGGTGACGTAAATAACGTTTTCTGCACTAGTGATTACTAATAGGTTTCCATTATAATGGCCTCAATTAAATATCGATATTCTAATTATTGTACTGAATTCATTAAAATTTTGCTCAATTTTTTACTTTTAAATTATGTTTTTCATTTCTAATGTTTTGAACATAAATTTTATAAAAAAATTGAAATAAGTGGATTGTTTTATTTTGAAAATTTGTATAAAAATATACTGGTTATTACTATTATTTTGGTTTTTTTTGGATGTGTATTTGTGTAAAATACATCTATATTATTTTATAAATTTTTCCAAACACATCATTGAACATGAACTATATTACTCATATTATTATTTAGATGAATTTTGAAATTTATCACAAGTTTACATATTATTACATGATGTGAGTTGTTTTTTTATTTGGGTTTTATGAAAAACAAATTAGGAATTCTTTTAACTCTTTGTAAAAGATTTTTTTACTGAATAAGCAAATTTATTTAAAATTTTAATTAAATTCATAGGTTTCTCCACTATGGATTCAATATTCACTACTATAAAATAGACCTATACCCATGGTTTTGGGGAAAACTATCGGTATAGGTCACCCTATCCCCATGTTTTAGTTAAACTGTGGATATATGAATTTTTTGATAGCTTTTCCCATAGTCTCCCCAACCCATGGGCATATGCTACCCTATTCCCATGGTTCTCTCCAAACCGTGGGTATAGGGAATAAAATATTGCATATACCCACGGTTTACACAAAACCACGGGGATAGGGTGCCCTATACCTACGGATTTCCCAAAACCGCGGTTATAGTCATCGGATAAAAAACCTATACCCACGATTATGATAAACTTTGGGGTTAGGTTTTCTGCGTGTGAATGGGAAATTTATTTTTTCCGCTGGAACAAAAAAAATTTGGGGGAGTCTTATGCCCAATGGTTATTCCTCAATACCCATAGTTTAAATAAATATGTTTAATAAAATATATATGTATATACATATATATATATATGATGTGATGGGGTAGTGTTAAGGATGCTCGTGAACGGAGAAGTGGTAGTAAGATCAAATCCCATGGGCCATTATTTTGTAAAATATGATATACACACAGTTTGCAAACCGTGGGTATAGAGTTATGACATGGAGGAAAAACCTATACCCAGAGGTTTTCCAAACCGTGGGTATAGGTCACAGAACTATACCGACGCCACCAATTACCTCGGTTCCCCAAACCGTGGGTAAAGCCAATACCCATCGTTTTAGGGTCTATACCAACGGTTTTGAACCATGATTATAGGATCATTTTCTAGTAGTGATTCAAAAAATGTTTAGTTTTATTTTTGTGTATTGGGTTATAGAATTTGATAATCTGTACCACAATTTTAACCCATTTAATACCCATATTTTTTTTAAATTTATATTTAATCGTGTTTCAATAAATCATCTTTAGTGGTTTTAAATGTTTTCTGAATATTGAATGATATGTAGCCACATTAAGTATGTTAATTTTCCAATACCCTTGGATTTAGATATGTTATTCACCGTTGATCACCATCCTAGAAAGAGGTATACTTTGGTGAAGGATTTTTTTGATGATATATATTTATCATTAAACATATATATATAAATTTTTTATTTAAAATCATAATCATTTCAATCAAATGATTTATGAAATAAAAATATTAATCCAGGTTGAACTCATTCTTTAAATCCTTAATTCTAAGAGGTGATCAATTTATTATAAATTTTAAATTTTTATGTTTTCTCATTTATTCAGAGAGCATATTTTTTTCTTCTAATTTTGATATTCTATTCTCTTGGAGGTAGAAACTAGTTTAGTCATTCCATTGAATGTAAATTAATATGGGATTAATATTAATTCAAAATTTTAAGGTTTTTCATTGTTGTAAAACTTGAATTAGGTTTGAAATAAAAACTATCATTTTCACGAAGCTAAGTATTACCAATTAATGATGAATATCTGAGGGGGAAATTATTTTGGAAACCAATTTACTATGTAAATTCCAATTTTAATACATCAGATTTATTTTATTCCACATAATTTGACTCTATGTTCTCATGAGGAAAAAATTATTAGTATGAGATAATTTTATGTTACCATATTTGATATATTTTTTATACATCAAATATGATAAATAGTTTTGTTTTTATATAGAAATGATTTCATAATTAAGTATCATAATTTTTTAGGAAATGTTTTTTAAAATTTGTAATATTTTTAGTTAGATGATAAAAATGAAAAATTAGGTTTGAAAATTTCATTTATTTTGGTGATAAATTAATAAGTCTTTTTATTATTTTTAATTATGTATTTTTCTATTCTACGATAATTTAATTTATTTAATATACATTTTAATATTCTATTTAGATGTATAATTTCAATTTTTAATTTGTCATGTTTTATTTATAATATGTACTTAGATAATTTAATAATTTCATTTTCTACCAAGTTAATTTAATCTTATGATATCTGTGTTTTTATTTAATTTTACGAAATATAATATTAATGTAATTTTAAATATTTTCATTTAAATGTTTAATTCACTTTGAATTATTCATTTTTTAGTTAATTTATTTTAATTATATTTGTAATTTATTTACATTATTTAAATTGTTTTAATTTTTTTTTTCATTTATTATAGTGAAAGTAATATTTTACTTATAGTACTTAGTGCAAATCTCACATAGTATAAAATCATCATTCAGTGAATTAGATAATTTTAAAACATATGTAAGATGAATTTGGATGTGGGCCTACTATTTTTATTTCTCTAAGAAAAAATTATTCATATTTGTGTCAGTTAATTTTAGAAAATCCCTGTGACATAAACATTTAATATATAGAAGAGAATTTACAATGTGAGATAACATTCATATCTTTTCATAAAATAATTCCTATATAAGATAGTTTATTATATCTACATTGTATAAATAGTCTATAAGATTATTTAGGTGATTTTCCCTTCTATTGGATGTGCCACTGGATAATCATTCTACATAATAGAATTAAAATGTTGAGTAATATTTTTTCCACCATTATATGCACTCCATTTAAGACAACAGACTTATATGATTTAGGTATATTTATTTCATGTGACGCTTGTAAGATATTTTACATAAATTTAATGAATCCAATTTATACCATTCATTGAGAAGGTTGTGTTTGAGTTCGAATAGTTAACCATTGACCTAGTCTAATTATATTAAATATGAGAGTATCATGTGTTTATTATTCTCTATGCTAAACCTAAATTATATGATTACTACAATCAATATTATCCATTCCACACTTCCATTGAATTTCAAGAACTTTTCAAGACTAGTCAACCAAATATGTAAAATTGAAGATGAAATTCTAGGACTCTTCCAATATAAGTTCAAAAAAATAAGATTTATTAACTTATTATGATAAATACATGTTCCAAAAATGTGAATTAAGACTATGAATAGAGATATGAGCACCTCAAATCTAATATTTATGATTCCTAAATATAATTTACTAAGGATTCAACGATGATTACTAAGATCTAATTTGATTTCATTGTCGAGGTCTTTCTATGTTTTAGTTTTTCTAATCCATTTATTAATTCGATGAGTGTGGCTATGTTTATCATAAACATGAATAAACCCAAGTCAAAAAAAGATCAAGAGATTCCTATATTGATGATGTTTTATTATATATCAAGTTTCAATTGAGTCAAATAAACTATAAAATTTTTTATTTGGTTTGTTCCAGTCGTTGAAACTATTCCAATATTTAGTTCTATGATATTAATGACTCAAACATTTAATTGAAGATAATGATGAACCTAAGCCATATATCTATTTTTTAGGAAGATGAATGATGCTAGAATTTTTTGTATGTGTCTATTTTTCATTATAAGCATTTAGAGAAATATATATTTCATCTACTTACAAAAAAACAGTATTCACTTTGAAGCATTTGATTTTAACCAAGGCTTCATGATTTAAAAATATAAAGTCGACGAATCAAGAATTTTTTCCAATTATTAATGTTGTTTTTCTCTTACGATCAAATATATAGATTTACTGGTATTTCTTTATTGGAATTTTTTGTGAGGCATGCTAGAACTATAAGATATAGTGGAAACATGAATTCCTCCATTGTTTCATCTTATGAACTGGAAAATTGTGAACATAACATATTTGATATAATTACCCACTAAAATTCATTATTCCCTGATAATGAAAAATAAAGATTATTAATTTCATCATTTAAAATGATAGATTATTTTAGAAGAATTATATAGAGTTTTAGAAAAAATATTTTTTGCAGAATGATGAGTTCCAAATTTATTAATGATTAATAAAGATGTCTGGGAGTTAGGTGGAATTAATAATTTCTTATAAAAAATAATATTTTTGTCAATGGAGAATTTTAATTTTATATGTCATTGATAGAAGTTTGAAGATGAAAAAATACTAGTAGTGATGACATGAACATCAATATTGAAAAGTTGAGTTAATGGTTTCAGTAGAGAATAAAGTGGATTTTATATGTAAAATAAGGGAAGTGTATTTACTCAGTCATAGAAAATAAAAAATTTAGGAGATATAGGATGTGGATATCATGGGAGTGAAAATATGATATTTTCACGATTAATGTTGTAATTTTAAATGTCATGAAAAATGGAAATAAAAGCTCAGTCATGAACTATATTGACGCACAAAAATACATATAGTAGATAAAGCATGTGGAATATCATGGTGATGTATTTTTGAGTTTTAATATATTCTTTAATCTATTGAAATTTTCCCTAGAATATTATGTGTTAAAATGTGATCATGGATTGAAATTTTAATATTCTTTATTTTGATAATAATTTTCATAAATTTTCAGTTTTTCAAATTTATAAATGGGGTGTTCTAATATTTTAAAAAGTAATGTTTTTTAAATCATGAATATGCATTAAGACAATACTCATCATATAGTTTTCTCAATATTTAATCCTCGATTATGAGTATAGAGTGAGCTGTCTATGTATTTTTAGATGGATATTTTTGTATAAATCAATAAACTAAAATAATAAAGAGATCTACTACCGAAAACATTTTGTGAAATTGAATTTAATGAACTGAATAATGTGATAGATTAAGGATTTCAGTGTTTTAATTGATATAGTAACATTTTTTAAATTTGTTAATAAAATTATGAAGGAAGACTTATATATATGGATTAATAGTTAGACTATTACTTCTCCTTCTTCATCTATTCATTATTGATTATTTCAATTTTTTTCTAATGGATTACAACATATTTCAATTTCATTTCATATAAATATGAATAATACATTTTACATATTATTCAATCCCTATAAAACAACTAATTTTTAAAAAGTAAAAAAGTAAAAATCTTGAATGAACATCATAATGGGATTTTGTGTTTAGAGAAAACCATTTTATGTCTATAATATAGTTTTTAGTGATTAAAAATTACTATAGAAAAAAATTGGAATAAAATTACTCGACTACAATATTTTCATGTGAAATAATATCACAAAAAGTTCATACGATCAAGCTATAACAAACTATAAGAACATGCTAACCCATTACCCTGAATGTTTTACATGTGTAAATATTGATTAATCTGATTATATATATTTAAAACCAAAATATAGAAACAATTGAGTTCAAATAAATGTTGAAATATTCACCATAACATCAAGGGTTAATTTCATCACAACTAAGAAAACATTCACCTTAAGAAGTGTGGAAAAAATTAAATATTACATATAAAAATAGTAAGAAAAAATTTCAAGACTCATTGCTTCAATATATAAATAAATGGGTTAATTTTATATTTTTCATGTCTATACATATTTTGGCATTGAGAAACAAATTCTTTTCAAAAAATTATAGTCTCTATTAGAAATGTATGGGTTTTTATAAGGATATCATAGATGAAACATACCATAAAATGGAATGAAAAATAATTTTCTATAGAAGAGGAATACTATGTCTCTCATTAATAGATTTAAATAAATCAATAAACATTTTGAGCAACACAACTAATTATTTTTTAAATATTTTTATATGTATAAATAAATAAATAAATGATAATTGATGTGGAATACGCAAAAAATTTGTGAAGATGAATGATTAGTCTCCCTAAGGTGAATAAAATGTTAAGAATGTTTTTCAAAATTAGAATATATATGAAAAAAATACTCACAATAAGTAATAAAATAAGGATTAATTGGATTAAATAATACCTAATGAAGACATGGATATGTTTATAATTGATATAAACATAAAGGGTACAAAAGATTATCTATGTGGAAGGTGTAGCCAAGCTGGTCATTTAAGAAAAGTTCATGTACCAATCATACCTACCCAAAAAGAAATATTAATGAAGATTAATGGTAAGAGAAAAAATTCATTGAAATCGTGTTCTTTTTTAGAAAAAATATGAATAGAACTTCCAAAAAATAATAATTTATACTGTATAAATATGTACATAGTTCCAGAGGAAAATGAAATTTACAAAAAACAAATCGATTTAGAAAAAAGATCTCTTCAAATATTAAGGATAGATATAATGGGAGATGGTGTTTGAGATGCAATTTTAAACCATTATTTTGTTACTAAATAGAATGTAGAAAACCACCATTTTTAATTTTATTTGTTTATGTGTACTCACATTGAGGGAATTAATGGATATATTCATAAGGAAGAGTAATTAAGGGATGCAATCACTAAAGAGAAAAAACTGGCTCCCATCATGGAGTGAACTAACTACCTAGATAAAGGGAATTTGATATCATTCTTTTAAGAGGATTAAATATGAGTAATATTTATAAAAATATCAAATTTCAAGAAAAATCAAAACTAATGAAAACTAATTTTAAAATTAGAATATGAAGTATCTCAGTCATACATCATGCCCCCTATTTGTTAACATATAAATATTAAGGGGGTGTTGGTTTGTGGGAAATATATAAATAATGATAGTTTTGTGGGATTATCATGAAAATTTGGATTCAATTGGTAGATTACTTTTTGATATAAATTTTATGAAAAATTTAGCTGAACAACACTTATGATTAGAAAATGGAGTGAGTATGACATGTATGATTATTTATGGAGAGGCATAAGTAACCTGGGGCTTGTGGAAGGGTGAAAATTGTATCTTAAAATGTCTATGAGTTTGGAGTCATGATTCAATATCAAAAAAATAACCAAATTCCTTTATTTATCCATGGATCATGTGAGTTTTGTTAAATATAGAAAATAATTTGAAACTGTATTAGGTTTGATTTTGATCGAACACATTTCTACCCCATTCTTGTGAATGTGGCTAGTTGGAATCAATGATCAAAGAATCTCGATCATTCAAAGACACACTATATGACTTATGAAATATTGATCTTATATATATGATTTTTATCATGGTGAATTGATCTTAACTACATCCGAAGATCTGTAGGCCTTGAATTTTGTTTTTTGATAAAGCACCTTTTAAAGGAAAGAAGGGGGGAAACCCATGACATCAAGACTTAAAAAACAAAAAAGACCCCAATAAACCAAAACTCAAGATCATGAACAGCCCAAACTATAAGATATAATCTCATCCCAAAAAAAGACATTAAAACCATCATCTTTTGTATCATCACAACACGACTAACTATCTCGGGTGAAAACACAAGGGCCTGGTACTGATTCATTGACCTCGGAGGGGGTTCTTGGATAGAGATTCCCCAATCAAACTATTATCAATCTACAACTTGAGATAAGAGATCTAAATTCAATCTAAATTGATATGTTAATAGATATTTTGAATTTGGACATCCCCCAGATTATAAATACAGTTTTTAGTCTAAAAAATTGAATATAGGGTCCCCAAATATAATTATCCTTATAAATATCCACATACTGAAATTAGTAACTATGTAACATTTTCATAAATATAAATTTTATTTCATTACATTCATTAAGAATCCAAAATAAGTTATATGATAAAATTTTATCCCATTAATTGATCTAGTTGTTTTTTAAATATATAAATGAACATTGAAAAATATATTAATCTTTTCTAAATTTTATTTCCACAAATTCACTTGACACATTCAAGTACGTTAAGTATAAAAATTTAAAATATACCCCTACTATTTTTATGTATTATTATTTTTTAATAAAAATATTTTATTTGATAACTTCTTTACACGCAACATCAATATATTCTTTCCTTACAAGCAATAATGAGTTTTATCAAACTGTGTTATATTTTCAAAATTATTATTTAAATAAAAATATTGTAACCTCACCATTATATTTAGATATATTATAAGTAATAATTTATTTTTAAATATTAATTATTATATTTTTATATAAATTAAATATATTTATAAAAATAATTAATTTTTACTACTATTTGTTATGTTTTGAAAAAACCATTTTTCTTAAAAAAATGTTTTCATTTAATTTTGTGAATAAATAATTAAATTTTTATTCGCAGAATATAGAAAATTTCATTAATAAATTAAAATTAATTTATTTTAGTATACATATCAATATTATCTTACAGTGAAATTTTGAAAAAATTATGAAAATATAATATTTTTATTAAATGGTTATGAATACTTGTATTTATTTAGAATTTAAATTTCCTTTTAATAAATGAAAAACAAAAAAATTAATTTTAAATTTTTTTAAAAGTAAAATTACATAAATTATATGCTTTTAATCCAATTTTTTTCATTTTAATTAATGTTTTTTAGAATTTTGAAAAAAAACATTTAAAATTTTGAAACATTTTTCTTTAGAACAGTTCATCTTCATCATAAAATGAGTTTAATTTAAAATTAAATTGAATTGTTTCTGTGAGTTGAGTTTTCAAAATGTGATTCCGTTATTTTAATTTGAATAATTTATATTTTATAATATTTTCATATTAATTTTGTTCTAAAATTAATTTTAAACACTCTAAATATTAATTACCCTTGTGAATGTTAAAATTTGTTTTCTTGGAGGTTAAAATTAAATGATTAGTGTTGAAAATGACTCAAAAATTTCCAAAATCCATTTTATTATCATATATATTTCTTATAATGCATAATTGTTGAAATTTATTCATTTTTTTTCATTTTTAAATGTAAAAAACAAAAGTACACATATTTATTTTAAAAAATTAACAATTGTGCCACTCACCTGAGTTAATAAAGGACACCCACTATCCTCTCATATTAACACATAAAAAACCCTTTGTCTTAACCAATACATTCCCAAATCAGTTCCCTACATCAATTTTAACATCCTCAATGCATTGGTGAGTTCGTAAATCTATTTAGGGAAGGATTTCATTTAATCATTATGTTGTTTTTCGAAGAAGGATTAATGTTTTTAATAATTCATTTTTGTTTTAATTATTTTTATGACCACATAAAATATTTTTAAATTATGATGATATAAAAACATCAATATATACAATATATTTATTAATTTTTATTTGATTTTTATAACCTATATTCATCGACACTTTTATTAAAT
The DNA here is from genome assembly GCA_963277665.1 of Viscum album. Taxonomy (NCBI): domain Eukaryota; kingdom Viridiplantae; phylum Streptophyta; class Magnoliopsida; order Santalales; family Viscaceae; genus Viscum; species Viscum album. The sequence goes on from OY728133.1 coordinate 991,856,279, forward strand.
TGGATATGAAAATCATCATTTATTTGATTAGTGTACTACTGCCTCATGAATCGATATTATTCGTTTTCCATCACCACCTCCCACAGATGGATATAAGGATGGATTTATTTTTTATATTAAATATATAAAATATAATATTGTAATTTTATAAATATTTCATCACATATAAAATTTACATTCCATTTTGCGTGAATACGATGATGTTTGTCATGTATAAGACAGATTACCACCTCACGTAGCAGTGTGATTCATTCATAGTTTTCATATAAGGTAGTAAGGATTATTTTAGTGATAATAAGTGATATATACTCAATAAATAATATTTTTAAATTTATTATTGTATTTACCATTTTTTATTTCATCCTTTTAATAAAATGTAAACATCATTCAAGCATACATATGACCAACTATCTATATGAATTTTATACATCATTTTTTTCTCTACAATATATAGAATACACTAAAATCATATATTATGAATATATATGATGCTTATATAATGAATAAAAATCTATAGATTGTGGATACAAGATAAAATTATTAGGACCAATAATAAAATTCCAAGCATACATCATAAAAGATAAGTTTATCCCGAAATGTGGCTTTAACTTTGAATTTTTATTAAATGGTAAATAAATAGTCATAAGTAAATAATATAGTGTATTATATATATCATTTTGGTACTTTTTTATATTTATAGTAATCATATATTTTCTATAGGAGTTTTAAACATGTACATTTGATTTAGAGACATATGCTAAGTGATCTTTGTCTCAATTTGTCTTCTTTGGAACAAACGTTATATTATAATCCTGTATTTTTTAATGAAGTTTATATGTACATCATATTACATGTATTACTAGGATTTTATTTATTATCCTAATATTTTATGTATCATTTATTTTTATTCATTCATGTCTCTTAGGATTCAAACATACCAAAGTGGTAATTGATTTATGCTATAATATCATTGTTTATCAAGATTGTTTATGATTTTACATCAAATTCTGAAATAAATTTATATATATCTCAAAATAGAAGTGAAAGTTTCCCATCCTATGGTTATTTCCTTAAAATGCATGTTTTATTTTTATTTTCATCTAATTATATACTAAAGAGATCAAAATAATGTTTTTAAGAATAATTGACATTATTAATTCTTCAGCCCAAAATCATTTTTCTTCAATAAAAATGTTTTCCAAATATATATCCTACATATATTTTTAATAATATAAATATATTTTTTAACAAAGTTTTTATATTTGTTTTAATTTTTAATTTTTTTAGATAAACTAATTCTCATTCCTTTTTCCAAATAATTATAATTTTTATTTTTGAAAAATATTTAAAGGAACATTATTTTAAATGAATGGAATGAAAAAAAATATAATGAAATAATAAACATATTATCATTTGAAGAATACTTTATAAATGTTAAAATTTATTTACAAATAAATGTATTTCCAAAATATATTTTGAATATTTAGTTTTGAAAATTTATTTTCAAATAAAATATATTTTTTAAAATTAATAAACGAAGAGATAATTAAAAATAATTCTGAAACTAATATGGTATCTATTGATGTTACAGTTAGGTTAATGAAGATATGATCAAATGATAAAATTATTATTATTTCACTAGATGTTTTATTTTTATTGTTATAATATTTTTATGATGCTCGTTTCTCTTACATGGGTTATACCATGATGAAATTATTATGAAACCTACATTATATTCCTTGGTTTATGCATTGTTGAAATGTTGAAATGATTATGTAACATGTTTCTTTTCCACAAATAATCTTATGATTAAATGTCTATAAAATAAATTTATTTTCATGGAAAATGATATAATAATGTTTTATAAAATTATATAACACATATGTATTATTTTTATTATGTGATAGGAAGGACCTATTTCTCCCACCAATGCGTTTGGTAATGATTAAAACATCATGAGATAAACATGACTGGAGTAAAAAGTGAACCCAACTTCGTAAGGGACTCTATCCACTGTGATGGACATGGGGTTGAACCTTATAGAGTATGATGGTTTGGGGTGTATTCTCATTCTACATTTTTAGTCCTAGAAATGAGTATTAAACAAATAAAAAATGATTTTCTATTCTTATGTATATTGAACAAATCAATGACTTATGTCAATATTATTCTACTATTTCATATGTTACATCATTCCATTATGATTTATGTTTTATGAAAGGAAAATACTTTTTTCCATGACTAAATATTTATACATATGATATGTTAGGTTCTACTTTCATATGTCAATATAATTTTTTCATACCTTTATAGTCATGTTATGTTTACATATATCCCTTTTTTAACCTTAATAATCATCTAACATCACTCTTACTTATTTTTTATTCCTATAGGTTATGAATAAATATATTTTGTATGATGTGTCAATGAAGATTTTTAGTTATTAATAAGATAATGGGAGATCATATAGTCCACTAATGAACCGGTTTTTTTGTGTCCATGTATACAATGGCACCATACCTTTACAATTTGTAGGACTGTGATTATGTAATGTATTGAATATTATTATATTAATATGTAATAAATGTAAATGAAAATCATTGGTCTCTATATTTGGTATTGGAGTGTATGTTTAGAATATATTTTTTCATTGTGATGAGAATTGATTTCAAATATATGTAAGGATATGTTTAAGGATAAGTATAATCATTAGTGAAAGTGTTAGAAACTGTCCATGAATTGTGGTAATGGATATATCATGTGGATTTAAAAAAACTACAACCATATTTGGATACTACATGTGGATGTGGCTCTAGAAAAATTGTACCTTTGGTTATATAAAATGAAAAGGTTGGATTACTCAAGACTTGATGATTACCTAGTGCATGAAAATGGGCCTTGTTGCACACTTGCTTTGACACCCCCATAGGATATTATTTCTAAATTTAGAAATTCATTATGAAGCATCTTGTAGGATTTCAATAATGAATAAGAATAATCTTGGTTAATCATTTGGTTTCATGGATTAAAAAAATAATGTCATGATTTATACATCATATAAGTGATTTTCATGATTATGAGGTTAGACTAAATTGTTATAGTTTACTACATTTCTATTTTTTGTTTTAGTCAATTGCTACAACCCAAAGTAATCTTTTTAATAACAAGTGTATGGAACAATTGAATTATTTTCTTTTTTAGAGGACATAATTTATGAGACCTAGAATGAAAAATAACATTTTTATTCTCTAACATCTTTCTCAATCTTGGAATCATGACGAAATTCAAAATGAGATATAGAGGGAACTATGTTATGTTGAAACCTTAATGAGGTAACATCCAACATCATTCAGTGGATCCATTGATTTTATAGTTTCTATGTAATGTATTTGTAAGAAAAACAAATATTTTTCATTATTTCATGTTCAAGACATGAAAAATAAATTTTTGGATGTCTATCATTTGTAATGAAAATTATATCAATGGTATATTTTTAGTAAGAATATAGTGGAACATGATAAAATTGGCTCTATGGATTGGGATAAGTGGAAGAGATTATATTTAGGTAATAAATATTCAAATATTCATTATTAAAAATATGAAAGGGATTCATGGATATAAAGAAAAAGGATGATGACTCTATTAGTACTTATGTAAAATATTTTACAATACTATTAATGTATGATTGTGGAATTATCATCAAACTGAAAATAAGGATGATCTATTATTTTCTGTCAGAAAACTGTTTCTCTAAACGGAGTTAACCATAAGGGACTTCTATAAATATGAATAAATCATTCTATTTTATCTCATGGTGGAAATATAGAATGGGATTAGTGATCAATCTCATGGATTTTATAATTAAAAAACTGAATTCAATGGAAACTACCAATACCATGAAGTAATGAAGATGATCATTCCACTATGATCAATTTTGGGAAGAAAACGTGAAGGTAATTGTCTAATATGGGATATAAAATGTTTCATGTGTGGAAATTAATGGAATCATAAAATATAATGTCAATGTGAAGGGATGGATTTTTATAATTATGAAAATTGACAAAAATCACCTTAGAATGCACGACCCACATTAATGTGTCTATAGTGAATATTGTATATTAATTATGTTAATCAGTTCCCAAATGCAATGGATAAAAATGATGATCAGCATGAATAATTTCATTAGTAGAGAGAAAAAGTGATATCTCATGTGATAACAATTTTTGGAGGGGCATGTGATAAAAACGTAGAAGATGGTACACATACCATCTACAATAGAACTACTAATGTATTATTTGTCAATGGATATACCCTTTCTTTCATATCCGAATAATTTTATAAGGGTATCAAAATTACACCCCAAATGATTATATATAGAATAATAAGTGAAACCTTTTAATGGTATGATGATGAAATCTTGTGTATAGGATTCTCCCATGTTGATGTTTTTGATAATGTGATTACTAAAAATCCTCTCATTCTTCCATTGGTTGAATTTTATTTTATCCTTGTAATGGATTGGATTTTTATAAAAAAAATCCCCATTTTTTATTGATTACGGGATGTCACATTCCATATTCCTATCAAACATATGATTGTATATCTGTTTAATGATATATATGACCATTTGATGGAAATCAAATCCCTTTTGAAGGTTTTTATTCTTATTAAATAGGGGAATATATATCATATTGTTTGGTATAAATTCATCAACGATGATTTTCCAATTACCGAGGAGTTTTTTGTTTCCTTCCATTAATAACTTCCTATAAATCCACTATAATTTGAATTTGATATCTCAATATAAATTCTTACTATTATTATGAGTATTTAAAATAACCCCTATATAGTGGTCCAAATGGAGTTATAGTAATTTAAGAACTATCTTAAGGAGAACCTAGACAAGGGATTCATTCATCTATGTGTATCAAATTAGGGATCACTAGTTATTATTATTAAAAATAATGATGGATTGGTGTGACTATACATTGATTATCAAGAGATAAAAAAGATCACTATTTAGAAAAAGTGACATATACCCCATATTGATGACCTATTTGATCGATTGTTTTGATGTTAATAATTTTCCATAATAAAACATCATTATGGTTTCAATAAATTAATAGTAAATAAATAAAATATACCCATGAAACAATTGTGTACATGTTTTTGATAGTATGAATATATATTAATTCCATATGGTCTTACTAATTATACCATTATCTTCATGGATTTATGTAATAGTGTCTTTAGATATTACCTTGATTAGTCTCTGATAGTCTTTATAGAAGATATTATTATATATTAAAAGAGAATAAAATATCATTAAAACCACATGAGAATTGTAACACATACCCTAAAGATGGGGAAAATAAAAGAAAAAAAAGAAAAAGTGTGATGTTTTTATGAAATAGTTTGGGTAATATAATCTCTTGAAAGTGTATATATTTAGATACCTTGAAGACAGAGGTTGTTGAGTATTTCCCAAGGACAACTATGGTGACTGAGACACATTATTTTCATTTTTTAGATGGATACTATGAACCATTACTTGATAATTAATCTTTACTGTCTAATACACTAACCAATGTACCTTGGTAGGGATATATTTTCATCCCGAAAGATAAATTAAAGGAAATGTTCGAGGATTTGAAGAGAAGGTTTTTCAAAACATCTATGCTTAAATTACACTGAAGTGGATATTTGGTTTTTGTCTATAGTGATGCATCCAAGATAGTATTAGGACCTGTTTTAATTTAGAACAACATGGTTATAGCTTATCACTCATTATTAGTAATGATTAATGGGAGGAATTACCAACTTAGTATTTGGAGTTATTTGCAGTAAATTTTTATTTAATGATATGATGGTATTATATCAATGGTGAAATTGTTGTTTTATATATTGAACATGAATGTTGAAAGTATATAATCACATAGATAGATTTAAATATGAAATAGAGAATATGGATATAGATAATTAAAATTTATGAATACACAATGAATTTCCCCCTAGGAAAACGAACAAGGTGGTTGACGATTATAGTTGAATGAATCGTGATTTCTTTTCCAAAATGACAATAATAAAATATCACAGATTTCTATACTTCAAAGTATAGATCATTGAATATTTAAGTAAGGGGAAAAATATTATATCACGCAATTTAATTTTCAATTATATATCCATTTAGATATTAATGAGGCATAGAATGATGATATAGAGATGAAATTGAAGGTGAAATTTTTTCCAATGCTTAATATTGACCATGAATAGAATATTATGTTTCAGAAACCATGTATGTGTTCCATCCATAACTGATTTTAAGAAGTATCTAATGGAGTAATCTTACAGTTATTCATCCTGTATTTATCCTAAAAGTACAAATATGTATAAATATTTAATGAAAAATTTCTTATCAGATGTAATGAAGGGAGATATCATAGAGTTGTATCTCGGTGTCTAGTATTCCAAAAGTTTATTTATAAGAAAAAATATTAATGGGATATTGAATAGATTAAAAACAAAAGAATTGTAATGGTAAAACATCACAATATATTTTTTCATCATATTATTTATAATTACTAATGGGAATAATGTTATATGGGTTGTATTTCATTTCATTACAATGTCAACATAGTCATCCATATTTGAGAAAACTTCTCTCTAGATTATTTTGAGAGGATATAAATAAAAGAAGTTATAAAATATGATGGAGTAACATATTATAATGTATCTGATTGGGATATGACATTTAACTTAGTGTTATGGTGAATACTTCAATAGGCTCTAGATATAATGTTACCTTTAGGTACTACATATCATCCATAGAAAGATAGTCACTTTCTGAGAACAATTAAAACCACAGACAATAAGTTGAGATATTTTTCTATCGACATAAAAGGTTTTTTTGACCGAAGAATTACTACAGTTTTGTTTTCAAATAATTTTATCTTTCACTTATACATTCAAATTGATCCTTATGAATCTATTTATGGAAATTACAGTATAAATTACACTTTCTAGAATAAATTTTTAGAAAGAATGTTATTTTGAACTAATATAGATAAATAATTGGAAGAGAATATTAGAACCATTTATCAGCACATATTGGAATCAAAAATTCATTAAACAATTTATTTCGACAATCACTGGTGTAATTTGGAATTTTAATTTAGTGATAATGTTTTTCAAATAAATTCTATAAGGACTAATAAAATGTGATTTGGAATGTGGGGAAAAATAATCTGTTGGTATATAATTCCATTTTAAATTTTTAATCATTTTGGGATGGTAGCCTATCGGCTGGGGCTTCCACCAAACCTCTCTCACGTACATGATATATTAAATGCATGTCTCCTGAGGACGTACATATCGATCCTTCAAATGTAATGAACTCATTGGTCACACCACGAGATTATGATATTTAATATGATATGAAAATAATATAATTTCTATGTAATAGTTATAATGTTATACAAAATAAATACTATACCCCTTTTTAATGTTTTTATGTGAAACTACAAGTTATAAAAAGCTACATGGGAACATGAGGAAATAATATGGCCTAAGAATCCTCATTTTTTGAAACAAGGTAAGGAATATAAAGGTGTAAATTTATTTTAATGAGTTTATAATGTTACACCTCAAGTTAATATGAATTTTTTTCTTAATACATTAAATTTAATTTAAATCTTTCACTATATGCACCACCGAGTTTATATTTTGTTAGACATGACACTATGATTTAATAAACCATGTCATGTAATTAATATTTTTATTTAAATGTGACCATTTTAACCAGTAAATCAAATATAGAGATATGAATATTAATAAATTATTTTTTGAAAATTATGTTAAACTTATTTATATTTTGAAAAAATATTGATAAAATAGTACATAATTTTAAGAAAATTCTTTTTATGCTTCAAAAATTCACTTTTCTAAAAAAACATTTCTAATTTAATTTTGTGAAAAAAATAATAAAATAGATTTATAACAACATTATACAATATTGTTGAAAAAATAAACTATATTTTATAAATCATAATTTTAAAAATATATTTGAGTGATCTAATGATAATTTTTTGAAATGTTAAAATTTTCGATGAATAGTGATACAGACTAGTTTTTTAATCAAAATTTTCATTTATTTTGATGAATTTTAAATCAGAATTGTAGTTTAATGTGGTTTTTAATGTAAACATTGTTAAATAATATATATATAAATAAAATATAGGTCATTTTAATCAATTTAATATTGATTTTCGATATAATTGTTTTCAAACATAACAAACTTATCTCTTTGGAAAGCCAATTTTTCATCTCATTTAAAATTTAATTTAAAATTAAATTCATACAAATCTGTTTAATTTGAAAAAATGGAAAATATATTTTTAATAAAATAAATATGTTTATCTAATAATTTCAGGATAATTTAAGAACTTAAATAAAATTAAAATCATTAGAAATTATTTACCTTAGTTAAGGTAAAAAAAGTTATTGGGGTTAAACAATAAATATATAGATTAAAAATGACCCAAAATATCTAAAAAACCCACTATATAGAAGTATTTCTACCTTTTAATATTTAATTGTAGATAATGTTGTTTTAATATACTATATTCATTTGGAAAATGTCGGTACATATTTTTGTTTTAAAAAAATAACAAGTTTGTCACTCACCACACTTATAGATGTCTGCCAATTATATTATCCATGTCACAAATCTATAATCCATTGATTTGGATGATATAAACCACAATATATTTCTCAAAATCCATCCACAAATTTTATAGGCATTTTTTGAATCATAATCCTAATCTTGAAATGCATTTTGGTAAACCCAAAGAGGTTGTATGAAGATAAGATAATGTCTTTAGCTATATATTTTTGTTTTACTTATTATTATAAATACATGAAATATTATTCTATAATTATGATTTAAAAAACCATAATATTATATATAATGTGAAATTTATATGTTAATTTTATAACCTATATCCATATCCACTTCCATCAAATGGGATATGTGATCATTTTCATGTGTACAGTTGGCTACGCCCTTAGAAACCTATGTTATTAACTTTCTAACCCCACCTATCACGAATAAATATAATGACATATTATACAATTATATATTATATATAAGATATTATTATACTCATATATTAATTATATCACATATAACTTCTTACTCTTTATTCCATGGGAAAACGATAACGCCAATTGTGTGTATGACAAACTACGTATCAAGAAGTGATTTGATTCATTCCCGGTGGTTATTTAAGATAATAAGGATGTATATAATAAAGATATGTTTATATATGAAATAAAAAAGTATCTTTTTATTATAATAAATTATTTTCATTTCTTTCCACTTTTCTATTAGGAAAATGAAAAAAATGGTCATGTGTACATAAAACCTACCATTTCCATGAATTGTGTATTTCATTTTATATCTATAAATATAATATATTAATATAAAGAAATATATAATAAATTTATATAATATTTATATCACTATAAAAATTATATATATAATGGAAGAATGATCAAAATAATTTGAACAAAAAATTAAAACTTATCAGAAAAACATTACATTTATTATCTAAAATGTGTCTTTTACATAAAATTATTAACAAACTGGTAATAAATGGTCAATATTAAATAATATATGTAATTATATATATAATTATGGTTCATTAATATTTATATATATATATGATAATATTTCATTTATTATACTAGAGGTTTTCATCTATATGAAGGATGTCAAAACTTATGGTAAGAGATTGCTTTAATTAATTTGTCTTCATTGGGTCATATATTATGATATGAATATATATTATTGAAATAGGTATATAAAAAATAATTTAAAATGTAATATCATTAATTTATGTATTATCATGATATTAAAAGTTACATTTATTGATTTTATTTAATACGGATCAATAAAAAATGGTACCAATGTGGTAAGACTTTTATGATACAATATCATAATATATCTTGATAATTTTTAATTACTCTTACAATGATGATAGGTTATAATATATATCTCAAGAAAATCATGAAATATATTTTTATTTTGTAATTTTTTGAATATATTTTACATTCATTTTAATTTATTTATGTACTTATGAGTTTAGAATATAATTTTTATGTTAAATGGTCTTTATTTCTATCATTCATCAAAATTACATTTCCAACCATATCCATGTATTCTAACAAATTATTTAAATTCATGTTTTTAGTACTATACAATATTTTTTTCAAATTATTTTCCAATTTTATTTAATTTATTATTTATTAAATGAAGCATTAAGTCATTTTATAAATAGTTTCCGTTATTATTTTACTAAAAATGTGAAATGAATTATTGTTTTAACATATATGTAATGAATAGAGTTTCCCTCAGTTAGGGCTATTTTGTTCATTGAACATTCTTTTTTTTGAATTTAAAATTTCAATCTAATGTATTTCAAAATTATTTTATGCATTTTTATGTTTAAAAGGTTTTTTAAAAATATATTTTCCATAAGAAATGATCCAAGTGTTACTGGAAAATAATTTTACATCAAGTATAACATCCTATCATGATATTTATGATTTTATGAGTTTATTTTCCGTGGACACCATTCTTATTCATTCTCAATGTTGTTTATTTTTATTGATGAAAATATGTTTATAAATCCTTTATTACTTATACAGGTTACACAATGCTAAATTGATTATGTATCTAGTTTATTTTTCTATGGGTTATTATATGATGAAATAATAAAAACATTATGAACTTTTTTCTCTTCCATTTGTTAATTTATACCAAAATTACTTTGAAACCCAATTATTTTCAAGGGATCTGATATAATTAATGTTTTATGATTTCTTTCACACATATGTATGATTTTTATTATGTGATGGTTGGGACATATATCTCCCTTCAATTCATTGGGTAAAAATTGATATCATATTAGATATACAGATCAGGAATAAGGAGTGAATCTTATCTTGTAATAGAATATTCCCTCTATGACAGTCATGTGACTCAACCTTCACTACATCGATAGTTTGTGCCATGAACCCATTGCACGATGATATTCTTTTGAATGGGCCATGAACAACTATAAAAATTATTTTATATGCCTATGTGTATGAAACAATTAAATATCCTATGACTAAGTAATTATCAAATAGAATATAATATTTAATTTCGTTTGGATTATTGTCAGAAGAATTGACACTCAATATGATATGAGTCAAGAGTATGACCTTTGATATTAACGGTGTGGTTATCATATGTTATAATCGTGTTCTCAGACCCTTATACTCATTTCGTGTTTATATATCTCATTGTTTAAACATACAAAACATTTGAGATCACTATTTATTATTTTTTCATTGCCAATGTTATGAATAAATATATTATGTATTATATGTCTAAAAAGGATTCTAGTTATGAATAAATTATTGGTAGATGCGCTACTTCACTTATGAACAAGTTGTTTAAATTTTTATTTTTCCAAAGGAACTATAACTTCAATATCCTTATGCATGTGCCTGTGTAATTTAATGATTAGTTGTCTACTATTATGTAATATCTATGTTTGAAAATACAATGTTTCTATAAATACATTATAATTATACATTAAAAAATTTGAATTTATTTATTTTTTGTGATCAATCAAACTTGGACATATTTGGGACCCAATCAAGGTTTCATCCATATCCAAAACTCAAATTTGTTATAATTTTCCAAGATTCAAAATAAGATTTGTGTGTAACTCTCTAAAGTAATATTTGATTTATGTGAGTTATACTCTTGTACTAGGAGAATATTCTATCAAACTATTACATAAAATAAGAATATAAGGTTTAGTTATTATTATTAAAACCTCTAATGATCATACATCCTGTAATATAATAATTTTTCCTAATTATAACCCATAATGTAGTATTAACACTTCATATAATTTATCATTCGTAATTTATTTATTCTTGAAAATAATGGATAGGGTTACCTTAAATCACTAAGACCCTAGATTTAATAAAATAACTACCATATATGTATTCTAAGCCTGATATATCTCTTCCTTTTAGATGTGAATAACCATTTCATGAAAAATTAATCATTACCACAACACCAATGATGCACCAAACAGTAGATACCTTTAGAGGATATAAATTTCATTATTTTCATCTTACATCAAATTACATGATCAAATTAAATACATTAATAATGATGTCATGTCTAGAGACCAATACCTACGCTCTTATATTAGACCATCCAATGAAAAACTGAAACTTGTGATGCTCCTACTAGAATTTGTTTCATTAATATATCATCTACTCAAGACCAATAAGTGAATACATAGAGAGAATACGTAACAATACCAATCATAATAGAAATCATGATATTCTAACATCATATACATACCATCAGTATGATGTATCTCAACTATATAACATATTATTAATATTACTATCATAACATCTCATGTTTCTCATTATAGTAGTGAAAAACTATATCATGTTTCTATTATAAATATCATAAGGACATTAAAAAAAATATAGTGGATATAAAAGTATGAATTAATTTTTTGGTAAGATCACTTCTTTTATAACTCATTGTATACAAGATATGGTCATAGAAAATAATTTTCCATGTTGGGTCTAGGTGAAACCCTTTCAAGAAACTACAAAATTTAAAATACCCACATTTTTTACTATCATCATTACCACTCCCATAATAAAATAATTTTTTTTATGTATTGTATTTAGTCATTCAGGTCAACCAATCCTTCCTACATGGCTATTCTGCAATATATTAATTCATCCCTTGAATTAAATCCCCCAAGTGATGATATACCTGAACATATTCTATTTCTACAATATCTTAAAATAAAATATTCTCTAGTACCTTTGGTATGATTTGATTAACTAGAACCCAATGATTTATATTTTATATAGATTATTTTTTTGAATCATATGATTTATCAAACTCATAATTTTTAGAAATAGATTACACTAGAATCAATTATCTTTTATTTTTTCATTTATGTATCCCTGTAACTATATTAGATCAAATTGATCTACATAAAGACTAGTTTTCCCTTATTAAAAATTATACTTATTCTACATATATCAGGTACAAATTCCATTTGAATTAGTTTAGTTATATTAGATAGTAATAACTAATTCATATTTATTCCTCTTCATTTATCAGATAAATTTCTATAATTGTAATTTAAAAAAGAAATATAATATCTAGTATAAATCATGGAATATGTGGTATATCAATCCCAAAATTGTATGAGGTCGTAATCACCATTGTAATCATATCAAATTTCTTATATATGTATTCATGGGGAGATTTATATAATGTGACATTTGTAACAAATATCTTATAAATTGTTCAAATAATTTTTCAATATTAATACTTTGACTTATTTTATATGATCCATTATATCTACAATAGTTGATATTTACCCTTACATATCAGGCTACTAATATAACTCAATGTTTGGAGAATTAAATTCAAGCCATTATCAATAAACTATATGACTAACAACTTCTTTTTAAATGTTATCAATATATTTTTCTTGTTAAAATATTGTGATCCCACTATTGTATTATAGGAACCTATAATAAATTCATTCCAAATTAATATTCATGATCATGATCCATTCATTAATAAATAAATTGATCTTTATAACTCACACACAATATTTTAATTCTATTAAATCACCAACTTTTTCATGTTGTTTTATATAGACTCATTTTAGGAATTATGGTATTGATATATAATTCTCATTATAAATAAAATATAATATAATCATGATAAGTATGATGATAATATATTTAATCATGCATAATTGAAAAATACATAAAATCTATATTTTTAATGAGGTGGTGACATCCATGCATGGTATCTCCTAAAAACCTACCAATAAATATGCATGAATTAAATAAACTACAAAAATAGAAGATTTTGGTATGCAGAATCTGTATTTATGAATTGAAAATAATTTATCATTTCATATTTTTCCATTTACTACATCATTGTAAGATATATGAATAATATATCACCCATTTTGGTGAATTTGAAACCATTTCCCATTATTTTTTCTTTCCAATCAACAATGTGTCTCTAGAAAACTCTTATTCCTTCAAGGCTTGTAGAACATGTTCTAATGTGCAATATTATTTCATTTTTATGATTAAATTTATCAACGGAAATATTCCTCCCATGATCTCAAATATATACCTAAACCATTTTTTAAAAATATTTTCTATCGTGTAAATATATTGTTTTATCATAGATATTTATGTATTTTTCTTAAAACAGTTAGGATAATTGAAATATATGAATCTTGTGTAATTATTAATGAATAATATTTTATTGATTTTTTGTAAGAAATATATTTTTCTCTCGACACATAGAGTATGAAATAATTTATTTAATTCACATTATAAATCATATGATATTCATTTATGATTATAGTTGTAATATGGTTTAACTTTAACACCATAATTTGTGAAGCATTTCTTAAAAATATTACGGAATTCATTAAAAGACATCAAATACACATCCCTAAATCTCCTTTTAATAAAATAATGGATTTGATGTATAAGTAAATTATTTACTTTTAATTACTCCACCATAAAATCTTATAATCAATGAATTCTTAAAAGACTCAATATTGAACCCCTTTTACAAACATCAGATGTGTATAAGAAGAGGTGATAGTAAGAATAAATCCACTCTATATTTTTTTGATCGATGAACACTATGTTATACTATTATTTATCTCACAAACCCAAAGTAACTTATATCATTAAACCATGAATATTACATAAGTCACTCGTACATTACATGGATTTCTTAATAGAAAAATGTTAAATTATACAAATTTACCTATGAAATATAATTGATATTGTTCACAAATATAAAATTAATATATTCCTATAAGCATTATGGATTACCAATTTTTAATGGATTCATTTTTTTAACATGGTAAAAATGTCGATAATTCCCTATGTTGTTATCTCAAAATAGTCAAAAAACCATAATGGGTATATATGTGACAACAATTATTAGTTTTATTTGAAAAAGAATTATCTTTCAATAATAATGTTTCAACGAGTCTTATATTTTATATTCATAATTATATCAATGATACTTTTATTATTAAACTACTAATTTTGTAAGACACACCAAAAACAACATTTCTTCCAAAAGGAATAATGTATCAGAGTGTCAAAATAATAATGAGAATTTTTATGGAATCATATAATAAAAAATTAAAATTATATAATAACCATATACAAGTTAATAAAAATATTTCACATCTCTCTATTGGTGTAGGAATCACCATTTCTAAACCATTTAGAGAATTTACCTCGATATATAATAATATTATTCAAATTAAATGTTTTTTTATTTAGATATAAATGTGTGACACACATATCATATCTAATATCCAAGAAATAAAACAAAAATGTTACATTAACAGATTAATATTATTTAGGTAAATGTGTCATCTTGCTTCATATTCATTACATTTTCTCTTACAATTACCTTCCTAGTAATAAGAGAATAAAATAGAATTATGTTCCACAATCAACAACATTGTCTTTTGTTTCATAGAAAGATGTTGCAAAGGATCCTTTAGTAGTGTACCTTATATTAGCCTAATAACTTGTCTTCCAAATTGTCCACAACAATAACTATAATTTTATCTATACTAATATTTCTCTTTATACATGACCAATAGAAACTAATGTTTATTTTAAATAGTGTAATTTTATAAAACTCGATGAACATATACTATATAGGTGTAAAGGATGAGAGAATGTTGTTTATTTAATGATTTCAATCCAATATGAATACATATTTCAATTTTTAAGAACCCAAACCTTTTTTTCATGTATGGATTTTCTTTTCTGATGTTTTTGTGTAATATAGAAATATCAGGAAATTTAAGTAGTACTTCCCTTGTACTTCACGCCTTGTATCTTGTTTTCATGGGAGAATCTATACTGTCCGTGTAACAGCCGAGTACATGGCCGTGTGGGGTGACCTAGAGACCGCCTAAATGTAGTGCTGGTTAATGAAAGAACACGAAATTTACTTTTAAAGAACACGTTGTGTACTTTTATTTTAAATGATTAAATGGATTGGGGTCTCATCTAATTAGTAGAAACCTCTTCTTCTTGGCATGTCTCATCCAGGAGGGACTGAAGACGATGAATCTTCTCCAAGCACCTAACCTGTCATCCGTTCTCTGATTCATCCACCATAGATTATGGTGTAATCTCCACGGTGAGTTATTACTTCTTCTATAACCTCTTATCTTTATTTATCCTCTCCCATGTGATATATGTGGTTTAAATCTTTTGAAATTTTTGTAGATCTACTACATTCTAGGTCAATTCAAGGGCCAATGTTGGAGTTTATCAATATTACAGCATTGAGGTGGGAGGTTGGTGTATTTCTATATCTAGTCATTGATTATTACATGAAAAAATTCCCAATACCCTAGAATAGTGTATTGTGTGTTTAGGGGTTCTCCCATTAAATTCTTGTTATTCCATGTGTTCTTGAGTAGAGGTTGTTTATTTGTGAATAGGTTTATTTTCCATGTTATGGATGTGTTTCCCATATTTTTATGATATTGACCATTTGGTCTAGCCTTGCCTATAAGGATGCTTGTTATCCATGATTTGTGTTGTTTGGATATAACATTATTATATAATGTTGTTATATTCAAGTATATTTTAATACAAATATTTCTTGATTGTTTTCTTCCAAGTTTTTCATAAGGTTTACTTTGGCCATCGAACATTGTTGTGCATGATTTTTTACACAGGGCTCTGGGATCCTGGTATAGTATTCCATAAGGGGAATGGATGCTGAGGGCTTACCTAGAGTTTCTATTTACTTTTATGTTGACAGACCAGGTGGGGGGTTGTGGCAAGTTCCCCTTCAGAGTGTCTGTAGATCCATGTTGCGAAACGACATGGGTAACTGGACGTTGGGTTCTACCTCAAAATGTCTGTAGTTTACCTATAAAAGACCATATGGTGAATTTATAGATAGTACTTCCTCAGATTGTCTTTTCTAAAGTTTAATCAGAGGGTTTAGACTCTGAGTACATCCTAAAGGGCTTCTTCTGTTTGAAAAGTTGAACCAGAGGGTTTATGCTATTAGAACTTAGAAAGAGGGTTACCTGAGATTTTTTTCGTTGAACTAAAGGGGTTTGGCTATGATTGATTCCTAGAGTGTTGCATGGTTTTTATTAGGGACTGACTTGATATATGAAAGTGAATGCAGTTGAAGTTGTATGACTATTTAATTTTGAGTACATCCTTCATTAATTCTTCATTTTTCTTATTTCTTACCATATATATTCACTAATTGTCAGTCACTGATCATTGGGTTTTTGTTACTAGGATTCACCTCAAAACCTATTTTCTTCGAGATTTTAGGACCAAATAGATTATATTGATGCAGGTATAGATAAGGAAAACTTCCCTTCTTCTTCAAATACTTGACTATAGTGGAGCTGAAGAGCATGGGACCAAGCTGAGTCGTGCGATGCTATTGGAGTTTATTTTTTTCCTTGTATTTTGGTTTAGTACTATATTCCAGCAATGTGACTTGTTTAGCTTCTTTCCTAGACATTTGTTTATTTCATAATTTATATATATGTGATCCAGTTGGTTATTACTTCTAGTCTTCCACTGTTTACATATTGCATGTTATCACAGATTCTTCTATTATTATCTGTTACTTTCCATTGCATTACTCATCCAAGGGGGGCATAGTTTCCCCACAATCACACCAAAGGACCTCGCTTCTAGTCAATAGCCTCTGGTGATTGGGGAAATGTGATTGAGGCCTTTTGACCAATTGGGTACGGGGCACCTATGAGGAGCACTGGAATCGGGATTTTACAATGTAGTATCATAGGAATTATTATCCTCTTGATTTACTATTGGGAGCCTACAATCAGGGATAAGATGAAATTGGTAGATGGTAATAAGCTATTCCTAGAAATAACTAACCCGTGTATAGGGAAAAGTTATTTTACCTAGATTATTTCAATTTTTTGGTTTTTTCTATTATTATTGTTGATTGGTTTCACCGTTATGTGATTCACATGTTTTGTGCTATTATTCTTGATATTATTGAGGATCTATTTCAATTGGAACCCTATGAGATGAGGGTATGCCATCTCATGCATCATATAGGCACTTGATAGATATCACATGTCATGAATTCCTTTCATACCATTTAGGTTGCATTATTGATTTCATGTTTCATGAAAGATGTTGTTCTAGATATGCATGATTTTGTGATAGATACCATGATATAATTCCTACTACTGGATAGGGTATTGTATTATGTAAGGTTTTGTTTTAATTAAAGACAATCTTTGGTTTTTGAGGTGTTATGGGCCATCATGAATTAGAATTTGGGGCATCATTGCACTATTATGCTTGTATATGACATGTATAACATGACAAACATTGATTTGCGGGGAGTATGGTCCCTCACTGATTTTAATTCATCACTATAATGTTTGTTTCAGTGTTTTATGGGAATTCAGAGTAGTTTTTGAGGCTTACTATCCAGAAAAAACAAAGAAATGCATGATGTGTATTTCCTAATACACGCCATGTGTTCTTATGTTCGGGAAGGAACAATTTTTCTTATGTTCACGTAGTGTAATATATTTTCATGCCTTATAGTGTCAAACTATGTCCTTGGATGTGTGGGCAGAAACCTGGGGCTGGGAAATTCATGGTGCAAAACGCCATATACCGGACTTACTTTCCATATGTATAGTCCATGTGTCCCGCTGTGTGACCAACGACACGAGTGGATTATGTGTAGTTAGTACACACCGTGTCTGGAAAAAAGATGTTGTGTAGAGTCAACTGTGTAATCGGTCATGTGAGTAAAAAGAAGGGTTAGTGATGTTCCTTCTAGTACATGTTGTGACTTGCACAAACACGTTTTGTAGTATTGTTCTTGGAGAACCATGTGGGTTATGTCATGTAGAAGAACTTGTCCAAGGGAAAACAATTCAAGGAAACATCGTGTATTGGGAGAACATACCATGTGTAAGTGGTGTTACATGACCAAGGTTGGCTGGAGTAAACATCCATGTGAAAGATTAAGGGAACACGTTGTGTAAAAGTTATACACGACGTGTATCATCCTTTTTGGAATTTGGAATGATTTATTTATCATGTTCCCTTTTTTTCACTTCTATTTTTCAGTCCTTGTTAATGTTTATCTAGTGTTGGATTTTGACATTGAAGAGTCATACCACTATGACTTCATCTAGTTGTATGCCAATTATAGGGTAGTTATCAGACACTAGACATGGTAGATCAGGAACTGCCAGCAAATACTCCAACTGTGCCCGTTTGGGCACCATCTATTATTTTGAATATAGGTTTCGATGCATAGTTCTAAGATGGGTTTATGAGGTTCATTAAAACCTTACGAGGATTACCTACTCCTACCACGTCTATGGAATACTTGACACATGTCTTTTAGCATTATAATCCTAATACATTCTCAAGAGATGGAATAGCTCAGGCAGTGGAATAATGGTTAGAGGCCATAATTTTGATCTTTGATCATTTGGAGATGCCTCCAGAGTGGAGGGTGAATCTCACTACATATATTCTAAGGTATTCCTCT
Organism: Viscum album; assembly: GCA_963277665.1. Taxonomy (NCBI): domain Eukaryota; kingdom Viridiplantae; phylum Streptophyta; class Magnoliopsida; order Santalales; family Viscaceae; genus Viscum; species Viscum album. Next base: position 991,875,993 of record OY728133.1, read on the forward strand.
ATAGGAATGTGGTATGTGATCTCACAGGCAGGATTCACGGTGGTTATGACTTGGGATGAGTTCCAGCGTGACTTCTATGATTACTTATGCCCGATGCCTTTAAAGGCCGATAGAGATAGAGAGTCCATGAGTCTCGAGCAGGGTACTCTCTCAGTAATTTAGTATTGTTAACACCTCATAAAGTTGGAGTGATTTTCACCCATTCAAGGGGGGATGAGTTATTAATGGCGAGGAAGATTGAGGATGGTCTCAGGCTCAACATATGATCTTTGGTGAACATCATCAGGTTGACTTCTATATTCTCTATAGTTAACAGGGCACTGATCATAGAGTGAAATATGATGGATTATGGTGTTGGGATCTAGGGAAGCTCCGCATCCAAAGTTTGTACCCCTCATACTGACAGCAGGAATCATCGTAGGGAGTCTACGTGCGGGGATCCAAGAAAGAAGGATAATTCTTTTAGAAGAAAGGTGGTGTGCTACCATAGTGGGAAGAGTTGGAATATGAGGACAAAATTCTCTAGTGACCCAGTATAGTACCGATCTTGATGAATGAGGGGTCATATTCAATGATTTTTGCAGTTTTTATCACAATAAGATGCTGATTTAGGTTTTGTCCCAACTCCTCATACCGGAGCAGGGCTACCAGTTTCTCATCAGTTTGGGAACATCAATTCTTCTGGAAATTTAGGCCGAGGTGGAGGTCACCAACGTGGTATTTAGTCAGTAGGCTTCCAACGACAGTAGGGTGGATCAGCTCATAGTGGTCAGGTAGTGTCATAGGGCCGCAGTATTGGCCACACATTTGTAATGGAGTAGACCTAATAAGAGCAGGATCTCAGACCCTCTACAATTCGTGGTACGATTCTACTTTCCTCGGTTTTAACTTCTGAAATTTTTGATATAGGGTATTCCCAGAGTTTAATATATGTTGATATTATGGAGATCCTTGGGCTCAATACCCTTACTTATGATGATGTCTCAACATTTTACACTCCATTGGAGAAAATAAAATCTAGTGTACATTAGTGCAAGGAGTTCCCTCTTGATGTAGGTAGGTGTCACTTCAAATGGGACATTTATATCTTAGAAATTATGGGTTATGATTTCATTCATAGGATGGATTGGCTAGTTCCCTTCCAGGTAGTTCTCGACAGTTATCACAGTAGGGTGAGTTTCATATCAGTAGAGGGTTATTAGTTTTTACACAAGGAAGAATGGGATGTTCAGGTCAACAGTGTAGGATCCAAAAATCGTGGGCTGGGAGGAATTTCATCCCAGATTACAAGTCTATATCTGGATGACCAAGGCACTCCATAGTTTGAAATTCCTCCAATGGTCGATCATTTCTGGGATGACATTCCATAGGACTTTTATAGTTTTCCTCCATTGAAAGAGGTGGAATTTTCTATTGAGAATGTTCTAGGAGTACCATCAGTGTCCATTTCTCCTTATAGTTTAGCTAAACAAGAGTTACAGGAGTTCAAGAAGCAGTTAGAGGAGTTACATGAAATAGGATTCATCTGACCCAATAATTCGTCTTGGGGTTTTCCTGTCTGGTTTTCATAGGAGGCCAGTACCATCAAACATTGTGTGGAGTATAGGAAGCTGAACCAGTTGACTATTAAGAACCGATATCCATTATCGAAGATTCATGATCTCTTCGATTAGCTTTGTGGAGCCCATTTGTTCTCAAAGATTGACTTGTGATTCATTTGTCATCAGTTGTGCGTTAGACCATCGGATATACATTTTACAGACTTTTAGAGTAGTTATTGTCTTTACGATTATATAGTTATGTCATTCAGCCTCACTAATGTTCCTGTAATATTTATAGCTCTGATTAACCGACTATTTCATCCATACATAGATTCATTTGTGGTATTCCTCATTGAAAATATCTTGGTGTACTATCACACTCGACACGACCATGCTATCAATAATGATAATGTTCTGAGTACAATAAGAGAGAACTAGTTATATGATATGATCTCAAAATGGAACTTTTGGGTGGACTAGATTCACTTTATGGGTCATGTTATATCTGATAAAAGAGTATCAATATAACCATATAAAGTGAGAGCATTAGTTTCCTAGTATCAACTGAAGATCTTCTTTGTTGTACAATGTTTTCTAGGGTTGTCTAGTTACAATAAATGTTTTATAAAGGACATATCTGGAATAGCAGCACCACTAAAGGGCCTGACTAATAAGGTTGTGAAGTAGTTGTGGTAAAATTCTTGTGAGTCCCCATTTATGATGCTGAAAGGAAGGTTGAATTTAGCACTAATACTAGTTTTTTCAGATCCTGGAAAGACCTATACTATATACTGTGATGCATCAGGTAACAAATTAGGGGAATAACTTATGTAGGGTGAATTCATCATTACATAGGGGTTTCTATAGTTGAGGCCACATGAGAGGAATTACCCGACACTTGATCTTGACAAGGATGCAGTCGTTCATGCCTTACACAGTTGGAGAAATTATCTGTTAGGAGATCATTTTTTAGTTTCTACCATCCCCAAAAGTCTCAAGTATATTTTAACTCAGCTTGATTAGAATTTGATAAAGTGAAGGTGGGTAGAGTACATTTAGTACTTTCATTTTGAGCATTTCTATATGCCTGAAAAATACAATTCATTAACTAATTCACTGAGTAGAAGGACATAGATACCAGAAGTTCAGGAGGACAATAGTGACTGGCAGCTTATGGTTCTATTCTAAGAGATGCCTTTGGTGGGGCATGATAGACAAGAGTAGATGTTTCATTTTTCTGGAGTTGTTACCTCTACTATACTTGATTGAGTGCGAATGATTCTTCTAACATACATTTATGGCCTAGTCCTATGGGAGAGTGTGCCAGGAGAGGAACCTATTCCTGGATTGACCATGGGTGAGGATGAGAACTTTCACTTTCATGGGAACGTATGGGTGTTAGAAGACATACACGAGATGTTGATGTAAGAATTTCATTCCTCTATTTAGGAAGTTCCTCATGGTGTCACCAAGATGTATCAAGATCTTCACTGTTATTATTGGTCACCATGTATGAAAAAATATGTTGATGGGTTTGTCATGAGGTGTTCCACATGACAGCAGCTGAAGGAGAAGCATCAACGACAAATAGTTCTTTTGTAGTAGTTACGTATTCACAATTGGAAGTGGAATGATGTCGCGATGAAATTCATGAAAGGCTTAGCGTGGTCACCTTGAGGGAACGATGCAGTTTGGGTTGTCATTGATGGACTCACGAAGGATGCACACTTCATGTCGATAATGGAGAACTTTAGTGTAGATGAGATGGGAAGGTTGTACATCTGGGAGATTTTTTTCCAACATGGGGTTCCATAATCCAATGTTTTAGAGATGGACACACATTTGACTACTTAGGTTGGGAAAGTATTACAGAGGGCTTTCAGAACACTAGTAATTTTGAGTACAGATTACCATCCCCAGACCGATGTCCCGCCTGATCGTACAATACAAGTGTTGGAGGACATGCTTCGAGCATGTGTCCCAGATTTTGGAGGTTCTTGGCAGAAGCACATACCTCTTTTGGAGTTTTCCTATAATAATAGTTTTCCAGGAACTATTCTGATGGAACCTTTTGAGGATTTGTACGGTAGGACATGTTGATCACCCTTATATAAGATGGAGGTAAGAGAGGTAGCTATGTTGGGACCTTGTATTTTTCAAAAGACCATAGAGTCGGTGGAGTTGGTTCGGAAGAGGATGGCTACTGCATAGTCATGACAAAAGTATTATGTTGATCGACAGAGGTGACCTTTAGAGTTTGAGGTCAGAGATCTAGTATTTCTACGTGCCACACTATGGATGAGAGATAAGTGAATTAGAGAGAAGGGAAACATTCTTTGAGATATGTTGGACCCATTGAGGTTTGGGAGAGAGTTGGGCCGATTGAAAATTTGATGTAGTTAATTAAGAGGTAATGGGTATGCATGATTTATTCCATGTTTCACATCTATGATGTTACATCATAGATCCATCTTCGATTTTCCAACCTAAGGAGGTTGAACTAGTGGTGGACACATTGTTTGAGGAGTATCTTATCTAGATTGTTGATCATACTGAGAATGTTCTCTGTGGTCGGTATATTCCTCTGGTAAGTGTTCTATGGAAGCACCAGTGATTATGGGACGAGACATGGGAGAGGGACGATGACGCACGATCATAGTGGATGGAGTTGTTTGAGGATCCGTCTTATATGTCGCCTTTGTAGGGAAATTCAGGGTCTAATTTCTTTAAGAGGGATGTTTGTAAGAACCTGTACCCTATTTTCAGGTATGGGTTTTCTATTCATTTGTTTTTACGATAGAAATGAGAATCTAGAAATTTAAGAGGTAGAAACTATGTACATTGAAGTAGGTGCCATGTATTTAGTTGCTGCTGGTGACTAAGTATTGGTCACGTAACGCTGAGTACATGGTCGTGTGGGGTGACTTGGATACCATCTAAAGTTGGAGATGGTTAAGGAAAGTACATGCCATGTAATTTTAAAGAACACTTCATGTACTTTTATTTAAATTGATTAAATGGATTGGGGTCGCCTCTAATCGACTGAAACCTCGTATTCTCATCATGTCTTCTCCAGGAGTGACCGAAGATGAAAAATCTTCTCCAATCCCTCAACCTACCATCCGTTCTCAGATTCAACCTCCATAGATTGCGTTGGAATTGATACAGTGAGTTCTTCCTTCTTCTAGAGCCTCGCCTCTTAATTTATCCTCTCTCATGAGATATCCTTGGTGGAAACGTGTTGACGTTTCTATAGATATACCGCGTTCTAGGACAATTAAATGGACAACGTGGATTATATCGATCATACAACAATGAGGTATGTGGTTTGTGCTTTTCTGTTTCTAATAATTCAATATTATGTTACGAAGTTACCAATACCCTATAATTGGGTATTGTGTGTTTAGTGGTTTTATCCCGGTAGAAGCCTTCTATGGCTTGTGTTCCTGAGTAGAGGATTATTTTTTGTTAATAGGGTTATTTTCTATACTATAGATGTCTTTCCCATGTTTTTTTTGATAATTACCATTTTTTATAACCTTTCATGTTAGGATTCTTTTATTCTATGCCTAGTGTTGTTAGGATGGAGTGATATTATATGATGTTGTTATATAAATGTAGTGGTTTAACCAACAAGTTCTTGAATGATATTATCCAAGTAGTTCATAAGGATTACATTGGATATTGAACATTGTTGTTAACTATTGAATTACACAGGGATTTGGGAACCTATTGTACTGAAACATAGGGGGGGTGGACACTGAGGGCTTCCCTAGTGTGTCTGTTTACATTTACGTTGCGAGACCATATGGAGAGGAATGTAAGTGCTCCTTTGGAGTGTCTTTAGTTCCATGTTGTGAAACCATTGGGGGGAATTGGATGTTGAGTTCTTCCGTAGAGTGTCTGTATTTTACTATTATAAGACCACAAGGAGAACTATTACTGATTTCTTCCATATAGTCTCTTTTCAAAAGCTAAAATAGAGGTATTAGACTATGAGTACTTTTCAGAGGGTATCTTGTGTTTGATAAGATGAACCAGAGGGGGTAGGCTATGAGAATATACCCAGAGGGTTACTTGAGATTGTGTTGATTGAACAAGAGGGGTTAGGTTCTAAGTACATCTTTGAGGGTTACTGGTTTTTGATTAGATGCAAACATGATATATGAAAATTACTGCAATTAAAACTGTAGGATTTTTTACTTTTGAGTACTTTATTTTTTTATAATTCATTTTTCTTATTTCATACCATATACATTCACTCCCTATTAGGCATATATATTTATGTGGTTTCCTACTGGGATTCGTCTCACACCCTATTCGATTCATGCTTTTAGACCCTAATAGAATATATTGCTATAGGTATAGATATGGGAAAGAACCCTTCTACATCAGATACTTTTCTACTATGGAGATGGAGACCATTGGTCCAAGCTGAGGCTTGTGATGCTGTTAGAGTTTATTGTTTCCCTTGTACATTGGTTTAGTACTATATTCTAGCATTGTTACTGGTTTGGATGCTTTCCTAGACATATATATCTTGAATCATTTATATATATCTGCTCCAGATTGTTATTACATATATTATTTTGATGTCTACTTTTTGTTTGTTATTACTACATAAGCTATTTTTATATGTTTTTTATACTGCATTGCTCTACCAATGAGGTCATTGTTTCCCCACTGTCACACCAAAGGCCCTCAAAACTAGTCGGTAGCCTCTGGTGTTTTGGGAAATGTTCTTGATTCCATGTGACAAACCAGGTATGGAGAAACTCTGGGCAGCACCCGGTACTGAGATGTTACACAATTTACCAATATTCAGTGTAATCATAATCTCATTTTATTTTTCATTAAAAAATTCCTAGAAAACTCTTGAGAGATGAACAACAATGGTATAAAATCCAATTCCTCGTATAAAATTCCAAAATCATGGAAAATGATGCTTTCGTTAGAATGAATAAATCAATTTAATCACCCATGAGTTTCTTATAAGCAACCTTTTAGACATCAAATGCTTCATATGGGGTATTAATTGGTAGTGGGGAATCTAGTGTATATAACATCATATTATCTCATTGTACTATATGATAGTTCCTATGTTACACTTCAAATTAGTGTACTTTAGGGCATATTCATTGTCCAAAATATATCATACTAAATTTTTGTTATTAATTTTAGTTTTATAAAAAAAATATATACATCTATCTTAACTATCTATTTTTTGAAATTATATATTTTTTAATCTAAAATTTCTCCCAATATATTATTGAATCTTATTATCCCTCAACGTGTTCATTTGGAATACCTAGATTTTTTAGAATTATACTGGTAATGATCCTTAAAACCTCTCTTCATAGTCCAATATATGGATACCACACTAATCAGAGAGATTCCAGGTTGGATATTTGATATCAGGGACATTAAATAAGGGCCCCTTATTCTGTTGAGTGGAATTTCATATCTAGTAAAAGATAACCTAGAATTTATCCATGCTTCACCATTAATGTTTTTAAAAACTAGATATGGATATTACTACACTGACGATTTTAGTTACGTCGATCCAAAAATATCATTAGAACACCCTTGAAGTAAGAGGCACCATCAATAAGGGATAAAGAGCATCTAAAATATCCATTTTTTAAAACATTTTTGATGGATTGAATTAAATTTCTTAATATTTTATTTGAGAAATTTTACTATTTTTGGTTTTTTGAAACAAAAATATTATTTTTTTTTATTGTTATATTTCATCTCACACCCAAAAATAATGAAGCATAAATTGAATAAACTTATCTCATTTGATCAGTTATTTTATTTAAGAATGCTTGTTAACTATTCTGTGTGATCGTTTATCATCTACACATCCACAAACAATAAACCATGCATAATAAAACAATCCAAAAATTAAATGTATATTATATACTTCTACTAATTGATCCATCTAGTGGATGATAGATCAACTATGACCCAAGGGGATCTACATGAGCTAAGAACCAACTGAATTTTTATATCCCATCAAACACCATCACATTCTTCTTGAATTCTTTCCATATCAATTCTTGAAATGAAATGTGTTATCCTAAACTCCATTAATTTTACAATTAATAATCATACATTAGAGAGGGGGTACATATGATGCGTAATTAAATTTTTATAACTTAAAATGTCAATATAAAGGAAATTATAAATTTAGATATTATGGGATTGCTCCAAAAACTTTTTTAAAATATATTTAATAAAATATTTAGACATAACAAATTGAATAGAAAAATAAAAATAATATTACTAAATAAAAAACATGTGCATCTCAGTATCATAATATGATCAGTGAAAATAAATAACATTTTCATAAAAAAAATTAAATAATTTTAAATTATTCTCGATGGTATTTTAATCATGTAAAATATTATAAAGTTAATTTTAGTTATTTGTTGATACATACTATGACAACCAAAACAAAATCTATTACATTTCATAATTTTTACACATTCATGACATTGTTTTGATTTTATCAACATATATTGGAAGTAAAATTGGTCCATTGAGTTAAACCAAGGTCTAGAAAAGGTAATATAGGTAAATAAGTTTAATCTTAACTCATAATAACTATTTGGTTTGATTTATATAAAATTTATAAATATCTTTAAAATATATATTTTTTCCCAATACTTGAGCCACCCCCTTTGAGGCCACCTCATTGAAATCCCCCCATGGGTTAATTTTCATCTGAATAGAACATGTGTCACTATTCAAATGAATCATAATTGACTTTGTAATTTTTTAGTTTAAAAAATTATAATTATATTTTATCATGATAATTATTCGATCGTTTAATGATTGTAACATAGTAATTAAAATTATGATCGATGTTGTTTAAGTATCACAAAGAAAATATTGAACCCCTTCACATGTATTCTATAAAATTTATTCACAATTTTGAATCAAATATTTCTAATATAATATGATATAAATTGAATGATCCCAAGGCATGTCAAAGTAATAAAAACTATATTTTATATTATTTGTTGTTACGAGTTCATATAACAACATTAATTACGGAAACCCATTTCTCAAATTTAGTCTTAGATCATGTGAGAAATAATTTAAGTATTGAAAAAAAAACTTGTTTGATTTTTATTGAATCGTTTTCCACTCATTCTTGTGATCATTTTTTAACGAATGAGAGGTATGAACCAAAAAGATTGTTAGATCATGGTCCATAAGCCTGATATAATGTTGATATTAAATAATTGTGTGCTAACCTGAAGAATTGAAGTGTCCTGTGATTTCAACAGAAGCATGGGACACTAATTCTTCAATCCTGGATGATTTTCTGGGATAAAGGTGTTTCTACCATAAATATACTAATATACCTTAAAAAAATAGTATTCATTCATAAAATATATTTCACTTATAATAAATTAACACCTATGAATACCATTATTATATAAATTTACTTCATAATATTCTACACTGAAATAATATTGAATTAATTTATTATTTGTGATTTATCAAATTTGGATATTTCCCAAAGCCAACCAAAGGGACCACCATATCCTAAAATCCAATTTAATAGAATTGGACAGGAATCAGAAGAAATATTTTTTATGATTCTTTATTTATATATATTGATAGTAGTTAGATTTAATCATAGTCTAGAAGTGTAGTCTAGAAACCCATAAATAACCTTAAGGAGATAAGGTTTAGTTATATCAATGAAGCCTCCTATGAATACATTCCATGAAATATATTCAATATTTACCACTATATCTCAAAATATATGATGAAAATTTCATGGCTTCACCCTTTATTTATTTATTTATGACCATAGTATATTTTCATACATCCAATCAACATAATCATGGATTTATAAAACAGACAACCATCCTGGTCAACTGACCCGTATGTATCTATTCATTTTAGAATTAATAAATAATATCTTTGGCATTCAACAATTGCTTTACCAATAAATATGAACCAATTGAAAGAAAAAATTCCACAAAATAAAGGTAATATTTTTCATTTTTAATCATGTTAAATAATTAAATGATGAATATTAATAATAATTCCACGTCTAGAAACTTATAATCATGCTCATAGATAAGAAAATCCAGTGACACCTAAATTATGTGGTTTTTCTATTAGTGGTTCAGTCTACATAATATTCTCTACCTGAACCATGTTAAAAGTTTAGGAGAAGATGTATCATTGCTTATGACCAACCATCACCAATTAACCACACATCATCTGAGTTCCATCATTATGATGTATCTAGACCATAAGACATTTTTAAGATTACTATCATAGTATCTCATAGTTCTCATTATATTTGGGGACTTCTATAACATGTTCACATAAAAAATAATATAAGTAAATCACAATGTAAATAGTTGGTGTAGATATGTTAACACAATTATTGTAAGATCACGTCATATTGAAATATATGTATACGTGACAACATAATATAATATTACAAGTCAAATTGGATTAAGGATGTCAACTTTCACCCCATAACCTGTATTCTATGGTGACGTTAGGATTATTTTTCAGATTATTTTTCTTATTTATTCTTTTAGTTAACTAACTAAATGAACAGTAGTAAGAATAATTTTCAAACCAAAACTTAATATATAAGATAATTATGATAGAATTTAGGTCAAAATTGTGAGTAAATTTTTCATAAAAACATGGATGAATCCTGATAGTGAGTACAATTACTTCCAATATAACATGTTTCATTTATTTCAAATATCAGGGAGAATAAATGATTTTATGTCCACATTTTGAAATGAAGGATTAATTGAATTTCTAGACAATATCATGTGTGGATTATATATTTTTTATTAATAAAGAAGATTGTTTTGATGTTAAAATACTACTAATATATTTTGGTGATGTAATATTGATATTTTGAGATGATAAAATCATATATAGAAAATGAATATGGAGGTTGGTAGTTTGAGACATTGGATGGAATGATTCATGTATGGATACTATATATGTGATTATATATGTTTTTATATTTATTTTAAAATCCAAGGGCTGATAAATGAAATCTCTTTCCAATATTTTTAATAGCCTCTAAGATGATACAACTAGTTTAGAGATTAATGGCCATTATCCCACGATCAGAGAAACCATCCACGATGAATTAATTTCTCATGTTATAGTTCCAGATCATAGATACATTGGAATGATAATTTATATTCATTTCAAGTTATTGAAAATAACTCAACGTGAGTTCCCAAAAAAAGTAAAATTTTGAAAATATTCAAAATACTATATGGAATCTAAATATGGAAATTAGTCTAGATATATGTAATATTCTTCCTATTGACTTTATAAAGAGATTTACATATTTAAAAATTGTAAAATATTCAAAAAAACATTCAGACCAAGACATTGTAATATTATTCTGATATTATATTATTTTTCTAACTTTGTAATTATAAAAATGAAGAATCCCCAAACATTGAAATTATTATTGAGATATTTTGAAAATTCAATCTATACATTTAATTGATAATATACTTTATATAGGCGTGTAAAATTAACGAAATAATTAGATTAATAATTAATAATTCCATAATGTATGATTTGAAGAGTAACGTTTTGGTAGAGTGAATTCCAAATAGAAAACAAATGTTCAGAAGTGTATCATTGTTAGGTCCACTAGGTAGAATACTGTATATGGGTGGTGAATCAGGGTATGATAGATTAAAACATTTTCCCTTCTGGATATTGATTCATTTTTTTAGAAAACTAAATTCTTTATCCCTCTAGTAGCATTATATGAATAGATAAAAAATCATGCAACAGACACCACAATTTTTACTTGGTTCACCCTCACTGGGAAACACATAAGGGGTATACAACGGTAGTTTGTAGATTTTCTAAATTCACTAAGGCTTACACATAATAATGATTACAATGTTCATGCAAGATCTTCTATGTTCAGTCTCACTACCATTATAATGTTTAGAATCTCCTTACTATATTCCCAAGGATCACTCTATGCCTCTTTCTTTGGATCACTTTTAGTAGAAAGCATCATCGTCTTCCTCTTACAATGCTCGATGATCTTGGAAAGAAATAACCCTGATCTTTATAGACTTCTAGGTCAACCAAATTTTATGGACATGTAATTCCCTTCATTTTCTTGAATTCCAACATCCACAAATTTTGGTAGAAGCTCTGTTGGAGTCCCTTTTTCACCTAAAGATGAAGTCCACCATCCTGAGTACTACTGGATACTAGAAAATAATTTCTCAAACTAATTTGAAACTTTTACAATACTCCTGGTGTAAATCGTGAACTACTTTCTTTTACCTTGTATTGAGTACTGAGTTAGGTAAGAGGAACACCTCTTACATGTACACTTTTTCTTCCTGGAACCTCCCTTCTTCCGTGGAATACCTCTACCTTCACAAGCGTGTACCTCCTCTCCATTCAAACTCTATGAACCTCCTCTGCAAATGACCATCTTCCCGAGAACTATTCTTAGTTTGGGGATTGAATTAATTGTCCACTATCATACAACACCATCTTCCTCCTTATACCGTGTCCTATGTGGGTTAATGTTTTTCTCAAAACCCTTCAGTTGAATTTATTCCACACGATCCACTTTACCTTAACATAATTCACCTTCACGAACTTCCTTAACAATTTTCTTAAATCACAAAGAAAAATATGTTTTCTAATGATATTTGGCCTCACATCTAATCGTTTGGATTAGAGAGTATTATATAGTAAACTATATAAAAAATATCTATTAATCCAAGATTTACTGAATAATTGATTCGATACAGCCCCCTCCGTATACCGATCCACCTACTAGTGTGAACTGCAAGCCTTCTAGAAAACCATTTTTCAAATGTGGTACACGTACTACCTTTTCTCCAATGTGGTCAATCATCTCTTCTAATGACAAGCCATCCTCATACCACACTACCTTCCACTGCGAACCATTTTTTTTGAAAACCGCTCCTTCGTACCGATCCCTTTACCAGGTACACAACCATGTACTCTTCATAGACATGTTATGTGATCTAGGTATTGGGCTTCACATTTATTGTCCTTTTCCGCTTTTTTTGCCACTATCCACACTGTTTAGACCGATGAATAAATACTTACACATACAAACACGAAATCCATATTTTGAGGCCCAAGGGAAACTATGACACCTTAAAAAACCTATGTTTGGATAATACATACCATACTCATTTGCGGTCATCTGACATTGTCAATAAACACAACCACTTCATAAAAATACTGAGAGGTCACCTAGATTGATTTCTTCCACAAAATATTCCCCTTTGGGTTTTTTACAACTCTTCTCCTATCAATTATTCATATTTCTGTTCGTCAATAAAAATTCTTACATCATCAACCACAATTCGATTCACGCGATAAAGATAGTGATCAACAATTTACACAACACATACACTAAGCCCACATGGCCGAGGATTAGTATGAGAAACATTTGTATAATGAAAATATCATTAGTGAATCACATCATTTCAGACACCATCTATTGAAAGCATAATTTATTAGATCACAAACATCAGATGTCGTGATATGTAACCTTTTATTTAACAGTTCTAACTTTGTCAGATTTAATGCTCCGCCTATGTTATAGCTCCTCTAACCAACTTCAGCTCAGCTTCAACTCCCCATATCCCGCTTATCCACTTAACTGCTTCTCTCCATGTTTTTTAGCTTGGTTCCCCACTTAACAGCTTCTCCCCATGTATTTTCTCCCCTCTAAATAGTAACACATCTCACTTTCTCCCTCTTTTTCAATGAAATCTATGTCCACTTCAAGAATATCCATAGAAGGGTAATGAAAACATATTAGTACATTATGGAGAAACACACCATATCATGGGGATTGGGGGACCTACATACACACTTTTTCTAGTGTAAGAAGATGATTGGACTCCCAGATCCCATCGATTCCTTTCAAATGATTCATTGGGTAAGGCCTTTGTTAGAATGTCTGCAAACTTTTGTTTTGTAGGAACATACTCCAACATCACCTGCCCTTGTTCGACATCCTCCTCAATAAAATGAAATTTTTTTTCTTACTAAACCAAGAAATAAACTATCCTCTAAGATTGAAGTAACCTCTTGATGTTGATTTCCTATCATCAATTGAACCAGATGAATCCGCATTTGTATATCCTAACAACTCTAGTGTATATTTTTCATTATACAGTTTCCAAAAATCTATTATTCCATTGATATACTGAATAATTATTTTTACAGCAATCATGTGTCTCTCCATGGTATTTTTTTTGGAACCTTGCTTCTTGGAATGTGGAAAATAAAATATCATGACTTTTATCAAATAGATACCATAGACTTCCAAGGATTTGCCTATATTTTGTGATATTAACTTGTATTCCTTCATCATCTTGTGATAGGGTCAATCGGGTTAAAACTGGAATCTTTATCTCTTTGTAATTATCCATTCCAAAACTTCTCAAAATCTCCTTGGAATATTTACATTGATAATTAAAAGATACATTGCTTCTTTGTGTCAATTATAAGGAAATGACAAATTTCATCTCACAAATCATCAACTTTTCGAACTTTCTTTTCATGAATTCAGAAAATCTTCTGCATTGTGAATTATCTAATCCACCAAAGATTATGTTATCGAAATAGACCAAAACCATCATCTATTGACTATTTAAATTGTTTAAATATAGATTTCAATAAACTCCATCATGCTGAAAACCATGCTTCTTTAGAAATTGATCAATCCATGAAAACAATTCTCTTGGCGATAACTTCATACAATATAAGGCCTTCATTATCTAAAAAACCATGTTATCATCTAAATGGATGAGAAAACCATATGGTTTATCAATGTAAAAATCTTCTTCTGGAACTCCATTGAGAACTGCTGAATTGAAATCCTTCTAAGAACCTTAATCTTATATTGCACTACTATAGCCATGAATAATTCGATTGTCTCCAACTTTTCAACAGGTGAAAATGCTTCATCGACATCTATAACCTCTATAAGGGATTACACTTTTCACATAAGTCGTTTTTTGTTTCAAATCACAACACTTTAATAATTAATTTTGTTCCAAAAAAAACCATTTTATCCTATGAAATTATTGTATGGTGGTCTTGAAATAATATCTCAAGTTTGATTCTTTTCAATTTTATCATGATCTTCATTCCTTTTTTAAGCCTAGTTCTAATCTCCAATAGCATCATAAAAACATCTAGAATCCACATGTGATAAGTATGATGCTTTTCGCAGTGTCTTCATCATCCATGTCTGTACTAGTGTTGTATGATAACAAAATATGATTTTCCTATAAATTTTATCTCTTCTTGATGGTGTTAGTATAGAAACTGATTTATTCTCATCATATAAGTCATTTTCTGAATCATTTTTTGGAGCTATTGCGTCTCCCCATAAACTCATCTCATCGTCATTATCCTCTAGGGTCTGATCATGTATTTTATGAAGATTCTATTATTTTTATACTATATTTATATCATGACATTCAACTATCTTTCACATCGTCTTAATAAAGAACTTATACAATTTTCATTTCATTGAGTAGCCAAGAAATATCCCTTCACCCACATGATATTAATAATTTCAATATTTATCATTATTTTGAATGAAACATTTACTTCTAAATATTCAAAAGTATTTAAATGATGACTCCTTTCCATACCACAAATTTTTTGGAGTCTTCTCCTCTTTTGGACAAAGCAATCCTCTATTTGAAGTGTATATTTTTGTCACCACTGATTCATTCCATAATTTCTCTCAATGGACTGTATCAATGAGAATTGTTCTAGTCATGTTGTTGTGAATCTTATTTCTTCTCTCAAGTACTCCATTTTACTGTGGAGTTCATACTACTTAATATTATTGCCTAATCTGGTGTTTTTCTGGAAAATATTCCACATTTCCATTTGTGTACTCTGTTTGAATCATCCAGATTTTCTGACCAAGCATCGTTTCGCAATCACGTCGAAATCTTGTAATACAAATTAACACTTCAGATTTTTGGGTGAGTATTGAATCTCATTCCATTATAATATAGTCATCAATTAATAGAACATAATACCTTCTCCCATAAATATCCCTCATTTAAATTGTCCTACATATATCAATATGCACAAACTCAAGAAAAGTTTTTGACTTTTTCTCCTTTTGATTTTATGCATTTCAAATGATCTTCCCCTATTGAAAGGCACCAATTGTATGAGTATGGTCTTGTGATAATCAAGTAATATTTTTAGATTCATCATATTTCACTAGATCATCCATGTAACCTTGGCTTATGTGGACAGGATTTTTGTTCCATAACATGTTTTCTTCATCCTTGGATAGAAACCACATATATTATTCTCCATTCACAAGGTAGATATTCCATTTTGTACATTTTAATTTTAACACAACAGCACCATCCATTTATTTGATGATACAAATTTTTTTGCAAAAATATATGTCCTGACCTGGTCACACAACTGACTAACACTGAACATGTTTTGACTAATACCCTCAACAATCAAGGAATCTTCTCGTTTCACATATTATCCTCCGAAATTATGTTTTCCAGAACTAATTAGTTTCAATCCATCATCATTACCAAATATTATGATACCTTATTTATCATACAAAATTCTGGTCAATAGATCTTTATTTCTCATCATATGGGTAGTTCATATAATGTTAATGATATATATCCCAGTGCAATCCAATTCCTTGAATGCTATTTCTGTAACTACCGCTTCCTCGATAATTTTATTTTTGACCCATGTCTTTAACTTCATACCCAACAAGGAAGGATAATCATGATCTTCCTTAGTATATGAAGAACTAGCTTCAATGTACATTTTTGAACATCGATTTTAAATTTTTATCTCTTATAATGGTACAATTGGTTACTTTTTATGAACATGTTTTATCTACCTTATCACATTCCTCTCCATTGTTGATATGTAATATCCTTCCATATGTTAAAGTCCTTGACACCTAAAACTATTACCATCAAATGATGATCCGAAATTTTTAGCTCTTTCTATCCACCTCTGTTGGTATTGTTTCCTTTGGTAGATCTTTTTAATGGGTCAACCATTTTGATAGTTTCCTATCTTACCACAAGGATAGCTTCTTATGTGAGTTGAATTACTATGTGGAAATGATGCACCACTAGTTGTGCCTTCGGTTCTATGAATTTTTTTATTCTGCATGGTTCCCAAATCAATCTTCAATCATGGAGTGGATGATTGTGGTCTAACATGAACCATAATGGATTTATATTTTAGATCAAGCCCCATACTAGTCATATCATTTGGAGTTGATTGTTGCTTCTATTCTGCTAGAACACTCTGCTCAAATATCATCTTCGCTTTTTCTAGAATGATCTTCATTCTGTATGGTGAACTATGAGTTAATAGTTTCTCTTAATCAATAACTATTCATCAAAATCCAATTAATTCCACTTCTAGTTCATCGAAACATTTTCATTGATATTTTATAGTTTCATCAAATCTTTTCATTTCTATTTTCTATTATTCAATTATGATATTCTACTCAACCAACTTTTATGAGCTTTCTGGTATTGAAGACCTCATCTTTTCAATTTATATTTTAATCTCAGAATTATCTTCTTAATAATATTGTATATAGAGTTTTGAGGGAAGAACAAATTTGTTTGCATTCATTGTTTTGGCTCTCAAAATATCCATCTCTTCACGGATATCTTCTAATTCATCTTAATGATCAAATCTTCCTTCAATTTCTCATTAATTATTGTAAATTTTGTCTATTGTAAAAATATTTGTGACAAATTTCACCAAATTAACTATTTTATGATCCTTATAGTTCTCCAACTCTTCTACATCAGATTCTTTTTAACATTCATCCTATTTTTAAAGTTGATTCATCTATTTGAGGAACCTTCTCTTAGTACTTCTCCTCCCATTATCATTTCATGAATACTTATTTTGGTTAATTTTATCATTTTATTCAATTTCATTGTCAATATTATTAGAACACTTTGCTAAGAATTTCCAATATTTCTACATCGACAAAATTAAAATTGAAGTTTTCCTTTGAAATTCCCGTTTCCCTTCTATAGATTTGAGGAATTAAATGATATGAGATCATCCATATTGACCTCCTTAGGAAAATATTTAATAGAGAGATTCTTCATGGCCTTGAATTCCACTTCTTTATACATCCCTTTTTCCACTACATCATTATCATCATTTCTCATTTCTTATGACAGAAGGATACTATTAAAGTTATCTAGTGCCCGCTCTTCAAGGTCTCTATCACCCAACACTAAAACTTTATGATTGAACCATAGTGGGAGATTCCTCAAAATACGTTTTAGAACACTTTTATATTCAATGACTACCCTAATACCTTGTATATCTTCCACACTAATATTTATCATATTGATAAATGAATCGACAGTCTCATTGGGGTTCATTTGGAGATCCTCATACTTGTTGCATTAAAGCTACTGCTTTTCTTCTCAGATATTTGTGTCTCCCTCATAAATTTTCAATAGTTTTTTCCCACATTTCATGTCATTTTTTACAAGAAATCACCATCATAGTAATTAAATTTGATTAGTCCCCCCAAATTAATTGATCCCTTTAGCATTTGAATCCAATTCCCTTATTTCAAATTATCAAAGAGACCCTCTATTAATGTCTATAGATATTCCAAGCATATCTACTATGATGATAACCATCCCTACAAATCAAATATATTACTACATTAGATTATTCCATAGTTGATATTTATATTTGTCAAAGATCATAATTATTTTATGATTGACCACCTCCATTTCATTTTCTTGAAATATAGAACCACTCACTATCATCCATTCCCTATGATATTAATTGTTAGGTCTACTAGGTCGTATACTATGACAGAGTGGGGGTGAATCCGGGTATGGAAGATTTGAAAATTTTCCATTCAGATCTTGATATATTTTTTAAAAAAACACGATTCTATCTCCATCCTATAGAAATATATGAATAAATATATAATCATGCACAAGACTCAAAAATATTTACGTGGTTCACCCTCATTGGGATATATCCAATTAGCATACAATGGCAATGTGCTAATGTACAAAATTCACTATGGAATAATTCCAATAATGAGTATAACTTTGGGCTGGAACTTCTATACCATAGCTCACTACCTTTACCAGGGTTGAAGTATGCTCACTACATTACGAGGGGTAGCTCATTATACCTTTTTCTCTGGCTCACTTCCATTATAAATGGTCACTGTCTTCCACTTCATGTGCACACTAGTATTGGAAAGGAATCCACACATAGTTTATAAACTAGTAGGTCCATCTTAGTTTATGGACATATAGATCCCTTCATTTTCATGAATTTATGAATCCTCAACTATTGTTGGATGCTCTGTTGCAGTTCCTTTTTCACCCACAGATGAAGTCCACCTTATCTAGTGTTGTAAGATACTGCAAATTAATTTAACAAACTAATTTGATGCATTCATAGAACTCGTTATGTAAATAGAAAATTACATTCTTCTCCAGTGCATTGAATATTTAACCTGTTTTGTGGAACTCCTCCACCGTGTACCGCTTCCTCTACTGTGGACATACCTTCGTCCACGGACATCCTCTTCCTTCGTTATTGTATACCTCCTCTACGTACTGACTTCGAAAACCATCTTTTCAAATTACCCTATTCCTGTGAAATGTTCTCAATTTGCAGATAGCCTTCACTAGACAATTTTGTACCACACCCTCATCATCCACGTATTGTGTCCTATGTGGGTTATAGTTCTCCATGAAATGTTTTGGTGGAATATAATCTGTGTGAACTACTTCAACTTTCGTGGAATTCTCCCCCACGATCTTCTTTCAGGCATGGCTGAAATCCAGAAAAAAAAAGATGTTCTCTAATTATATTTGGTCTCACTATTTATCGATGGGATTAAGAATTATAATATAGGAAATGTTATCTGTAATATCTATTAATCCTTGATTTACCAGGTCTTTGATTAAGTACAGCCACCACTGCATATCGATCCTCCTACCACCACAAACCGAAATCCTGTCTAAAAACCATTTTTCATATGTGGTCCACGTACTGCCTTTTGTCATACTTGGTCAATCTACATCTCCAATTAAAAGACATCCACTTACCGCACTGCCTTCTTATGTGAACCATTTTTAGTTTTGAGAACCACTTTTTTGTATTGTTCCCGCTACCTTGTATGCGACCACGTACTCTTCCCGGTCAATGTACACAATTCATGTCTCAGGCTTCGTATTTCCCATCCTTTTCCATTTTAATTTTCCACTCTTCATATAATTCAGTCCTATGAAAAATCCTTACATTTCCAAACAGAAATTATTGTTTTTTGATTCCCAAGGAAAAATGTGCCACCCTAGAAACCAGTTTTTGGAAAATACCTATCATACTCATTTGCGGTCATCTGGCGTAGTCAACAATCACAACCACACCGAAAAAATAATGAGAAAATAACTTGAAGGATTTTTCCCAAAAATATATATTATAGATAATGTAAATTTGGGAAAAGTATTTAACATTATTTAAATGAAATAATGTTATAATTGTTGATTTTATGAAACGTTAATATACACAGTATTACACAATTGGTTATTCTATTGAGAATTGAAATAGAATTAGTTGATTTTATTTAATTATTATGTTACTAATAAAACATCATGACCATGTAATGTGATTCAATCAAGATAAATAATGAATACTGAGATGCGAGTGTCATTCCATAAGGGATGTGACATGTCACACAACATACTGACATGCAATTGTGGAGATAAATTAAAAAGGATATAATGGATATATTTTTGGGGAATGGAGGATTAGATAATTGAAATATCTAATATAATAAATATAAAAATTCTTAATAATATTGAAAATTAAAAAATCAAAAGGAGTTAGATATTATTTTACACTAGAAAACACTTTCTAATTTGAACATGAAGGATCACATGTTGCTGATATTTGGGGATTTTCTAAATAAATATGGGAAAAATATTCATAATCATTTGAAATTAATAAAAGAATATAGTGAATAATATGAGTATCATTTTTGACATTATTTTTTCCTAAATAAATATAACATGTCAGATATGTAACAAACCCCTATTTTGAAATTACAAGAAGAACACCCGTTTGTATTAGAGAAAAAGGAGTAGAAAAAGAGGTGGCTATGATATAATTGTATCAAAACAGGTTGTAATAAAAGGTCTAATGAAGTAGAATAAGTAAAATATTAAAATTTAATTATTCTTTACAATGATTGTATAATATTTTATGTCCTTAATAATTGTTTTTAAAAGTAACCACTTATTGTCTTTAGTGGGCGTTAGAACTCGTAAGGAGAATTGGATTATGTGAGATAATAGGAGAACCGGTAGTACGTTATTAACTCTTTTATGTGATAAAATGACTCCCTAGTGGGAATTTAGAGACCATATTGGGATTTCATGTATGTATAATGGTAGAAAATGATGTTATATAAGCTTACACTAATAATAGAAGAATCCATGGTTGGGGGACTAAACAATAATGAAAAGGAGTAGACATTAAAGTAAAAAGTGTTTAATTTAATTTTGTTCCTAGATTTATTTGTTGTACTACTCTGGTAACATTGAAATACATGAGAAATAAGGGATCAAAATTTGACTAATTTCAAGGGTTTAATTAAATAAAAAAATTAGATAATTAAAAGGGATAATTGATTTTAATCATCCACTTTCTCTGGTCTCATTTATTTGGTCAGATTATTTTTAAAAATTTCAATAACTAATCATTATAAATAATGCTTCTTAATGAAAATTACTATAGTTTATAAATTTTTAAGTATATCCTAATATTTTGAGTTTGTATGTTGAGATACATTAAGAGGTGGATATTTTGAATTAAATGATATAAAGTTCACCCCAACATAGTGTTAATCAAAGAACATATGTTAAGAAATTTGTAAATAATGATTTTTTTGTTTATTTTATAAATAGAGAAATTATAATTCATTTATTAAAACAGTGTTGGAGATCTTACCATGTAAATATGGTTCTTTTTATTAATGTTCTTAGTGTGGTTTTATAAGAATAGAAATTGTTTTTGATTATTAAAAATAGAATTCAATTTTTGATGTGGATTATTAGGATTTTGGAAGTATGGGAAATATTATTTTCAATATATGATCTCATATACCTCATGTTCATACTCATCCCTAGTTAGTTGAATATCACTCGATCATCCCACAGACTAACACAACACCCATATCCTCTTCTAGATGTGTGCTTTTATTTTTCTCCATGATCAAGATAAATACCTTCTCCAAAATTCAAATCTAGTCCCAACTAATTATCTTTAACCTTTTACCTGCGTCATCTTCTATATACTATATGAAACCCAAGTTCTTTATTTTCATGAAAATCTTGATACCAAAACCCAATATACTATAAATCATGTAGCTCATCCTCCATCATTCATATTCTTCCACCATGTCTATATATCCTCACTACAAAAATCCATTTTTTCATATTTTCATGAACTGGTGTTCTACACATGCCTACTAGTGAATTACAAGAAGCCTTCCCGATATTAAATGTTTATGGAAAATACCGCAAACCCCTTTAAAATTGAACACCTAAATGAGATTTTGTTCCAACCTAGCATGATTTGGAAACATTCAAACATTGTTACATTATTAGTCTCGTATCATTCTATAAATATAGAGTTAAATAATTGAATTTATTTTTAATCAATTTCGTTAGAGATTTATATACCTAGTTCATAATAAACGTTTGATGCATTCCTAATGAAAACTTTTCTTATAACAACAAAATATTTAACTATGTTACTAATTGAATTACATCATATTTTATAAATATTATTTTACTATGATAAAATAGAAAGACTATTATATTGTATAATAACTTTACACATCATGCATTAATATATACTATTAAAACATGGAACAATAAAGGGATTAACATATATATTAACTATACATCATTAAAAATAACTCTATATGGTTGATGTTCTCCATGAAGATTAACCCTATCATAATAACTATAAAAAGTGATAAGTATTAGAAAAATAATAGACATTATAAAAGTATGTGTAACAACCATTTTAAGTGGAGAAGTGAATGATAAAGAGAGAATTAAGATTTATTTAACGGTTCATACATTCATACTATATTTGGAACACTAGATAAAATAACCTATGGGTATTATAACCATTAATCAATAGTAATATTGGCCATTATTATTATTGATTAAATAAATTGATCATTGAGAATATATTATAAACATGTTATTATAAATAATAAAAATATCTAATTTCAATTAAAAATATGTTTTATGATAAATTTAATTTTTTTAGATAAATTTTATTTTCATAAAATTGTATAATAATAAACTTTTAGATGAAAATATAAATTAACAAAGTCCTAATTATGTTTTTAATGGTAAAAAAGTCCTTGATGTAATAAAAATAATTATTTTTAAATAAATAAAAAATTTAATATAATAAATTAAATTATTATAATTAGATTATTATTTGTATAAATTAAATTTCCTTGTAGATTCATAAATTTAAAATTATCTCAGGCTAAATGTATCGAAATTTTCCAAGAAAAGGTTTTTTTTTGTAAAAATTCAGGACACCAATTTTATGAATTTCCATATCTCTTATGATGAAATAAAGATATGATCATAATAAAAAATTTCATTATAAATTTTTTAATCGCTTATTTAAGAAATAAACATAATATATAATTTGTAACATTTTAGAACACATGCTTAGCATTTTTGACCCATGATATTTTCATTAAAACTTGTTTTTATGAGTTATACACATATTATAAGAGAATTAATTTTTGTCACCATTGTAAATTGAATCATGTAAAATGGATTGAATATATGGAATTAGAACTTACAAATTATGTTAAAAAACAATTTCATTCTCAGTAACAAAAATTTACCATGGTAAAAAAAGTGTTATCATAGTATAGGAAAAATAATGTCAGATGTTAAAATTTAAAGATAGATAATTCTAAAAACTAAAAATGAAATATTTAAATGGGTTGATAATCTATTTCACTTACATAACCAATCATTATAAAATTAGTTTTCAATCGAATTATTTGAAATTAATTACCCCATAAATTGGTTGGCCTTAATGAACAATTAATCATTATGTAATCCCTTAACATCACCCCTCCGCTAGTATAAATACTCACTTCCTCTTACCATAAATACACATAAAAATTAAAAGCCATAATGTATATTAAAAGGAGTATCTTATATTAATCCCTCTTTAATATTGAATATTTTATTGGTTCTATGGGTTGGCATTAAACAAAGAATCTGAAGAAATGTAAGGGTCTTGAATCATCCCCTTTCACATTCACGTTCATTACCATTAATATATTACCTTTGAATTTTTTTCTTATAATATCATTTTTTATGTTCATCGAAATTACATCACTTTTTTCAAATGGAATTTATTCATTTCATCTCATTATAAACATTTTCTAATCCATTACAATGATGAATTAATAGTTTTCCTCAATCCTCCACTTTATTGATTTGTTTCAAATTATTTTTTAAATTATCATTTAATATATCTTTTTAATAAATTGAAATTATTTTAATTAAATGTAATTATCATATATTTTATGAATTTACAATGTAATATTACTTAATCCTTCTAATTATAGCCTTTTTCTAGGACAATATAATTCGGAAAAAATCATGTAACTATAAAATCAACATAGAATATTGGTGAAGGAATGTGTCTATGGTTTCCCAATTAGGAAAATAATTATCAATATAATACAAGTGTATGTAGTTAAGGATAAAATTAATATAGATAAAAATATCTAAAAATAGTTTCCCATTTATATGTTATCTATCGTCCCGGTTCATGGTGAATAGACACTTACAGTGCACCTCGTTTCACACTATAAGGTGATATTTTTTGATGATCTACAAGATACTCACAAAACATTACTAAGGATTTATCTTTTATTTTAATGGTCCCGTATCATTTAAAATACATGTATTTTTTACCTATAAACATGGAATCTTTATTCCTTTTGAGGCACCTATTTTTTCTTATGATTAATGTTGCATATTCACTATGATAGTTTAATCTATCCATTGAAAGGGTCTCACTACCACCCAATTATTAATAAAAAACATATTCTTTATCACTCTCTATATTTCTTATGGATTTAACTTTACTTACACATGTATATGTTCCTTTGTAATGTGTTATGGTAGAAATATAATATCATTTGATAATGTCTATCACAAGCAATATCTCTCCATATCATTAGTTATTCATAACTTTTTATCTATTGAGTTCCCTTGTAGATTCTTTTGTTAGATTTTTATAATTATAGTGTGTTTACCTATGTAAAAATATATTAATTAAATGGGGAAATTATTTACTAACCTGTAGGCCATTTTATTTTATATACACTATAAATACCATATAATTATTTATATTTATTGATGGTTATTTACCTAGACATATACTTATTTTCATTGTATAAAAGTTAATTTTCTTTGGGATCATGATATGAGTAATGATGGATTAATATATATTCTTCTCATGTGGAACCCATATGAATATATAGATTATGATAGGTTTTCCCATATAGTTATCTAGTTTTTGGGGTAATGTTTGTCCTCATCAGATGATATTTACAGGATTATGGAGTGAACCTAATTCACCATGAGACATTGTACAACATGTCATGTTATATTAATAGTTATCCTTGAATTAAGCTTAAATAATGTAATATGTTTCTTCCGATTAAATAAATTTTCATGATTTGATTCTATTATTATTTTATTCCCCCATATTTTTATTCAACACCTTTTTTTTTATGATAGCTTATTATATCATTTGAATCAAAATGTCTGTTTTGTTAGTATTTTTATTCACACCCTAGTATTTATAGACCATACATTTATTTTGTTTCCCCATTTACCAATGAATTTTCAAGGAAATGAGTACATATTGAAGAAATAAATTGGTGAAAAAACATTACGGATGAGATTTTTATTGTACCATATAAGATTACATAGTTCCCAATGACACAAAACATTTAATATGGGGAGTTTTTGGTAGTTTATGTGGTGCTATAAAATTTATATTAGTTTAGCACTAGATATACATGTTAAGGTATAGGGAATCTCAATTCGTATCACCTCGGATAATGGTTATTTTTTGGGAATTAAGATTTTGAATATTTTGTATAGAGAATTAGATAGAAGAAAAATATCTCTAGGGAACTATATTATGTATAACTAGTATGACCCCATAGGGTTAACATATATTATGTATTCATAATGGGTACTTTATATATATAGAATTTAGGTGATCATTTGGATTAATAAGTTTCATTCAATGAGTAAAATTATGATGAAGAAAATTTATTTAAGGGGGGAAAATGTACTGAATCAAAAATTATAATATGTTATTAATATAAGTACTTATTTTTTTTCTAATTTATGTTTTATTATGAGAATATTTAAATATAGATACATTTCATAATAAATTTAAATATCATGTGTGGTCATGGAATACAGTAATAAAGAAAATTAGAGGAAAATACATAGATAATAATATTTCATTAACTAAAATAAACTACATAGGATTGAATTCCCCCTAAAAATCATTGCTACTATATTGGTTTTAAAATCAAATAAAATAATTAGGAGAACTTTTGACATTATTAAATGATATGTATGAACCTTTCTAACTAATTTAATCAATGATTACGAGAGAATGATGGTGTATTTATAGGGAAATATAGATCTTTTTTATTATAAATATTTTTCAATATAATTGATGGGAATTATGACCATTATTTAATAAGTTGGTTGGTTTTTATTATTATAGGAATATGAAATAGTTCGTTGGGGTTATTTAATGATTTATTTTTTGGAAAAAATAAAAAGAAAAAATTTCCATTAAATTTGTTTTTTATTATAAACATATTATTTTAAAATAAATTCTATTTTCATTAAATTATTTTCAAAAACACTTTTATATGGAAATAATAATTGATGAAATCTTAATTAATTTTTATAATGTTTAAAAATATTATTAGGAATTAAAAAATTATAGTTATTAAAAAATAATAATTTTTATTTAAAAACTAAAATTATATTATTATTATTATCATTATTATTTAAATATCATTTTTGGATTTTAAATATGAAAATTATTTTTTGGTGAATATATGGAAATTTTATAAAAATAGTGTTCTTGGGTAAAAAGGGAAAATTTAGATTTTATGAAACCACATATCTCCAATGATGTAATCATGATATGCCCAAGGATAAAAATTTCATAATGCTACGTGTTTATAAAATTTTATACAGTTAATGAAGATAATAAATAATGTGTTATATTTAAAAACACATGATTTGAATTTTTAACACACATTATTATTTAAAAAAGAACTTTTTAGGGGTCATACATGTATAATAATAGGACTGGTTGTTATCAAAATTATAAGTTTAATCAAGAAAAATTTATTGAATACTTTTAATTAGAAGTTCTAAATTATTTACTAAGGGAAATTTCATTTTTAGGTATAAAAAGTTATCATTGTAAAAAATAGTCTTATTGTAGTATAGGTAAAATAATTTGAAATGATAAAATTAAAAGGTAAATACATAATAAATAAAAATGAAAATTATAAATTAATTATTCTGGAGTTTCATGTCCTTTTCAAAACCTTTAAAAATTAATTATTAACAAAATTATTTGACTTAACACCATCAAAAAGTAGTTGGTTTTAATGAAAAAATAATCCTTATTTAAACCATTAGCACGACACCTCCTCATGTATAAATACTCACATATATTCCCATAATTCCATACTATAATTAAAATTTATATCATATATCTCCCAATTATTCTATTATATTTTTTCCGACTCAATACTAGAGAGTTTGGTTGGTTCAAAGGGACAGATTTAAGCTATGTATCTCAAGAGAAGTAATTCTGCTCAATCCTCGTATTTCATTTTCAATTTCATTAGCTTGGTTATATAATATTACCAAATTAATTGTTATTATATATACATTAATTTTATTATTTGGTATTGTCATCCATTTTAAAAAAAATTAATTGATTTTTAATCATTAACACTCATTATAGCATTTTTCTAAACTATTAATATACCAATGTAAGTTTTTTCCTCAATCCTCTTCTTTAATTTTCAATTGATATATATTTATTATATTCAATTTTGTGATTCATTTTCATATATAAAAATTATTTAAATTAATTTAGCTATCATCTATTTGAATTATTCTTGATATATGATCAACCACTCAGTATTATATTCATTTTTTTACGATTTTACAATTCTCAAACTACCATATTACATTAAAACTAGAAAAATATGGTTTTGAAGTAATGTGTGTATTTTTTAGAAAAAAATAAATACCTTCATAGTCACTAAATTTTTCTATTGTATTTATTCAAATTCAAAAATTTTATAACCTAGAAATGAGTTAGTCGGGCATGTCCTACTGATCATCTTGGTTCTTAATGAATAGGCACCAACTACGGACCCGATATGACATTCCAGGGGGATTATTGGATGATTACCATTATATTTTTGAACCATTATATATGATTTATCTATCATTTAATTGTTCTCATACCATTGGAAATAAATGTATTTGAATATCATTACACCTTGAATCCTTATTCCATGTAATCCTCCTATAGTTTCTTAATGAAAATCTTTGATATTCACCAATATAGCCACATTAATCCTTTTAAAGGAAACCTTTGCTACCATATTTGTAAACAATATTCATGCTCCCTCTCACTCAACATAATCATCATGTATTTTTCTTTTTCATATCCATTTTCTTGTTCCTTTGTACACATGGTATAGTATAAATATGTTCTCTATATATAATGATACATCAGTACAATTTAGTCTCTTTATATTAGCTATATATAACTTATCATCCAATGTATATAAATTGGGGATACCTAACTTTGATTTTTCTAATTTATGGGTGTCAACAAAGATACTCATTCATAAATTGATACGTTAAATTATTAATTAAATTATTTAACATTTTTCAATACATATTATATGTAAATTATTCATTCTCTTAATTGAATGGTATGAATATAGAGAGAAAATTTAGATTCATTTTATAACTATTTCCTTTCCATGGGTTCATATTATTTTTATTGATGGAATTAAATATGTTCCCCATATATGGAACACATAATCATGTACAAGTTATTATGGGGGTTTCCGAATATCATTCCAATTTATTTGGTAATGTTGTGTCTCATGTGATGATATTTATGGGATTATAGAGTGAAACTAATCTATGATGGGACATTGTCTACCATGTGATGCGGTAATTAAAGTTTTCCATGAATTATGCTTATGTTATGTTTTATGCATTCAACACATTTTTTGTTGTCATGATATCAAGATACCATCAATATATATATGCCATCATTTTATTATTCATGATAATTATCAGAATGATATAATTTTATTTCATTTAACAAACCTTTTATGTTTTATTAAAATGATTATTACCTTTCTGGGATTTATATCTCACCCTTTTCAAATGTCACCCCATTTACCTATAAATAGAAATGTAAGGGATAAGTATATAGGAATTACATTTGTAATGAATAATTATGGATGGAATGTGTATTGTACCAGGTAAATGCACATAGTTCCCAGAGACACGAAACATTTGATCTTGGGAGTTTATTGTGATTCATGTTCTATATTAAAAAGTATGTTTGTTTATCATAAAATCTATAAGGGTGAGTTTGGGGAATCATTGGACTTATGAAAAATCCATAAAAATGTTTATATTATATTATTTTTTTGTTATATATATGTTTGTGTATGATCAAGTGAAATTTGTAAAAGAAACTACATCCCGACTAGTGTATGTGTACCTAACCCTAGAACCCCTCATGATGTTACTCAGACACCCGACATGCCAACCCTTCAATATGATTCAATCTACAAGCCCTTCCTATGTATATTCTCCATATATCATAAAATAAAAGTTGTCAGGTATTATGATTACACAATAAAAATACATCACTACTACATATATGAGATTTATCTCTATTAGAAATGGACTTCATCAGTACTAAAAAAATTGAATTTTAATCACATTTAATAGAAAAATACATATATAATAACTAAAAAAAATCAAACAAAAGAAACATTCATCGATGATAAAAAATACATTGATTAAGGGTTTCCTTTATCAGTTCCTTTTTTCACCAAAAATGATCCCAATATTAATTAATATATAGTGCTGATAAAGGTGGTATTTTACCAGTTCATTTTTAGTTCTTATAAACACCATGTTGTAACATTGTGTTTCTAAAATTACAGTACAATGTAATAAAAAATATATAATTTTATTTCAATTATATTTACATAAAAATACAAAAAAACACTAGACAATGATTACAGTCATTTCAAATATTTTTATGCCAAATTACATCCAAACATATAATTAATCACAAACATTAGTAAACTAAAAATTTCTCTGTATTTATCATTAGTATTTATTTGTGCTAATATAACGTATAAAATGTGTTTATTTATTAGTTCCATATAAAAGGAGATAGTATAGAGTATATTCATTAACACCTAAAAACAACTTATAGAATCACATATTTGTCAATGAATTATTTAATGTCGATAAATGTATCTTTTGTCAGTGTTTTTTAGTGCTGATACATAGTGACCTTTATATATTATTTTAGTGCAAATAAAATACATATTTCTTAAAAGAATTCACATATCATTCAATATAATATATAAATTTAGAAATATTTTTAAATTGATATAAATATAATATATTAAATATAACCTGATTTAGATAGTAATAAATTTTTATTTACAATTAATATATAAATTATATAGTGAAAAATAGATAATAAAGAATTTAGAATATAATATTAATAAAAAATTGATAATTATTATTGATTAATATTTATTTAATTTCAATGAGATCATAGATAAATTCAATAATTTAATGGATGACCGTAATATTTTTATATATAATTTTCAATCATATCATACTATAGAAAGATAAACTTATTTCTAAAAATATAATATATACTATAAAATATTATTTATAATAAATATATATAAATTTAAATTAACATATAGGATATTTAATGAAAATGGTTTACAAAATCCTTAAGAATTAATATTAATTAAAAAAAATTATTTTTTCTTGAAAAATATTAAATTAATGACAATATGATTATCGATAAATTCAATAAATTAAAAAACGATCTAAAATAAGTTGAAAACATTGACTTGAATGTAATATGGTCATGAATTATGATTCAAAGGTCTATTTGGGATCAAACACGTGTCAAATTTAATGTGGTAAAAATATCAATAAAGTGAAATACTTAGTAAGTGCTTTTTTGTTAAAATGTCTAGAAAGGAAAAAATAGAGTTTCTTATCGAGGTACCCAAATTGTTTTTGATTTGATGGATTGTCATCATCATTTAAGGGGAAATTTTTTTCATTTTCAGTGGACAATCAATATATTATCAGGGATTAAATTCATATGGATATTATAGGG
Source organism: Viscum album (assembly GCA_963277665.1). Classification (NCBI taxonomy): domain Eukaryota; kingdom Viridiplantae; phylum Streptophyta; class Magnoliopsida; order Santalales; family Viscaceae; genus Viscum; species Viscum album. Next base: position 991,907,228 of record OY728133.1, read on the forward strand.
TACATATTTTATTGATTTACATATTATATTTATATATATATATAAATATTTATTTATTTACATATAAATATATATTTGTATAAATAAATATTTAATCATTTTTAAACTTAAGCTATATTTTTTTCAAATATAAATCATTTGAAAATAATTATAATCCATTTTTTAAAATGTTTTATAACCATTTTTTATTATAAAAATTTAAAAATATATATATACCCATACAAATAAATATAACACACATATATATACATGTATGTATATGTGTATTAATAAATAAATATATATTTATATTTAAATTTTAATATATATAAATATGTTTATTAAAATATAACATATTTAGATGAATATAATTATATATATATCATATATATACAAATAGAGCCATATATATTTAAATACCCATAGAAAAATTAACATATATATTACAAGTGTATTTAAAAATAATTATATAAAAATATATAAATATATGGTTAAAAATGCATAAACATATATATATATATATATTTAAATATCATAATATAAAGATTAAAAACATCATAGGTAATTAATAAATGAGTTTCTTTTACACATTGAAATCTCTTGTTCGAGTATACGCATGTTTGAGTGTTTATATATTGGGGCAGTGATCAGCCACTAATAATGGGAGGTTATGAGCACTAAAAAAAGTGGGTGTTGGCTGACATCACATGTGAGTGTGACAGGGACCCTTCAGAGAGTGATGAAAAATAGAAAATCATGTATTCTAACGAGTGGATAATACTAGAGAATATAATAAATTTCTTTTTTCTCATTTTATTAGTGGAAAAAAGTGTTGAGAAATGGGGTCTTTTTGAATGATAAAAAAATAATTAATAAAGGTAGTCTTTATCAATTCCTTTTATTAGCACTAAATAAAGGTGAAATTTTACTATTATTTTTTAATTCTAATAAAGGTTCAGCGATTTCTAGGGTTTTAGGGTTGGAAAATCAATTTATTGGTAAAATGGTAATTTTTACTGCTAACTATGACAAAATATATCATAATGAAACAAAATTAAAAATAATAATGTTATGTTGTCTTTGGACACCAACCCCATCTCAAAAGATCCTAATAATGTTTGAAGTTTCAAAAACAACTCTCCTTCTTGAACAAAGTAGACTAAATTTATCAAAATGAGTTATTATTCTCGTATTACTATAGGAAAATAAATTAAACATTTATATGCTACAATGTAATAATAAAACATTTGTTTTAAACTGAAAACATACACTTCAAGTCATAATGGGAACAACATGTGTCAAACTAACCTGTTTTATATTCTTGAAAGTCAAAAATAGCTTATGTATAATTATCATAAAGTATAAAAAATATTGAATATATTTTCATGATTTTAACATCATGATATGTGTCATGAGAAAAAAATTCAATAATTAAAAAACATGAACATTGATTCATGTAGGACACATTTTTTATTGGATTGATATGTTGTAAATTTATTGATTAAAATTTGATAAATGAATCATTTTCATAAAATTTTAAAATAATTTGACAATGTTTTATTTGGTTTTAGTGACAGATATATGTTGTCACCAAAAATGTCCTTTTAAATATAAAAAATGAACTTTGAGACATATCAGTCACAATGTGTATTAGGATGACATTAGACTGATTTCTAAAAATCAAAAATGTCATATGGATCATTTTAGTAAATTTGTGTGACCATAACAGTGTGTTTTCTCTTTTTTTCATTTAGTGTCACATGTACTTGTGTAAAATTAGACTTTTAAACATAAAACACACATTTAGAGTTATACAGGTCGCACCACATATAATATTGAGATCCAGGAGACTCCTCTATGTCACAAATAACATATGGACCATTTTACTAATTTATTATGATAATATAAGTGTTTATTTTTTATTTTGATTTTATCACTTGCCATTGGAAGTAAAATTTCAATTTTAAATAAAAAAACTGTCAAAAATTCAAATAACCCCCAATGTGTAATGGATTTATGTGATGTTGATTAATACACATAAAAATTTATATATGAATCATTCTAAATAAGTGTATATAAAATTTGATTTTTAATAGGTTTTAGTGATAAAGATACGTTTTTCACAAAAATTCCAAATTTAAACTAAGAACATGCACATTATGTCATCTAAGTCATACAGTGTGGCATATTGATGTTCAACTAATTCTTATACAACAAAAATTAATTATGGATGATTTTTTTAAATTATCATGATAATAATGGTTTTTTTAATGGTTTTTATGTTGCGAAACATATTCACAACAAAAATGTAAATTTAAAATAAACAACACACATTGAATCACATCAGTCACACAATTTATCAGATTGATGTTTGAATAATTACTACACATCATAATGACTTACAGATCATTTTACTAATGTATCAAATGATGACATGTTTGTTTTCTCATTTTTTAGTTAGTGGATTTATTTTCACTAAAATGATGAGTTAAAACTAAAAACACACATTTTGAGTCACACCGGTCACATTATTTATCAAATTAAGATTTAGATAATTAATACATATCAAAAATTAATTATGAATTTTTATTATAATGCGTCCAAAAAATTTGATTAATGTGTCTCTTTTTTTGTATTTTTGGTCTCTTTTAAACTAAAAGGTGAATTTTAATGTAAAAAATTTCACTTTGAGTCATACATGACGTATTGTGTTTTGTATTGAAGTGAGGTTGATTATTAAAAATAAAAAGTGGCATATGGATCCTTTTCTTAAAGTACAAAAAAATATGTGTGTGTTTTCATTGTTTTAAGTTGATGACACACATTTTTCACTAAAATGTCCTTTTTAAACAATAAGAAAACTCATTGACTCAGACTAGTCACACTATGTTTTGTATTGACCTAAAACTTGTTAATTTACATCAAAAAACATTCATTGATAATTTTCTTAATCTATCAAGAAAATATTAGTTTTCTCTCTTATTTTTAGGGAGAGATATGTATTCTTTACAAAAAAACCAATTCAAAAATGAAAATAAACATTTTGAGTCATCTTGATCAAACATTGTATCTTATTGACAACTGATAAATTACTATACAAAAAATAAAACATAACAATCTTTTTTCTATTATATCAACCCTATAAGATTTTTTTCTTCTTATTATGTAATAAGCATCAAATATGTTTAACTAAAAAGTATTATTTAAACTAAAAACACATATTTTATGCAGTACTAGTCACAATGTCTATCATATTGAGGTGTGGATTATCCCCACTAGTTAGAAACATATTATAGATCATTTTCCTAAATTATAAGAATAATATTAATGTGTTTTCTTATTTTTTAGTATGACAAGTGGATTTTTGAAAATGAAAATTTAGTATTTAATAAAATCACACATTGAGTGATACTTGCCTAATGATGTGTTGTGTTCATGTGAGGTTAATTCATAGACATGAATAAGGACTAATGGAATGGTTTCTAAGAGTATAAAAAGAAGAAATGATTGTTTTGTTAGTTTCAAGTGAGTGATAGATGTTTTAAACATAAATTTATTTTTTTAACTAAAAATATATAGTTTGAGGCATACCAGTCACACTGTGTCGTATATTGATGTGTAGATAAATCCTACACACCAAAAATGATGTATATATTTTTGATATAAAGTATCAAGAATTTTTGTGTTTTTGAGTTGTTTTTATTGAGAAAAACATGTTCATAACTCAAATATCCTTTTAATCAAAAAAGTAAACAATTTTATTTATTTTGTACACACCTCATTACATATTGATATGTAACTGATTATTACACATCCCAAATGGGATATAGATATCATTAATATAGTATTAAGACAACATGAGTGTGTTTTTTATGTTTTTAGTGATCAACCCATGTTTTTAACAAATATAAAACATTTTAATTTAAAGCACACAATTAGAGTTGTATTAGTCACACTGTATATCAGAGTTGGGTGATGATAATTTGTATATATATAAATGATTTTATAGAATATTTTTTTAAACCATACAAACATTTGGATTTTTTTCTTTTTTGAGTATTCCACTTATCCATTGAACTAAAATTATAATTATATATAAAACACGCTACTTGGGTCATACCATCCACATTGTGTATCTGATATAGTTTAAAGTCATTATAACAGGAAAAAATCTCTATAGGTAATTTTAAATAATTATAAATGCAATACTAGTGTGTTTTATTATATTTCATTGACTAAAAATTATTTTTAATTAAAATTTCATTTTTAAACTGAAAACATACCCGTTAAGTCATAGTGGTTACATAGTGTATCAAATTTATGTGATTATTATTTATGCATATCACAAATGAAATAGAGATTATTTTTCTTATGTATCAGGATAATCCCAATTTTTTTTCTTGATTTTCAGTTGGTGAAAAACATTTTTAATTAAAATGTCATGTTAAACTAAAAACATGCACTTTGAGCCATACTATTCACACCATGAATCTTATTGATGGGTAAATAATTCCAAAACAATATAATTATTTATAGATCACTTCCATAAAGTATAAAGAATAAATGAGTTATTTTTCATAGTTTTAATTATGTAACACTTTTTTTACTAAATAATCATTTTCAAACAGAGAAAACTCATTTATAGTCATACTGGTCCCACCATGTATAATATTTAAGTGAAATGGGTTCCTACTAATCAAAAATTTCTTATTTATAATTTTATTAAAATATAAAAAATAATAAATTTGTTTTATTAGTTTTTAATATGTCATGTTTCTTCTGAAAAAAAATGTCGATTTTAAATAAAAATAAGGAATTTGAGTAAAAATGGATAAAATATGTGTCAGATTAAAATGTGGTTGATTTCAATACATAAAAATAAATATGTATATAATTACTAAACTATTAATTAAATATAACTGTGTTTTCTTGGATTTAAGTGAGTGACACAATTTCTTAGGTAAAATATATATTTTAAACTGAAAACACAATGATTTTTACTATCCAAACAATCTTTCGAATTGATTTATGAATGATTTTTACACCCAAAAAATTATTATAAATAATTTTTAAGAATATTCTACGAAATAAGAGTGTGTTTTATAGGTTTTTAGTGAGTGATATATGTTCTAAACTAAAATTTTATTTAGATTAAAAAACGTACATCATGTTATATCGGTCCCACCAAGGATTAGATTAATGTATGACTGATTCATACATGTAAAAAATTAATATTAGGTAAATTTACTATAGTATCAAGGTTATAAATGTGTATTTTCATTAGTATTAGCGATTGAGAAACATTTTTATGTAAAATTTAAATTTTATAATAAAAACACACATTTTATTTCATACCAGTCACACCATCTATCGAATTGAGGTGCAGATGATTCCAACATGTTCTAATATAATTATCTCTCATTTATAAAATAATGATATAAATATTAATGTGAATTCTTTTTTTATTATGTCACATGTCTTTTTAACTAAGTTTCCAATTTTATGTCAAATAACAATGATTGAGTCATATCTGAAACATTGTGTGTTGGATTAAGGTGTGGTTGATTACTAAATTTTGAAAATGGAATATGAATCATTATTTTAATGTATAAATATGTTATAAGTGTGTTTCTTTAGTGAGGTCCACAAATTTTTAAATAAAATTTCTATTTTAAATTCAGAACATACATAATGAAAAATGCAGGCCATGTTGTGTGTCAAACTAGTGTTTTTAAAATTAATACAAATAAAAAATCACATATGGATTATTTTCCTAATTTATCAAGAAAATATGTGTGTGAAACCTTTGGTTTTAGTGTTTGAAACATGTTATTATCTATAATTTTATTTAAACAAAAATCAATCAATTTGTGAAATACTGATTAAATCGTTTATCACATTTACATGTTTGTAGTTCTCACACATCTGTAATAATTTATAGATAATTTTTTATGTATTAATACTACATGAGTGGGTTTTATCAATTCTAGTTAGTGATATATTTTTTCAACTAATATGTAAAATATTCAATGAAATCACAAATTTTGAGTTATTTGAGTCACACCATGAATCAGATTGAGGTGTGGTCGATTCCTACATGTCACAAATGACTTATGGATCATTGTCCTAATGTAGAGATATATGTTTCTTGGTTTTGAGTATGACACACTTATTTTGAAGGAAGCTGTCCATTTTGAATTAAAAAACATTGAGCCATATCATCCATATCTTCTGGTGGACTGATGTGAGGTTTATTCCTAAAATTGTAAAAGACTTTTTGTATTTTATTCCAAATTAAAAAAATACTAGTGGGTTTTCATAGTTTTCATTGAGTAGAATACCTTTTTAACTAAGATTTCATTTTAAAACTGAAATCATGTACATTTCATATTAGTATTCAAATAATATATCTAATTAACATGTTGATGATTTATATAAAAATGTATTAATTATCATTCTATTAATATATTGAAAAACATGTTTTTGTTTTATTTGTTTTAAGTGAGAAACCTACATTTTTTTAATATTTTTTCAATTTTAACTGATTACATGAACTCTTGAGCCATACTAGTCACACTGTGTATCATATTGTTGAGTGATTGATTCCAACACAACAAAAACGTCTTCATTATCATTTTACTAATAAACCAAGCATGTAAATTTGCACATTATTAGTTTTTTAGGAGTCACCATTTTTTATCTAAAAGTTCACATTCAATTTGAAAAAAAAAATTCAAATCATAATAGACACACCGTATATCAAATAAAGGTGTAGATGATTCCAATATACACAAATGTAGAATAACCCATTTTATTAAATTATTGAAAAAATCTGAATGTGCTTCCATAGTTTTGATTATGCCATGATTCCTTTGAACAAAAATGTAAATTTTAAATAAAAATGTTCTTTTTGAATCATATAGGGAACATTATGTGTCATATTGGTGTAAGGTTGATTATTACACATCAAATAATTAAATATGGATGATTTTCATAATTTGTGATGGAAATTTGAGTTTCTTTTCATAGTTTTTAATGGGCGACACATGTCTTTATCTAAAATGAAATTTTTAAAAAAGAAACAACCAATTTGATTCATACTAGACACAACATGCGTCTCGTTAACATTTGACTGATTTAAATACATCATAAATGACTTATTGATCATTTTATAGTACTGTTAAGATAACCTGTTTTCCTTTTTGGGTTATTAAGTGACTGAAACATGTTATTAAAAAAGATTTATTTTAAATTGAAAAAATAAAAATTGTGGGATTCTAGTCAAGCCATTTATCAGATTGATGTGTGACTAAAAACAACAATTCATAAATTAAATATTAATCATTTTAAAAATGTTAAAAGGGAATATAAGTTTGTTTTCGAATTATTAACTGACTAAAACATGTTTTTTACTGAAGTGTATTTATAAACTAAAAATACACAATTCAATTCATATAGGTCACACCATGTATCAAATTTTTGCGTTACTGATTATTTCACCTTAAAATTCTTTTATATATAAGATTTATAATGTTTAAAAACTATAAGACTTATTTAAATATAGTTTTTAGTTAGTGGGACATATTTTTAAATAAAATGTCAATTTCAAACTAAAATCACACATATAGAGTCACACATATTACACTGTGTATCACATTGAATTTAAAATAATTACAACATATAAAAATAATGGATTATTTTTCATATGTATGCAAAACGTCATAAATATGTTTTTGATTATTTTTCAGTGAGTGAAATTTTTTTCTCCTAAAATATCATTCATAGAATGAAAAAACTTATGATAAGTCATAATAGTTACATCGTAAATTATATTTATGGGGGTACTATTATAAAATTTCAAAAATTACATATTATTTATTTTGATAAGGCATCGTGAAATTGCATGTGTGGATTCCTAGTTTTCAATGTGTAAAAAAATATCTAAAATAAATTTTCATTTTAAACAAAAATCAAACACTTTTAGTCATACAGGTCATACCATGAATCAAATTAAATTTTGATTGATTTATATACATCAAAAATGAATTATTGATAATTTTCCTAGAATATCAAGTTCATATGAGTTAATTACATCTATTTTCAATGATTGACACATGTTTTTAAATAAGATGTCAATTTTAATTTTAAAAAACACATTTTAAGTCATAAAAATCATATAGTATAGCAGATTGAGGTATAACTAATTCATGGAATACCAAAATGGATTATGGATTGTTATCATAATGTATCAAACAAATTAATAATTAATTTTCATGTTTTTATTATGTCACAAATCTTTTGAACTCGTATATTAATTATCAATAAAAACACACTTTTAGTCATATTTTCTACATCCGTTTTCATATTAATGAAAGGTTCATTCCTTAAAATAAAAAACAAATAGGTATTATTTTTTAATATTATAATGTTAATTAAAGTGTGTTTTTTTTATTTTATATTAGTGATATATATTTTTAATTGAAATTCCATTTTTAAATTGATAACACATACTTTCCGTCATGCAGGTCACACCATCTATTAGATTGATACGTGGTTGATTCTTATTAATATAAAATCATATATATTTTTTTATAAAGTATCAAGGAAATAAAAGTGTATTTTCATTTTTTAAAAAATTGACACATTTGGTAAACTATAATTTCATTTTAAACTAAAAACAGAAACTTTGAATCAAATATGTAACACCTTGTATTTGATGGGTATGTGACTAATTCATACACTGCCCAAATTACTTTTTAATCATTTTCATAATGCATCGGTTCCATAAGAGTTTATTTTATTGTGTGTTAGTTATTGAAATATGTTATCAAATATTATATATATTTTTTAAAAAAATAAACACATTTCAAATCATATTAGTTACAACATGTATCAGATTGAGGTATGGATGAATATTAATTGTCTGGATGGACTCATGGGTCATTATAATAATATTTATTTAAATATGAATTTGTTTTAGTTTTTTTATGTTTATCATGAATCAACGAAAATGTTAATTTAAAATAATTTTACACATATTACAGCATTCAAGCCATTTGGTTTTTCATATTAATGAGCTATTGAATCATACACATTAAGAATTATTTACAGATATTTTTTATATTATGGAAAAATTACATGTTTGTTAATAATGTTTTTAGTGAGTGAAACACATTTTGAACTAAAATTTAATTATTCAAGTAAAATTATTCACTTAGATTCATATCAGTCATATTTTTTTCAAATCGACATGCAGTTAATTTATACATGTCACAAATGACATATAAATTTTTCCCTATATTGTGTAGACAGTCCAAGAATTATTGACTAGTTTTGAGTATATAATTTTGTTTCATACAAAAATTATGATTTTATATAAAACAATGAAATTTTATTCATAATATACATATTATCTGAGAAAATTTACAAAATATATGTTAGATTGTAATGAAAAAAAATTTAACTAAAAAATCAGTTGATAACATTTTGAAAAAAATTACATAATTATATACTTGGAAGTGACCTCATAAATGTGTATTTACACATTATAACACCATATTTTAGCCTATTTTTTCTAAACACAATTTCATCTTTTGAAGTAATGTAATATTGAAATCCCTATTAGTACTTGAAAAGTAAAATTAATAAATTATTAATAAATATTTCTAATGAACATGAAATTATCACTAGGAATACTTCATTATGGATACTATTTTGTTGATGGAATATAGTTACCTTCTTAATTTTTTTTGTAACAATTAAAATCTTTTCAATTAGTTTATTTTTGACACTGAACAAAAATTAAAATACAAACAAGTAATTAGTTTTAAAATATTTCTAGATAGGGATATATTATCACATAAACCAAAATACATATGAAAATGTATAAAAATAATTAGAGAATCCAAATTGACAATATAAAAATAATTAGGGAATCCAATTTTGTGTTTTAAAAATTGAAAAATTCTTCCATGTATAGAATTTTTGTTGGTAATCTAATCATTTAATGAAATATAAAAATAATTTGAGAATCCAAATTGATTTCAATTATAATCTAATGCTCTATAAAATTTGAGTTTAATGTTTAATTAATAAGTGGAAATATATTTTATTTTATTTTATTATAGATTTTAAAGATAAAATCAGGGGTATTAAGACGTTTTTTTAATCAATATGTTTGGTTTCGATATTTTTGGATAGGTGTTCAACTATTTTTAAATATATATTTTATTTTAATGGCCATTCTTGTGTAGAAGTAATGTGAGGACTAATGCTGACAAACTTTGGTTCAATTGGGGTTCCCTCTAAAAATTACAAATATATACAACCAAAAATATATATTTATAGTATTTTACTAAAAAAACATAGTTGATCATTTATTAGAATAAATGATTATGAAAATGCACATCATGAATACATTTATAAATGAAAGTATCAACTATCATTACATTAGTATTTCATCTATATTAAATGGACCAATTAATTATACAACATCATGTCCATTATTATTTTCATCAAAATAAATTTCTATCTTATAACAATCATTGAATGTGGTAACCACATGAACATTTAATATTAGTAATTTTGGTAGTTAAACTTATGGGGTAATGGTACTCTGTCAAGATAATTTTAACTGATTGTTTGAACCTTCAGATTATTTGTTTAAACATTCAATTTCGCCTTAAATTTTAATATCTGTATAAAAATTCCTTAAATTTGGACTTTTTTATTAATTTTTAAAGGTTTTGGATAAAATATAAAATTTAAAAAGAATGTTTTCATTTTCGAAATGTATCTTTACAAGAACAAACAACCAAAATACAAATGTTCCAAAAAAACATTGAGTGAATAAACATCTAAATGATAAATTATAAAAATTATCTTGGTGCTCATTTGTGAGCTTCATGAATCAACACTCTCCTTTATTGTTGGAAAATGTTGTTTTTCTGTACAATATCTCTATGTATATTATATGTTGTAGCTCTCAAATAGGGACTTGAGTCAGTTATGTTAAATATAAATCCCAATAAATTTTACCATAAATAATTATATGCCAGATATGTATGAATATCTTACTAAATCACAATTCCAGGAAAAAAAATTTAACAAATAGATCACCTCTTGTGGGGAATCTCTTTGATGGGAGTGGATAACCTTAAATGTTGAGGTGGTTGATCATTATATAGTTGTTGTTTTTTATTTTTTGTTATATTTTATATCTTTCCATAACATTATATAATGACTCATATACGTATTTTTTTATTCACAAAAATTTATTCATTCATTCACCTTATAAATTTTCTTACAATTATCTCTTTGTGAATTTAGTTTCACAAAAAAAAATTAAGGAGACACTCCAAAACCTATATATATAATGTGGAAATATTGTTTTGGCCTCTTTAAGGTGACTAAAATTAGTCATTTATCAGGTATAATAGATAAAAACACTTATTTAAACTCATGATCAAAATATAGGAGAATAAGTCATAATTTTTATATCATACTGATTTAAATTCGAATTTTTTTATCATGTCATACATTCTCCAAATTACATTAAACATAATGTGTTTTATTATACTATAATTTAATTTTTATTTAAATGATATTCCTTCCATAGAAAGTGATGTGTTATAGAGTTGTATTTTTATTTTTATTTATCAATCTATATATAAAGAAAGAATCATAATTATTTTTTTATTTAATTCCATATATAAATAATTAATGTAGATTTAAAACATATATTATTCCATTCAAATAAAGAACACCCCAAAAATGACTATGGTAAGTGTATGATGGTTTTAAAGAATATTTTTTATTTTCATAACTTAGTTGTTATGTAATTAATTAATTATTCTTAATCCATGTTATTAATTCATGTATTAATATGTATGTAAATACTAATCACAATTTCTTTGAATAGATGCCTCCTCATGAATGATAAAAACCAGATTCCATTTTTTAGTGTTTGTCATGACTGTATATAACTATAGTGGGTGTTGATTTACATTCTCATTAGAATCCCAAGATTTCTCTTTATTTGAATTTTTCTAAAGTATCTAAGAGATTCTTAGTGACCAATGTTACAGTTATTTCTTGAAATTATTCAATTACAAAATATACCTAAAAAGGGATAATGAAAACTAAATCATTATTTCATTATTTTATTTTTTTAGCCAATTACATAAAGTATATCATAATTTTCTATAATATATTCACAAATTTGTTTCTTAATCATGGGAACAACAGTGTGTCACATATCAACATCAATAGGTTGGTTACATTAATATAATTATAGAAATCAGACATTTTTGGGGTTTCTAGAATGGTTTTTTACATTCAGTCCAACATAAAATTTTATTTTTTTCTTCTCTGCATAACAATTTTTTTTGTGAAAAGTGAACTATGACACTCGTTTTATCATAAAAACCTTTGTTGTTCACCTTCTACCATTTCTATGGTTTCAACATCATTAATATGTTGTTCTGTAAGATTTGAAGCATTAGAATGTAGGTAAACCTATTATTCATCTAGACTGGATGCATTTTTATGTGTAATAACATGTTTTTCATCAAATTAAAAGCATCAATATGGGGGAAAACCTATATAAATAGACGTTTTTGATCATATAAATTTGATTACATAATAATAGTAGTGAATACTTAATACTGCGTGGTAGAACAATATGTATAACAAAATTAACATAATTATTGAATGCCTTTTTTAAAAGGTTAATGGTATTTACCCAATATATAGAGTATCCAAATCATGTCACTATGGTCGCCTATGACATACATGTTCTTGTATAAATTAGTGCCACCATCAAATGGTAATAACATCTCAAAAAAGTGTCATCCTTAGATAAATTGAAATATGATCCATTGTTGGTTTTGGATTATAATATAATAATTAACATGTTTTTTTCCTGAGTTGAGACTTATAATACTCATACATCATGTGAATATATTATGAATGGTTCATCCTTCACCCTTCCTTACATATATCATGATTTTTGTATCCCAATTCATTTATTTTAACTACACACCTTATATCAGCCACCGTCATTTAAAAATTAGATATTTTAATGATTTATAATCAAACTCCTGTATTTCTTCAATGATTACAATGTATAGAAAATTTACATAAATTTTAATTATGTAATTTGTATAAAATACTTGAATCACGTATGTCAAAATATTAACTCTACTATTTTTCATGATTTCATGGTCATCATATTCCGTGATATAAAAAAAATATAACAATTAATTACATAACCATTATAAGATAAAATATCAAGTAATGTCCATATGAATCTGCATCATTATCATTCTAAAAATGTATTCATATTTTTAGTTGGATCCTTAAATATTTATTCTCAAAACAATCCAATATAATAATTTGATATCAAACTTTATGAACTTGATGGAATCAAAAGCCAAATAATTATTATGTGATTTTCAAAATATTGTGAAACCACTAAATGTTTATATAAAACATAATGGTAAGTCTTATCCCACTCTATAATAGATTTTTCTATGACATTTATTCTTAAAAATCCTTCTCCCACATGTTTCCCAGGGTGTTGAGATTTTGGTAGAAAAATTCTACCTATATCAGGCTGGTATTCAATCTAGAATATAATTGATTCCTCAAAAGTATAATTCTATGAAAAAAAATATTTTGTATTTCATTGATTTTATATATACCCTATAAAATATTTAAATACCCTTCAATAGGGTACATCTATATATAATTTAACGAACCAGATAGAAATATCACTCTACTAAATTAAATCATTAATTCAACCATCATATCAATGAATAATGGTGGGATGAACATCTCAAATTCCCATAATATGATTTCAATTTCTTCATCCATTATTTAAAATTTCATCGAGTCTATAAGTATAATATATAAATATATGAAAAATAAAAATATATTGATTATTGTATAAAGATATTTTTATTGTAAAATGAAACATAAATATACATGCATTAAATATTGTATCAAAAGATAATAGTTATATTATTTTAGGACCATTAAATTTATATTAGTATTTAATATAATATTCTTTATAGTTTATGAATACCCATATCTATACATTACATCATTTAGGATTTTGAAATATGATATGTTTCTTTCCTAAAATGACTATTATCACCTACATGAAGAAAGTCTATCATTGACACAACACAGGCACCAACACTTCCCATGCCCCCATTTTAATCATGTATAACCTAGCCATAATCCCATTATTTTTTTTCTAGTGTAGTTTTTTTTAATTTCCAATGATACTATCAGATACATTTCTATTCTACATTCATGAAATCAAGAAATTTTCTAATTTATAAACAATTTCATAAAGTTAATTCATAAAAATAATCTCTTGTTATAACTGGTTTTTGTTAAGTTTTATATATGAATTTTTTCAAAAACTTGTTACCATATCATTAATTTTGGTAATATTTGATCACTAATTAGTGGAGGGAGTGTGGTTCTTCTTTCTAAATTACCATCAAATAGGGTCGTCCATTATTAGTGTTTATTTTATTATGGGGAGAATTTAGGATGTCATAGAAATACAATATGTGAGTAATATCATATCTTCGTTGGGTGTGTACCTTGTTCACAAATCGGAAACCCTTGATTTCTATTAATGTTATATCCTAAAACATTTCATAATAAGTAATGTTATTTATCACCCCATACATCCTGTAAATCAATGTAAAATCTTAATTTTCATAATCATCATTAAATGTAATAGATGAATATGGAATTTATTTCAGATATCTGATCTATAGAGCCAAACAAACATCAATATCATTTCCTAGTTGTTTTGGTCAGAATATAAGCTGAGAAAACATAATGTATTTTCTATTTATGAAAAACCATGATGGAATGTTATAATTAAAACAATCATAACTATCCACGTAAATTGAGTTCGACATTATAACTCGAATGTTTTACTCAATCTATAGTTAACACGAGATAGAGATTTCTCCAATATTTTCTAAATTCATCATACTCATGATCAATTTTTTTAATTTGAGGAGAGTCTAATAGTTTATGAGGTTTTTCATATTGATTTATTATATATGAATGCCTTGAAAATATACATATAGAATCCTCACTTATATTTAGTCACATAGTCCTTGGACTAACTATAAATTACCCTACTTCTTTCAAAGGACATGATTTATCTTTCGTGTATAAAAAAGCCATACAATGGATAATTTTATAGAGATTCAAGTTCTATGAGAAATAGTATAGAATTATTTGGACAAGAATGTCTTATTTTTTAGATAATAAAAATTGAATGTATAATTTTCATTCACCAAGTGTTTGAGAAAGAATAATATTATATTCTGGTAGAATATCATTAACGGGAGAAATTAATTCACTAAAGCTGATGTCACCCCATTATTTTTGATTTATACATCTTATATCTCCAGTATGGTTGAAAAGATTTTATATTTATTATAACCAAAATATAATCTCATCTTAAAAAACTCATTATCTTCTGAAATGAAATTATACAATTATTGATTTCATCTTTAACTACCATTTTCATTTCCTGAATAAAATATTCATATTCCATTAAACTTGTTATCATATCCTCGGTATGGTCTACGTCATCATTCACATTAGTAATCAAATCAGATAATCCTTAAAACATATTTTTATCCCATTTAATAATACATTTATTTTTTCCCTATGATTAGATCAAAAATTATTACTTTGATCAATTAAGTTATAGATCAAGAGTTCCTTCATATATTCAATTCTAATTTATCTTGAATACAAACAATTTAATCATGAATAAGGACATGATAATGGTTATATGCATGATCTTATGAAATCATGATAATCACATTAACCCCATCCAAATAGTCTATTGCAAAAAAATTTCATCCATCCATGTTCGATTTATATCTTTCATATTTTATTTATTATTATTCGTATTAATGAAACACACAAAAGGAATGATCATAGAATCCTAAAAGGATATTATTTATATATACACACACACATATAGTGATCCTATTTTATATAAAATTTCAATATGTAAAAAATGTGTATGACATATAAATTCCATGAAAAATTGGAAATTACAATATTACAACACTTATTTTTTTTACAAGAAGTAATGTATAAGAAATAATTTTAATTTTTTAAATGGATTCATTAGGGATGATAATAAATAAAATGGGTATCAATGTCTCATGCAATATCACATTGTAAATGTTCAAAGAAGTCATCAAAATTGATGAAGGTCAACATAAAAAATAAATACATAAAAAATGTATGATTTAAAGTATAAAAATCATTTGGTTTATGATGTCTTGGAATTTTTGTGTAATTTTTTTAATTATATGGAATTATTTTGAGACTGCACGCTTTGACGATAAATGATTCTGTGCCCTGTATTACATAGAATGTAATTTTGAATTTTTTTAATGTACGTTTAGAAAAAGTGTGAGTAGGATTTTCTAACATTTGAATCGGTACTTAGATCGAAAATATGAGGGAACTGTCAAACTCATAACACTAGAATTCAACTAGAAAAGTTATTATTTTGATAATCAAGGGTCAGATAGAAATGATAATTTTGGGTACATTTTATAAAAATAATAAAATATCTTTTACAATGTTATTTTAATTTCTAGATCATTGTGCAACGGACGATGACGCATCAGTTCAACAATGATAATCATTATAAGAGCTTCATTAATGGATCATTTGTTACTACAACACTTTTATCATAATGATTTCTAATAGCTCATTAATTGTGGGTCACTAATGATCATCATTAATGAGTTCAACATCGCTTCACATGTTTCTTTTATTATTCAAAGATGATGGAGTTTGGGTATTAACAAAAATAGGGAAATATCTAATGAACCACCGAAAGGATCCCTCTGCAATTAAGTATGACGAATGGAGTAATGAATGTTGGAGAATAAGATTTGGAGGTCGAAGAGTGGTGACGAACAACATTGATCATGGATCGACCAAGACGTTGAACTCTTCCTTCATCCTTAGTGAACCCAACGTGTCTAGGTAAGTATTTCTTATTTCTATGTAATTGATTATTCTTTCATCATTCATGAAATTAACAATGAACGTAATGAAACCTACTAACGGGTTAACCTATGGTTCATTCATTTTTGTGGGAGGTTCTAATGCATAGATTTTAATTGGGGGTTTAATTTTGATGTGTGGTAAATACTTTCCAACAAGAAAAAACTATAAAGATGAGGGTACATGCTGACAAGAACAAGGCCTAGGCCCTCAACAATAGTTTTTTATTGTGAATTCATCAAGGTCTAATGTTCATGTTTTATGAAACACGATTTCATGGACTTCGCAGTTAAGAAGGCATCCTACGGAGGCCATAGGTATAAGCGGCTAAAGAAACAGACCACTAGAACAGCTCTGATGGCCCGCAAGAAGAAAACCTATGGCACAACAGCACTGGAAACGGTCACAGGAGGAAAAAGGATGTACGAACATTACCTCAACATGGTTGCAGACATCCAAGGCTAGCCAGTCGCAAAGGAAACACACATCTGAGATGCATGGGCAAACGATGGAGGTCGCAATCGCTTGACCGGGGTGCAGGAGATCTCCAATGCAACGCTGGTGCTGCATTGACTGAGTCAACCTATAGACACAATATGTGGGTGAAAAAGGGGTCACAGCCACTCTGTCTCCTCAGAGGCTACCTGTAGCACTGCACGCAGTGTGCCCTGGTCACTCGACCACACCTGCAGAGGAAACCAGAAGTGCCTGTGTCCAGGCTGGTGAACCAGCCCTCACCATGGGGGTATGGCTTCTCCTTCTGGTCCACAACACACCATGTGGGATAGAAAACCCCGTGGGTTGTACATGAGTCTTATTAGGCCAGACCCGCACCACTGGGTAGGACCCGCGCCATTGGGCATGACCTGCCTGCACTATCGGGTCGGACCTGCGTCGTCGAGCAGGACCCGCACCCCCGGGCTGAACATGCGCCTCTGGGAAGGACTCGAGCCACTAGGTTGGATTCACACCACTGGGCACGACCTGACACTATTCTAGACCTCTACTAGACCAACATCAGACCCTTGGACCGGGTTGATTCGGTCTGACCAGGTCAGGCCAGTCCCAAACTCAACCTGCCATGTTTCACAAAAATGCATGTATCTCTCAAACTAGTTATCTGATTGACACGTTATTAGTGGAATTGGTACCCTTGAAACAAGGTGTTCTATTTGAGATACACCACTTCATTTTTATTGTATGTTGTTGTATAGATGTGTTGGATCATACATGAATACATTCGGGCCCTTTTTTCAAAAAATCCTATAACTTACAGACATGGTGTACAATCGATGCATCGTCTGATATGTTGGGACCCTTAAGAAAATATAGTACTTTAGTGATACTCTATTTTGGAATTTGTGGATGTTTAGGTATGTCCTATTTCATGAGGATTGTATCCTATTTGAATCAATCATGCTATGTGTAGCAATCCTGGGGCTGGCTGGGACGTGAAGAATTAATAGTGATCCCTTGTGTGTCAGCACCAAAAGATCCAATGTGGCTTAGAAAATAGAAATCATATGTGGGTCATCACTAAGCGATTCATGGCGGGTCATCACCTAGATATCCTCTGTGGGTCAATACCTAGAGATCCTATGTGATTCACCACCTAGAAATACTATATGTGTCACCACCTAGTGATCCTATGTGGGTAAACACCAAGAGACACAGTGTGTATTAGTAGCAGAGCCTCTCAATAGAATAAGATTATCTAGATTTATTACCCTTCATATTTACTTATTTACCTAAGTTGTAGCTGTTGTGGGATGTTTCTTTTAATTTGTGCTTTATGATTGAGATCTTGCATGGTGGTATTACCTCGGTGGTACTTCCTTTTTGGTGTCTTCAATTTTGGATCACTGAGAGACAGTTTGGTGACTTGGGGTCCCTACTAAGTATTTTTATACTCACCCTTGCATGAGATTCATCTTCACATGTTTTGTATTGTGAAGATGATTGACTATATTGACTGGGACATTGGGGATCCAGGACTAGACGGTGCTTGAAGGTTGATCATTAGACATAGATTGCTTTAGTGATATCTGTAAAAGGTCAATACCTACCCTTTAGGTAGGATCATTTTTTGATAACGTCAAGAGATTTTACTTCTTTTGATATACTTTTCGTTCAGTTGGTTTTGTATTTTGGAACCATCACATTCAGTTTAAACACAATACTCTCACTAGTTATAAATTTTGGTGGTTGTACTACTTTCATTCCTTCATGGTTTTCTATGTCTTGTATGCCTTGTTTGTGTGTGTATGGGTTTAAAGGAAAATCCTTCCCTTTTTGTGATATTCATTTCCAGTGCTAGTTACCATACCCTGGCCTATTGAAGGAGGAAGTGATGTGTCATGGAAAGGGACCTGGGGTATGGGTCATGACCTAGTGGTATTAAAGGGCGTTTAGTTCAACTAGAAGAACTAAGAGTATGTATTTTTAATGTCGTCAATAGTGTTGAGTTTCTTGAGTTCATCTTTCAGTCCAGGGATTCCAGTGTTTCTGTGGCAGTTGATGTATCAAAACACTATGACCCTAAAATCAATTTTTCAAATCGGTACATGGAAACACTAGTTTCATGTGTTTTGGAAATGCTTTATCTTGATATCTTTTGAGCCAATTCACCAGGAATAACATATTGACCATGGTGCATAAAATTATCTATAGGATGCTTCCACGAAGATATCCAACCCTGATTCCAGTGGTATATCACAACAGTGTTCCACTAACTGATGAGGCATCAGTGCAGGGACCACTTATAGCAATAGCACCTTTGGGTGGTGTACCAGCAGAACCACCACTCAAAGAGAAGTAGATGATACCCACCCCACTAGAAGATAGTGCACACAGACTATGAACAATGCACGAGTTACATAGATAAAGACCTCAATAGTTTAAAATTGAGAATGATCCTCTGGCAGGTGAGGATTGGGTGGAGATAGTTACTCAGTTTTTTTGTTTGGTGGAGACAACTAAAGACAAGATGGTTGTTCTAGCCGATAAAAGTTTTTAGTGGAAAACATAGATATGGTGGTTCATGACTCTCTATACACCATAAGAGTCGACCCATAAGTGGTTGTCCTTTGAGAGCCTCTTTAGGGTGGAGTTCGTACCGGCGACACTACGCTCAGTACGTATTCATGAGTTTCTGCACGTACAGTAGGGTATAATTACTATGGCACAATACTCAATGATGATTACTGACCTCTCTTCCTACTCCATCAACATAGTACTTGACCCTTTCTTCAGGGCCCTAAATATTTATAAGGGGATCTGACGGGAGATATGATCGTCGATGACTTCAATCTGTATTCTGATGTTGGCTTGACTTCTATAAAGGGTCCTACTGGTGGGGAGTTTCCTAGCTGAACATGCACTGAGAGTGAGAGACACTACCATATGACAGGTGTCTGAGTCATCTACATTAGGTAGTAGGAAGACTACATTAGGGCACAAATGGGTCAGTCCTTATGGAGGACGACCCCAGGATGTTGGGTGGGTGGTGTAGAGCTCATGAGGTAGAGGATGTCATCTGAGGGATATATTTTGATACTCTTGCGGTAGATAGGTGAACGTGGATTGTGACTATCGGACACCCCATATGAATGTACAGCAGGCAGTTGAGGTACCACTGAGACAACTATAGGGGTTAGAGCGAGGAGGTCCATAGGGCAACAAACGAGGCAGAGGAGCAGGAAGAGTAGAAAACAGTGAACGATAGTTTGGGGTACTACCACCACCACCTGTAGGAGGTCCACGATGAGCAACAAGAGTAGGTGGATGGGGGCGAGACCATCATCAGTGGATGGAGGCACATAACCATTGCGCTCCATAGATAATTAGAGGTAAGATATATTTATACTCCACCATAGTTGTAGTTATTATCGACACAGGTTCTATTAACTATTTTCTTTCTATAGACCCCACTCGAGGATCAAATATTCTATAGTAGTTGTTGGACTGATCCTTACAATTAGAGTATCATATGGGATGGGATTCCATGATTAAACAATACTTCTGGTAGTGTGAACTTACTCCAGGTGTTCAGTTTTACGAGTAGGATCTCCTAGTAGCAGCGTCGAGGCATTATGACATCATCTTGGGTATAGACTGGTAATCTACAGTCCATGTTCAGATTGACTATTTTAGGGTCAATGTGTGCTGTTTCTATGAGGATAGGACCATGTTGTCCTTCACTGGTGAGAAGGGAACCATTCTAGAATAGGATTGATTTTCTCGGTGGAGAGTGCATCCGATCACATAGAAGTTGGCTAGCCTCAATATTGGTGATGTTTATGAGGGGAGTCCGAGCATTCCTTTAGTGGTGGAAAAGTATGGGGATGTCACTCCAGAAGATGTCCCTAGACTACCTTCTCATAGGGAGGTATACATCTATATGGAGTTGTACATGTGTACAACATCGATATCTACACCATCATATCATATGGTCTCATGGAACGTCATGAGTTGAGGGTATAGATAGAGGAAATTCATAGGAAAAGGATTTTATGCAATAATTTGTTCCAATGGGCATCCCCAGTGTTGTTTTCCAAGGAGGATGATGGGATTTTGGGGCTATGCATGGACTTTTGGTTCCTGAACCAGGTGACCATGAAGAACAAGTATCCCTATATTAGGATTGATGACCCCTTTATTCAGCCGAACGGTGCAAGATGGTTCTTAAAAATCGACCTCAGATCAGGCTATCATCAGATTCTAGTATCAGATGGTGATGTATCAAAGATAACCTGTTGATGCTGGTACGACCACTATGACTTTTTTGTGATGCCTTTCTGTGTAACCAATGCCACAGTAGTGTTCATCGGTCTCATGAACAATATATTCCGGCCTTAACTTGATCGTTTCTTGGTATTTTTCATTGATGGAATCATGGTGTACTCGGTGTCAGTGGAGGAGCACACTACACACCTGGAGATAGTTCTGGATAAACTCTGAGAGTAGTATCATTATGGTAATATTTTGACGATCATGTTTTGGATAAAGGAGGTCCACTTTTGGGGAGATTTCATCTCAGAGGATGAAGTTTTAGTAAATCCAGAAAAGATAGAGGTAGTTCTTTCTTGGGATCTTCCCAAGATAGTGATAAAGTTTCAAGGTTTCCTGGGGTTGGATATGTAGTATTGGAGATTCATACCTGACATTTCCAGAGTATAAGCACCCTTTTTATACATGAAAAATAAAGGACAACACTTTATATTGATGGATATATTCCAACAATGTTTCTAGAAGACGAGGGGGATAATAAAGAGTGCCCCCATTTTAAGACTACTAGAAGAGGGTGTTGGGTATGTAGTCTAAGATGAAGCATTAGGTGCCATACTAGGATGTTTCATGATGAAATATTGAGCAGTGATTGCCTAATTCTTACGTTAATTGAGACAACATGATCTTAAATATGTGACTCATGAACTAGTGTTAGAAGCAGTAGTCTCTTCCTTGAATATGTGGTGGCACTACGTGATGGGTGAGTGGTTTAAAATCTACCCCAACTACAAGAGTCTCAGGTATATCTTCTCACAGAAGGACCTAAACTTGAGACGATGGTGATTGCTAGAGTTCCTCTTGGTCTATGACATTAAGAATGTCTATAATCAATGGAAGGGTAATGTGGTGTCATATGCACTCAACATGAGTTATGTATTTCATCTACAGTGTGAGGTGACATAAAATCTAGCTACGATGCAGATATCATTCATGGATAGAGATGGTGAAGCTTACCTCTAGTCTCTGACTATCACTCCCCCACTCTTACAGTGTGTTTTGGAGGAACAACTTGTGGTTGTTTACTGTAAGGCCCTACATTCTCAAAAATCCTCAGGAAATTCTTCTAATGGATTTTCGATAGGTGGGGAGGAGTTCATCCATTTCAGAGGATGCACCGTAGTACCGGTGACATTGTCAGGGGTCATGTCCATGGAGTTCCATACATCCCATTTTTTGATACATCCTGGTGTGGTAAATATATACCAGGACCTCTGACATTTGTATTGGTGTCCAGTGATAAAGAAAGCAGTGTAAGAGTTCATTTTGTGAGGCCTCACTTGTATGCTAGTGAATTCTGGGCATCAGGTCCCAGAAAGCTTGACCAAACCACATGTGTTACTAGAGTGGATGTGGGATGGTATCTTCATGGACTTGG
The DNA here is from genome assembly GCA_963277665.1 of Viscum album. Taxonomy (NCBI): domain Eukaryota; kingdom Viridiplantae; phylum Streptophyta; class Magnoliopsida; order Santalales; family Viscaceae; genus Viscum; species Viscum album. The sequence goes on from OY728133.1 coordinate 991,930,449, forward strand.
TGATGATGTTACCATGCATTCCCAAGGTCCAAGATTATATCTGTGTGATCGTAGACTGACTCACCAAGTCAGCTCACTTCTTACACATGTGGGAGAAGGGATAGGTAGAGGTCTAGGGAAGCCACTACACCCCAGAGATAGTGGACATCAGGGGGTTCCTTAGATGATCATATCAGATAGTGATGAATACATTACATATTGGATGTGGAAGGGGTTACTGGAGGCATTATGGAATCATCTATGCTTGATCACTACTTTTCACCCCTAGACTGATGGTGAAACGTAGAAGACCATACACACCATGGAGTAAACGGTTCAGGATTTTGTCCAGTATTTTGGTCACATTTGGGAGGACCACCAACCACTGGTAGAGTTTTCATAGAGTAATAGCTATCACTCCACCACTGGCATGGCACTATATGACGAGTTGTATGGGAGGCCCTATAGATCACCCATATGATGGACATACCTAGGGGAGTCAGCACTCATGGGTCGAGAGTTGGTACATGATACCACCGAGAAGGGACAGATCAACCAGGAGTGGATGAGAACAACACAGAGCTGGCATATGTCTTATGCCAATATGATATATAGACTTTTTTAGTTTAAGGATGGTGATCTTGTTTTCTTTCTTGTATCACCGCGATGAGGACTACAGAGATTTAGCAAGGGTGGCAAGCTATGTCCATGGTTTTTTAAACCATTTCATATCCTGAGCAGAGTCGGAATGATGGCGTACCTCCATGATCTTCCCCTAATGATGCCCTGGGTCTTAGATGTTTCCACGTGTTGCAGTTGAGGAAGTACTGCATGATTCATTACACATCATCAACTGGGTCGATGCTTGGGGAGATCACGGTAGAGAGAGAGGATTGACCTGAGCGGGTACTTTATGGATGATCGATTGATCTATTTTTCTTTAAGTGGAATCATGGGAACCTCTATAAGAGCACTTGGGAGCAGGAGTATCATTTATGTGCTCAGTACCTCCACTTGTTTGTTTAGATATTATCTAGAATTCTGTGGACGTAAAGAAATACGGGGGGGGGGGGAGAATGTGATGTCTCAGAATTTACATGTAATTATTTTAATTATATGGAATTATTTTGAGAACTCATATTTTATGACATGTGATTATGAGGTCCAATGTTCCATAATGTAATTTTTATCTTATATAAGGAATGTTCAAAAAACATGTGTGGGGAATTTTTGATCTTTTGGACCAGTGCTTAGATCATAAATTCAAGGGCACTGTTGAACTCAAAAAGAAAGGATTCTCCCATAATGGACTTAACTTTGACCAGAAAGGGTCGGATAGAAAAATTTAATTTTGTAACTTTTCAAAGAAAATAATAAAAAAACTTTTCATAAGATATTTTATTTTTCACACCATTGAGCGGCGGATGGCGAAACAGTGTTGAGACAATGAGAATGATTAATAGAGGGTAATTAATAGATCGTTTGAAACAACAATGATGTTATCTTAATGGTTCATTAAGGGATCATTAAATGTTTGTCATTAATGATCATCATTAATGAGCAGAAGGTCGCTACACATGTTTTTTATTCAAACATGTTTTAGTTTGGAAATTATCTAATGCGGTAAAATCGCTAAAACACTGCCATTGAAATCACTCTCCAATGAAGAACAAATAACAGAGCGATGAACATTGGAGGATCATATCAATAGGTCGATGATTGGAGATGAACTCCAAATATCATGGATTGACAACAACATGAGACTCTTACTCCATCCTTACCAGACCCAACACATCCATATAGGGGTGTATGAAACATTTTTAATTGAAATTTCCTTCATCGTTCATGAAATTAACAATGAACAAGGATCAACTGACTAATGGTTTGATCAACGATCCCTTTATTTTTTCAAGTGGTTTTAATGTGGGGATTTGAATTAGGGGTTTACGTTTGTTTTGTGGTTCATACTTTCCCCTTTTCTTAAACACCTACGCGGAGACCAAAGGCTAACATAAACAAGTTCCATCTCCTCCACCATAGTTGTTTATTGTGAATTCTTGGAGGATAAATGTTCATGTTGTTAGTAACACATGTTTTAGGACTTCAAAGTGAAGAAGGAATCCTACGGAGGCCGTAGTTTCATGCGGCTCTAGAAACAGACCACAAGAGTTGCTCTAGTGGCCCGGAGAGGAAAACAACTAGTGCAATAGTGGTGGCCATCAATGGCGGCCATAGGAGAAGGAAGAAGTAATGGATATTGGTGTACCGGGAGGTAGAGGTACATGACCAATTGGTCATGGTGGCAAGGGGATGATGGTCCATAACCAGACCACCCTGGAAAACGGTGGAGGCTACCGTCGCTCGACCGCAGTGCCACATTGGTGCTGCATTTACTGAGCAAACCCGCAGAATCAGTTTGTGGGTGTTTTAAATGAAGAATCAATAGAGGAAATCATATGCGCCTACATCGAGATGGGTGAACTGGCCCACACAAAGTTGGACGAGCATCTCCTGGTCGGCTGCATCCCACCATGCTTGTCGGGCCACCTGTGAGCCAAAATCATGGATTCGCAGGCTGAACTCACACCACCCAATGGGCCGGCTAGGAAAAAACCATGCCAGAACAATTCTAGCCCCCGGACTGGGTCGGGTTCGGTTGGTACAACTGGGTCGGACCTGACTCAACCTGCCATGTTTCATTAAAATGCATGTATCTCCCAAAATGGGTGTCGGATTGATGCGCCATTAGTGGTGTTGGGATCCTTGCGAATAAGAAGTACTTTTGAGATACAAAAAATGAGTTTTGGTGAAATATGGAGTATGGACAGGTTATATTGGCCGAAAATTTAATTGTTCCCTTTTTACTAAAAATCCTATAAATTCTAGATTGTTCGTCTGATCGATGCGTCGACTATTTCATTGGGACCCTTAGGATGAGATGATCCATTTGGGTTACTCAACATGGGACTTAAAAGAGGTTGAGGAATGGAAGATTCCGTGAAGATAATATCCTCCTAAAATCATGCATTCTATGTGTGGGAATTCAGTGGATGGTTGTGACGTAAAGAATGACTAGTGATCCCATGTGGGTCAGCACTAATCAATATTATTTGGGTGAGCACCGAGTGATCTAATTTTGGTCATCATGCAATCTAGTGTGGGTATGCAACTAACAATACTGTGTGGAATAGAATCTATTGATCTTGTGTGGGTACACACCTAAAAACCCTGTGTGGATCAATAGCAGAGTCTCTTGGCCAAATAAGATTCTCTAGCTTTACGACTAATCATCTTTACTTGTGTATTTAATTTGTACCTAGTCTGAGTTGTGTGTTTTACATTTATTAATGTGTTTGAAATAATTCTTGGTTTCATTACCCTTTTGGTATTTCCTTTTTTGTGTTTCCTTCTTGGATTACTAGGAGACTTTCGAGGGTCTCGGGGTCCCTACTGAGTATTGTAATAACCCCCTTCATGTGCTTCACCCACACCTGATGTATCCTGTGATGAAGATAGACTGCATTGACTAGGACTTTGATGAGCCAGGACTAAATGGTTATTAGAGGTGGATCGATATATGTGGTGTGTTGCAGTGACATCCAACAGAGATTTGTACCTACCCTTCAGGTATGATCCTTAACAGATGACCTCTGGATCTTGTACTTCGTTTGATGTACTTTCCTTTCAGTTGGGCATCTATTCTGGCCCCTTTACTTTCTATTTACACACATTACTCTATGTAGTGATACTTTGTGGTGGATGTGAGACTTTTCTTTTCTTTGTGGATTTCATTGTGAAGTATTTTCTATCTTCATGTGTACATGTTTAAAGGTAATGCATAACCTTTATAGGATATGCATTTTTATTACTAGTCACTAGCCTGCTGAATAAAGAAGTTGTTCTTGGGGTATTCAGGGCATTGACCCCTATGTAAAGGTCGTGACATTTTTTATTTTGTGTTTTGATGCATAGAAATTAGTTAAATAAGAATGTTATTATTCGTAGAGCATAATCCCAAATTAATATAAGAAGGTAAATATTATCCCATCATTGGATGAACCATGTTTAACAAAGAATTTTTTTATTTTATTAAATAATTATATAATGATATTTCCCAATATGTGGGTTATTATATAACACCAAAACCCTTCATGTAATTGGTAAACTATTTATCATGGTATTTTCTCCTTTATTTTATAAAAGTATTTAAAAAAATCCCAGATATGTTTACAATGTTATACGATATTTTAAAATATTCATTTATTACAAGTAAATTTTGTCATTATAAATACATAAATATATATACTATTATAATCTGTAAATGTAATAAAGAATCATAAACCCTCACATTCTTTTGTAACTATTGATATTAAGGGATATGTATTATTGAGGGGAAACCACTCACTGTATCTATTTTATTTAGATAAAATAAATTATAGTAATTTTTCCATTTAATAATATTCAATCATATCAAATGATTCATACTAAAATAATTATGAAAATATATATTTATGGGGAAATGTGACATTTTTAATGATTATATTTTAGGTGTAAATGATAAATGTGATACTTAATTACAAACTTTTACCATATTATTTCCCTTAATATAAGAATATTTTAATGTCATGGATAAATTAAACATTAAAATCATGTATACCATCAAGAAACATTTCAATTATTCAAAATAATAATTTCTTATTAATCCATAAGAATGATTATTATTCCAATAATAGAATAAAAAAATCAAATTCCATATGGTAGGAATGTGTTATCAATTTTATAATAAATGAAAAAAATCACTAGGAAAATGTAGAACATATGTTCCTAGGGTTAAAAAAAACATTTCTTCCATTTTTTGTAGGAAGATGATCTTTTACATTAACTTATTATATTTTCCTTCTCAAAGAGTGAATGTAACCCAAAATATACGACATGATTATAATAACCTTCATCTATGAAATTTAATAAAAATGATTAATATTCCTGACATTTAAACCATAATACCAATGTGTTAGGGTTTATCATTAATTAATTTTAACATATTGAATTCCCATATATTTTCATATTGATAAGGATTTTATAATACATGTATTCAAATAAATGTTAGCTTATGTCAAAGAAAATAAATAAACGAATCATTGTAAAATGTGAATAAAACATTTTAAAAATTCATTGAAATAAAAAATGATATGTTATTCTGAAAATGAGTTAATGTTGTGAAAAAACAAAAATTTAAAAAATTGGATGATCCAACAACATTTAATAAAAGCTGCCAAAAATTGATTATAATAAGAGAAAAAAATAATTTAATCATGGGGCCAAACATTGATCATAATTTTAGATGAATTGTAATATACCAAAAATCATGCAAAGTGTGACAACATATCATATATATAAGTGGAGATCAATGAAAAGAATAAAAAAACCATGAAAACGAATGGGGTTTTAAAGTTTGATCCACCAAGAACATGTTATCTTTCTTATGATTTAGTTAAAATTGGGGAAGGGGATTTATTTGCACTAGTAAAAAGAACTGAAAAAATAAAAATTTCTCAACACATTCAGATTTACTGTAGATAAATTTTAATTTTATCAATGTTTTTACAAGTGAGGATATATGTTTCTTCTATCTATGCTTCATATAAACCTGATAAATATTAGTGGAGAAAAATAATTAAATGAAAATTTTAAATAAATTACTTGTTAAATAAAAACGAATATTATAAATTATTTATAATAAAAAATAATAAATATTAGCAAGAAATAAATTATATAAATATTAATAATTAATATACAATATATTTTATATTAAGAATGTCAGTAAATGTGATAATGTTCTGATAAATATAACAATATTATAATAAATTAACAAATAATATTAATTTTTATAATTAAAAAAATATATAAATATTATAATTTATAAATATAATATATATTTAAAAAATAATTTTTTTTGTATAACTTTTAACATTCAAATTTATAAATAAAAATACTTTATTGAATGTAAAATATTTTTATAACATTTCCCTCATTAAAAATGTACAGATAATAATCATACAAATATTAAAATAAAAATATTAAAATAAATAATTAATAAACATATGTTTGGTAAAATAAAAAGATATTAAAAATAATAAATATTATTAATTAAAAATATTTAAAAAGATATTGAAAATAAATAAATAAAGAAAGAAAAATTGAATAATCATTAAAAATGATTAAATTACAATGGCATCCAAAATGAATAATTATTATCAATGAATAGATAATGATAACTGAATAAATATTAAAAATGAATAACTTTTTAATAATTGTAAAGAAATAGATAGGTAAAATAATAAAAAAATGGAATATTAATTTTAATTATATTAATTTATGAACCATAAAAAATAAATAAAAAAATAAATAATAAAATAATAAAATAAGGGATTTATAAGGATATAAAGATTATTATTGAATAACTAAAATTTTTACAAGGATTTAAATTCAAATTTATAAAATAAAAATAAATATGATTTATATAAATTACATACGTATTAAATGTATTGAATATTAATATTTAAAAATATATATTTATTTATCAAAATAGAATATATTAACAAAATATTTGATGAATAAATATTAAAAGATAATTAATTACATGGAATATTAAATTTGGAGAAATATTGAAAATGAATAAATAATATTATCCGACTATATATATGTACATGTTTTTTACACTAACACACATATATATACATAATCATAGACATATACGTACACATACATACACATATACACATTCATGAAAATACACATACATACATGTACACACAGGTATACACATACATATACATATACATATAATTAAATACATGCACATACTCATACATGCACAAACATATGAATTCATAGACATACTACATAAACCTACCCATATGTACATACTTGTACATATAAACACATACACCCACATACACACTTGCATTGACATACATCCACAAATATACACATACACATAGACATACACATACATACCCACATGTACACATCCATACACCCACACAAACATCAATATACATACATTCACAAACATAAATCTATATAGATACACATAAATGCACATACTCACAATAAATACATATAGATACAAATTCATACATATACATACATACATGCATATATATATGTACATATATATATATAACACATACATACACATTCATACACAGACATGAAAGTATATGCATACATATATTTTATGTTATTAAATATGAATATAAGTATATAAATTGAAATATGAAATATATTTTCAAAAATATGGATTCAATTATATATATTTATAATTGTTTAAAAAACATGGGAATATTTTATTTATATATACTTTTTATTTATTTTATATTAATATAAATTTAAGAATTATTATTGACTAATATAAATATTATATTTATATACATCTAATGATAATAATAATAATTTTTTTGTTATAATATATTTATATATATCATATTTATATATCCTTTTTTACATATATATAATTATTTTAATATAAATCATATTTTAAAATAAATCCCAAATTATTTGAGATATGAGTTGGTCACCCTATCAATATCCCTCAAAATTTTGTTAATATAAAAATGGGAGAGTTTAATGAAATAATAAGTTGTCATAGATTTAACCACCTAGAAATTAAATGATATTATAGTCTCAATCACTATCAATGGAAAATTACATTGTTTGGGACAACACTGAATCCCTTCTCCTACAAGTCTTAATCAACTATACATGTTGTCATAAACCAATTCCTAAGCACTAAAACATCCACAAATATAGATTCATTAGGATTTTATCAAGTATTACACTTCATAAGATCAATATAGACCTCAATTTAGCAAGGATGACATCTATGCCAATAAAAGTTCATTGAAATCAATTTTTAGTGAAACGAAAAACCATCATACCCAAAAAACCTAGATGAAGAGTTGTTGAATTAAAGTTGATTCATTCATTTTAGTGGACCAGGTTATGTGCTTGTTCATATTACAAGAAGAATCGTTATCCCCAAGCTTGATAAAAAAGTAAAAATGTTTCTATTGAAAACTGTTGAAAACAACGAGGGTAAATTTCCATCAAATTTTTTTATAAAATATTTATTAGGTAAAAAATCATGGAAATCACATCAAGAGATTAGGCGTCATGAGTACATTAGGAATCAAAAGGTAACACCAAGTAAAATTAGATCATCAATATTTTCTATTTCGATCAGATATTTATATGGATCATACATTTTAATTACATCTCAGTCAGAATAAAATATCATCAAGGAGATTTTTGTTGAGACAAAATAAACCATCCCAATGTTGTGTAGAATTGAATGATTTTTTTTTTCTATTTTTCATTATGTTTACCTCATTTACTATGAAACATTATTATAAAAAATCATGAGTTTATAATACCATAAGTTTCTATCATGCTTTATCATGACCATATAAAATAAAAAAATATTATTGTTCAATAAAAATCAATTTTCACATTGGTGTTCAACACTAATGAAACTTCTCACATCATGGAGAAAATTTTAGTCTAGTTAATTTTTATAAGAGCTATAATCACATGAAAAATCACATTTATAAATACATGAACAACCAATATTATTTTCATCATAATAATACACTCTCTAAAAAGAATAACATTATCATAGTATGGTTATATTCCTACAAACATTGTTAAATCATTCACATGATGAAATAATCTTTTAATGGGTACAATTTCTAGTGCCCAAAAAATCCCTGATAAATGAAACCCTTTAATAATTTTATGTATAACTGATAGTAATCACCATTATAAATTTTATTATAAAGAGGTGATAAAATTACCTATTTGTCATCTCATTTTGTTTTTCACTAATATTTTATAAAACATAAAAAATGGAAACCTTTAGTTGGGAAATAGGGTTTTCATTTGTTGTTCGGAAGATATGCAATGGAGAGGATCCATTGTAAGAGGTATGATAAAAATTCCTTTTCTATATATTATAAATTAATAAAGGGGGAGGGTTCGTGTGGTGTTTCTGGAGGATGAAAAATAATCCTATTTTAAAAAGGGACCCTTGTTTTTATATGTTTATGGATGAAAGAAATAAAAATAGTTGGGATTTGAATATATTTTTTTAAAAGGGAGAGTGGCGGATGGCCACCGTGGTTTTGTATATATTTTTAGAGATTTTATTTTTCAATGAGAGAGATAGATATGTTGACCCCCATTTATGGTTAAATTAAAATTTTCAAATATTCAATTATGGAATATTAAACTATTTCATATTTGTTAGTGATATATATTTTTGAAATTTTAAATCCATTTTTTATTTTATAAAGAATTCATAAACTAAATGTATCATTGTTACTCCAATGGATTCTATTCTAGATAGGAATACCAGGACTGATAGAACATATATTCTAACAAGTATGGTTTTCGACACTAAATTTGAGATAGGTAAATTTTCAGTGATGAGTTACTATAGAATCTTGAAATTAAAATATATTAATATGTTTATTCATTAAGAGTTATATAACACCGTGTAGGAGGATCCCACTAACATATCAAATTATTATCATAGGAGACTCAATCGTCATGTTTCTGGAATGATCCAATATTATTCCTTAAAATCTAAAAAAAATGTTGTTGTGAGAGACCATTATGAATAATATAAAGAATATTTTAGAGAACATGTAGATGAAAAAATTATTCAAAATTATCACTACTTGAAATTAATTGTTTTAATTCAAATACATGGAAGGAATGCAAATAACTGAGAACACTGATGGTGTAAAAAAATTATTGAAATTTAAAATGTTTATATGTAATGACAATAGATAGTGAGAATATAATATTGTTGCTAAAATACCTACCAATGAGTCATGATCATCTAACTACATAAACATTAAATGGTATGGATGTGGTAAAATTTGATGATGTATCAAATTCACTAATTAATAATTAGTACATGTAGATGGATAATTATTACTATAGAGATTATATATTAGAGGAATTGATGAAAAACATATGATGATCATCTAATATAATGACTGGAGGCATAAAAAAAGATCAATCATAATTAACGTTAGGATTAGAATCCTCAAATAGGTGACCCATAAAATATGAGTTTACCTTTTATCATAAAAAATGACATTTGAATGAATATTTTACCAATATTAAGAAACCAAAGGGTAATGTTGTAGAAAAAACATAGGATATTTAATATTATTCATTATTTGTTTCCTTGATGAGGAACCACTTTGATGGATGGATCATTGATTATGTTTTCCATTCTACAAGTGAAATAATTTAGATTAGTGTTCAATAATTATATATATTGATAGAGGTGTAATGAGATTAGAAAATAACTATACATTATACACATATTGTGTTGGAAAAATTATATATTATTATGAATGATACTAAAATTAAATGCCTTAAATAGGTGAGATACATTATAAAAATAGAGAACAACCTCATATATTTAAGGGTATTGGATATGTATAAATAATTTTCACCATTGTAGACAGACTCGTGAGAGTAATATGTAAGGGGTTCATTGAAATGAATGGCACTCAAATAGGTGTTTCTAATAATTGAACATTTATATTATTTCTATAGTGTAAGTCATATCAAAGTGGAGTGATCTAGGCACATTGAGATGTTGTAATATAAGATTCAAACATAAAAAGATAGAAGAATTGGAAGAACATACTGAAGATTGGTATTTTTTATTTTGTTTGGAAAAGGGACATGACATTCTTTGATGATTTTATGATAGGAAAGAAAACAAGATTTAGTATATTCACTAAAATATACCCAACAAAAGTAATACTAAACTATATCTATATCAATGTTTGATGATAATTGAGATATTATCAATTGATTGGTAATCATTATTGACATTTATTGATTGTTACTCATAATATGTTTTTTTTGTAATCCAATAAATATGTTGATTAATTGTTACACATATTTTTTAAATATAATGGGAGGATTTATATTATAAAGGGTGGAAAATGGTGATAATTAGATATGATAATAGCAGATAACACACATTTGATTCATATAATATGGTTTGAGAAGATGAAGGTATAATGAGACATATTACAATCTCTAGAACAACCAAATAAATATAGGATTATAATGATTTACTCATACTATTTTAGAAAATGTATGATGTGTTTTATCATATTACGGCTTCAATATCACTATTTGGATAGAATAATTAATAGATATATAAGATTTTATAAACTTATTATATTCTTCCATGAGTGATGGAAAATGATAATAGATGTTTAGTCTAGTGAGAATGTTTCTAATTATGATAGAGAGACTATATATTTTATAATATTTATTTTATTTCATAGAATAAATGGTTGGACCTAGAGGGAAAATAATGCATTTCTTGACTATAGAGATTGTTTTAAGTCTTTATGATTATCAGATCCAAAAGAAATAAGTTCACTTTACGTCATGATGTAACTTTTCATGAAATTGTAATTGTAATATCTGATGCTCCTAAAAATAGATTGATAGCACAAAAAGAGTTTTGATTGAATTGTATAAAATGTTATCACAAGAAAATTTTGGGTTACAAGATACAATGTGTAGTAATTATAATGATATCTTACTGATGAAGATGCGTCATTAAAACAACATAAAAGACATCATAGTAGTATCCCAATGGTAGTTTCTGATAAACTATATGTAGACCAATGAGGAATAATGATATGGGTTGCTATGATAATTCAATAATTGAAGAAGATATTCTAGATTTTCATCAAGATGTTTTTTTTAACTAATAGAACTATCTATTGATATTTGTTATGGATGAAATAATTTTTCTTCCACATCATAACCATAGATGGGATGTGATTATTCTTTTGAATGAAAATTATGACATTTAGTGAAAATTAGTTTTTAGGAAAAAAGAATATTACCCTAGAATGAAATATATCAGTTATAATATTAGTCTTGTCACTAAGGGATATGAAAATATTGTTGTGATATACTACAACAAGTTATTTTTATGAAATTATTAATAACGCATCTATCTAACTATTATTTTCAATTTTTGAACAGTTTGATATAATCTCATCTCAATAGGACACCAAGAAAATATTTCTTCTATAATCATTAGAGTAATAGATATAAATTATATAACATCATGGAATTCGTGTACCTCGATGTGATAATTTGGTTTTGTTGTTGAAAGAGATAATAAAAGGCCTAAAGTAGATATCATACAATGGTATAAATATTTTCAATATTTTGCATTGAATGAATAATATGTTCACACACAGCCTGAGAATTGTATTTACATAATGAAAAATAATATTGGCACCTTTATCTACATTTTTAATATGTTAATGATCTATTGAATTCATTAAAAATTGAGGAGGATTTTGAAATTTAGAAATGTTATCCCAAAGTCGATTTTTATGTAAATGATCTTGGAGTGGAAAATAATTTTATTAGGTAAGAGAGTAGATGCATAAAAACGTTGTTTATTTTTACCCTTATGAAGATGAAATATTTGATGAAATTCATATATATGTTTGAATTTAATGATATATAAAAACATGTTTGAACTTAACTAGCACCTAATTTTCATTTTAGTTCATTATTATCTCGTAATATTTTTAGGTGAGAAAATCGATGGATTATGATCAATATGAATGTTTGGTAGAATCCTTCATGTATTAAATTGTGTGTACAAGACCGGATAAATTACATGAAGTGTTCATGGTAATATGGTTGATTCTTGAACAACTTAAAGGTTATTAGTAGTTATTTCAATAGATTTTATCATATATCAATTATAATATAGATTTTAGATTGATGATTATAATAGATATAAACATTAAAATATATATTATTAGATACATTGAATCTGATTATGTATGCTTCCTGTATTTGAAAATTATCTAGTAATGGTTGGGTGTTCACTATAGAAGGGGGGACAATGTATTCGATATTTAATATACAAAAAAATAAATTTTTATACTATCGAGGTAATGTATATGGTAGTTACATAATCTTTCAATGATGATATAAGGTTTTATGGATAAAATTGTGATGCAGAGATCATCTTGGAGATTCTTTATGTTTTTTATGATATAAAATGTGATATTTTTGTATTTAAGAATTATTTTCATCACCATTGAATAAAGAATATTGGTATTCAGTTCCATTTCATCATATAGAATATCAATTATTGGTGTATCTATCATCATAAGATATTGAAACAAATACTTGTAAGTATACCAAATATGTGGTTATAAGGATCATACCCCATCATGGTTTGGACTTGATCAATATCTCTCAGACATGATATGTCTATTAGAATTGGGATTGATTCTTGAATAACTATTTGAGAAACATAATAGGAGGACATTTTTCATTTATATTGATACTATTGAATATTGATGTGAAATAATACCTCCCATAGGGTGGGTGACTTCCATGTATGTTCCAAGTTAGTGTATTTTATCACTGAGAGGGCGAGGGGTGAATCAATCATATTATTTTTTTTCTTTTATGTTTCATTTGAAACAAACTACACCTCTTGTTTATGAATCAATTCCCAACTTAAGTCAATTGAATCACACATCCACAAAACACAATATTTTAAAAAGGTCGCAATTTAATATGAATAGCTATGTCTTAGTTATGGGTTGGAGAGAATCCAAAACCACACAATACAATATAAATCAATCTCCAGATTACAATGAGTAGAATATACCCTAACCAATGTGTATTACTTTGAAGAGAATTCAAAAGTTCGTGTGCACCCTCATAGCACAAATAGGGTAATAATTTTTTTGTGACAACAAATGTTACCTACAAATATTTTAAATTCAACAAATGAAATCAATTGAAATAAAATTCTACATCCCATAACCAGATGAATTCTATGAAACATAAGTACTTTGTTATGGAAAATCTCACACTCATTTTCCTAGGTCTGATTCTCCCAATCCAATTTCTCTGAGTATGATTCATTTAAAACAATTATCTGAGTCTGATTTTTAGATAAAATCTAATAGAAATGAATCAAAACCACTTAAATAAATGAGTATGATAAAACGTAGTAAATTTATTCATCATTACAGAAATCCTCAGAATGTTAAATCGCAATATAAAATCCACATCCCGATTAATTCAGCAAGATACCAAAATCAGCTGAATAAAATTCATTTATACATCAAATCCTCTTTTCATCAAAATATCAATACGAAGTCTTCTTCTTCTCCCTAGAAACATGGAGACCCTCTCTCTAATGTGGTGAATATTTTATCATCATCTCAAAATTACCATGTACACTCTACCTTTTATTGGAGACCAATGAGAGTTTTGGGTGGGGATCCCAAAATGTTTCTCACCCACACAAATTCAACAAAATTTCAATATCCCCAAAAAAAGATAATGAATTTTTACTTTTTCAATGCTTCTGAATTATACCTGAATCTTTCTAACACATGATATCATTATTCAGACATTCATTTGAATTTTCATTATAATTTCAATCCATGAGTCCAATTTTTCTGATTCATATTTCTTCAATACAAAGATATGTTTCAATTGAAAACAAATGTAAGAAGAAATTGTTACAATTAAAGTTGGATGAATATGATTTCAATATAAAATTTGAATCAAAATAATTCATTTAAATGTACATCACCCCTTGAAAATTCATTTAGAAATTTCATTCTCTATTTTTTTATTTTTACGCACTTGATATTCAAAACATCATCTTTTTATCTTCTCTTGAACTAGTTATATGCATACAATGTAATTCAAACCTTTTAAATGGTATACTAAATTTTTGATGTCATTTTCTCTTTGTTTTATATTTAACCGCTTTAATAAACGTTATTAAAAAACCTAATATTGTATCATGACATCATTTATGAAATAGAATTAATTTGAGTACATCTTTCACATCGTTAGACATAAATTTGAAATTATCATAACTTTCCATTCATTTAAACATATTTCTTATCTTTTCAACCGGAAAAAATATTTTATGTATAATTTTGGTCTGGATATGATCCTCCATCTTCCATCCATAGAGAATAATTGTGAAAAAACAATCACAAACATCTCCTACTTTTCAATCAGCACCACTTATTCAATCCACATCACCTCTTCAATCAGCATCACCTTTTCAATCAGAACCACATTTTCAATTGGTACTGCATATTTTTTAAAAAAAATCCTATTAAAATAGCACCAGTTTTTTAAATAGAACTACCTATCAATGAATAACCATTTTTAAAATAACATCACCTTTAAACACAACACCAATGTTTTAAAATTGCCCCACCTTTTAAAAAACACCAATTTTTATCGTCACCACACATCATCAACACAACTATCCATCATCACCATCTTACCAATAGGTACCACAAAATTATTCAATCAATATCACTTTCTATTATTTTAACTAGATATGAATGTTTTGAAAAAAAATCAGTATTCATTCTTTCTCAGTACCACCTGAATACAATAAATCTAAATACAATCCTTTTTGCATTGGTAGAATCTAATTCAATCTTACTTTCTTGAATTAAGATGGAATCATAAGTTCTCCACTAAACTAATGATAAATGTGAAATGAAAATCATAAAAACATCATCGAATTTTAACCATTTTAGTATTGCTTACCCCAGTTCTCTGAAAAAACAAACACTTCTTTCTCTTCATATTGAGAGTGAATATGATGACCATTTACTTCCATCATAATTTTTTCAGTTTCGTTCAGACCTGAGGTGTGTCTGATCAAAAACATTTCATTCAAAAAATATTCATCTCATTATGATGGTATTTCACAATGATTTTGATTATTCACAAAAAAGGTCCATATGATTGTTTTGAAACTTGTACAACTTTTTATGAAAATAAAATGATTCAAAATTATTTTCTCTTTTCTCAAAAAAACAATCACCCAAAAAAACATATTTCATTCAATCAAATTTAATATTAATTCCCATTCATCATCTTTCTCAACATCCTTTGTTTCTTCATCATACTGAACAATTGAAAAAAATTACAACTAGAAAACAACAACGGATTTACAATCTCCCCCAATGAAGTTTTCTTCAATACCCACTACAATCACTTCAAAAACAAGGAATTTTCTTACATTTTAATATCTCCATTAAATTAATTCTACCCCTATTTCTTTTATCTATCACCCTTGTTGACAATAAATTTCAATGGGGATATCATGATAAGTTTCTACCCTATTAAAAAATGATATCTATTTTCAGGGGTTGGAATTTTCTTCAACCTAGGTATCACATGATTTTTTTTAACAACAAACCATTAACTTAACATCTCTATGTCTACATGGGTGAACCCAGTATAGAAAAAAATAGTGTATAATCATGGTGATTAATATTTTCTATAATAAAAAATTCATGTAATACCATTTCACTTTTCTTTCATCATTCTCATGATTGGGGAAATTCATGAAATAAATTTTTTAGGATAAAAGTTACCTGAAAAAATTTCAACAAACACATCCGAATTTTTAGGTGTATAAAAACCCATATTTTCAAAATATCATATTATTGATGATCTCATAAAACTCTTTTGAAATAATAGTAAGAGTCCCATAAATTACCACTTCTATATTTTTACTACTTCAATTACCTACATGTTTTCACAATTATAAAATGGTTTTAGTAATAATAAGGAACATCGATTATTCCATAGAAACCATAATTTTACTGAGATCTTTCTCAAAGGCCTTGGATTATTCTTATTTTTAGTTGATTTTTCATTGGATGTTATTTCCTTCTTATTCTCATACTTCTTATTTTTTATAAATTCTTTTTCCAAATCTGAAAAATCATCTTTATGAGCATATTGACATTTTCATATTCACAAAAAAAAATTGTTACTATAATTTTGAATCATGATTTCCATTCATGTATTTTTCCTAGAAATATTATTGAATTGTTTTTGGATTCATTCCCTTCATTATTATATCTTAAATATTTTGATACCTTTTTTTCAATATTTCTTTAGTCATTAGATGTGTATTTCTTCCCTTATTCTTTAAATTTCATTTGTGCTTACACTAACTTCCTATCCATGTTAATGTGTTCTAGAATTACAATAATACACTCTCTCATTTATGATTTAGTAGATATATCTTTCATAAAAGCCAAAACATCTGGATTTTGATATTTTTTAAAACATTTTAATGTACCGACAACAATACAAAACATACTTTTGAAAGGTTTCCTTGATGATCTCATCTTTCACAAACAGTTTCAAATGTTTGGAATATATATTAATTATTTACTATACTCTAATCTTGTCTCTTCAAAACAAGATTCTCAAATATCTCAATCCGAGGTTATTGAATCCCCCTCAACATTTTCCTTTAATAAACTAGGGATATAATAAATATTTTTGGCCGAACCAATGCTTTTTTTTAGTGTTTTTGAATCCCCCACAATACCAGTAATAACCATAGAAATAATATTTTCCTCTTAAAAATATATATTGATTAAAATTGTGAATATGATTCTAAAAGAAAAAATTATGATTATTTTTTGAGCCACCAACATTTGTGTTATCAATCAGACTATTCTTTTCATTTTCATCATTATCGGAACAAGACAAATTTGAAATCATTCCAGATTTAGAATTCATTAAAACATTTTCAGAATCAGTGTTCATTGAGACTTCTAAATTCCCGCCCATATTTTTTTGGACAAATATATACTTTCCTCAATTTTCCTTACCCTATGAAGGTAAATAATTTTTAAAATTCTCAAGTTTTTCATTATGAGAACTTTCACTAACATCAATTATTGTGTTTTTGAAACTTTTATTCCTCAATTTACCATTAGATATCTTTTGTCGGAAATTCGTTAAATCATCATCCTTTGAATTCAGATTCTTCTCACAATGCTCATTACAAATCTTTTATTCTTTAATATATTTCGTTCAATCATAAATTTATTTATCTAAATTCACATTCTCATAAAAAAACATTCATGATTTCTTGTTGAGGAAGATTCAACTTCAAATTGTTTGGTTTTCTTTTTAAGACATCTAATCTTCTTAAAAAATTCTTTCAATTAATATTCCTGATGCATTTCAAGTTTAGTTTTTCATTCATATGAGATTCTTCTTCTGATTTCTTCATCATTCATTGTTCCAAAAAAAGTATTTTCCCCATCATTTTAATAGATATTTTGGATTCATCTTCACATTCTTCATCTTCTCCATAACCACTAATTTAACTACAAAAATAACATTCCTCATTAATAATTTTAATAAATGTGTTTTCTTAATCATCATTTGTAATATCGTCACTATCATCTTCATTATACAAAAATCATATTATTTTTTATTTGAAGAACATCTTATCTTCCCCATTGAAATAGAGTTTTTAATTATCACCATTTTCCTGCAATATCTTCTTGGATTTCTTTAATCTTCTCCACGCTCGTATTCATCACTTTATTCATCATTACCTCTTTGAAGATAATTGGAAACAAATCTTCCAATGGATCCAAATCCAAAAAAAATCAATGGATGTTTCCATCTATATCTTCTTATACCTCTTTTGGAATTTTTAGAAATCAAGGATAAAATATCATTAAGATTTTTTCATACCTCATTATCAGAATAATTATATACACCTTCTTATTCAGGTAGAATATTCTTTTCTATCTTGGAATCCATGAAATGCATTTATCTATAAACTTAATTTTTTTCCTTTCAATGAATTTTCTCTTATCATTTCACCAGTAATAATAGTTATATGTAAATCATATAGTGATAATGTATCAGGATCTTGGTCTTCCAATAATGAAACATTTATATCATATTTGTCTGGTATGATTCTCAAGATATTTTCATCAACTCTAAGGTCTTTGTTCTCTTCACTAATACCACTAATAGTACTCACAATATAATTCACCATGGTAAATAACTAAACAACATATTAATGCTCACCTATATTCAAGTCTTCATACATCAATCTCTATATTTTTAGTTTTTCCTTCATCAATTTTGTATTACCTTCATATATGTTCTTCAATTTATCCCATATAACATTCTATATAGAATCACCTTTAAATCACAAGAATTCATATTTTGAAAGTGATTATTAATATATAATTATTTTCCCTTAAATCATTCCCAATATTCTTCTTATTTATAGGTGTAAGTGTAGATTTATCATAAAGGGGTGGAAACCAACCTCTTGCAGCATCAAGAACATCATAACTGATAGACATAAGATAAAGATATATTATATCCTTTTGGATATGATAATTATATAAATAAAATATGGAATTTACTTATTGTTCAGAAAACTCAATGTATCCATCACAACATTTTCTTCAAATACATCAGAGTGAATAATAGATGGGAACATATCCTCTGATACTGATTTTCAGTGCCCAGTTAGTGTATTGTATCATTGAGAGGGGTAGGAGTGAATCAATGAAACATTGATTATTTTTCCATTAAAGTAACATTTTCCTCTTCTTAATGATTGAATTCCCTGCCGATATCATTTTAATCCCAAATCTTTAGGAACACAATTATTTTCAAGGTTCAATATTCAATATAAAAAGATATATCCTTGGTATGTTTTAGAGATAATCTATAACCATAAAATCCACTACAAAATAATCCTTGGATTAAAATGAGATGGATATACCCTTACACTAATGTAGAAATTAGAAGTCAATCCAAATGTGTTTGTTCACCCTCTTATCACAAATAAGGTAATACAATTGTTTTGTAACATCTAATGTAAACTATGGTTCTTTTCAGTTCAGTAAATTTATTCAATGGAAATAACATTATTCAATTACTTACCCAGAAGAAAGGTAATAATATCCTAGGTAATGTTATAAAAGAACATAGTCAAATTTTTCTTGGTCAATCTTATATACTAATTCCTATGTGTATGATTAATTCAAAACAATTCACAGAGTCTGATTATTTGATAGATTTCAAAAGAAATGAATCAGAACCAATTCAATCAGGTGTACAAAAATACTCAATAACATTCTTCATCATCCTATAAATCCTTAGTATGGTAAAGTTCAATATGAAATCCTTGTTCTGATTAATTCATCCTAAAACCAAATTTATCTAAATAAAATTAAATTATCTATCAAAACATTTCAACAAAAAATCTATATAAATTCTTCTTCTTATCTATAGGAAATCAGAGCCTCTCCTTATAGTGTGGTTAATAGTACATGGTCATCTCGAAATTACAATGTACTTTATAAATTTTATTGAGGACCCACAAGATTTTTTAGCAGGAAAACAAAAATGTGTCCACTCACACTAATTGAACCACATTTAAATTTCCCCTAAAATATAAAATTCATTTTATCTTAATCAACTCTTATATATTTTTCTAGAATCTTCTTCAATAATGATCTCTCTCTTTATAATTTCATTTGAATTATCATTACAATTTCAATACATGATTTTTATTTTTCTCAATCCAATTTCTTCAATAAAAATATCTTTATCAATTGAAAAATATTTATGAAGAAATTGATACCATTCTGAAATTATGAATACAGTTTATAGAACCAATTTGAATAAAATTATGTCATTTTAATGTACATGCCCCCATATAATATTCATTCATTAATCTCCTTCTCCTTTTTTTATTGACCCATTACTGATTCAAAACTTCATCTTCCACTCTTCTTATGAACCAGTAGGAAACCTACAACATAAATAAACCCTTCTGAAATTTTTGAATACATTGGTGATCTAATTTTATCATTCTCTTCTCATGATACAACTATAAAAAAAATCAATCAAAAACCTATTCTTTCATCATGACTTCCTTCATGAAATTTAATTAATTTGAGAAAATCTATAGCACTGTTAGACTTCATTTGGAAGGTATCATAAAATTCCATTCAATCCAACTTATCTCATATCATCTAAAAATAAAAAATAATTTATATATTTTATTAATCTATAAATTATAATCAATTTTTTCTACCACATAAAATAATTTTTTAAAAAATGGGCACCATATCTTAATCTTCTATCGGCACTGTTTCTTCAATCACCACTGCCTCTTCCACCAGCATCACCTATTCAATCAGATTCACCTTTTCAATTGGTATACCATTTTTTTATAATAGAACCTCATTTTAAAACAACACCTCCATTTAAAATAGAACCATGTTTGGTAAAATAACCACCTTTTAATATGGATCCATTTTTTAAAATAGTAGCACGATTTAAGAAAACACACCCTTTTAAATCAACACCATCTTTTATCGGCACCACTCTTCATTAGAACCACTCTTATTTATAAACATGTTACCAATAGGTACCAACAACCTATTAAATCAATTTATATTTATCATCTTTTAATTTAATACAATTTGTTTTGAAAAACAATGAGTATTACTTCTTTCTCTCTACCACTTGGATACAATAAATGGGAATATGATCATTTTGGATTGGTTGAATTTATTTCAATATCCCTTTCTTTCATTAAACATGCGTCATAATCTCTACGTTAAACTCGTGATTTATGATAATTAAAAATAAAAATTAAATCATCATATTTAAAATATCATATTCATGTTGGCTCTGATTCTCTCGGAAAAAACTGTTCTTAATCATCATATTCAGAGTGAATCTGATGACCATTTACTTCCAACATGATTTATTCACTTTTATCCATATCCAATTTGACTCTAAAAAATTCTACTAAAACATCTTCTTCTCATTATAATATAACTTCACAGTGAGTTTGATTATTTTAAGAACAATGGTCCTTATGATTGTTTGGAAACTAATAGACTTTTTGTTGAAAACAAAATGTTTTAGAATTCCATTCTATATTCTCAGCAAAACTGATCACCCACAAAACATTTCTCATTCAATACCTTTTAATCTTAACTCATATTCATTATCGTATTCATCAACATTTATTTATTCATCATATTGATTGATTGAAAAAAACCAAAACACAACTAGTTCCTAACATTCCATAAGTAATCTACTGGCTTGAGCTTCTCGAAAACCCCCAACTGGTGTTGGAGAATTCAGGATGATTCATCCAATGGACATTTGATTATTTTTATAGTCTAATGATATAAATATGTGTATTAAATATTTCAATTTCATCTTAATTTTATACTTATATTATTTTTAAAATAAACAACGTCCACCTCCCCCAATTATAATGTTCATCCTAATTAACTGCAAAAAATGTTCCTATAATTTTCATTTCATCCATTCATGTGTACATAAGTTCCATTGAGTGAAGTCCACATAACATTCAATATAAACTCTTAATATTCCAATGATTTAATCTCTAAATGATATGTTATAAATAACTCTCAATTCATCACCATGAAAAAAACATATCCACAAAATTATTCTATACTCATTATCCAATCATTTTCTTATCTGAATAAACCATGACACTATGTTGAAAACCCTTTATCCAACATAATTCCTCACAATTTTTCCATTTTTTCACCACAGACTACAACAACACCATTATTTTTCAAATAAGGGAAGGTGTTTGTAGTATTGGGGGATGGAAAACACAAATACACATTTAGAGTAGTGGGAGAGTGGTTGGGTTGGGATAACAGTATCCAAAAAATGGAAAGAGATTCCAATAATGTTAGTATCCTATTAGAAGAAGTTATTTATAATATATTAAATTTGTATGTTTTGAGGTGGATTATCTACATATTTAAGAGATTTAATTATGATAGATATTCTCCATATTATTTTTAAATGTTTTGTAACCACCCTTAGCCACATTCAGATTATTTATTTTTACCATGGGTTTTAACCCATTCATTTTTAGGGATTTGTATATATATCTAGTGTCAATTTACTTATTCAATTTTCACTTTATTTAATGTCACTATTACCAATGAAATAGTGGTAAAATAATTTTTAGTTTGAAAAATTGTACCAGAGGTTGGTTTTGTCTTTGTGTTGTTCTCGTTTTTTTGAGTATTAATAATTCGCATAAATTTCTGTATACTGTTTGATTGTGACGTTGATTAATTGTTTTTACTATAAAATTATTATTAATATTATTAAATAAACCATTATAAATTAGAAAATATTAGAGAAATATTTTTTGTCCAACTGGAATTTAAATTAATAATCAATGAATTTTATGAGAATAATTTGCTTTTGTGAAAATAAAGATTCAATAAACGGTATAAAAAGATAATTATCTATAGATAATTCGGTAAGGCCAAAAGGTGTGATGACATAGAAATTTTCATATCAGATCTCGAATGATACCATTGATAGAAATTTAGAGAGTAATTATAGAATTAGATATGTAATAGTTAGTAAATAATCAATGAACATTGTTAGTAGAAAATATCTTATTTATGCATGTTTAATATTCGGAGGAGAAACATGGAACATGAAATCTCGACGGGAATGGTTTTTATTTGTACAGAGTGATCTATTATATAATTTTCACATGTGCAATGAACTCATTTTTAATATCATTGGATCTAATACTATAAAGCAAAATATTTAATATGGACACGTTCAAAAAATCTATGGAGTATGTCATGTAAAGGCCCTAAATAACAACCTATTGTCTTATGATAAATTTGATGATATTAGTTGAAATAATAACACCATGAATGTAATTAATAGAATTGAGAAGTTCACTCATATGGTTATGAAGTGGGAAAATATATTGAATAAGCTGTATATTATTTTGAGTGAAAAGCATAAGAATTTGGAGATAGTTTCCCCATCAACTACCACGATCGATTCATTGAAAGTGTTAAGGAATAAGAATATTTTCCACATGTCAAAATTAGGACTAAAGATTTTTATTGATTATAAGTTACAACATGGGAATATATAGGGGTCCTTACTACTTTTTGAAAATTATGTTTTGAGAAACCAACACCGGATAGAATTTGGGAGTCAAAATAGAAAACTAAAGAGATCATAGATTTCTTCCAATATGGTGATTGGAAATAACAAGTTATATATATTTAAGGAGAAAGATACATTATATCATTAATTGATGATTAAACCATGAGATTTTGGGTGTAATGAATCAAGATGATTCCATATTTGTTAGGATTTATGAAAACATTCAAATCCTAAAAGGGGTTGTAATCATGAAATAATATTACAGGTTTAAGGACTATTAATGATGGAGAATATAGAAAGTTGATTTTATTATTTCTTATAAATGAGATGGAATAAATAGAAAGTTCACAGTGACTTAATATCCATGAATTAAGGGAGTGGATGAGAAGATAAATAATATCATGCTCGATAAGGAAAGTGTGATGTTGAATACTATATTAATTGAAAAAAAATCATGAAAGAAGTAGTGAAATCCACTGCTTATGTTATCTACTAAACATTATCAATGGATATTGATCTAAATGCACTGATGGATATGTGAAAAGGTTAACCCATTTACTATTCTCTGTTACATACATTTGGAATTATTTTAAATTCATTATTTATTGACAATGAAAAAACACTATTTGATTTGAGATCATGGAAATATATCTTCTGGGGATATTATGATTGTGTGAAGGGAGATTGTTTTTGGGACCCCACCACCCATTAAAATTACCATCATCAAAAATTTCATTTTTTCAGAACATAAGGTGAAAATTATAATTAACAGGGGCATGGGGAAAATGAATAAGGAAATAATAATAATTGAGGTGAAGGAAAAATTCAAGTATTCGACAAGTTCTTCTTAAGTATTACTAGAGTGTGATGATTATTTATAGATTTAGAAAGTTCTATAATGGTCAACCATGGAGAAAATATCACTATTATTATTGTGATAATAAACGTTTTTTAAATAACACTTTTTTTATAGCATATAGGACACACAATACCAGGTGTAAATAGACCATAAAATATTTTTATTTTATAAACATTTGTAACCTAGGCCTTGAATTATAAGGCATGAGAAATAGTAATCACATTATAAAAAATATATACTATGGTCATAATAACTAAAAATGTATCGATAAATTCTTATTAAATAATCACTTATTTTTTAGTAATGTACTTTTATTTTTCAAAATAACATTTAATTAAATATGATTATTATTTCATCTTTAAGATTTGATACTATAATTAATTTCTATAAATTTTATAAATTTTATTTGATAAAAAATGTTTTTATAGAGTTAATTATTTCAAAAACATCTTATCATTATTTTTTAAAATTATTATGAATATAATAATTTTTCTCTAAATTTTAGAAGATAACAATTTTTTAAAATGGAAATTTATTTATTATATATAATGAAAAATAAAAGTACAATTATACATTGAAGTTGATCTCCAAATTATTATTTAGTTATATATAACCTAAATAATTACATTTTAACCATTACTAAACTTGAAATTGGTATCAGTTTATTTGAATAAATAAAGATGAATTTTTTTAAAATGATTTTCATTTTGTTTTGAATTTATTTTAATATTAATTTCAATCACATATAGATATTTGATCATTAAGGTTGATCACATATTTTTAAATATGATGCTTACTATTTCTATATAGTCCTATTTTATATTTTCCTTATAAATAGTTACTATAGTAAAATTTTATTACCACCGTAATGGTTAAATAATTTAATCGCTAAATGAAAATTACCCTATAACGTAATTTTTGAACTACGTATATATCCTATAAAATAATTGGTAAAGGCTATAACCACATCCATAGTTTTTAAACAATCGTTATATTATATAAAAAATTCCCTATAATCGGTTTTGATCCCTGGACTGCCTGTATAAAATCCACACTCCAAACCACTTCACCACTTTGGGTTATTGATATATAAATATATTGTTGAGGAAAAATTCCCCACAGTATTATTACATTATTTTTACCTTAGTTGTGTTTGTTTAAAATTTGGATTTCCATGGTGAATTTTAGAGTTCAAGATATATTTTTGAAAAGACATGTGGAAAAAGAATCCTAACAGTGGAATGGTTGCTCTAGAGGTAGTTTAAAAAGTATTGATTTAGGGTTTCGTTGTTTTCTAGTGTATGAGAAATTTTTGGCGTACAAAATTTGGTGTTTTTTGATCATTTTGAAATGTGGTTTTCCTTGATGATCTCATCAATATATGTAAAAGACATGATATTTGGGATTTTGGGCATTGTGTGTTGTGTTTCACGAAAGCACGAAGAATTATAATGGTGGTCACTATGACTATGATGATCTTCCTTAAAGGAAGAGGTGAAGTGAATAATGGAATAAAAATGGTTTTGATGGAAGCTATGAGATTTTAAAACAAGGTGCATCAGGGTGTTACCATGGCCATAATGGATGACTCTGCGATTATGACGAAAATTTAGGATGAGAAATATATGAGGTGCTTCATGAATAATGAAGTATCATGGATGAAAATTGTGAGCTCTGCGAAATGCGGATGACATGGCCGGGAATGTTTTGGTGTCGTTGTAAAATTCATATAAATAGTAATATACTCCCTTCAGAAGTGCGGAGAGACTTAACAAATATCATAAGTCACCATAATTTTGATGGTGGTTTTTGAATGTGGTTCACGAAAGGTGATTTGTGAAGGGTGGTTCACAAAGGTGATATGTGAAGAATTTTGTGAAGGTTGTAAATAAAAATTTAATTTTTTTGCATCGTGAATGTAATGGAATTCAAATATTCTATGTATGATTCATGAATGGGAGGAGCTTCACAAAGGCTAGTTGAGACTCATGAAAGAGGTGTGCCTCTTGAAGGATAAGTGAGCTTCAAAAAAAGTAAAATTTTCACGAATACAATTTGAGCTTCGCAAATGGATGAGCCTCACAAAGTAAGTGTGAATAGTGAAGGTGATTTGAAAGTGATTTCCCAGAGATCTATGGTAATGTGGTATTCCTCTATTCGATGGAAGTGTAACCTCAACAGATCATCTATATACCACTTAGGATGTCTTCAAAATGATAATTAAATAACTTAAAATTCCATAAATATTTAGTGGATCCCTTATATGAGTAGTGAGAGAAGGAATACAAACACAATGATCCATCCCATGGTTATTGATCTAGTGGAAGAGACAGAGGGAGTGACCCTTGGGAATTTACTGAGTAGACCCAAAACCTTGTAAAGGTAATGAACCTAGGTATAGATAAGATACATGGAAAACATTCATTATTGTATCTAATCCTTTGTGAATTTGGTACAATCGGCACATTGTCATTGTATACCCCTTGGATGTAGCCTAGTGAGGGTGAACCACGTAAAAACCACTATGACATTTGATTTCATTATTGTATTACATTAAAAGAATCATCATTAGATAAAGAATGAAACAATAAGATTAGAATTATCAATTAAGTGAAAATAATGTGACCCTTATAATATTGATGAAAAGATCTTGTCGTACAGTAAAAATTGGGAAATAGAGTTTCCTTACCGTGTTACACCCCCATATTAGTGTATCTATCCCCTTTTGGACCTAAAAATTGGTATTACGGGTAGTTTCTTTTAATCTATTTATTTTTTCTAAATTGGATTAGCTTATTGTTGATGATAGTGATTCAGTCAGCATTTATCATGGTGTTCCATGTAAAAGAGAAAAACATCAAAGAATAAGTATAATTTTGTGGTATTCTTCATAGTGGAAGTGTCTATTGAGATAGTTTGATTTAATTGAAGGAATCATGTACCGAAAAAAATAATTATTTGGATAAAAGGTATAGTGAAAATACATATTCATTCATTGATTTAGAAGGAATGAGTGAAGAAACGGATTGTGCAAGCGATGTAGGAACTAATGACACTATAAAATTTCAAGACGACCTGAAGTGGATGATATCCACAAAAAAAGGAAATTATATCATAAACATGATGAAGATATTAAAATTAATTAATAGTTTTAAATCGAAGGCTTATCGATGTGGTTGCTGATCGGAGGGAGAATAATGATTTTCAAGCTAAAGAACTACAAATGATGTATACAAAGAGATAAAAATACAGTGATGTTGGTATTGGAAGGAATATGAAATCAAAATAAATTCATAATTTAAAATCAAAAAATGAATATTTTTCTATATAGATGTTTGAACTAGTTCAAAAGAACAAATTTATACAATAAGTGAATCCATGCTATTCTGATTCTGTTGCTAAAGAAAAATTTAAAAAAATTGAAAACAGTGACATGGTGGGTAAGATCACTTGTGAATTCGAAGATGTTATTAGTATAGGGAATAATCTCAATAGATAACTTACTGATGAACATGAATTAAGGTATTTGGAGAATCAATAATTAAGAGATGATCTAGACTCAATGAATAAATAAGAGGATAAATCTAATGCCAACAGCAAGCCCATGATAAATAATTCTCTGTACATAATATTTGATTATCTTGAAGTAAGTGGTGATTAAATGAAAAGAAAATATTTTACATAATAGGGGAATCATTAAAGGATTGTATCATCCAAAAGGCCGTCTAGTTTGGTAAAAATTGGTATTAGATATAATGAATCCTCACCCATGCATGATAATAAAACAACCATGATATGTTCCATAAATAGAAAACTTCTAGTATGTTCTAAATACAGACCTAGAAATTATTTTACAGAATTTAATGACATCATGATCAATTTATATCAGATTCATGGTTATACATCATGTTTTTTCCTAGATGATTGGGAATATATTTCATATTGTGAAGGTAGAAATATTGATAAATCTGAGAATAATAATAATATTCATGTAATGTTAGAAGGGAATGCCTATCATAATCAATCCTCTGTATGTTTCTATTATTGTGTAAGATGAGGAGATAAAATGAGTGTGTTTCAAGAATCCTATGAGAACAACGTCGGAGAAAAAACTGTAGCTGGATCAATATCTATGTGGAGAAATAATTACATGAGGTAATTTTTTAATGGGAGTTTTTTTATAAGTGTTGATTATGGGAATTAGGTATGATATTATAGTAGTAATAATTTTTGGAATGAAAATGATCATGAATGAAGACCCCAAACACTGTCTTTTTATAATAAAAGACCTATATTAGAAGACAAAATTATAAGTTGAAAAATAGGTTTACAGCCTTAGGGGTATCCTAAGGATCTAAATGAAAGTTGTATTAATAACCTCTTATACTACTCTCACAAAACAATTTGTGAAATAATGTAAAAAATCCTTGATGAAAAATAGAGGATATACTCCTATTGAGAGTAATAATAATGTACATTTAGTGATGAACCCACCAATAGTAGGAAACTATGTGTATACTCAAATAACTATTGAACAAAATATGAATGAATATTATCTCAACAATCTCACATACATTAAAAGGAGATATGTGAATGAATTTAAAAGATCCCTCCAATGTATGGATAATAATGAGATGATGGCTATTGGAGATATTAACTCTTAGAGAATCAATCATGAGAAATGGAACACTCATGGATCCTCAAAGAAGTAAATTATTACATGTTGGTATAAACAACAAACTATGTTGATGGATGAACCCATAGAACATATATATCAAGAAAATACTTATATTACAGATATAGAATGTATATCAAATTGATAAAACCATTGAACATGTCTGGGCATTTATACTAAGAATAAAATGTGTACAATGATTTGAAAAAATAATGTTTCAATGGGTTGATCAATAAGGACATACCACAATCCATTTCATAAATATTCTTGAGAAACCCATCTCCCTATATGTATAAATTTTTTTAATTGATGTTTATGTGTTTCAGGTTCAAGGGTAGATATGATCGATGGGGAAGTGGAACCAAAAGATGAAAAATGGTGATATGATGTGCTCCAGAATTTCAACAATTCAAATCATTAATAAGATCTAGGTAATTAATCTAGATGAATTATTTGAAATGAGTTAATGGATTATAGATTGAATTAATTGAGCATAATAAATAGTGATTATGTTATTAACCTTATCTCTTGATTCTTACATCAATTTCTTACTCAATAGACTTACTGGTTTTGTTGATGTCTTATTGCAATGTGCCACATGAAAATAAATGATGAAGGAGATGAAGAATTATTATAGTTCAAAACATTGGACTCAATAATAGGAATAGTTTCTCATAAAAGTGGGAGAACTCAATATCTTAATAAGATGTATGATCTCAGTGGTATATAAAAGAAAATCATTATTTTATCAGGCTTTAAGAAGACATATTGGGGGATAAGAATAAATTCTCATGAATTTTATGATTAAATATTTTTCATTGATAATATGGTATCAACAGACTATTTTTAGGATACTATGAAGTTGAAAGATAAAGTCAAAATTATTCTCTATGAGGCTGTAAAAGTAGTTGAATGAAATTATTTCATTATAGTAGAGAGTGAATAGAATCTAAAACAACATATTGAATAGTTTTCTAATGATAAGTAACTAGTATGTACGCATATCTAGGGGAGTTGAAGTGGAAAATAATAATTCATAATAAGATACTGATGATGAGTAAGAAGATTTAAAATCTATATCTACACAAAATCAAAATATTTACAATGAAATTGATAGTGAAAACATCATTAGTGATCATCTAGTGCCACATCAGAAATGAAGAATGAATCCATTACAGATTTCATCATTTCTATCCTAGGTAGAACATAAATGATTTACTAATTTAGCTGCAGATAAAAACTACGGTTAGGTGAATAATGAAGATCTTGATAAAAATTAGAATAATCAGATATGAGAGATCATTTAGAGGAAAAAAAAATGTGGAATAATGATTTGAAACAAATATTGTCTATTGTGAGAAGGTGACTCCAAGGTAGAGGTTATCAGTGTTGATTAGAGATTTTTACTTTTTTCAAGGTTGGATACAATTAGATTATTCTTGGACATTGTAGTGCCACGATGGTTCAAATATTCCTACATGGATGTCATGTATGAATTTTATGAATGGTGTTTTGGATGAAGAAGTGTATATTGATCATCCATATGATTTTATTATTCATAAAGACATGAAGAACCTTATTCTGAAGAAGGCACTATATAGGTTGAAGAAAACACCAATATCATGTTATTAATGTATAGATCAGTTCCTAAAGAAGCTCAGTTTATAGTATGGTGGGATGGATTACAATTTATATTTGATCAATGATAGTAAACATAGCATGATGATACTAGTGGATTTATGGACCCCCTCAACTCGTGGTATGGTGTTTTTTCCCAAATGTACTGATATGTATTCCTTACTCAATTTCAGACCACAAAGGAGTGACCATTGGGTTAGATGAAAAAGCGGTGTAAATTGTGGCTGGAAAAGGGGAGAAAATTTCGTCGTCGAAGTCTCGAGGATAAGATAATAGTGGGATAAGAAATATTGAGTGAGTTAATCAATATCATAAGCTAACATGTGGAATAATGAGATAGAGGGAGTTAATAAATATAGGTGGAGAAGAAAATTAGGTGACTAACATGATGAGTAAATAGTTATAGTTATCTTGGACAACATTAAGTATTCCAAAACCAGAGAACCCATGCATTGAAGTCGAATTAGTTTTAAACGTGATGATTCTAAATGTGAATTATCAAAGGATACATAACATAATAGCTAAGGATCTAGATTAATGTTGTTTGTTGGTTTCATTAATTGGTGTCTGGCATGAAGTTGTTCATTTATGAACATTTCATTATACTCTTGTTTATCATGATGAGCAGAACTCATGTGGGTTTAGAGTTTATGTTGATTGAATCGTTGATTTCTATATGAATCTAAAGAGGAAAATAGTTGGAAAATATGGGGGGACTAAATGTGGTATCAAATCATCATTGAGTTGTCAACAAACAAAATGTGGGGGATTACTGGGAAATATTACCTCAAGGTAACATTGATGCTTTTTTGGGTTCGTTTTTGTGTTGAAAAAGTGTGTTTCCATTGTTAATTGTTGAGTTCCAGATATATTATTGACATTCCATGTTGATAAAGATCCCTGAAAATGTAATGGATGATCTGGAGGTGTTACAAAAAGATCAGATATAAATTGTTTCCATTTTTAATAGTTTTTCAAATTTTTGTGGTCTAAAATTTGCATATTGGTGAGACATTAAAAAATTTTATTTCCTTGAAGATCACATTAAATGATAAAAAGGAAATGAGTTTTGAAAAATTGATATTTGATAATTTTGTTTCATGAAGGAAAGATGAATTTTGAAAATGATCTCTGCGAGTACAATGATCTTCAAAAAATGGTGGAGTTGAAGATTATTGTTGAAGCACATTGGTTTTGATGGAAGCCCGGTAATTACGAAGGAATTAAAATTGTGGCTGCACAAAGGCTTTAACAAAAGGATTAGAGATTATGACGTGCATTGTGAACTAAGAATTTTTATGGAGATTCATGAAAAAATAAGCATCATGGTGGAAAAATGTGTGCCCCATGAAATGAGGCTTACATGCCCTAGAAGGTTCTAGAGATTATAAAAAAACAACAATAAATAATCCTCTAACTCCTTCTTAAGTGTCATGATAATTAATGAATATATAAAGACTCCAAAATCAAAAAGGTTGTTCCTGAAGGGTGGTTCGTGGAGGGTGGTTCTCAAATGTGATATTTGAAGAAGTTTTAAAGGATGTAAATTCCAATCGAATGTTCTGATAATCATAAAAGTAAATGAATTTTCCAAGGTTGAGTAATATTCTTAAAAGAGAAGGAGCTTGTCAATGTCTGGTTATTATTCTGTTAAAAGGTGTGCTTTACAAGGGCTAAGTGAGCTTCATGAAAATGTAAGAGATTAATTAAGGTTGTTTGATCTTCGTGAATGGAGGAGTTTTATGAAGGAAATGTTCATCTTGAATGTGTTATAAAATGGATTTACCAACGAACTATGAAAAATTGGTATCCATCTATTACAAGAAAGTGTGACTTCAACAGAGCATACATATAAAACTGATGATATATTCATTATTGATAATTACGGGACCTATAAGTCCATAAACTATGACTGGATCCCTTCCAATAGTAGTGATCAATGGAAGAGGGAGGCAATGATCCTTCCCACAGTTAGGGATCTTGATGAAGAGACATGGGGATTGACCCTTTGAAATGATGTTAGAAGGCCCAAAAAAATGTAAAGGCAATGATATTGGGTATAGACAAGATCTAGAATGAACTATCATTATTGGATGTGGTACTTCCTAAATTTAGTATTATTAGAACATCGTCGTTGTATTCTCATTGGATGTATCACAGTGAGGGTGAACCATGTAAAAACCTCTATATTTTTGTTCATTCATTCATGCATTATATTCAATGTATTATCATCAAATAAATAAAGTTATAATTTTATTAACATTAAAAATTAAATAAAAAAAATTTCCCTTATAATATTTAGGTCATGATCCCACGGTGTTTGAAGAATTGGGAATAGAATATCTATACCCTAATTCACACCGCTCTCAGGGTATCAAGGACCCTTTTGGACCTAAACACATGTATTTGAGTTAGGATTATTTTATCAGTTTTTTTATCTCTAAATTGGTTAATCTAATTGTTGAAGCTTATAATTCAATCGGCTTTTTTCTTGGTTTGTCATGGAAAATGGAATACCATTAATAATGAATAAAATTTAGGTAGTGTTCCTAATAATATAATTTTCTATGGAAAGTGTCTGATTCAGTTGAAGGAATAATGTAATGAACCAAATAGTGATTTTGAAAAATCATAAAATGAAAATAATTACATATTTAATGATTTAGAATGAATGAGTGAATAACCTGATATTTCAAGTAATGATGGAACTACTGATGATGATGAAAATTGATGAAGACCTGATATTGAGTTTTTCCATAGAAAAAAGGAATCAGATCAAAAAAATTATAAAGAAATTAAATATAAATATATTTGGATTTGAGTACTAGATATTGAGGTCCAAAATCCAAAAGGTTTAAATAATAGTCTTATCGATGTGGCAATAGATGTGAGGGAGAATAATTATTCCCAAGATGAAAAACTAAAAATGATTTCTACAATTAGAGAGAAAACAAAAAGATGATGAAAAGGGAATGATTCAGATGTCAGATAGTATTCAGAATCTAAAATCCCCAAAAATATGATCTTGCTACATAAATATTAGTACTAGTTCAAAAAAAAACAAAATGATACAAATAGATAATGTGTGCTATTATGATTCTGCGGCTCAAGAAAAATATAAATCAAAGGTAATGAGTGACATGGTGTATAAGCTCTCATGTTAATTATAATATGATAAGAGTAGAAGGAATAATCTCAAGAGATAACTTAAGGCTCAATTTGAATCAAGTTATATAAAGATATGTAAATTTAGAGAAGTTCTGGAATTAATGAATAATGAAGTGGATAAATCAAATGAAAATGGAGTGACCATATTGATGGATTAAATCCACTTACTATTTTCTTATCCTATAGTAAGTGGTGAAAAAATGAATAGAAAATATGATACATTAGAGGAGAATATTTAAAGGAATTTTTCATCCCAAAGGCTATCTAGTTTGGAAAAAACAGGTATTGGACATGATGAATCCTCTATAATACATAAGAGGAAAAGATCCATGAATGATTCCTCAAATACAAAACTTTTAGTATATTCTTATGAAAAAACTAAAATTATTTTACAGGATTTAATAATCTCATGTGCTATTTGTATGGGATGAATGGTCATACAATAAGTTTTATTCTAAGGAATTTGAATATATTTCATGTTGTGAAGGCATAAATATTTCAAAATTTGAGAATAAGAAGAAGCTTCAAGAAAAGTATGAATGAAATGCCTCTCAAAAGATTGAATCTATCAATTTCTATTATTTTGGAAGATATGGTAAAAATTTGACTATGTGTCATGATGCCTGGGAGCTCCATGTAAGAGGAAAATCACATACTGCATCAACATATCAATGGAGAAATAATTAAATTTGTTATGTTTTAATTGGGAGATTTTTTATATGTTCTGATTATGGGTATTCAAAAATATATTGTATCTGGAAGAAAGTAGGTAATGAAAAGTAACTTGAAAGATGACCCCAAGCTTTGATAGTATATAATAAAAGGCTTATATTTTCCAACAAAATGATATGTTTAAAATATGTTTAAATCCTCAACAGAATCATAAGTATCTCAACGAAAGTTGTATCAATATCACCCTCTTCTACAATCAAAAAAACTCTATGGAAAAAAAATATTATCAAACATTGAAGAGAAAGAGAGGGCTACTCTAGTTGAGAGTAAGAATAATGTTTATCCCCTGATGAACTCATCAGCTGTAAGAAACATAATGGAGACTCGAATAACTGAGGAAGGAAAAATTAATGATGATTGTATACTCTATCTCACATGCTTCAAAAAGAGATAAGTGAAAGAAGGGGAAATATCCCTCCAATGGAGGGATAATAAAGAGAAGATGACTAGAGGAGAGAATCTAGCATAGATAAAGAGTCATGGGAAATGGAATTCATGTGGATCCTCATAGAAAGAAATTTTTACGAGTAGGTATAAACAAAATATTATGATGATGGCCAAACCCAATGAACCAATATATTAGAATAAGACTCATAATATGAGGAAATAATGTTTATTTATATGACTAGAATAGTTAACATTGGTTGGGAATTTGGAACAACAACTAATAGAATATAATCTTTAGTAAGAAAGTATCAAAGCATTGATCCACCAGGACATACCACAATCTTTTTATTTATAATTATAGAGAAACCTCTATCCTTATGTTTATAAATGTTGTTAAATAGTGTTAATGTGTTTTATGGTCATGGGGAGATATAGTCTATGGGGAAGTGGCATTAAACGATTCAAAATGGTGTTGTGATGTGCTCTAGAATTTCAACTATTTAAAATCTATCACTAGATAAGAATAATTAATCTTTAGGAATTCATTAAAATGAGATAATATTTTATAGATGGATTAAATTGAGAAAAATTTATGGTTATTTTTTTTATTAACCATATCTATTTTTTCATACACAGTATTCTAACTCAGTTTACATAGATATTTTTTTAGGGATCATTGCAAAGTGCAACATGAGAATAAATGATGTAGGAGAAGAAAAAGTATTGTTGTTGAAAACATTGGGCATAAAAATAAGAAGAACTGAACATCAAAGGGGGAGAACTCAAACTCATAAAAAAATACAAGATCTCAATGGGTTATAAAGGACGAAAATTTATTCTATCTGACATTAATAAGAATAATTGGTGGAGGAGAAGAAAAACTCGTGCTTCTAATTATCTATTTTTATCTAATAATATGGTATCAGATAACTATTCTCAGGATAATAAGAATATATGAGAAAATTTCCACAAATCATTATATAAGGCTACAAAAGTATTTTAATGTAATGATATCATAGTAGTATAGAATGAACAGAATATTAAACAATATAATAAACAGTTCCTGATGATAAGTGACAACAAGGTAAGAAAATACGGGAGAGTTAAAGTGGAAAATAATTATTCATAAGAAGATAATGATGAAAATCCTGAAGATGTCATGTCTATATCTACATCAAATCCAAAGAGTTGAGCTGTAATTGATAGGCAGAAAATCATTGGTGATCATATATTTCATGTTCAGATAGAAAGAATGAATTCATTACTATAGGAAAAATTCTTATCTGAGGTAAAGCCTAAATGTCTGGATGATGCAACTAGAGATGAAAACTATGTTTAGAAAATGAATGTAGAACTTGAACAATTTGATAAAAATCAAATGCAGGAAATTATTTCAAGTCCAACAAATAAGAATGTTTCATTGTGATTTGAAATAAAGAATGAATAGAGTGAAAAGGTTACTCCTATAAAGAGGGTATTTATTGGATGATACATTTTCACCTTTTGTAGCCCTGAAGCCATTTATATTATTCTAATACCTTTTTAGTGCAAAGGTTGTTGAATATATTACAAAGGGATATCAAGTCCTCATTTTTTGAATGGGGACTAGAAGATGAATTGTACATTGAGGATTTATATGGGTTTCTCATTCATGAAGATGATAAAAACGATTAACTATTGATGAATGCCCTATATGGGTTGTAGCAAGCACTGGGAGTATGTTATTGAAGGCTATATCAATCTCTAAAGAAGTTTTTTTTTCGAGGGTGGTAGAATTGATTACAATTTATTTGTGAAAAATGATAAAAATAAAAGGATGATGGTATGTATGACATAAGGAAAGAATAAAAAGTTAATTTTGAAATATAAATATAAGATGGAGGTTTTGAGATGGTTTTGAAAGAAATGATTCACATAGATAAAGACTCTTGTGGAAACTTGTATGAAACTCTCATGAGATGATAAATTCAAGACAACCAATATCAGAGATTACTTGTATATCATTATAAACCTATTATACTAGATAACTACAAGTCTAGATATTGTCTTTTCCACGTGCCAAGCATCATGAAATAAATAAAATTAAAAATAAATCCACATGCTTCTAGTGAAAAAAATAATTCAATATATCATGTCCACTATATAATTTGGTTAGATATATAATTACAAATATCATTCAGATCTATTCAGATATAGAGATGAAGATTGGTAAGGTTCATCATATCATAGAAAATCTATGTATAAAGATGATTTATAACATGTTGGATTGTGTATTTCTTGGCTAAGAAAGAAAAAATAGTATTTCATTAAGAATTGTAGAAGATGGGTAAATTATGGCCACTCAAGTATGCACCCAATTATTGTAGATGAAGTAGCATTTTGATGATATGCGAGTTCAAGTTAAGTCTCCGACTGGAATTCGTAGGAATAATTCATGTTCAATAAATATACTCAAAAATATAGTCTGTCACTCAAGGACAATGAACATTGAAATAAATATCATTTTTTCATGGAGAAGGTAGAGTAAGGGCTTGTATTGTTAGAGTATGTTCCTATAACATGACTAGTTTCATACATTCTCACAAAGGCCTTACCCTATGAATCATTTGAACAATATCGACTGGTTCTGGTAGTTCATTCGACTTCCCGTACATAAAAAAGTGTGAATCTAGGAACCCCCACTCCCCAAGGTATGGTGTGATTTTTTTCTAATGTATTGAACTATCATCCTTACTCTGTTTCATAACCAAAAAATTGACCATTGGGTTCATAGAAAACCAGGGTTAAATTGAGGTATGTAAAAGGGAAAAATTTTCTTCATCAATGAAATTGGTAGAAGAAGAGAAGTGGATCAACAAGATAAGGGGGATTTAATCAAGAAAATATGTTTTCATATAGAGAAATGAGATAGGGGAGTTAATAAATATAGGTGGATAAGATGATAGGGGGAGTTAAATGATGATGAAATATACATATCTTAGATTAAACCACATTTAGCATTCAAAAACCCGATGCCCCATGAAGTGAATTCAGGGATGTTTTAAATCTAACGATGCATGATGTGATCGATAAAAGGAAATATATCATGATATGTGATGTTAGAAATGAATGATGTTTTTTGACATCAAGAATTGGTTTAATGAATGATGTGATTCATTAATTAACATTTCATTATAAT
Organism: Viscum album; assembly: GCA_963277665.1. NCBI lineage: Eukaryota > Viridiplantae > Streptophyta > Magnoliopsida > Santalales > Viscaceae > Viscum > Viscum album. The sequence continues at coordinate 991,968,990 of OY728133.1, forward strand.
CTTCTTTCTTACACTGAGGATTGGTCAAGTGGGCATAAATTATGTATTGAGTGAATAATTGATTTCTATCTGAATAGCAAGAGGTGAATAGTGGAAGAATATGTGTGATGTTGAAGTGGTATAAAATTATGATTGAATTTCCAACAAACCAAAATGGGGATATTGTTGTAAAAAATCCTTCAAGGTAACATTGATGTATTTTTTGGTTGGTTTTGTTTTTTTATAATGTTAGTTTCTATGGTGAATTGTTGAGTTCAAGAGATATAATTGGAAATACATTATCAAAATGAATACTGAAAAAGAGAAGGATGATCTGGAGGTGTTACAAAAAATATATAAAAGGTGTCACCATTTTCAACTGTTTGTTAAATTTTTTGTTTCCAAAAATATGAGTTTAATGAGCATTGTAAATAGTGTATTTCTGGAAAGATCACATAAAAATATAGAAAACAAATGAGTTTCGTGAAGTTGGTATTTGGGAGTTGCTTCTGACAAATGAAAAAAATAATTCTGATGGTAATCTCTGCAACTATGAAAAGCTTTGCAAATAGAGAAGGTGAAGAGAATTATGTAGGCACAAGTTTTTGATAGAATATCTACGATTACAAAATAAGAAGCATTAGGATGACACAAAGGATTTGACAGAAGGATGTTTTATTATTACAAGAATTTGGAATGTGAAATTACCATCGAGCTTCGTAAAAATGGATCATCACATCAGAAAATGGGACATCCGTGAACTGCATCTGATGTGGCCTAGAAGGTTCTAGAGTCGGTGGAAAACACATATAAATAATCATATACCCCATTTTTAAGTAGAGTGAGTCTTAATGAATATCATAAGGGTACAGAGTCAGGAAGGTGTTTCGTGAAGGTTGTTCTCAAATGGTGGTTCATGAATGTTGGTTCGCGAAGGTGACATTCGAGGAATTTCTCAAAGGCAGTAAAAGACAACTCAATGTTCTAAGCATCACGAATGTAAAGGAATTTCCAATGAATAAGTTATATTTTAAAAAATAAGGATCCTCACAAAGGCTAGTTGAGATTCTTGAAAGAGGTGTGCTTCTGAAGGATATGTGAGATTCATGAAATGGAAAGAGCATCACAAAGGCAGTCTGAGCATCGCAATTGGAGGAGCATCATGAAGGAAGTGTGCATAGAGAAAGTTTCTTAATGGGAATTTCACAGGGAAGTGTTGTAAATTAGTATTAATATATTGGATGATATTGTAACTTCAACAGATAATCAATATACAATTGAAGACATATTCTTCATAGATAATGAAGGGACCTACATGTCCATGAAATGTGACTGGATCACATTCAAGAGAAGATTGAAAATGAAGATAAAGACAACGATCCTTCCAACCAGTAGTGAGCTATAGCAAGAGACATAAGGAGTGAACCTTGGAAATTTAGTGAGAAGACCCATAATCAGGTAATGGTAGTGTGCCTGGGTATAAACAATATCTATACTAAAATATCATTACCAGTAGCTAGTCTTAGTCAATTTTGTTTAATTGGGACATCATTGTTGTATGACCCTTTGATGTAGACCAGTGTGTGTGATGAATGTAAAAACTCTTGCGTCTGTATGCTTTATTTACTACATTAAATTCAAAGTATCATCATCAGAAAGGGAAGGACAAAATAAGATCATCATTAGCTGCAATGTGAAAACAGAGTGACCCTTATAATATTGAGGCCACAATCCAATGGGGTTGGAAGAATTCGAAATAGAATATCCATACCCTGATTCACCCTCCCCCCACTAGGTATCTAGGCCTCTTTGGACCAAATTGATATATTTAAATATATATATAATCCATTGATATTATTGGTGAAACCCATAAATATGTTTTTCTGTGTAAATTGTTTTTTTCCATAGAATTTTTTCCCACATGCTTATGTGACAAATCTATTACCATGATTTACCAAAATTGTGGCTATAGGAATTACCTATACCAATTTTTTATATACAAATTTGTGGATATATATTTAACCAAACCATATACCCACATGTTATTGGAAATTTGGGGTATATGTTTGAAACATTACCACATATTTATGTAGAACCACGAGTATAGGTCTTTAACCAAACACTATACAATTTTTTTTTGTAATACCTATCTGTGTAAGGGTGTCTTTTACCCATGGTTTTGAAAAAACTATAGTTAATGGTGTGAATTTACAACCTATACCCATGTTTTACTAAAACCATTGATATATGTTTTAAACTAATCCTTATACCAACTATTTTTGGAAAACCATTGGTATAGGGTCATTTTTAAATAGTGAATTATTGTTAATACTAAAGAGATAAGGATTAAAATTCATTCAAACACATGGATTTAATTCATTGTATGAGTTTATTTTTTCCATAATAATAAAAAAATTGAAAATTTGATATTTTTATCTATTTAACTATTATTTTGAAAAATATTATATTTATGTTAAAGATAAATTAAAAAATAGTTTTTTTTTAATTTTAATTTCTAAAATATTTTGTGATAAATATTAAAAAACAAATATTAAATTATAAATATTAACAAAAAATATTAATAATTTGTTAATTAATGTTATTTATATTTGAATTTTAGTGATTAAATAAATAATTAAATGAAAACACAATAGATGCATAGTACAAGTGGAAGACGTTGAAAAATCAAGTTAATAAATTGAAAAACTATTAATGTAATAGTTGTTTGGTTATTTACAGTGTCACACTAATTTTATAGGTAAATATAATATTTCATATATGTGTTAATGTTTTATACCCAAATTCCATTTTTTTCAATGTAACATTCTATGAATAGTTCTTAAAATGACATTAACAGTATTAAATGTTAATTAATATTTTATAAAATTATTTAAAAACATTGAAATATAATTTTTCAGATGTTAGGGTAGAATAAGGTCTTTAATTTAATTAATTGGACATTTATGAGCCAACTATCACATTGTAATAAAAACTACAACACTTTAATATTTAAAAAAACCATAAACATGGTTATGGTTAAAATGGGTTACCCAAGGGGTTCAACAAAAAGATAAAGATTAAACTGATATCAAATTCTATTAAAAATTTAATATATGATTATAATATGACCTTATCTTACATATATTCTATTAAATGTCATTTTGGATCAATTTTTCATGAGTTAGGCACATAATATATTATATAATATAATGTATTCCAAAAAAAAGACATTAATGAAATTTTAAAATAAAAAATATTTAAATAAAGGAAATTAATTTGATAATTATCATAAATTCATCCATTAAAATTTGATTTGGTTTATAATATATACCATAGTAAATTTAAGGGATACCTTACTTCTATAGTAATCATTTTAACCACTAATGAGTAAATTACCTTGATACCCTGATAATTAGAACAAAAGTAAATGGGAGTTATAAAACAAGATATGGGTGAAAACATCATCTAAACATGTTACAATTACATGTGAGATTATTATGACTCATCCTATTATTATATTTGTATTTATCAATTTTTTGATATTTGGTCTTGATAGGTAATTTAAATTTATTTAATACTTTTAGAAATTTCTTGAATATCCTATCCCTCACTTTTAAAAGGGAACCCCCTATCATCTTCTCATCATACATAAAGAGCATATTTTGGGAAATGATATACCCAAAATGACTCCTAATATTTTTCCCGAAGTTTTTAATGTCATATATGACTAATAATACCTCCCTTGTTGAGATTAAGGTGTAAAAGAGGTTGTATAAAGAAGATGTACAACATAGAATCAAATGATTTCTTTTAGTTTCCTCTTATAACTCCATTAAATTTTACTAAAACATGCATAAATAATAAAAATGTATCCTTCATATACTGAGTTATTTTTATTCTAATGTAATAACATATATCCATATTATATTCCATCAAAGAGAATATGAAACTATCATTCATTAGTTCGGCACATTAACGCCTCGTGAACCAATTTAATTCTTTTTACCTAACGATCACTCTAAAATAGTCATAATTATGGATTTAATGTATATATAGACTTAATTATAAAATTATACTTATAGAAAGATAATATATCATAAATTTCTAACCATTAAATCAATTAAAAATGATATTTTTTATCATGTGTATTTTTGAATTACCAACAACATGAAGTAAGCTGATTCATTTTTTATAACCACATAACCTGACTAATATATATAATTATATTTTTTTTAAAATTATATTATATTTTTCCTTATTATAGATGATTAAAATAATAATTTCTTTCTTCCCATAATTTTTATTAAAAATTAAAACGTTACCCATCTATATGTATGAGCCAACATCTCCTTGATTAGGACATAATTCATTTTTTATAACCATTGTTCATGGTTTGTTTTAATGTATTAATTTATGTATAAATTTTTATTATTTATTTTTTATAATTATTTAGATTATAGAAAAATTTAAAAAAAATTGGCATTCATCATACTAATTTAATTTTAATGTTTTGAATATAACATCAAAAAAATAAATTATGTAGACTTGAAGAATTATGTTATTTAATATATCAATAAAATAAATGGAATAGATTATTTATTGATGAAGGATTAAAAAAAGGAAATATTTTTATGAAATTAAATAATAAAAAAATATTTATTATAAACAAAATAAATACATACATGGTAGGTATAGACTCGAGGTAATGAATTTCGTCTCAATTTCCATTAATTGAAGGATATTTAAATTTTATTCAAATAATTTCCATTAAATAGTGTCTATGTTGATAACATAACATGTTATATCATTAATATTTTATTAATTATGATATTTTAAGGCATGTTTCATGTTACTTTATCCAATAATTTTACTTTTGGATATTACCAAAGCGGAAAGAGGTTTCTTAACACAATTTTGATTTCTTTGTGTTATTCATAAAACATCAGGGAATTTTTATGCTATGATTATGATTGAATTTAAATATAAAATAATTTATTTTTTATTCAATATTTTTTTGAGGATTTTCATTTATTACCATAATCACTCTATTTTTTATTCACAATTTAATGGCATGAATTTTATAAGTGTTATTCATTACAAATTCTTTTATTTTGCAAATACCTATATGTTATACACCAATTTTATTTTTTGAGATTTATATAATTTCTATTTGACATGTAATTTCATGAATATTTTTATGTTTATGTAATTTTATATTTCATTTGATGTTATTATGTCATGTTTCATATGTTTTCAAAGCTACCAATGTGTCACATGGATTATGATTCAATCCCATTTTAATTTGTATTTTTTATGCTTAGATATATCTAGAAGAAAGTATTTGATCTTTATTTGATAATGATTTTAATTTTAATTCTATTATGCTTATTTCTAGAAATTTATTATTTTAGTATAATATTTATATCTATTTTACTCATAATGGTTAACAAAATTATTTATAAAACTATCTTAGTTCTCTTATTTAGTGCGGAAAACATTTTTATTCCATGTACATGTTGTCTAAAAATGTTTTCATAAATTTTTCAAACTATTATTCAATGATATTTTAGATTATTTTTATAGTTGTTAAAATTTCTTAAAAAGTATTTACAAATAAAATATTGTTTATTTAATGTATTTTTATATAAGGTGTTGCCATTATTTTTTTAATGATTACAAAACTAAATATATTTCACATTTTGATGATCAATATATGTATTTAACATTCCCTTAAATGTATAAATGTTTCTTTTGAATGAATTTTTTCCCCTTATAATATATATATATATAGATATTTAAAGGACTTTTTTATGGGAAACTGTATTTTCATCTAGTGTTTTTAAATTATCTTATTATGGTGTTTTTATTCATCAATGACAAATACCATTTATTTTACAAATTATTTATTGTAATTTATTATAATGAATATTTATTCTCGGGATAGATTATGACTATTTCAAGGAGGTTCTTTTGAAAACCACTTATTTTCCTTTGTTAAATGATGTTATAAAAACACATAAGAAATTATTCACATTTTTATGTTGAAAATTAAATATTTCAAATGGTTTAATATTTATTGTTATACGGGAATTATATAATTTAAAGGGTTAGCCAATTATATCTTATACGTATAGGTGATTCAAATATATATTTTATAACTAAATTATACAAATACATCTTAATAGAATGGGTGATCTTGATATGGATTATAGAGATTGTAGAACATGATATAGATATCCAATGCATTAGATAATGTTCCACGTCTTAAAATGAATGAAAAATGAAATTAAATCATGAGTTTTCTTCAATGGATTTAACTAGTATTTTTTTATTTCATACATGGCCAATGAATAAATTATATTCATATAATAACAAATTTTTTGAATATTTTCTATGATTTTGTAATTGTTTTTTAATGTATAATGACTTGTGATTTAAAAAAGTGAGATAATTTAGAGTTAAATGTTTATCTTATGAAGTTTCCATTCTTTTAGTTTATTAAATGAAAAAATATTTTTTTAGATACATGATTACTATATTTTTCGGTCCCAATATTTTTAGAATGATTTGATTAGAAAAATTCTTTTAAATTTACATAGAATCATGTCTATAATATTAATAAAAAAATAATAACATTCATCATTCAATTATCAAAATATATATAGATCTAAAAAATATCTTATTCAATAAAATAAGATAAAACATAACGAATTTTTATCTTGTAATCATAGAAAAAATGTATTTATAATATGGTTTATGTGAGAACCATTAAACAATCATATTCAATCTCATAAAAAATATTGTATTGACATTATAGAAGAAAATCCATCAGATTTAACCAAGATTAAATTATTAATATAGAAAACAAATTTATATAATAATGTAACACTTTTTCACAGTGATTGTATAAATTAATAAAATATTGGAAATATATTTTCAAAAGAGCCGTTAAAGTGACTAGTTACCATGTCATTGCAAAATAATTAGATAAATATTACTTTTGGGATGAAAATATGACAATGTTGGATTTTCCTTTAAATATAAGCTCAGTCATTGAGTTAGATGATTACAATATTTTTAATCTTCTCCAGACATTGCTATAATAAAAGGGCTTAAGAAGTATTCAAAATTATGAAAATAATTTTATTATACTTTTTTAATTCTTTAATGTATTTTTTCATTAATGGAATTAATGTTCGGTTTGTTTCTCTTATATCCGTTGCAATTGGTTTTTACAACTGATTTTTGATTATGATCGTGGGATTATGGGTATTAAAATAAAGACAATCCAATAATTTTATTGATAGAGGGGTTATATTAATATGAATAATTTGTTGATCCACCATATCGAGAGCTACCATGGATTGGAAAAAGAGAATATAATTATCATATAAAGGGATTTAATTACTGAGAATAGACTAAAATTCTTATAAGTGTAAAATAATGGAATCTGTTATCTATGATTTTTGGCTACCTTACTCATATGGTTAAAAGATATCTCTTAGATTTTTAATATCTATAATCCTTTCTTATATTTAATTTATTTTGTTACCAATTTTTATAAATATTTTAATTTACAATGAATTTTTGTAATAGTTTTATCATACATACTCTTATTATGATAAATACAGTCTATTCTACTAATCAAATATTCAATGAATTCAAGACAAACTCATTTATTATTATCTATTTTGAATACCTTCTTTTTTACTATGATTATTCATATACATTGTGATTACAATATATTTACCATGATAATGTTGTAATCATTCTAATTACGATACTTTTGTTATTAGTCTAACAAAAAAGTATGAATATGATCCTTTTACGTAAAGAGGACTGTGAATTTCTTAGTTTAATTCTTACTAAACTAACATTTTTTAATTTCATATTCCACACCCTATTATAATATAGACATCTGGTATACATTTTTTTGATACAAATCAGTATACTTAATATATACTAATATAAAATTTTGTATCATGGGACATCTTGTTCATAATAACTTACAGATCCCGTATAGAACCTGTATATAAAAAATACAATTGGAATAACTATACAACCAAACTGTATCATAATTATCCACAAAAAATAACTATTACCCAATGCATTTGAGGATGATATTTTTGAACCCATATTAGATGTAATAAGGCGATCAACTATAGCTATCTAGGTGAACCCATCATATTTTTATTTTTGTGAACCACAACATGAAAAATGTATATATAATTTTTCTTCTAAATCTCATAGAAATAATCATTATTCTTCAACTACCCGATTAACCGATGGAAAATTATTGATTCATTTTACTATTTTTTTTAAATATGATTAACTAATGGAAATGTAATGGGTTCTATAAAAATATCATTGAAACATGATAAACCTATTGAAAAGAAACATGTTCCATAAAAAATCATTGAAATAATCTTTATCCGTCTAGAAAAAGGATAAGGATCATATCAATCAGAAATATCCTTTTAGAGGGAAAGTAAAAAATAAAGGGCTTTTTATGTTGAAAAATAAAAATAAAATCAATGTTTAATTAAAAAACATATTTATGAAAATATACATTTCAAATAGAAGAAAAAAAATTTTAATAAAAAAACTTTTTGAAAATAATTTTCATTGATAATAATTTCATGAAAAATTATAATTTATATTATATTATGAAAAAAAATTATTTAGAATAAAAATGTAAAATTTCATAGGTTTCTTCACTGAAATGCTAGTCATGTCGATGGGTAATTCAGTGGATTCCATAAATAACTTTTCTTTAGCATGATAAAAATTTTAGAAACATTCCCTATTGATAAATCAAAATGATTATTACATTGAAATAAGTTTATAAAAATATAAAATGGGAAGAAGTTGAAGGAATATAGCATTTAGTGGAATCATTGAATTTGTGATTTAAAAAAATTCACCAAAAAATGAAATTAACTCTTCATCGTCAATGAATTTCTTCTCAAATAAAGGAAAAGACCATACATAAACATTTTTATACACCAGAATAAACCATAAAATACCTGGTTTAGATCCAAAGTCAAACACAATGTATATTCATCATTAATAATATCTACATGAAGAATCTGAATTCGAATTCTTCTAGATCATCGAAATAAACTTAAAGAAATCCATGGCAGTTCCGATGGTCGAATTATGTGTGCTAGCTCAGAGATCCGACCAATCCTTTGTCACTCTGATGATCATTGAATCACTTCTCTTAGTATGAATGAGGGAGAGTTGGATCTGTGCTCTTTGTTATAGATCCTCTCTCTTTAGAACATGGGAGTGAGAAGTAGAGAGATTGAGGTTGTGAATAGTCACTATAAAATCCATCTTCTCCTCTATATATATAGTGTAATGAAAATACCATGAAACGCCAGCCTGGCCCCCAAATAATTAAAACAATATATAAATAATATTTTGACTACTAAACTGAGTAAAAAATATTATTCATTTTTTTATCACTTTCATATAATGTGAATATATTATCATAAAATAATTGATCAATAAACACAACCAGTACTCCCTCAAATATTTAATGAACAATGACTATATTAAAATAATATTCCTTCATTTAATCTGTTGATGTATTTACTTAAATAATTGTAAATACATTTTATAAATAAATTCAATACTCATTATTCAAAACATTAATAGTATGAATTTATTTATTTCATTGATGATAATCTATCATTGGACAATTCCTAGCCCCCAATTGTGGGATCGACCAAGTATAATACACTTATTCACTAAATAGTGATGATTCAGGAAAAAGCTATTGTGTGTGTCCCTCTAGGCCCTTATCTTGATTGTAGGGAATAGTATTTACAGTCTAATAGTAGGAAATTGAAACCCATCATGGCCCCTAAATATATAACGATTGTCACAGCACAGAAAAACAACCTACAAACTCGCAGTGTGCAATATAATCTATTTTTTTTAAATATCTCGAAAATAAGATTTCACACTCGTGTCATCGTCCTTTTTCTTGATTTATTATTAGATGATCCAACTAGATGGAATTACCTTGTATGAACATGGCATTGGAATTATTAAATTACTATCATCTTGATCAACATGGCCTGAGATATATAACATCCTATACATGGAAGATAAAAATTATTTCTTGGTCATTCAACCGAAATAACTCCACCAATGACACAACAAACACAAACTACCTCCCCATGATTTCAATATCAAGGGTTTTCTTCTTGCATCAATGAACACAATACAATGAAAGAAATTGGAAATGATATCATGTCAGGAGACCATTACACATATCCATATATAAGAACATCCAATGATACCAACAACATGCGGTGCTCTTATTGGCGGGTATGTCCTCATAATGTCACTACTAGAGATCACCAAGTGTGAACTTCATGAGAAGATTTCTCATTGCTTATGTTCCCCCCAACACATGATATCCAATCATCTACTATGTCCAAGGAGTAAGTTATATCTAGACCGTATGAAATATATTTAAGATTAATGTCACAGTATCTTCATGTTATAATTATAGAATTGGATGTTCTATAACCATTTGATATGATATTTAATATATTGAAATTACAATTAAATAGTGGATGAAGAAATATCTACACTATAACGGTAAGAAAATATCATGTATAACTAACTGTATACGTGATATGTTATTCAAAAGTACTGTATTGTTGGGTCTAAGGAATCCACTATTTCAAAACTACCACCTTCACTTGAGCCAACATGCTAACCAAACTAGTTATTTAATCACATGATAAAGATCATGTTTCTACTGAGTAACGACTTTAGCTACTGGGCCTACCCTAGTTCTGTCGCATGGCAATTCTACTATAGTGACCTCATCTCCTTGAAAAAAACATCTCACAAGATGGTATCCCGGGTATTTTCCTTTTTTCCACTGTCAAAAACAAAAAATATTCAATAGATAAGATTACATAATTTACATTATGATAATACTTTTCTTACTAGGTGAAATTCCCAGAAATTGAAAATATCATTGCATATAACTACTTCTTAACTACCCTAAAAGCTGTAATTTACTAATATTTAAAGGCATTGATATCACTAGATCATATGATCTTGTACCGCTCATCACCGTAGATTAACTATGATACTATATCACATGAATCTTATGAATACTAGTTTTTGTCCCATGAAAACTAGTATACTTTATTCTCCACTTACTAGGTACATATCCTTTTTTCTAGCCGTTGTAAAAATGAATAGTTTTGACTATGTCACTAGGAGTACTCATGGATTTCATTAATATTTTCATACTATAAAGTATATCATGGGAATATCAATTTTTTACATATCATGGAGTATGTGATATACCACCACTTATTTGTATGGATTTCATCTCACCACACATATCTTCTCCAATGTCACGAATATGTCATCCTCAATAGATAATGCCACATGACATGGGTAACAATTCTATATTTAATTGTTCCAGCTTGTATTTTCTAATACAATGTCAATATTTATTTGATTGAATAGGTCCAAGAAACCATTAGATCTACTACAGTAGATCTTGGTCTATAGAATGGATGTTTCAACCTTAATTCAATCACTGGAGAATAAATTTCATCCATGCCTTAACTAACATTAAGACCAATCTGTTTCCCATATATTGTCACACATATTTTACATGAAACACATTAGTGATCCAAGTAACATCTCATAGACACATGGAGAAAATTTATGGCTAATGTATATTCTATGTTATTATTACATACTATATACATAAACCATATTTCAGTAACTCGCAACAATTATTAGCATTCTATAACATGACCATCCCCTTATGGTATCATCGTATAGACACATTCCATTATTGGTTTTCATTACATTTAATGCCTAATATTATGATAATAGAAATTAACATTAATAAATAAAATTCTAAAAAATTTAGGAATAACAACTTTGTGTAACCAATCTATCCTTATTAGTACCACACTTATACCATCCATATAACAACTTATTGAAATACCCACCATAGTAATAATTTTATAATCCCATTTGTAATATGATATATGGGATCCATTATTGAATTTGTATTTAACCTATAAATATTAGCTAATTTACATTCAATGATCACTTGTAAGAACATTTATTCTCATACATCACTAACAGTGGTGAATACAGAAACAATCACCATGGTTTTATCTATCCTATGCATTATGTATCTTTAGATCATTCTATGTTCCACATGCTCTTGTGGAACTAAATCCTATGCTAACTACATATAAATATTGAGGATTAAATAAACCCAAAAAATATGGCTCCTAGTATCTCAATTAGATATGTGAGTCGTACTATAAAATTTTTGACTGTCACATTACTACAACCTTCTATCTTTGGAATTTAGGTAATATTAAAAATCACTATTAGGATAATTGCATAGATTCACAATGTGTTTATCATGATGCAATTTGGTTTATGCCCTAAAAAATAAATTACATCTAAACACATGTCCTTATTATATTATGAATTGTCATCATAAAATGACTTTTATGATATCCATTTGTCATTATAGTTTACCTAAGATTATAGTATGACATCATTATTTTAAAAGAAGATAAGGAAATATAAGGGAAGTTTCTACAAGTTGCAAAAATTTTATTCCTTACTTAAAAAATTAACATAATGAATGCGTGTTTAGGAATTACACCACAATACATTTTTTTATCAATGTTAACATGTAAGACATCATTATCTATCCTCCTCATTAACATTAATTTCATGATGCTGATAATGTAATATTCCTTTACGAATTAATTTAATAAATATTTTCATGATAGATGATTACATAGTGAAGATATTCTTCAAAATGCCAACAGATTGAATATCATTTCTTTTGATGATGAAGCTACATCACTATTTCATTTCTTAATGACTTACAAGAATGATATGAAGTATCCTTACCACGACCTTTCCCATGAAACAGTTCATGCTCACTTGTTGAACACATTTCAAATATATTGTGACATTACATTATTTCTAAATGTTTATTTCTACAAAATAAAGACTTAAATTATACCATAGGTGTTTTTCTATACCGATCCTAAACACCATACTGGGTATATAATTGATTTCCATGTTTAGTTTTTCATGACATTTAATTATCTTTCCACAACTGGGTATAAGTCATATGTTTTTTTATTATATTTTTTACACATTCTCTATGATTCATGTATCATGGAACATCTGATTGAATATTAAATTAAATTCATTATGGAACCTTGAATAATTTCATTCTATGTCCAATGACTCAAGAGATTAATGTTTTGGCTATATTATATAACAGATATACATGAATCATTAGCTTGACAATAAAGAAATCTTGTACATCTCAACACTAGCCTTGGTATGACCCATTCACAGCAACATAGAGAATTCATCTAACTTCTAGTATGTTTTTTTTACATAAATGGTTACTATATTAGAACACACATATATTATAGTCAAATTTTTTTAATACCCTTATAATAAAACCAAAAAATTACAATTGATGTATATTCTTGTCGAATAAGTGAGTATCTTGCTTTTTTATTTAGTTAATTGGGATTAAACTTCCACAGTTTTATTTTATGATATTAAAGGAAAATAAAATATTATTAATACATATAGCTTGAAGGACATTGAAAATGTGACCTTGGAATTATTTACCTTTGGCCTTCTCACATATTATTCCAATTTTTGTGCTATAGGAATTAAAGATGAATCTGTCTCTCTCTCTCTCTCTCTATATATATATATATATATATTCTTATTCACCTGGAAAACCTTACCTAAATGGGTAATGAATTGTTTACTCAATATATTTTTTTGTAACTTAAAACGAGACTTGAGTAATGGGGTAAAAATTATATTAAAATAAGATGTTTTTAAAGTACATAAAATGTATTTCTATTTACACTAATCCAATATAACCATTACATATTAATATCATTTCTTTTTTTCGGTCGTGACAACACCCAGAGATGAAACTTCAGTGGTATATCATCTACGTCCTAATGTAGTGACTGCAACTAATATTAGACATTGAGGAATGAATAATGATTGAACATTCTATTATAGTATATAAGGAATCATGTTCTAGAATTGGAATAATCAATCTCTTGAGTATTCTAGTGGCAGGGATCCCCAAACATTCTATTATAGTATATAAGCATTGGTTATTACACTACATGAAGTTTTCAAGGAAGGAATTTTTCTATCCAACCACATGAACTCACGGTTCCATGATATGTTGAGTGATATACCTTCTTCATAAATCGTCACTTGAATTAATCAACAGTTTCCTCCAAAATGATATAAAGTTAGATAGGGATAATCCTTACTACCACATTAGTCATGTAAATTGACCACTCTCATAAGAACTTCATACTAATAAGAGTAACCATCAGCTATGGCATGACTGACACCCTAAACTCCTAGTTTTTTCCAAGTTTTAATGATGGAAGCCAGTTTAGACTTAATATTTATTTAAGGGTTTTATTAATTTTAATGTGATGGAGGAAATCATTCACTATTTTCTTAGCTTATGATATGTGATCGCACTCACAGCAAACCTTGAATGAAATGAAAAAAAATTCATCGCATCACATGTTCATTTTATCTCTGCATGCTCGTTTATTATAAATTTATGTGTTCATTTGTTAACTACACATACTCAAAAATAAAAAACCATGAAAAATAAAATGATTAATTGATCATCAGACGATACTAATGTTTTATCCATTGGGTAAATAATGGACCAACCTAGACCATGGGGGATGTACATTGAGTCATATTGCTCGCGACTCAGATTGCAACATCTTGCCATCCAATGCATCCAACTCCTGTTTGGGGTGTCATCATAACATGGCCAAAATGAGTCACTCTTTATCTCATCATTATAAAAAGTGTACTCGTACGAAGGTGAGGGGAACATAAGACTAAAATAAAAATCTAACATGGATACACAGTCCTATTTAGATATAATGGCTTTGAAAAGATAAGCAGATTGTCTTTTATTTAACTACATATTACAACTTCATCCAACAATCAAATAATAAATTAAATTAAATTAAATATATAAAAAAGAACCATACATGCATTAGTCAGTCAATGGATCATGACCATTCAATACGCATTAACTCGCATATTAAAATAAATGCAGAAATAAAAATTAAACAAACATTAAATTTTTTTTAGGGAATTAGTTTGTTGAATTCAAATTTAATGATATTTTTAATTCAATATATAAATGGAATTCAGTCTTATATAATTAATTTATTATTAATACTAAAAATTAAATTAATTAATTAATTTAATTAATCACCAATTTAAATTAATAATTCCTCAATAAATGATTATATCAAAAATTTAATATTTCAATGATTTAATTTTAAATCAAAATCATATAAATTAATTAAATTAATTTTTTTATTAAAATATAATTACCCTGGCTCCAAAAACCCCAGGCATGGCCTTTGTGGTACGGGTCGAACCAATGAAAACTCATTTCGGGCTGAGCAGACCACATGAAATAGAGTTCTTGGATGGTCAGGTCCACCCAAACCGGTCCTGGGCCAGACAGATCAACTTATTTTTTTGTGACAAATCTGATTCTGACAGTGGTTGCAAGTCAAATACATAGAGTCTCATGGGAGACCGTGCGGTGGTCGCCTATTCCACGTATATTTTAGCATAAGGGGTGTTTTTTTAGTTTTTTGGGGTAGGGTTTATATTATTTGGGGAAATGGGGGTTTCCAGTGCCAAATGAAGTGGCGCTGTACAAAAATGTGACAAAGTGACACTTCAAGTGGTGCTTTGACCAATTTGGCGCCACACTCCAACCCCCCCCCCCCCACACACACATATATATAATTTCATTATAATAAACTTATTTATTATTATAAATTTAATTACTAAAATAAATACAATAATTATAATAATTATAATTAAAAAAATAAATACAATAAATAACCCAAAAAGTCAAATCCAAGCACGTTGGGACCCCCAAATTTATTAATAAAAGAAAAGTGCAGAGACAGACAAGAGAGATAGAGAGCGAGATTACACATCAAAATAGTCATAATCGCCACATTCATATCTGGTCAGAACAGTAGCATCGGCTGATTACAATTATTATTGTGTCTCATATTGTTTGAGCATCATGATATATTACTTCTTTTGTTCCAATTGTTCCATGGATAACATCTCATTAGACTTCATGGAACTTGACCGAGTGGTCACTATCCTTGGAACTATAGAGTAATATTTCCATTGTTTACTTAAAACTGGGGCAGTCATGACACCCTCAATGTCAGAGATGTTCCTCCGTTTAGTAAAAGAAACAAGTTGCTTTTGGACATTTAGCTGTGTAGTGTCATTCTCCATCAAAGCAGGAATATGACTTAGATTCTCAAAGGTAATAACCTCCTGAGCTCTGGAAGGGCCACTGTGAGATCTTGTCGGAGTAGCATCAATAATCAACTCTTTTCCATTCCTAAGAGTCAACACCTCCGACGGGGTTGAATTCATAGGAGGGTCATTGACTTTGATGACATGCTTTGGTAAGGACGAATCCTTCAAGTTATCCTAACGTCGGAAAATATTAGAGGGGTGTCCCCGCATCCCACACTCCTTACAAGTTATATTTTTACGACACAACTCTAAAGAGTGCCCCACAACCATTCATTTAGAGCAGAAGAGAGGTTTGTTTTCAAATTTGATATCAATAAAAATTTGATCAGAGGGAATAGAAAGTGTTATCGTGTCAATGAGAGTGGAGCTGAGAGCAACTTCCACCAGCATTCTAGCAAAGTGTCCATACTTGAAATTTTTTGTTTCCATATCAAGATGGATGGGTGTTCTAATTGTTGTTCCAATATCATGCAGGAACTCTGGATGCCAAAGAACCCAATTCAGCCGATGAAGGCGCACCCATACCAGAGGGAAGACATTTTTCGCATTCGAGACATTGATTTATAGAGACCATTCATGCAGATGAACCCACCCTGACATTAGAAACATGGAACCAAAACTCCAAGCCTTTAGATTCAAGTCAACCGATAAAAATAAGCAGTGAAAGAATCCTCTCCCAGTGGAGAGACATTTCCAACTAGTAAAGCCCCACAACATCGAAATTCTATGGAACAAATCTTCACATTTCCAGGGAAGATCACCTTTTGGAAGGACAATACAAGAAATTAATGAGTTCTCACCCAATGCTAATATTTCAACAATCACACCAGGGTTGGCCTCAACATGAGCCAACGAGCCCTTTCAAAGGATCCTCCTATGACAGGGGTCCTCATTCATTTTCTGATATGAATCCTTTATCACATCAAAAAAATATCACTGACCACATGATGCAACACCAGTGGGCACCCTCATTGATTCCATGTACCCAGAAAAATCTCGAGCACACTGATCCGAGGGTTTGTAGGAAAAAGGCTTCTCTACTGCGCAACCCGTAGCAGCCTTCAATCCCTCTGCCATCATCCCTTCATCATCAGTCCTCCATGAGACAGGCCCGCTGGAAGAGGAGGGATTCATCCCGTCGGACGACGCAAGCACATAAGTATCCGGCCTTCGCGAAACAGAGGTCAGCCTGGGGGAAATCCCGCTCGGAACCGCATCCTTTGCACAGATCTATCGCACATCAAGCGGATTGAAGCCGAGGAAGTGAGGTATAGACATCGTTGAACAGAAAGCCTAACAGCCACCATAGCTTCCACGCATCACCTCTCGTGTCACCTCCCGCTTCGCCTCCCACATCGCGTCATAAATAAATACAATAAATACATAATTATATTTTTTATAATAAATATATAATTATGATAAATTATATTTATTATAATAAATTTATTTATTTATATTTATTAAAAATATAATACATACATTAATTATAATATATTTATTATAATTAGATATTAATTATATTTATAATTATACATTTATTATAATTCTATATTTATTATACTTATAATTATATAATTATTATAGTAAGAATTATAGAAATTATAAAAACATTATAATTATAAAAATAATAATTATAATAAATATATAATTATGATAAATATATAAAAGAAATAAATATATAAATATAATAAATATTCAATTATAATAAATATTTAATTATAATAAATGTATAATAAAATTAATATATAAATAAAATAAATATATAATTATAATAATTATATAATTATAAATATAACAAATCCATAATTATATATATATATAATAAATTTGTTTATAATAAATTTATTTAATATTACAAAAATAATTACTAAAATAAATACAATAAAATAGATATAATTTAAATTAAATATAATATAATCAAATATAATAAATATAATATATTACATAATAAAATAAATTTATTATAATAAATTGTTATACATTAAAATAAATTTAATATAATATAATTAAATATAACATCTTCCACTTGATGTGGCACTTTGACCAACCCCACACCACCCCAACCCCTATATATATATTATTAATAAATTTATTATAATAAATTATAAATAGAATATAATTAAATATAATAATTTAATTAATAAAATATAATAAATATAAATATAATATAATTATATAATATAATTATATATGAATTTAAAATATAATACATACATAATAAATTCTAAACATAAAAAATATAATAAATTATAAAATTAATTTAATTATATAACAAATATAATTATATAATAAATAATAAATATAATTTTTATTGTATAATTATTATTATATAATTATAAATATAACAAATATAGATATTGTAATTATATAATATATATAAATAATTACATATTTCATTTATTATATTTTTATTATAAAATAAATGTATTATAATAATTATTATACAATTATTATACATATTTATTATAATTAATGTATAAAATAAATGTAGATTTATTATAATGAATAAATAATATTTATTATAAATATAAATATAAATATACATTTATTATAATTAAATATTATAATATTTATTATAATAAATATAGATTTATAATAAATGTATTACAAATATTTACTAAACATTTACTACACATTTATTATAAATTTATTATATATTTATTATAATAAATATTATATAATTATAATTTTATATTTATATATTTATTATTATTATTTAATTATTATAATTATATAATTATTATATTTATATATTTATTATTATTATATGTTTATCATTTTATAAATTTATTATAATTATTATATTTATAATAATAAATTTATTATTATTCTATGATTCTAATTATAATAATTATAAAATTATAAATATAATAAATATATAAATATAATAATTTTATAATTATAAATATAATAAATATATAATTATTATAATTATTATATTTATTATATTTATAATTTATTATATAATAATTATTATATAATAACTTATTATATAATAATTTATAAATACATAATAAATTAAAATAATTATAACTAATATAAGAAATATAATATATTTATTATATAATTATAATTAAAATAAAAAAATAAATACAAGAAATACATAATTATATTTATATTTGTTATATTAATAATTATATAATTATTATAATTGTATTTATTATATTTATAATTATCTAATAACTATATTAAATAAATACATATTTATATTTATATTTGTTATATTTATAATTATATAATTATTATATAAATATTTATTATATTTATAATTATCTAATAATTATATTTATAATTATCTAATTATTAATTAAAATTAATATATATAATTAATATAATAAATACAATATAATTATATAATTATTATATATATAATTATATAATTATTATGATTTTAAATATATAATTATCATTGTAATATATAATTATATTTATTATATAATTATTATATTTATATTTATTATATTTATAATTATATAATAATTATAATATTTATAATTTATTATATAATTATATAATTATATTTTTAATTTATTATATAATTTTTACTATATTTATAATTATTATAATATTTAAAATTATAATAATTATATAATTCTTATTATATTTGTATTTATAATTTTATAATTTTATTTATATTCATATAATTATTATAATTTTGAAAATATAATTATATTTATTATATAATTATTATATCTATATTTATTATTTTTGTAATTATATAATAATTATTATATTGATAATTTATTATATTTCTATATTATATTTTTAATTTATTATGTATTTATAATATTATATTTTATTAAATTTATTTATTATATTTATTATAGTAAATAAATTTAGTATATTTAATATATTATAACTATAATTATATAATTATATATATATTTATAATTTTATATAAAAATGAATTTATTATATAAATACTTAATTATAAATATAATTATATATATTTGTTATATTTATTTATTAAATATACATATTTATTACTAATTACAAATTTATAATTATACTAGATATATATATAATTTGTAATTAACATATATATAAATTTATTATATGTATATATTTGTAATTTTATTTATTTTATTTTATTAATTATATCTATTAAAATAAATTTGATATATATATATATGGTGGGTGGTGTGGGGCCCGTCCAAGCGCCAATTGAAGTGGCGCTTTGCCCCCCTTTTTTTCCAGCGCTACTTCATTTGGCGCCCATATCCCCAATTAAAAGAAACCCTGCTCTTATAAATTAAAAAAAACCCTAGGGCTAATAAAACCCCCAATTCCAATGTTGTGCAATGGTTGGGCGCAGGGCATGCGACGAGCTACGTCGATGGGTTGATAGGGCTAAGGCGGTTTGCATGTAGACCACTCGAACCAGGGGATTCCACTATGGGGAGAAGTGACAGATGCTGGGCTGTGCGGGAGGAGGCTCTCTAGTGGGGCGTTGTCGGGCGACCCAGGGCAGGTGGAGGTGCCACGTCCGAGGAGTGAGCTGGTGAAGGGAGGCCAAGACATTGAAGCGGGGTGGCCATTGGCGGATTACCCTACGGGTTCTGACCAAAGACACCATCTAGGGAGATCCCAACCTGGTGAGGGCCACATCCATGGGGCACCTGCCTGATGGGGAGCGGGGGGAGGAGTGTTAGTTCCGGGAAGAGGGATGTCTGGCCTAGCCGGTGGCACCTACAAGGAAGAGGTAGCCTAAGCATATTCGTTATTGGAAAAGGGAGGTAGTAGACTGAGGGTTGTCACCAAAAGTGGATAGTGGGGCCGATCGGCCACCCGCCAGTTGATCTACTTTTCTCTTCTTTTTGAAACAATAAAAAATTGTCACCCCCTTTTTTAACTAGCAAAACATAGTTTTATTATGTGTTGTATTGTGATCCATTCCAATTTCATGATACCCTTTCTTTTGTTAACATTCCTTTTATTGTGTTTTTGAACCAAAAGGGTCACACAATTTCTTTTTTTATAACCTCATGACTCACAACCCTATTTATCATATGTTGAAGAGTATTAATTAATTATTTAATTAATTAAAAAAATTAATTATGAAAATTAATTAATTAACACACTAATCATTGGAATAAAAATACCTATCAAAATGTATATTTCATCCACCATTTTTATGAACTATAGAAATAATCCTTTAAAAAACATGTTTTATTTCCAAACTTATCGTTTAGATGACCAAAAAATGGTTGGTTTATATCGGATTAAGACGAGGTCTGTGGCTTTGGGAATATGAAAATTACTAGGAAATGTCATCCCGACACTCAAATAATTAACCGACTATAAAAATAATATTTTGAATACTAAACTATGTCATTAATTTTATTCTTAATTATTAACACTTTCCTATAATATCAATATATGTGGTGATAATAACGGATCTATAAACTCATCTCATACCCCCGCAAATATTAAATGAATCTTGGATATTTTGAACTAATATTCTTTTATTTAATCTGTTTATGTATTTACTTAATAACATGTAAATAAATTTAATAAATAAATTCAATACCCAGTATTCTTAATTTTAATAATATGAATTTATTTATTTCATTGATGATAATTTATCCTTGGACAATTCCCATTCCCCCATGATGGGGCCCATGATTTCCAATACCCTTATTCAACTGAATATGGAAGATTATTGAAAAAAGATCTTGTTTGTGACCCTCTAAGACCTTATCATGAATTCAGTGATTAGTACTCCATGTCCAAGAGTAGGATATAGAAACTAATCATGACCCTTAAAGAGATAACGATTTTCACAGAAACGACAACCAGCCTACGATCACACACAATGAAATATAATCTATTTCTACTGAAATATATTATAATGAAAAATAAATACTCATGTCATCATCCTTTATCACACACCTTTATTTGTTAATATAATTATACACAAATACCTTGGATAACCAAGGTGATGAAATTATCGATACAATTCCTTCTTCATATACATGGACCGAGATATATATCTTTATATACCTAGGAGTGAAAAATAATTCTTGACCATTCAACCAACGTCATGCCACAAATGATGAACCCAACAAAAAATACCTCTCCATGATTTCAATATCATGGGTTTGATCTTGCATCGATGTATGTGATCAAATGGCACACATTGGTGTTCATCTGAAGTCAAGAGATCATTACACATGTCTGTAGATAAAACCATCCAATGACACTTGAAACATGTGGTGTTCCTATTGGAAGGTCTGTCATCATGACCAATCTACTTGAGATCACCTAGTGTAAACATCATTAGAAGAAGTCTCAATTATTATGATCACCAACATGTGGTATTCAAACATCTACTATGTCCAATCAGTATGATGAATCAATATCATAGAACATATATTTATGATTAATGTCAATGTATCTTGATGTTCTCATTATATAATGGGATCTTCTATAACATTTCTGTTGTTCGGAGTGGATACCCAAGATGGGGGTGAATTGGTTCCAATAAAAACTCCTGTTAAAAATATTTCTCTAAAAAACCCCCCAATTTAAAAACAAGTTAAACTGTAGTGAATTTATACAGATTGTAAGAGTTCAATTAGTTTCTCAATGATTGATTAGGTCTCAGTTAATTTAATCCGAAGATTAAATTAACTTTTGAAACGAACATACTGGTTTACAATAAGTATAAACACTTGCTAATTTAACTATCAAAGTAATATTAAAACAAATTGTATTTCAAAGTAATTAGATGTGGAATATAAAATATATATAGTTTACCTTTAAACTTAATCAGAGATACACGACAGATATAACCAAGAGTTTCAGTCTCAAATCGAGCCTTAGTCCTCTTAAAAAGTTTATATAAAATTTGATTAACACGCTGCATTGGGTAAACAATAGTGCAAGAGACTATGCAGATCCAATGATCTCTACGACAGTTCTACGTGAAAATGAAAACAATAGCACAAAGGCTATCCAGGTCACACTTGAACACTTCCACAATTCATAGTGGGATATTGTAGATTGTAAGATGTTTAGAGTGAGGATTTAGTATCCTCCAATTCAGTCCATGAGACAGCATGAGTAAATAAACTATAGATTACACACACTACTTGAAATTTAAATAAAATAATCACTAAGAGATTATATGAGAGTTTAGAATGCTATAGTGATTTTAAGTGCAGCTCTGGACTCCTTTTGATTTGTCAGAATTGGCTCTGAG
Source organism: Viscum album (assembly GCA_963277665.1). Lineage (NCBI taxonomy): Eukaryota > Viridiplantae > Streptophyta > Magnoliopsida > Santalales > Viscaceae > Viscum > Viscum album. The sequence goes on from OY728133.1 coordinate 991,992,598, forward strand.
TCCTTCTATGGTTTTTTTTTCTAAAGAACAGAGGGTCATTTTCTTCAAGTTCAGTTTGAACAGCTTGAGTGCATGAATAGATTTTGTTGTGGTTCTTCACTCCTTCACTGAAGTTCGAATGGTGTTATCTTCTTGGGTGAATGGCTTCATTTATGTCCAGTGACCTTTGAGTATGGAAGTAGTCTTTCTTTTTCCACCGCTTTACATCATTCTTTTTCCCGTTATGTGTACTCTTCGTGCAACTACTTTTGTACACTTTTCACACCCTTGATACAATATTCTTTGTCTTGCCTTTGTCCTTCCTTTTATAGCTTTCGACACCAGAAATGGTAATGATTAACTTTTCATGGGTATTAGGTACGATTCCCTGACATGCCAACAACTATCATTAAATAACATTAATTGCATTAAAAACATCCAATATTACTATTTATTAATAAATAAATAATATTGAGAGTGTAGAGTTTGACTGGTCAGTCGTTCATTAGTAGCCTTCTGTAGGTATAAGTGTGACGGTGGATTCTGTATAGCTGTGAGCACCTATCAATAGCACTTTTTTCCTTCTACTGGTAGCTCCTTGTATCGATAGCTGTTATTCTGTTTATTAGTAGCTCTATATACCAGGGACTCCTTGTATCACTAGCTCTTGGTCTATCGGTAGCTCGCTTGTATCGGTGGATCATTTTGTATCGGTAACATTATATCGATAAAATTTGAATCAGTATATTGTGCATAATGGTAGCTTCGTTATGTACCCGTGAAGTATATATCGGTAGACTTATTCTATAGGTTTCTCATCTTATATCGGTAGCTCAACTTCTATTGGTAGCTCAGATTCTATCAGTAGCTGTCTGTATCGGTGACTTGATCTTTCGGTGACATATTCTTACCGGTGGACATACACACACCAGTTGCTCTGAGTATCAGTGACCTTTGTTTATCGGGGACTATGTCTATCAGTAGACTAAGTACCGGTAGATCTGTATCAGTAGATACAAGCATATCAGTGACTTAACACTTTTCTGTTTTATGCAAAACATATCCGATTGAGTTAGAATTATTTCAAAAGTCATATAAACATAGATAAACATTGATTAACATATTTCAAAGATTATTTTAATATAATTATCAACTTGATCATGGATTTATAGAATTAATAAATAGATTAACATTATTTGGGATTATCAATGTATGTGATAGTATAATTTGGATTATCAAAATAGGCGAGGTCAACAATCTCCCCCTTTTTTATAATCACAACTCATGATATTTCAATCTCAAAATAATCTATAATGTATCAGATGATAACAATAAATCTAATTGTATTAGATAAAACAATGTATTATAAAACACATATATGAAAAATAAAATAGGAAAGAAATGTATCGGAAAGAAAAAAATTAAACACATAAATTTTTCCCCTTTCTATTAAAAGTTATTGTTCCCAGATATGTGCCCCTTAGAAAATATTTCTCCCCCATTGTGATAATAAAAAAAGTGGGATAAAAAGGAAAACACATGAAAAGAGAAGTACCAGATAGTAAAAGAAATTATGATCACATATATTCCTTGGAAAAAATAGATTACAAAGAGATACCAAAATAAATACAGGTAATTCCTATCAAAAAAAATCTAGCCACTGATCAATCCACATCCTCAGCATGTGATTTCCCCATGGGATCCGAAAAAGATTTAGGTGTGGTGGATGAAGGGGCAGGCTTAGGAATTCCAGAGATGATCAAAGGTGGCTGAGAAACATAAATTGTTCATGGTCTGTATTGTGTACCTCTTTGAGTGATCATCAGATTAAGGCTTCTGATAACATGGACTGGAGTCATCTAAACAGGAGAAGTAGTAGAGGCAGAGGCAGGTAAAGCTGGAGGTATAATAACTGGCATAGCATCGACATCCAAGAAAGGTAACAAAATATTTCTAAAATACATAATGATTCCACCTCCTCTCTCTATAGTATATATAAAATCATCCTTGTTCTCCATAAATTTTTCCAGTGCAGGGGTAAACTCTCTGAGCTTGCTGACTTGTTCTCTTAATTCTTGATTGATAGGAGGGATCTTCATGTTCTCTTACATATGCTTGAAATGATTATTGAGATGATTCTTGGAGTAAACTATTTGGAAATAATAATATTCCTTGTATATCACTTCTTTCTGAGAGGCAGAAGCTTCTATCATATATTCTTGGACTATCTGGATTATTTATCTAGCTGTATCTCTATTAGAAGTCACCACTTTGGCCAGATCGGATGAGTCCACAGAGCCAACGGTTGATGCTGAACTAAGCTCCTCCTTCAACGATGCTCTAATCTGATCCAAATCCATATAAGTTATGGAGGCAAGAGAACCAATAGAAATGGTTACTGTTTCCTTGAAGTTTTTGGTCAACCCACTGATAAGATTTTTGACTAGGGAATCCTGGGTGCTAACATGATATTTCATATTGGTTTTAAATCCTTCAAAGACTGATACCATTTGGCTCACAACACTTTTGACATAAGCCAAATATATATCTACATGGGATTTAGAACTCATATAAGATTCTAAAGAGATAACATATTTCTTTAGTTCTTCAACATCTTCTTCCAGTATACACAACTGATTCTGGAAAGCTATAACTTCATCCACTATTTCTTCCACAATGGTAGAGACAATACATCCAAGAGAGAGTACAAAAGACTTTTTCAATTTTCTCATCTCTTCAATGAAGCAGTTCTTTAATTCAGCAATAGAGGCATTGGAAGAATCTTCTAGCTCATTCTATAAGGATCCAAGATCAGCTCTGCTGATCATATTTTCAGGCTCAGCATCAGGTGAAACCATAACAGGTGCTCTTTCAAATACTATACTAGTCACTGAATCATTCATTATCGATTGAATGGATGACACCAGTGAAGATTCCATTTTTCTTATTTCTTCCACAAAACTGATTTTGAGGGAAGACTTTAGCTTATCTAGCTCATGCATTTAGACCACATCTTCAAGTAACAACTCAGTCTTAATATCATAATTGGTTTTTGTTCTATTGAGGGATGCCTCATTATCAGAATCTAGATAATCCAATCCACAAACCACAAAACCTGGGTCTTCTACGCAATCTTCAATCACAAGTACCACTTAAACACTGCCAAACCTGATTGGATACTCCCCCTCAACTGGTGCATTCTCTTGTACAACAACATCATTCTCAGCAGGTCTTTCTTCCTCAGAAGAATCTTAAACAATCAACTCTATCTCTGCAACAGAAAGATGCTCCTCTAGATTAGGTAAAGGTCCTTCCATCTCACCAACCACTTCCTTATTAGGCACAAATGAGCTTCCAATCAATGGAATCAGACTTAAACAGATAGAATTAGAGGATTCAGATTCATTTTCTCTTTCTTCTTCATTCTCAGGAGCTGGCCGGTCTTCCTCATCAATAGGTGTTTCCTCTTCTAATAACGTTTCATTTTCTCAAGATTTAATTTCATAAATAGGACATGGGGGAATGTTCGGATCCCTTCCATCAGCCATGGAAGTATCTTCTTCATTAGTCTCATCACTGTACTTAGGTTCTTCTTGATCAGGTCTTAGACCTGGATTTCTTACATCCTTAGGCCTTGAAGGATGATCCACAGGATTTAACTTATCATAAACCTTCTTTTCATCATTAACCCACTCTCTTCTCCATGGATTCTAGTTTATTTTTATGTATTTTCAATTAGTGTTTGTGATATAAAAATTATTCTTTACTACCACTGTCTCATCCTGAGACTTAGCTACCCCTTTCACTTTGATCATCACTGAGATCAACTTGGCAAAGAATAAGGCATTTGTTTTTTATTTTGGCCAAATCATATACTCCATTTTAATCACCAGTATCCTGTACAGATTCACTTTCACACCATGACTCAAAAGATGTAACAAATATATATCCTGATATCTTAAATTCTCAAAGTCCCCTCTCCTTGGAATTAAAACATGCTGAACAAACATGAACATAAATCTGTTCTATCCATCCATTTCAGCAGCCACCACCTGTATTTTCTTTCCACTACTAGTGAGCTCCTCTAAGGAAGTCTCATAGTCAAATATATCACTTATAGTTGGTACTGATCATGAGAAATATCCAGGAACACCTTCGTGTGGAACCTTGAGGCATTCATCCCACTCAACGAATGAAAAATATATATCCTTTCCATTCACAAAGGAAATCATTCGGTTCTCATCATCTGATTTATCAATTCTTACAAACATAAATATCTTTATAAATAGCATCGGATAGAAGGTGAAATTGTTGTTCAAAAAGAAATCTACCAACATATGATCTTCCATCACCTCTAGAAATAACGATTTAATGGATAGAAACCATTACACACATATCACTTTTTCGATCACAATAACTCTATTCTACAAATTTGGGTTCACTAGTCACCTTCTTGACCTTGTTCTACCAACACTGCCACATTCTTCTTACTCAGTCCTCTTCTTATTCACATTCGGCTCATCAATGTCATCTCTGACAGTAGAGAGTTTGGGTTTTTTCCATCTATGGTTCGAGTAACTTACGGATTTTGAGAGGTTTGGGAGCTAAGGCTTGAGGTTAAAGGGTTTGAGGCTTGGTGGATTGAGAAGTAACTAGGGATTTGTTTTAACATTTAGGAATAAATAAATAAATCAAATAAAATGATGCAAAAATGATACAAATTCTGGTAGCAGACAGAACTTTAAAATAGTGCATCAGCAGGGTATATCAGTGAGAATTCCTAATCGGTGAGGTTTATCTATCCGTGAGGTTTATCGGTGAGGTATCACATCGGTGAGGTATCACATTGGTGAGGTACATTAGTGAGGTAATATATCCGTGAGGTACATCAGTGAGGTAGCACATCAGTGAGGTACATCGGTGAGGTATTACATCAATGAGGTACATTTGTGAGGTATCTACCGATCAAGGTTAATCATTAACTCATGTCTAATGTAACTTAACCTATCCAAACTTAATGTTTTGGTGAAAATGTCAGCTAATTAATGTTTAGTACCTAAAAATTCAAGAGTAATATCACATTTCTGGTAATGATCTCTTAAGAAATGGTGCCTTACATCAATGTGTTTGGTCCTGGAGTGGGATACAGGGTTCTTTGAAATGTTAAATGCACTAGTGTTATAATAGTTAATTGAAACATGCTTAAAATCATATCCATAGTCCAAAAGAGTGTGTTTCATCCACATAATTTGTGCACAGCAACTACCAGCAGCTATATACTCTGCTTCGGAAGTGAAAAAATCTACAAAATTCTGATTTTTACTACACCAAGATACTATGGACTTACCTAGAAAATGACATGTTCCAGATGTGCTTTTTCTATCCAACTTCCAACCAGCAAAGCAATCATCTGAATAACTCAATAATTCAAAACATTTTCCTTTTGGATAAAAAAAACCAAATTTACAATGTGTTTAATATACTTAAAAATTCTTTTAAAAACAAGTAAATGCTATTCTTTAGGATTATCTTGAAATCTTGCACACATGCACATACTAAACATAATATCTGGTCGACTAGCAGAATAGTAAAATAAGCTTCCAATCATACCTCTATAATTTGTTTGATCCACTGGTTTCTCAGTTTAATTTTCATCCCATTTACAGACAGTACTCATAGGAGTATAACATTCCTTAATAATATCCAAACCAAAACATTTCAAAAGATCCTTTGTATATTCACATTGATTCAAAATAATACCATTTTCATTTTGACAAACATGAAATCTAAGAAAATATATGAGTTCTCCAATTAAACTCATTTCAAATTAATTTTGCATACTTTTTGAAAAATCAGTACATAAAGAATGTTTAAAAGATCCGAAAATAATGTCATCAACATAGATTTGTATTATTAAAACATCTTTAGAAATTCTTTTAATAAAAAGAGTTGGATCAGCAATCCCTTTAGTAAAACCTTTTGAAATAAGAAAATTACTAAGTCTATCATACCAGGCTCTTGGAGCTTCTTTTAAACCATATAAAGCAATAGAAAGTTTAAAAACATGATTTTGAAAATGAGGATTTGTAAATCCGGGTGGTTGTTCAAAAAAACATCTTCCATTATAAAAGAATTTAGAAAAGCACTTTTGACTTCCATTTGATTCAACTTGAAATTCAGACGAGCAGTATAGGAAAGTATAATCCTAATAGCTTCTAATCTAGCTATAGGGGAAAAGGATTCCTCAATGTCTATACATTCTACTTGACTATATCCTTGTACAACTAGCCTAGCATTGTTTCTAAATATATTTCTAGATTCATCAACATTGTAGCAAAAACCCCATTTAGTTCCTATTGTCATGGTGTCCTTGGGTGTGTCAACTAATTCCCAGACATTGTTTCTTTCAAATTTATTTAACTATTCTTGCATAGCCATTACCCAAAATTCATTATTTATTACATCATTGACATTTTTAGGTTCTAGATGTGAAAGAAAAACATGATGTTCAACCTAGTTTCTTAGAGAATCTCTAGTCTGTGTCCCTCTATTAAGATTACCAACAACAACATCTAAAGGATGATTCTTTAGAATCCTAGTCGATCTAGTAAATGTAGGACTAGAAATTTTAGGATCATCTCTAAGTTCGGGTTCTATAGAAGTAGATTCTGGAATATGTCTAGAACTTGATGTTTTTATAGCAGGTTCTTTAGTTTTATCATTAAGGTCCAGAATATTAAAATCTTCTTCAGGATTTTCAAGAGAAGACTTAGGTACATATGGATCAGTTTCATCCAACATGATGTGAACAGATTCTTCCACACATTTGATTCTTTTATTAAAGTCTCTATAGGTGTTCCTTGTTAAATAATGTCCTAAAAAGATTCTTTCATCAATTTTAGGTGTAAAATTTTCCAGATTATCCTTGGTATTGAGGATAAAGACTTTGCAGCCAATGACTCTGAAGTAATTAACCTTAGGTTCCCTATTATTCAACAACTCAAAACGGGTCTTCTTAAGAATAGGTCTAATCAAGACTATATTAATAATATAACAAGCTAAATTTACAGCTTTATCCCAAAAATAAATTGGCAGGTCATACACATTAAGCATAGTTCATGCAATTTATTGAAGGGTTTTATTTCTTCTTTATACTACACCATTCTGCTGAGGTGTTCTAGGGGAAGAAACGTTTTGATTATAACCATTGTGTGAGCAATAAGATTCAAACTGAGGATTTTCAAAATCACGAACATGATGACTTCTCAGGGTCATAATCTTAAGTCCAATAAGGTTTTCTACAGACATGGAGTATTTAATAAATTAAGAACAAGCTTCAATTTTATGAGCTTCGAATTATAACCAACTATATCTAGAAAATTCATCTACTAGGACATAGACATAGTGCTTCCCATTTAAGATTGAAACAATATAAAGTCCAAACAAATCCATGTGAACCAACTCTAGAGGTTGAGATATTGAAACATATTTCTTTGATTTAATAGAAACTTTGTATTTCATTCCCTTTTGACATGGATTACATAATTTTTCTGACGAGAATTCAAGTTTGGGTAGGTCTCTAACTAAGTTCTTCCTAGCCGGGTTTCTAAGTGAATGAATGTTGCAGTGCACTAATCTTCTGTTCGAAAGCCAAAATTCTTTATGAAAATCATTTAAACAAGTAACATTTTGTGTAGCAAAAAAATTAAAATCAACAGCATAAAAATTTCATTTTTAGAGGAGAAAATAATAAATGTTTTTTGGAATTAAAAACATTACAAAAATAATTTATAAATTTAACATTAAAACCATCATCACATAACTGAGAAATACTTAGAAAATTATATTTAAGTCCATCAAAAAATAATAATTTGTAAATTAAAATTGATTTATTGTTACTAATCTGGCCTAGGACGAAGAACTTTCCTTTATAATTATCACCAAAGGTGAAATAGCCTCCATCAACTTTGATTAAACTTTTAAAGCACGAGTAGTCTCCAAAAATGTTCCTTGAACATCCACTGTCCAAGTAACATGTTTTCATTCAGGAGCTCTTCAAGCAGGATTCCTACAAAACAGGTTTATATGTAAAATGATTTTGGTAGCCAGATCATCTTGCGTTCAGAAAGGTTAGTAAGCAAAGCTTTAGGTATCCAAATTTTTCATATGGGTTTCATATAATTTACATAATCAATATATTTTTATTGATAAAACATATTTGGCATATAACCATATGAATAACTAGTTCAAGCATACAGATTTCTAGAACTAGAACTAGCATCATTTTATCCTGATTTGGAAATGAATCTAGTCTTAGTAAACTGTCTCTGTCCAGGCTGAAAGCCTATTCTAGTAGTATAATTTGGTGCAACTTGTTTTCCTAGAATTCGAGTGAGAGTAGCTTCCCATTTGTGAATTTTTCTATGTCCTTCCTTAATTGATCATTAGACAATTTCAGTTCAGTATTTTCCTTCAGCAATTGAGCATTCTTTTCCATTTCAACATCAAGTGCAGATATAAAATTTGTAGTGAGAGCATATTGTTTCTTTAATGAATTATATTTTTCCTTCAATTCATTACATGTCTCTTATATCATATTACAGTATTCAAATAGTTATTCAGAAGTCATATTTTCAGATTCATAATCAGAATCAGAATCAACTACAGAATAGTGTGAATTTGAAGCAGGAGGGACCAGTGTTACCTCAGATGTGTTTGTCATAAAACACATGTTAGATTTATGAGAATATTCATCCTTAGCAGAATCTGAATTATATGAAGTGTCTTCTGAAGCACTCCATGTTTTTTTCATTGATTTCCTATACTTTATGTCTATATAGTCATGTTTCTTCTTGAACTTCAATTTTGGATAGTCATATTTTACATGTCCTTCCTTTTTTCACTCATAGCAAATAATCTCATCACCTTTATCCGACTTCTTCCAATCCTTCTTCTAATGACCTTTTTTGTCATATTTACCTTTATAGTTTGATTTTCTGATGAATTTATTCTTCCTATAGAACTTCTTAAATCTTCTGGCTATTTGAGCCATCTCAGCATCCCTATCAGAGTCTGAACATTCACTTGTTGAGCATTCAGAAGGTATGTAAACATTCTCATTGTCCGTGCTCATTGAGGTAGTAGACTTAAATTCCACTAACTTCCTTTTAGGTTCATCATATTCTTCCTTATTCACCTTTAGTTCTTCCACATACATCATAATCATACTTATTAATTCAGTAACAGGCAGTTTGCTAATGTTACAGGATTTACTAATGGAAATAGATGTGCCTCCCCATCTTTCTGGCAGACATCTTAATATCCTCATAATTTTATCCTTTGTTGGAACAGCCTTTCCAAGGGAGATCATGTTGTTGAAAATCTCATTTAACCTAATATACATATCAGAAATGGGTTCATCAGGCTTCATTTTAGTGTTATCATATTTAACATTATAAGTATTCAGCCTAATTTCTTTAATATTGGTTGTTCCCTCATGGGAAATAGCCAAAGTGTCCCAAATTTCATAATCAATTTTGCAAGAAGATATTCTATTAAACACTTCATCTCTTAGAGAACAATACATGGCATTCATAGCTTTACAATTATTATTGTAATCTCTTTTAGTTGGTTCATCCCATGTAGTTCTAATAGTCTCTATAATATTATATTGAGTTTCTATGGTGGTCCAAATATCAAATCACAAACATTCTAAATGAATTATCCTTTTAAGCTTACACTGGGAATAATTTGTATCATTAATGAAAGGTGGTCTGTTGGTAGAACCACCTTCTAATCTATTGTCCATATCTAGAGTTTAGCAAATAAATTTAAAGAGATAAAATTTAGAACCAATAGAAATTTATGATATTTTATGATGCAACTAAAATCACAGTTGAAAAATAGAGTGTTTTTAAAACCTTGACAAAAAAACGACCTCTGATACCAAAAGTTGGTCAGAGTGGATACACAATAGGGGGTGAATTGAGTTCCAATAAAAATTTCTGTTAAAAATATTTCTCTAAAATATCCCCAAAATTTAAAAAAAATTAAACTTTAGTGAATTTATACAGATTGTAAGAGTTTATTTAGATTCTCAATGATTGATTAGGTATCAGTTAATTTAATTAGAATATTAAATTCACTTTTAAAACTAACTTACTAGTTTACAATATGTATAAACACTTTCTAATTTAACTATCAAAGTAACTTTACAACAAATTTTATATCAAAGTAATTACCAGTAGAATATAAAATATATATAGTATACTTTTAAACTTAAAGAAGAGATGCACAACAGATTTTACAAAGAGGTTCAGTCTCAAGCCGAGACTTAGTCCTATTAAACAATTTATATAAATTTTTTTCCACACCTTAGATCGTGGAAAAAAACTGTACAAGAGACTGTCTAGATCAAAATACCTCTACAACAGTTCTACTAGGGAACAAAAACAATAGAACACATGCTATCTGGGTCACACATGACCTCTTCCACAATTCAAATTGCGATATAGTAAAGTTTAAGATTTTTAGAGAGAGGATTTAGTATCCTCCAGTTTATTCTAGGAGACTGTGTGAGTAAATAAACTACAGAGTATACACACTTGTCAAAATGTAAATAAAAGAATCAATAAGAGAGTATATGTCAGTTTAGAATGCTCTAGTGATTTGAAGTGCAGCTCTAGACTCCTTTTGATTTTTCATAATTAGATCTGAGTCCTTCTCTGTTTTTTTTTTGTCTAGAAAACATAGGGTCGTTTTCTTCAAGTTCAGTTTGAACAGCTTGAGTGCATGAATAGCTTCCATTGTGGTTCTTTACTCTTTCACTGAAGTTAGAGTGGTGTTCTATTCTTGAGTGAATGACTTCGTGTATGTCTAGTGATCATAGAGTATGGAAGTATTCTTTCTGTATGCACCACATTACAACATTCTTTTTCCCGTTGTGTGTACTCTTCGTGCAACTACTTTTCTACACTTTTCACACCCTTGAAATCATCTTATTTGTCTGGCATTTGTCCTTCCTTTTATATCATTCATCTCCGGCAATGGGAATGATTACCTTTTCATGGGTACTAGGTACAGTTCACTAAAATTCCAACAACTATCATTAAATAGAATTAATTGTATTAAAAACATCAAATATTACCATTTCTTAATAAATAAATAATGTTGAGAGTATAGAGTTTGACTGGTCGGTCTTTAATTAGTAGCCTTCTGTTGGTATAAGAGTGATGGTGGATTTTGTATAGCTTTGAGCGCCTATCAGAAGCTCTTTGTCCTTGTACTGGTAGCTCCTTATATCTGTAGCTATTATTATGTGTATCAGTAGCTCTATATACTGGTGACTCCATGTATCAGTAGCTCTTGGTCTATCAGTAGCTCACTTGTATTGGTGGCTCTTTTTGTATCTGTGACTCTGTATCGATAAACTTTGTATCAGTAGCTTTTGCATACCGGTAGCTCTGTTCTGTATCGGGGATGTGTATATCGGTAGAGTTATTCTATCGGTATCTCATCTTCTATCAGTAGCTCATTTTCTATTGATAACTCTGCTTCTATCGGTAGTTGTCTGTATCAGTGACTTGATCTTTCGGTGACATTTTCTTACCAATGGACTTACAAATAATGATAGCTCTTTGTATCAGTGACCTTTTCTTATCGGTGACTATGTCTAACGGTATACTAAGTATCGGTAGATCTGTATTAGTAGCTACAAGAATATTAATGACCTCACACTTGTCTATTTTATGAAAAACATATCCGATTCAGTTAGAATTATTTCAAAAGTAATATAAACAAATATGATCAGTTATTAACATATCTCATTGATTATTTTAATATAATTATCAACTTGATCATAGATTGAAAGAATTAATATATAGATAAACATTATTTGGGATTATAAAAGTTTGTTAAAGCATAATTGAGATTATCAAAATAGGTGAGGTCAACACTTTCGATATGAAAATTAATCTATGTACATTACCATAAAAAACATACGAAAAAATATATACACTATACTGGTAAGAAAAAATCATTTATAGCTAATTATATACATGATATGGTAATTAAATGAACCATATTGTTGGGTTAGGGGAAAAATTATATCAACATAAATTAAATTAGTAAATAATTTTTAAAAGGGAAAAAATATTTTTCAAAACATTTTTAGAAAACATTTTATTAGAAAAAGTCACATTCAAATGAAGTCAGAAATAATGTTAAACTTTATTAAAAAACATTCTCTAGAATTTATGTTTCACGGATCGAATAACAACTGAGAAAGGGGGTTGATTCATTTGATTACTTTTAATAAGTTTCAAAACATTTAAAAACTTATACGCTATAACATGTTATGATTTATATCCTTATCATCTTCTAGTAAATATTTATGCATGAAAAGGTAGGTAATAAAAAAAGTACAAGAAATGTTCAAGGTCCTACCTCCGTATGAGAATGTACATCCTTTCTATTAGCACTCATGTGGGTCTACAAAAATCCACTATTTTGAATAAGTGAATAAAACTTGTGCTACCTCATGTTAGACACCTTTTATCTCTCAATAAGAACGATTATGTGGACCCTCATCAGTTAACAATGTTTTCTTTTAAAAAAATTTATCCAATCAAATGAATAATGTCTCGGTTGAAACTTCTCCACAAATGATCAGTATAAATCCTCAGTCTGATTTGGATGGATATGATTCTATCAATCCAATGATGCTAGATCATGATTTTATAAATACAATGATGATGAATTCTAGATTATATTTCTTTAAATACAGTGTTGTTGGATTCTAGATCTGATTATAATATGATTCTTGTGCCGACTTTTCGAATCAGATTCATTGTTGTATTCTGAGAATGGGGGGTTGAATCAGTTGATCACTTTTTATAAGTTTCAAAACATTTAGAAACATTATCCCTGCAACCTGTTATGATTTATATCCTTATAAACATTTAGTAAATAATCATTCATGCAATGGTAGGTAAAAAGAATAGTAGATTTATACTTCTTAGTCTTAGTGTGAGAACTTACATCCTTTCTGTATCCACTCTCTTGGGTCTATGGAAATCAACTATTATGATGAAGTTAATAAAACTTGTTCCATCTCCCATTATACACCTTTTATCCCTTTATAAATATTATTATACTAACTCCCTTTAGTATAAAATGATTTATTTTAAAATAATTCTGCAAATCAAAATAATAAGGACATTATTGTAACTGATCTACAATTGCTTAGCCTGATTTAGATAGAATTGATTCTCTCAATCCAAAGATGATGGAACCAGATATTCTAAATAGAACAATGGTAGAATATGAATAAATTTTAATTTAATATAATAATGTAAGATTTTGGATCCAATTAATTTCATTATAATGATGCTGGATTCTAGATTTGATTTATTTAATATAATAATGTTGTATTCTGGATATAATTTCCTTCAATACATTGATGATAGATTTTGGTTCTGATTTCTTTCAATAAAATAAAGATGAATTCTAGATCAAATTTTATTCAATATAGTGAATTTTTATTCTAGATCATATTTCATTTAATAAAATAATTTCAGATTCTTTATATGATTTCTATAGTGTGATAACACTAGATCATGAATCTTATTTTTATCAGTATATTGAAATAAATCTCAATATGAAAAACTCAAAATCCATTGAAATTCCCAAAACAATTCTCATTCAAATAGATGGGAACTAACTGTTAAATTTCTCCACTACTCTGTCATTCAAGAATTTGTAGAAATTTGAAAATGAACAAGTGATATAAGAATGTATTTATAGGAAACTATGAGACCAATAGCGAGAAAAAAGAAAAAATTCCCCACTTCCAAAAATTTCAGAATTCCAAAAATCTCTCACATTTATTATTCATCTTATACATTTTTAAACCTCATAATGATTCATCAAGATTTATGTAAAAGCGAATTTCACATTTGAAAACATAAATTTTCTGTTGTAATTAACTTATTTCAAATACAGTCTTAATAAAATAATATTGGATCCAACTTTTGCAGAATTCACGTGCATATTTTATTTGAATGTTGGATCTATTTTTTTCAGAATTCAGGTGCAGATTTTCTTAAAATAATAGATATGAGTTTTATTGGTTTGTGTGTTAATTTTCTATATCTAGTAGTATTGGGTATAATGGAAAATCAGAAAGGGGTAGTAAATTTTCTTGATATATTTCTCTAATTAAGAATTATTTCTTAATAAAGCATTCTAGTGCAGTTTTTTTCAACCCGATTGTTATAGGATTCTGGTGCCAATATTATGGATCCTTTTTAGTCATATTCTTGTGCGAATTTTCTCGATCCAATAGTTTTATACATGTATGATACAGAATAGGAAGGTTATATTAAATAGTCTCCATCTCTTTCTCTCATTATGAATCCATTCGCAATAATGGATTCTGGTACTAATTTTCTAGATCTAATTTTTGAAGGGTTCTAGTGCCGATTTTTGGGATCTGATTTTTTCATGATTATATTAATGATTTTCTGGATCTATTTTTTTCAAGATTCTAGTGCCAATCATTTTCAATACAATGTAAACCCCATTATGATGGAATTATCATTTTTTTGATATTCCATAATCTCTTCAAGCCTCTCCATTATTTCTTAAAATGGAATTTATCATTAATGTTTTCAGGATTGGTGATAACATCTTGATAAATGTAAGAACATGGATCTTCGTTTTGAGGTATGTCTTTCCTTTTCTTGTATTTTTTTGATAAAAAATAGGATAATATGGAAATTTTTAAAGTACACGCCGTGTACTTTGATGCCGTGTGATGGCCGTGTCTGGGCCACACAAACGTTGTGTAAGGGCTATGTGGATGACGCTTAATGCAGAGTAGGGAAAGGCAAAGTTCATACAGTTTACTTTTTTTTCATTAAACGAACTGGGGTCGTGCGTAATCGATGAAAACACCTTATTCTCTAGGTTCCTAAACTGAGAGCGACCTGTATAACTGTTAACACCCTCTGAGCCCTAGACCCTCCGTCTGTTTTCTGAATTGATCTCCATCGATTGCGTTGGAAATGCAGCGGTGAGCTCTTCCTTCTTCTTTATTTTCATTCCATGATTTTCCCTATTTCTCATGATATCATGGGTTGAATATTTTGTGAATTTTTGTAGATCTACGTCGTTCTAAGGAGAATCAATCCTTGTGGTTCAAGTATGTTGATCTTCTAGAACCAAGGTAGGTGGTTTGTGCCTTACCTTTAGAAGTCCTTGAGTTTTATGTGCAAATTCCACCAATAACCATGAACGGGGTATTGCGTGTTTACCGTTTTTCCCCTGTTGCTTTCTTGCCTTGATTTTAAGTTTGTGTAGAGGTAATTTGATCATGTTTGAGGATAATTATTGTGCTTGGATGTTTTTCCCATTCCTTGTTCTTGTTATGACCTTTGTATTTTGTTATCCTTTTTCCTTTATACCTGTTTTCCATGCCCTGTGACTGTAGGATGGAATTATTTTCTTGGCATGATTATGTTCTGTAGAATGGATATCCAAGTAGCTCTATACGTATAATTTTTCCTTATAACATTATTATGCACTGACTGGTACAGGACCGTGAGAACCTGGTGCAATAGACTATAAGGGATAGACCGAGCGAGCTTCCCCAAAGAGTCTTATAATTTCGTAAGACCAAACTAGAGGGGTTTTGGCCGAGGGAACTTCCCATAGGGTTGTTGGTACTTCATGGATATGACCAGAGGGGTTGGTTTTGAATACTTCCCAGAGGGTTTGTTGTTGTGACTAGCTGTCTGCTTCACTGTTGTTTACTGTTACTGGTTACTTCCTTATGATTACTATTATTGTTTACTTCTAAATGTACTATTACCTAACATATTCTCACTAACTGTGAGGCACAGATATTTGAGTGGTTTCCTATTGGGATTTAGTCCTACACCATATTTGGGTCATGATTTTGGGCCAAAACAGACTATGTTATTATAGGTATTGACAAGGTAAATCACCCTTTGACTTCTGGTACATGATTGCTTGGAGAAGGAGAGCATGGGAACAAGCATAGGCTTGCGATAATGAGGATATGTTTATCTTTTCTTTTGTACTTGTTTTGGTACTATTTGTATTTCCTGCATTTTGACCTATTTGGATGTTTTCCTAGATATGTATTGTGCATCATTTCATATATACATATGTGCTCATGTGTTTTATTATTTTAGTCTTATGCTATTTACTTGTGCATTGTTGTTGGATACTTACTGCTTCCACTATTGCATGTTTGTTTACATCCATTGTGTACTCTACCAATGAGGGAATATTTTTCCCCACTATCACACCTAAGGCCCTCTCTACTAGTCGGCAGCCTCTGGAGTTTGGGGAAATGCGCTTGGGGTCATGTGACCAATCGGGTACGGGGTGCCTCTAGGTGGCTTCCAGAACCAGGACGTGAGGAAGTGGTATCAGAGGTGTTTTTTTCTCTTGATTTATTGTTTGGAGACCTTAAACAAGGATTGGACAGATTCAGTACTTGGTAATAAGCTATTCCCGGGAGTAGCTAACCTGTGTACAGGGAAAAGCCAATCTACCTCGTAATTGCAGTTTTCTTGGTTGAGATTTTACGGTTGATATGATTTCACCTAGAGTGATTCACATGCTTTGTGTTATTTCCTTTGTTGTTATTGCGGTTCTATTTCTGTCGCAACCCGATGAGATGAGGGTATGCCATCTCCTGCATCATATAGGCACTTTTTAGAAATCACATGCCATGAATTCATACCATGCCATCTATGGTGCATTAAAAATTGCATGTTGTTGTGATAGATGTTGTGTAGATTATTCATGCTGTTGTGATAGATGTTTTGATAGAATCACTGCAGTTTGATAGAAGAATTGTTTTATTGTACATTTCTTAAATGAACACCAAATTTTGGTTCTTGAGGTGTTATGGGCCTTAATTAATCGGAACATAGTGTATCACTGACTTATTTTCCTTTTATATGATATGTAAGTGATACCAAGATTTGATTCGTGAGGATCATGGGCCCTGAAGGATCGGAATTTTGAACCTTCATGTATGTTTTTCAGTTTTTTCCGGGCTTCAATGCAGTTTCTGATCTACTACCCAGAAAAACCTAGAATACACAGCGTGTACTTGACTATACGACATGTAGTTTTTAACTATGTCACTGACTTTGTGAGAAGAAACACAAGGTGGTGGAAAAGTTTTCTAAAACACACCTTGCATTGTGGTTGCACACCATGTAATAGTGATCTGTGTACTCAGCCATGTCAATAACAACGCGGGTCGGGGAAGCTCCTGTAGTACATGCCATTTTGGGGATGCAGACGCCGTGTAGTCTTGTCCTAGGTACCCGACCGTGTCACGAACAACACGGGATGATGATATCTCTCCTATACACGCCATGTTTGTTTGGAACACGCTGTGTAGGGTCATCAGTGTAGAAGGCCATGTATCTAATAAAAGGGTTTCCAGAACCCTGTCTAGTACATGACGTGCCCTTAGAGAAAACGTCGTGTAGTCTCAGGTTAAGAGGACTGTGTGAGATAGCCATGTAAGGAGACTTGGGAAGGGGATAGAGATGGAGTACACACCATGTGTGGGGACAACATGTTGTGTAGTCTGGGGTGTTACATGACCAAGGGTGGCAGAGGTACACGCCCATGTAAATGGCTTAATATAATATGTCAGGTATCTTTCTACATTCCCTATAGTCATGTTTTGTAAGCTTCAGTGTTTCTTCCTACTATTCCTGTTTTGTACTCTTGTTTTCTATGTCCTTGATAATCTTGATCTAAGGTGTGCTTTTGTTCTTTCCGATCTATGCCTCTGAGACAGCTTTTGGTCGTACATCAGCTACCAGACGGGATCAGACACCAGATATGGTCGATCAGGAACCTCCTGTAGATCCTCCTACTCTGCCAGCCTTAGAACAAGGAGTTATACCCATTGCAGGCACTGATACGCAGTTCATGGAGGACTTCATGAGGATGATGCATACCTTTTAGGGAGCATCTCCTCCTACCTCGTCGATGGCTGAGTTGACGGGGGTTTTCCAACAACATCATCCTCCTACTTTCTTAGGGGATGGAGGCCCTAGGCTGCAGAGTCATGGCTAGAGGCCACTATAACGATCTTCGAGCATCTGGAAATACCTCCAAAGAAAAGGGCAAATCTTGCTACTTATGTGCAAAGAGACAAAACCAAGAGGTGGTGGGGGTAATATCACATTCAGGCTGCAAGCAAGGGATGTCTTGGGATGAGTTTCGGCACATCTTCTACGATTACTTCTATCCAAATACCTTGACGGCTGACCGAGCCTGGGATTTTATGAGTCTCGAGAAGGTTACTCTTTCTATTATGGAGTACATGTCTCGTTTTACCGAGCTACAACGCTTCAAATCGATTACAGTAGGTGATGAGCTGTTCTTTGCTAGGAAGTTTGAGGACAATATCAGGTAGGAGATCTGTTCCCAGGTGAATATTTTCAGGTTGACATCGATATCCTTGATCGTCAACTAGGCACTGATCACTGAGTGCAATCTGAGAGATTCTGGAGTAGTGAGCCAGGGCGGTTCGTCATCCAGAGTCAATACTCCTCCTTATGATATTACGAAGCTTTGCAGGGAGCTGTCTTGAGGAGATAAGATTCGGCAGAATGTATCTCCAGGAAGCCAGGTTATATGCTACCAGTGTGGTAGGAGCAGGCATACTAGGCCTCAGTGTTAGGGAGACCCGATAGTGTGCTGATCTTGCGGCAAGATGGGTCGTCTTCAGCATTTTTGTCAGATCGTCTCACCTATAGCTGGGGGTAGGGGTTCTCATATGACCCTGCGTATAGGATATATATCTCTAGTGTCTCAATAGTCAGGTAACTAGAGTTCTTCCAGCCATTCGGGCAGAGGTGGAGGTCACGACTGTAGTGGTCAGTCACCAGGTTACCAGCAATAGCAGAGTGGTCAGCCAAGGGTGCAGGGCTGCGGGACATGCCATAATTTCGCTGCGGAGAAGACCCTTCAGCAGTAGGATCCCAAACCATCTACAGTTCTAGGTATGATCTTAGTAGCCTTTCTATTATCTTCAACTCTTTTCGATACTAGTGATTCTCATACCTTTATCTCTGTTTCTATTGTGGAGAGCCTTGGGCTCTGTATCTTTTCATCTGCAGACATGTTGGATCTTGATACACCGCCTGGAATGAGGACGTCTAACATATGTCAGTGCAGAGAGCGCCCTATTGATGTTTCAAAGTGTCACTTATTATGGGACCTCTATATCCTAGAAATTACATGCTATGATTTCATTCTCAGAATGGATTGGATAGTCCCCTTCCATGCAGTTATCAATTTCTATTTCTGTAGGGTGAGTTCCGTATCACCAGAGGGTGGATAGTTTCTCCATAGAGGCTATTTGGATATCCAGGTGGGTAGAGCTGGACCAGAGCATCATGGGCTAGGAGGAGTTATAGCCCAGATTTACAGTCTTTATCTGGATGACCAGGGGACTTCACAGTTAGACTTTCCTCCAGTGGTGGATCGTTTAAAGGATATCATTCTAGAGGACTATTTAGGTTTACCTCTGGAGTGTGAGGTATAATTTTCTATTGGCCTCGTTCCAGTAGTGGCACTTGTGTCCATTCTTCCTTATGGGATGGCTACACATGAGTTATAGGATCTCAAGAAGTAGTTGGAGGAGTTGCAGGAAAAGGGTTTCATCTGACTAATTACTTCTCCTTGGGGTTCTCCTATCTTGTTTGTGAAGAAGGAATACAGAACCCTTAGGCATTGCGTGGATTATCGGAAGTTGAACAAGTTCACGGTCAAGAACCGATATCCCTTACCAAGGATCGATGACCTCTTCGATTAGCTTCTTCGAGACTGAGTGTTCTCGAAGATTGAATTGAGATCTGGATATCATCAGTTGTGCATTAGACCATCAGATATACCTCTTACAACCATCAAGAGCAGGTATGGTCTATACGAGTATACGGTCATGCCATTCAGTCTCACGAATGTTCCAATAGTTTTTATGGAACTGATGAAACAAGTGTTCCATCCATACTTTTATTTCTTCGTGGTGGTTTTCATGGATGACATCTTGGTGTACACTCACAGTCAACATGACCATGCTACCCATCTTGAGATCATTATGAGTACACTGAGAGAGCATCAGTTATATGTTAATCTCTCAAAATGCCACTTTTTGATGGATCAGATTCACTTCTTGGTTTACGTTATCTCAGAGACAGGAGTATTATTAGACCCAGAGAAAGTGAGAACTATAGTTTTCTAGTAGTAGATGAAGAATGTCTTTTAGGTGAGGAGTTTTCTAGGGCTGGCTAGATACTACCGGAATTTCATACAAGACTTTTCACACCTAGTAGCACCGCTGACAGGTCTGACCATGAAAGGGGCAAAGTTATTATGGTCAGATTCTTGTGAGGAACCCTTTCATGAGTTATAGGGAGGTTGATGTCAGCACCGATACTAGTCTTTCCAGAGCTAGGAAAGAGCTGTATGGACTACTTTGATTCTTTAGGTGTCGGGTTGGTTGCGGTGCTTATGCAGGGAGATAGAGTTATTGCTTACGAGTCTCAGTAGTTGAGGCCACATGAGAGGAATTACCCGATGCACGATCTGGAGTTAGTTGTTGTAGGTCATGACTTACACTGTTGGATACACTATCTTCTAAGAGAGCCGTTTTTGGTTTTCACTGAACACAAGAGTCTCAAGTTCATCTTCACTCAGCGTGATCTGAATCCGAGATAGCATAGGTGGGTCGAGTATCTTCTGTCCTTCGACTTTGAGATTTCCTATACGTTGGGAAAGGGGAACGCATTGGATGATGCGTTGAGCAGGAGAACTCATATTCAGGTAGTCTAGGAGGCCAGTAGTGAGTGGATTCTTATGGCTATATTCTCTAAGATTCATCTGTAGGTGTACTACAGACAGGGGAAAACTTTTCTATCTTCTGTAATTGTTACCTCTACCATTCTTGATCGGGTACAGATGAGGCAGCTTTCAAACTCAGAAGGCCTAGTCCTACGAGAGAGTGTGTCAGGAGAGGACCCTCCTCCTGGATGGGTAGTGGGAGAGTATGAGATCCTGCATTTCCATGGACGTGTAGGGGTGAATCAGACAGACGCGAGGAGCTAATGCGAGATTTTGATTTCTTTGTTTGGGAAGTTCATCCTGGTGTCACGAAGATATATCAGAACCTTCATCGCCAGTATTGGTGGCCAGGTATGAAGAAGGATATTGCTGGTTTCGTCATGAGATGTTCTACTTGTCAGTAGATGAAAGCGGAGCATCAGTTACCAGTAGTGATTTTACAGCAGTTAACCATTCCCAAGTGGAAGTGGAACGATGTCGTGATGGACTTCATTATCGAGTTACCAAGGTAACCTCGAGGGAGTGATGCTATTTGGTTTGTCATCGATACGCTTACGATAGTTTCTCATTTCATGCCGATCAAGGAGACCTTCAGTATTGATGAGATGGGATGGTTGTACATATGATAGATTGTACATCTCCATGGAGTTCCACACTCCATTGTTTTAGATAGGGATGCGTGTTTTACTTCTCGGTTATGGCAGGGTAATTAGAAGGCTTTGGGTACACATGTACTTTTGAGTACAACATACAATCCCCAGACTGATGGCCAGTCTGAGCGTGCGATCTAGGTGCTTGAGGATATACTTAGATCTTGCATTCTTTACTTTGGCGGTTCTTGGGAGATGCATATTTCTCTTGTGGAGTTTTCCTATAACAACAGTTTTCATGCGACTATTCAAATGGAACCTTATGAGGCATTGTACGGTAGGCCATGCCGAACACCATTGTGCTGGTTGGAGGTAGGAGAGGTAGCTTTTTTGGGACCATATCTTGTTCAGGAGACCTCAGTGCAGATAGAATTGATTCGGATGATGAGGGGTACAACACAGTCTCAACAGAAGTCTTATGTTGATCAGCGGAGATGACCTCAGGAGTTCGAGGTTGGGGATCAGGTTTTCCTGTGTGTTGCACCGAGGTGGGGACACAAGAGTATTCGAAGATAGGGTAAGCTTTCATCATGGTACATCTGGTCGTTTGAGGTGTTGGAGAGAGTTGTTCTGGATGCCTATCAGTTGCAGTTACCTCAGAGGTACAAGGCTATGCAAGAGGTCTTCAAGGTTTCTCAACTCCGACGTAACTTTTCAGACCCGTATCATGTCTTTAAACCCAAGGAGGTTCCCTCAACCATGTGTTCTTGAATAGATATCCAAAAAAATAAACCCTTATTATAAAATCACATTTTAAGGTTATTTAAATCATTAAATATATGTTTCTTAATTTTTAATTTAGAAATATTGAAGAAAAATCCCAAGATATTGCACATATTACTCATAACATATGAAATGAAAAAGAATATAATTGATATATATCAATCACTTCTAAAAATATATAACATTTTCAAGAAAATATCAATCTCACTACTATAGGTATATTGAATGCAATTGAATTATTTTGATAGAAATAAATGGTTGTACAAAAAAAGAAAGAGATCATGGGCACTTGAAATGATGAAGTATGAGGGAATCCACTTGGAATAACATAGAACAATAAATAGGAAGAGAGAAAAAATAGTATAACACAAATACCCTTCCATCATGTATACAATTAGAATAGATCAAATACCCCAACTTATTATCCTCACACTGTCTATGACAAACCATCATATTCATATGATGTAATGAAATGTATGTCTGGATATGATAAATGATATTCTAAGGAAATTTTAGATAACCATTAAATGAATTTATCATACTGATATAGTTAGATTAAGCATTATATAAAATGATTTATAATGACTTACATATTTTAAACCCTTAATGCATTGTAATGCCTCTACCAAAATTGAAGTACCCACCACAAAAACATCCAAATAACTATTGTTATTTAAACCTTTCTCTGATACCACCTACTAAAACACAAACATAAAATGCATAATTCAATTACATGAACCCATAATTTATATACTGTATTTGGATACTCAACATATATTCTAAGAAGTTAATATCTAAAAATTACAAGACATGAAGAAAGTTTGTCATTATATAAATTCAAAAGGCCTTTTAGTTTGAGATAATAATTGAATTTGCGAAAAACAATGAAATTAAAAACCCTTAGCTTTCTATACTAATAAATATATTTCTTCCACTATATAAGAAGCCACAAAATCTACAAAAAATCCTCAATTTCCCAGAGACATTATCCAACTAGGCTATCTGGTCAGACATATCATGTGTAATTGTTTTCTTTATAACATTGGGAAATTCAAAAATAAGAATGGGTGAGATTTAAATCAAAATAACATATATCGTACAATTGTGGTAATCAAGTACTAATCCTATAATAAATATTATAATATGTCAAAATATAACCCATGAATCCAAAATAAACAAAAGTTAATAACATGATATATTTATGAAAAAATGATAACATGGGTATCAATAATCATGACCTCTTACTGATGGAATTAGTAATTATAGTCATTATTTTTTTTATCATAGACTTGTTCCAATAAAACTTATTTTCATCAAGACCAAATTAAAGATATATTACTAAATTGGGATGTCATAAAAAAGTATGAAATCATATTTTCTCACATGAGGCATGTCTATGCATCAATGAGCTATATAATTCCTGGATCCATTGATCACATGATCAACTCCATTGAATTCACCCTAAGAATAAATAATACATTTTAATCCATTCTATGTGGACCCTTAGAAAGAATAAAATTAAATATATCTTAATAGTTATGAGTGTGTAATATCAATACATGGTCTACCTATGTTTAAAATCAATAACCAAGAAACTCAATAATTATTCCTATGTCAATTAAATAGAAAACATGATGATAAACAATCATTAAAATATGGTATATGATCAAAAAATACATAATCAAATTTAAAATTATCATCTATATTGGAATAACCATAAATAACTTGCAAATATTTTCACTCATGATATTAGAATAAAATTCCATATATGTGAACATCGTTTAATATAAATAATGTAAATGTGATGTACACACCATACATAGAAATTGGTATAAATATAATTCAAAACTATAATAACTTGATCATAATAAATCGATTTAAGCATGGTGGATGGTTTCAAAATAATGAAACCTTGATGTTGTAATTTAATCCTAGAAAGATATTTGTATAGATGAATAATTCCAAATAAAAGAACAGTTTAAATAGTACCACACAAGAAGTGATCATGATTTTTTTTGATACTGTGAGTTTCAACCACAAAAATATTAATATATATAATATCATCAACATTAAAAACATTTTTATGTTGTTATAAATATAAAAAATGAGTTAGAAATTATAACCTAAAATTAGTTTTGGAAATAAATAATGTAGACATACATGAGGATATTATGGGTCACTTACAAAAGTATTTTTCAAAAGGTGAATTAAAAACATATTAAAAATAATTACATTTAAAAACAATATTCTATAATATGGCCTTAAAATTATATGTGGTTTATCATGGATAGAGGTGGAGAGAATGAATAAATGAATTATTGTGATATATAAAAACATTTTTTATAAAATTTATAAGGACCGTTTAGCAAAATAATCAATATAAAAATATTAACAAACCTTATTTTTTATACAAATGTATTTCTTCCCATACAGGTAATTAAATTACCATAGAATGAAATATTTTCTTGGTAGAACCCCATAATTAAATAATTATGTTTATGGAGAATATTTATTACTCAGGGAAATGATATTTAGATTCTAATAATCCTTAGGAGAAACATATCTCAAGAAGTGTGAAGTATTTGTTAAATTATTTTTTTGGTAGGAATATATATATATATATATATTATTAAGTAATATGATATAATATATTTAAAGGGAGTAATTTACCAATATTAGAAGAAATAATCTCAAGATAATGATTATATCTCAATGAATAAAAGTAATGTTACCAAAGATCCATACAATCAAGGAAAAAAGTAATCAATATCTATATGAAGATGGAAACATGAAATGGATAGTAAATTATATTAATATATTAATGGTTTGTGCATACACAATACAAATGAATCATGTGACACAAAATTTCTTATGTCTCTTAGAATCAGAATTGAGAATACGAAAAACTATATAAATTTAAAAAAATTAATTAAAACACCTTAAAGCATGGGGATTTTAAATGAACATAAAATACCATAATTAACATATTATTCCTAATATTTTATCTCTTATATTTAGTATAAAAATAAAAATGAAATTAGGTCCATATAATCTGTCGTTCCTCAATGAGAGTAATTCGAGATAAAAATCATTACCTTGTATTCCCTATTACTCAGTGATGAAATAACCAATTATATAATTAACATAAATATATTAACCAATTATCTAAAAACAAAATTAATTATTCAAACCCATTTATATAATAAATTTATTTCTATATATTACAAAAATATTAACTAGTTGTTGTTTTAATTGGGTGTTATAACAATTGGTTATTTTTCGATACAAAACTCTTGAAGAAGAAATCGATTCCCAATAAGTTGTTTCAATATCATCAAATATTTATTATTGAAGTTAATTTATATATTTTATAATTATCCACTTTAATTCCCCAATATTATTAATTTTGACTCATCATGATAAAATTAGTGACATGTTTTTTTCGACAGTTTTTAACCATCAACGATGACAAATTATTAACATGTCCAAATATTCATATTAAAATATATTAATATTAAAAAACAATGATTAAATTATTATTATTATTAATATATGATATTATAGGTATATTACAACAATTAATCATTCATCACATTAACATTGCCACATCATTCGTGTATGACATAAAATAGGCCAAAACAAAAGCATGCTACAATGATTGGATGCATAAGATAATTTCAGTATATATTATTAACATAACCATCAAACAAACAAAAAAAATATCATATATATATATATAAATATTTATATTTATATATTTAATATATATCTATTAAAAAATAATAGAACTATCCACTTTGGGCATGATGAATAATCAAATTCATCCCTTTTAGAGGTGGTAGTTAACACGTAGGTTCAATTAACAAGTTCACTTCTCATTGAATGGTTATAATGATGATATATAATAATTTGAAATAATATAATCTTAAATAAACTATTTAAAAAACATTTATTTATATAATTTATTCTCTATACCATACCTTTGATTCAGTGATGAAAAAGTAATGACTCTTTTTGTGGAGGTGATAGTTCACGCACACGTAGGATTGATGTTTCATTATTTTCCTTAATGAATAATATATAAGAAAACGAAGTGATAATAAACATAATATGGTATAACTAATTTAGAAAAAAATTAAAAACCAATTTATATTACTCTGGATAGAATAAATTTTAATGATTCTAATAAATAGAAAAATTTAAGTAGTTGATAATAGTAATGTTGGGTACTTTAATATTATATGGAATTCTCCTTTGAATTGAATTATTTATGATAAATAATGTTAAAAATAATATTTTGAAAATTGGAGAGGGGTAAAGGTTACAAAAATTCATATATTTTAAAGGAAAAATATGGATAGTAGCTTTATAAAGACCTGGTTATTTCCATGTAAGACTTTGGAGTTTTTCTACATATATTTCCAAAGATAGGGGCTTTGATGATGTGCACTTTTGAGGGAAGAAATGCCCATTATAAAATATAAAAAATATATTTTTTTGTACTATTTGTAACGCCCCGACCCCAGCTACCCAGAGTCGGTGCATTATTGCGTATCATTGGAATGATCACAAATGATCATGTCTCGAAAGACCGATTAATTTAGTAGTCTTGGAAACACTAGATACATTCATAAGTCATACATTACATCATAATGTTAAACAAAACTATAACAACATATTGTCTCCATATCCCCTCATACTATCTCTACAGGTCACTCATAATATACTTCTTCACATCTTGGAAAAATTAAAACACTGGAAGGGGTGAGCTCAGATGCTCAGTAAGGATTACAATATAGCGGAAGCTTTTATAAATAGACATAAAAATTTAAGTCAATGTATAAAAAATACATTTAAACATGAACTTCAACATAATATGGTAAAAGTTAAATGAGATAATTCCAGTTACTTATTCACATGGATATTCTACTGGTTGAATAATCACATACAATATCAATAACCTCTTTCATAATGATGGAATGCAAAATGCCAGACTATATTAACCACGTAGCCAAGGCCTCGTTCCAAGACCAAATATAAGATTTTGTCAAGGCCTCGTGCCAAGACACTAGTTTTCCTCATGAGACCTGCCGATCCATCGAGGAGCTATAGCGGGCTCCACCCATCACTTATTAAGTCCAATGCATTCCTCATATGAACAGGTTTAAACATATCATAAACCATAACATAATCATATCATATAAAACATGAATAAAGGAAACATAAAATTTCCACATTTCAATCACAAGATATCAATAAAACACATTGATATATTAAAAACATTATCATAACCATTTTTGATACCAAAATAAATGTAAGTTAAAACATGGTTTTGATTTTTTTTTAAAAAGTTATTGCTTGTAGGGGAAGCTGAAACACACATAATGGTCACAGCGGTGGAGAAGACATTGTCGCCACATACGTACGACAAGAAAAACATTACTTTTTGTTGTTTAGTAAAACTCTTCGTATAAAAAGATTCGTTTTGAATAAACATAAAAGTTGAAGTGGTTTAGAAACCGTATATATGAAATTTGTGAATAAAACAAAATATGCCTCAATGAATAGAGATTGAGACGAAGTCCCTTACAAAGATCATTTTTTTAAATACAATAGATCTATTATGTGTATCCACTATAAGTACACATAAATAAAGTACAAATCCAAGATAGTACATAATAATATCATGACATAATTTGAAAGTAGGAGATTAACCCAAAGAATGGAAATCGGGTTAAGAAGTTCCCTTACCTCGTGTCCGACTTGACTCGATCGTTCTTTAATCTCATGAATAATAAACTAGAGTTAATTTAAACTTTCTTAAGAACATTTTTCAAGTTCATTATTCCTTTTATATCACTTATTACCATGTTATGAACATTATGTAATTATTTAAGTTAGTAACGGTTGTTTTGTCGATCTTTGGTACTTGAGTCAAAAAAAAACTTCTTATAATTACATGTTGTTCATGTGGTGAAATATAAATTATATACAGAATTATATTCATGATGTAGATATCATATATATCAAATACATACAGTATATATATGCATTTATAATATTACATAACATTTAGAGGTAAGAAATGAAATGCACCGTTCATAGAGACGGTAAGCCGTACGTACACATGAACGCTACTTTCAATTCTATTTCGAATTGAATGGAATGAAAATATAATTATATAAAGGTATAATATAATTCATGTATAATTTATAATACAATTTACTCCATCCTTTATACATCCCACATATGGAATTAACGATTCAAATCACTTTGAGGGGGAGGTAGTCCGCACTTCGTAAAATGAAATTATCGCATTTACCCAAAATGGAAATCATAAAGGTATGAAATAAATGAAAAATACTGAATCATAATGAAAAAACATAATATATATCATAAAGAAAAATATTTTCATCATAATGGCCTCCATGAGAGGTGTTAAAATAATATTGAACAATCATCATTTCGTGAAGCAGAAATTCGCCAACCAGAGAAACAGTATGTTCATTAACCATTAGACGAAGGTGTGTGTAAGTGTAAATAAAATATTTCTCATAAAAACATCCTTTTATATTGTATATAATGGTTTTGTTACAAAATAAAGGAATAAAAATAGTTTTGGGGGTTGGAGAAGCAAAATAAAACATAAGAACCCAAGAGAAAACACTACCTTTAAAATGGGTAACTCTTTTTGATTTGATCCAAAGAATTTCTTGAGAAGAATTCTGACCAAAGTGAGACTTCCAGGTGTAATAGAGGAATGTTGAGAGAGTATTTGGGTAGAGGTTGGCCGAGCCAAATGGCTTGATGTTGTGAATAAGGTGTTAGTGGTGGGGGCCTTTTATAAGAGGAGAGGAGGGGCACTCTTGGAAAGTAATAAAAGGGTACATTATTATAAAGTGATTTTCGGATTTAAAAGGTCCCATAATTATATATTTCTTGGATAAGGTGATAAGAGTTCAAAATCCACCCATACAATAGGTTTTTGAGATGTTTAGGTCTTAGATTTCACATTATCTTTTCATTTTATTTAAATCATTAAATAATGAGGTAATCGCTTTATCATCATGGTGTCATAAATAATTTAATTTATATAATATATATAAATTATAAAAATAATATCATGATGTATGAAATAGTTTTAGCTTTTTAATGAATATTTATAGCCAAAAATATGACTTGAATATCGCCATTTAAAAATAGTTTAAGTAAAACAACTCATGTTTGGGACATTTTTATTTTAACATTAAATAAAACGTTTTTAATGTCATTTTCCTAACAAAGTGGCTCCATGGGGTCCCCAAGTTGACCCATGGATTGTCTTGGTCAGACATAACTCATCAAATAGGGGTAGGACAAGTGTAAGGGTATTTTCATATTTTTAAAATATCATTTTTACCTTAAATTTCACAAATTACCTATAATCGTGATTAATTAAACTTAAAAGTTAATATTCACCAAAAAATTATTTTAATCCCATTGAACAACATTTTACTTACTAATGACAACTTTGTATGTCGGATTTTTGATAATCAAATCACAGAAGTGGTAATGTTTCATTTAAACAAAAAATCAGTTTTTTAACCACCACTTAGTGGTTTCACTATTCATCAAAAATTGAAGTTTTTAATAACAATGCCAAATTTTCACCCTAAGTTATAATTGATATTCCGAATTCAAAAATGATGTCTATTTTACCAAATTAAAAACATATAAGTTGCATTAATTAATTTTATAATTAATTTCCACTGTCACAACAAATAGCGTGTTTTTAAAAACAATATATATCAAAAGATTGACAATTGTTTATGTCCAATTTCAAAGTGAAAATAATTATAATGAACACCATTGTATAAAATGATAAAAATTTATTCTAATTATAATTTAAAACCACTAAATAGTATAATTTATCACTATAAATTATTT
Source organism: Viscum album (assembly GCA_963277665.1). Taxonomy (NCBI): domain Eukaryota; kingdom Viridiplantae; phylum Streptophyta; class Magnoliopsida; order Santalales; family Viscaceae; genus Viscum; species Viscum album. Next base: position 992,022,783 of record OY728133.1, read on the forward strand.
TGATTAAAAAGGTTGTTTTATGTATTTTTCACTATTCATAAAAAATTAGAAGTTCTCAGAAAAATACCAAAAATTAAACTTAGGATAATTTCGATATTTTGAATCCAAAAATGATGTCAATTTTGAAATATTAAAAATATATAATTTCTAAAAGTGGGTATTACTATTCATAATGGCTATTTTGATTAGTCTCGTTGTGTTAGAATCTTGAACTTGCATACAATGCAAGCTATTTCATTATTTAAAGGGAAGCGTATAATGGAAGCTCGGGGTGTTACATTCTCCCCTCCTTCAATAAATTGTGTCCTCACAATTTGAAATTTTTCTTTGAAAATAAAATTATGAAAATAGAAAATACTTTTGGGGAAAACCCACATCGGAAATACGGTTAATAAAAATATAACATTAAAAGATAGAAATAGAAGTAAAAAGGTCAACCGAGATAGCCCATACTAAGATTATATGAAAATATGGATATGGAGGGAAAACAAACCATCAAGGTCTAATGGAGAGTTGTAGAAAACTAGATTAGGAGAAAGTTAACCATAATAAAATCACAAACTTGTGATTGGTTAAACGGTCATTGAATCCCCAGTTGGAAAAGTTAACCAACAACATTTTTGTTTTAAGTTACCTTTCATAAAGTTGAGGAATTTATTTAGGAGATTTACTAAGAATGTAAGGAAATATACTTACTTGTCATGTAGATTTTCATTCTTTAATAAATTTTTTCAACAAACCCATCTTTTACTCAAAAAGATAATAGAAATCAAAAATATTATACTTATCATAATCGTACAAGGCTCCAAATATTAACACCTACCATTCAGATTAGGAAAACTATTTTGTAATAACCAGGGACTTCCTGTAGGCTAGTGGTAGGTAATAAAGGCATGTCACACTATGGTTGTGGGTTCGATTCCTACAGCTTTGTCCGACACGATAGGTTATCCCCCAACCTGAAGGTTGTCCTTTTCCTAAAACTATAGTATTATAATATTCAAAAATAATCTTCAGAAATGTTTTAACCTTAAACAATACTATCCAAGGTTCAACTTAATCCATTCCAACCTTTATTGTTATCCAAAATACTTCTGTCCAACTCACAGTCCAAATTTTTTATGGAAGGTAAACCTAATTAAGATTCTTTTTTCCGCATAACAACATGTGAGCACCTTCACCATGTATTCTTTTAAAACACTGCAACATCCAGAATTACCATAAATCCTTATTGATTACATTCATGATCCCTTATTCCTTATAGAATACTATATATACTCCTTCTATCCAAAAATGTATACAAATCATTAATCTATTTTAAGAATATACAATATAATTTATCAAAATCAATCATTTATTATTCCAAAATTACTATCTCGGTATCAGAACCATATTATGATTTATCTTTCTCTCAACCATATATTTTCCAAAAATTTAACCTGCTGTGGAGTCACTTTTCTTGGTTCCACACAATCTAATGTCCTTGATGAAATAGTACTGCAGTACAATCCTTATATACTCCATAATTATTATAACCAATACATCATTGATACAACACTCAAATGAAAAAAATTATTTCATAACAACATAAGAACTCTATTCATTCTTTCTCATCTGTGGTAGTATCATAACATGACTATTATCCAATAGCATCATTTGAGGCATACTCTGATGATTTTTACATTGGATTGTGTAGTGTGCTCACTCCTTGCAGATGAAGCATTGTACATTTGAAACCTTTTTCTTACCCTTGCAGTCACACACTTGGTGTCCTTTTTCTCCACACTTATAAAAAACTCCCATTCCCTTCAAAAATATTCCAAGGTGTTTCTTCCCACAGTTATCACATATTGGAAAATTCTTCTTTTCCCTCGTCTCATTATCCATCATTCTCTCTTCCATCATTTTCTTCTCTTTCTTCCCTTCAAAGCAATAAGACTCCGATAATTCATTACTTATCTTATTAACCCATGATACTATTTCTTCATATGTTGAGAGCACAAGGGAGACTATTTCCATTCTAAATGTTGGCTTAATACCATGAATGATATTATCCTTCTTACTGTTTGGATCACATGTATTGATGGAGTTCACATTCCTTCTACTGGGCACTATTTCTATACAATTTCATAAACTAGGTTAGTTTATGAATTGCAATGAATAATTCCAAACTTGTAAAATAATTAATATAAATTGAACGGTTTATGGATTTAATCCATAATCATAAAAATATTTTCTTTGAGGAAATATATACTCATAAACCCTTCATAATGATTTGTAATGAAAATGAGAATTATCCTTAGCATATCCCCCGGGAGTGTCATAACCAAGAGTAAAGCAGGGCCCGTTGTCGTGCACCAGTTCCCATTCGAGTCTAGCTCAAAGCGGTGTTTTCGGGTTTTACCCCTAGGTACATCTTTTCCAGAGCCACCTCTACCTGCTCGTATCCAGACAGAGATGTATTGCTCGGAAAAATCATAAAATCTCTATTATACCAAAATTCTAGGAAGTTCTTCTATACTAATCCTCAGTGTCTATCTTAGGGCTATGTGATTTAATCGAAGTTTATTTAAATCTAGCTTCCAAGGTTAGTACTAAACTGCCTCTGATACCAACTGTAACGCCCCGACTCCAGCTACCCAAAGTCAGTGCATTATTGCGTAACATTGACATGATCACAAATGATCATGTCTCGAAAGACCGATTAGTTTATTAGCCTTAGAAACACGAGATACATTCATAAGTCGTACATTACATCATAAAGGGAAACAAAACTACAACGACGTCTTTTATTTATATCACCTCATACTATCCCTGCAGGTCATTCATAATATTCTTCTTCATATCCTAGAAAAATTAAAACATAGAAAGGGGTGAGCTCAGATGCCGGGTAAGGATAACAATATAGCGGAAGATTTTATAAATAGACATAAACATTTAAGGCAATGTATAACTAAAAGAAAAGCCTTTTAAACATGAACTTCAACATAATATGGAAAATGTAAAATGAGATAATGCCATTTACTTATTCATATGGATATTCTACTGGTCGAATAATCACATGCAATGTCAATAACCACTTTCATAATGATGGAATGCATAATGCCAGACTATCATAACCACGTAGTCAAGGCCTCGTGCCAAGACCACAAATAAGATTTTGTCAAGTCCTTGTGCCAAGACACTTTTTTATCTTATGAGACCTTCCGATGCATCGAGTTGCTATAGTGGGATCCACCCGTCACTTATTATGTCCAATGCATTTCTCATATGAACAGGTTTAAACATATCATAAACCATAACATAATCGTATCACATAAAAAATAAATAAAGGAAACATAACATTTCCAAATTTCAATCACAAGATATGAATACAACACATTGATATATTAAAAACATTATCAAAACCATTTTCGATACCAAAATAAATGAAACATAAAACATGATTTTTATTTTTCGTTTAAAAAAAGATTTGGCTTGTAGGGGAAGCCGAAACTCAAATAATGGTCACGGCGATGGAGAAGTCATTGTTGATGCATACGTACGACAAGAAAAACATTCATTTTTGTTGATTAGTAAAACGCTTCGTATAAAAATATTCCTTTTGAATAAAAATATAAGTCAATGGGGTTTATACACCTTATAAAAGAAATTTGTGTATAAAACAAAATATGCCTCAATGAATAGAGATTGAGATGAAGTCCATTACATAGATCATTTAAAAAAAATACAATCGATATATTATGTGTATCCACTATTAGTACACATAAATAAAGTAAAAAATACAAGATAGGACATAATAATATCATGACATAATTTGAAAGTTGGAGATTAACCCAAAGAATGGAAATCTGGTTAAGAAGTTCCCTTACCTCGTGTCCGACTTGACTTGATCGTTCTTTAATCTCCTAGATAATAAAATAGAGTTAATTTATAATTTCTTAAAACCCTTTTTCAAGTTCATTATTCCTTTTATATCACTTATTACCGTGTTATGAGCATTATGTAATTATTTAAGTCAGTAACGGTTGTTTTGTCGATCTTTGGTACTTGAGTCAAAAATAAACTTCATAAAATTACAAGTTGTTCATTTGGTGAAATATAAATTATATCCAGAATTATATACATTATGTAGATATCATTTATATCATATAAATCCAGTATATATATTAATTTATAATATTACATAACATTTAGAGGTATGAAATGAAATGCACCGTTCATGGGGATGGTAAGCCGTACGTACGCATGAATGCTACTTTCATTTCTATTTCATATTTAATGGAATGAAATTATAATTATATAAAGGTATAATATAATTCTAGTATAATGTATAATACCATTTACTCCATCCTTTATACATCCCACATATGGCATTAACGATTCAAATCACTTTGAGGGGGCGGTAGTCCGTACTTCCTAAAATGAAATTATCGTGTTTACCCATAATGGAAATCATAAAGGTATGCCATAAATGAAAAATACAGAATAATAAGGAAAACAAAAACATAATATATATCATATATAAAAGTAGTGTCATCATAATGGTCACCATGAGAGGTGTTAAAAGAAGATTGAACAATCATCGTTTCGTGAGGCAGAAATTCGCCAACCAAAGAAACAATATGTTATTTAACAATTGGGCGAAGGTGTGGGTAAGTGTAAATAAAATAATTCTCATAAAAACATCCTATTATATTTAATATAGTGGTTTTGTTACAAAATAAAGGAATAAAAAGAGTTTATGGGGTTGGAGAAGCAAAATAAAACATAAGAACACAAGAGAAAACTCTAACTTTAAAATGGGTAACTCTTTTTGATTTGATCCAAAGGCTTCCTTGGGAAGAATTCTGTACACAGTGAGGCTTCTAGGAGTAAAAGAGGGATTTTGGGAGAGTATTTGGGCAATTTTTGGCCATGAAAGATGGCTTTATGGTGTGAATAAGGTGGTAGTGGTGGGGGCCTTTTATAAGAGGAGAGGAGGGGCACTCTTGGAAAGTAATAAAAGGTTACATTATTATAAAGTTCCTTTCGGATTTAAAAGGTCCCAAAATTATATATTTAGAGGCTAAGGTGAGAAGAGTTCGAAATACACCCATCAAATAGTTTTTTGAAATTTTTAGGTCTTAGATTTCACATTATATTTTCATTTTATTAAAATCATTAAATAATTAGGTAATCGCTGAATCATCATGGTGTCATAAATAATTTATTTTATATAATATCTAAAAATTATATAAAAACTATAATGATGTAGGAAATCTTTTTATATTTCTAATTAATATTTATAGTCAAAAATATGACTTGTATAACCACATTTAAAAATTGTTTTAGTAAAACAACTCATGTTCGTGACATTTTTATTTTAACATTAAATAAAAAGTGTTTAATATCATTGTCCTACCAAAGTAGCTCCATGGGGACCCCAAGTTGACCCATGGATTGTATTGGTCTGAAATAACTCATCCAATAGGGGTAGGACAAGTGTAAGGGTATTTTCTTATTTTTATAATATCATTTTTACCTTAAATTTCACTAATTACCATTAATCGCGATAAAATAAACTTAAAAGTTTCTATTCACCAGAAAATTATTTTAATCCCATTCAACCACATTTTACATCCTAATGACATCCATGTATGTCAGATTATTGAAAATAAAATCGTAGAAGTGGTAATGTTTCATTTAAACGAAAAATCAGTTTTTTAACTACCACTTAGTGGTTTCACTATTCATCAAAAATTGAAGTTTTTAATAACAATGCCAAATTTTCACCCTAAGTTATAATTGATATTCCAAATTCAAAAATGATGTCTATTTTACCAAATTAAAAACATATAAGTTGAATTAATTAATTTTATAATTAATTTCCACTGTCACAACAAATAGCGTGTTTTTAAAAACAATATATATCAAAAGATTGACAATTGTTTATGTCCAATTTCAAAGTGAAATTAATTCTAATGAACACCATTGGATAAAATGGTAAAAATATTCTAATTATACTTGAAAACCAATCAATATTATAATTTATCACTATAAATTATTTTGATTAAAAAAGTTGTTTTTAAGTATTTTTTACTATTCATAAAAAATTGGACGTTCTCAGAAAAATACCAAAAATTCTACTTAAGATAATTTCGATACTCCAAATACAAAAATGAAGTCCATTTTGAAATATTAAATATATATATAATTTCAAAAAGTGTGTATTACTATTCATAATGGCTATTTTGATTAGTTGCGTTTTGTTAGAATATCGAACTTGCATACAATGCAAGCTATTGCATTATTGAAAGAGAAGCATATCATCGGAGCTCGGGGTGTTACAATATTCCCATGAAATATTTATATGTAACTTATAATATAAATCAAATTAAATTTCTGAGGCCATGGATGAGTCCGGAGTGTGCTGTTTACCCTTGGTGTGGTATGATATTTATCAGCACATACCTTCTATTGAAAATGTCCCGGAGGGAAAATTTGTAAATAAAATAATTAAATAAAACTATTTTATTTGAAGTGATACTTCTAATAACATAGGAATGTTGAATCGGATTAGAATTTTGAGAATTCCAATGAGTTTGTAGCGTGGTTTTTTCAAAAGGGGCAACGTCGGTAGAGAGGTCGCAGGAGATTCAGATTTCATGACAGTGAATGGTTTCCAATAAATTTGAGCTTATTAGAATTGAGACATAGTAAGTAAATTTTTCTCTAGGATGGTGGAGTATTAGATGACATACATTCAACATCTTAACATCAATGGATCACAATAAAAATGTAGGCACGGGTAGATTAGAGCGTTGTGGAGACAACGATGGATCCAAATTCAAGGTTGGATCTCTATTTCGGAATTTTCTTCCACCAATTAAATCCTTTCTTTTCATTATCAATATCATTAGAAATTTGGTATTTCAGAATACTTTGTTGATGGAATAACTAAAAAAACAATCATATATTTTGATTCAGGATTACCCATTATTTGTTGTTCATTGTATTTCTTTCTGTTCTTCATTGTTTAAATTTCCAACAAAATGAATTGACATCCAAATGTCGAGCATAGAATTGATCTATGAAGGATGTGATCTAAGGATTATTGATCTATGATATATTTTTGTTTCAGGAATTGAAGGATGTTCAATGGTGAGAAGAAGTGGAAATTAATTTTCTCAATGTTGAAATATCGACAGATCATCATGGAGAAGCTGGTGTTGTGAGGATCAAATCCCAAGGACTCCTACTCTTGATCAAATATCATTTTTCTGACCACTGTGGTGTTCCCAGTGGTCCGTGAATGAACCCAAATCATGGATGTGGTGGTGGAGAAGGAATCACCACCATGTTGAGGATGCTGCATCAAGTGGGCCGCAGTTGTTGAGTAACTGTGCACGCACGGAGCACCAAGCATGGTGGCCAGCTTCTAGCTGACAAGCCTGTGAGCAGAGCCATCCCTGCCAGTAGAGGCTGAGCAGGCTGGTGCAGGCTGGGCCCGGTGGTTCTTACTAGTCATACTGGGATGGTGTAGCTATAATGGGCCTTTGGACCTATAAAATTTTCAATCCCCCTATATATTTTTAACAAGGCGTCCATTTGTCGCGCCATATATGTCCACATGAACCTCTCTTGGAGGTAGAAATTATGAATACTGTCAATGAAATTTTTTATTCTGGAATTTTTCATTGTGACATGAAATCTATGATTTTAATAATAATAGTAATATAATTATTATTATTCAGGAAACTTGAATTAAACCATACGTATGCATATGATGTCCAATTGATCCACCATTTGAGGCACTATGACCATAAAGTTGAGGCGGAATATTCAAGACTGATTTTGGGAACATAAATCAAAATTATTTTGTGGGACCCATGAGGCCTCATTTGGGCATTTGAAATAAATTTCAATTTATTCATTGGGTTTCTGTTTGGGATGAAGTTGTTGTTGTTTCTATGTGCTTTTTCAATAGGATCACAATGGTGTAATCCATTTGTCTTGTTCCAATATCGAGGAGGGGGCCCCATGAATTAATATTCAATGCGATGCTATAAGTTTCATCTTTTCCACTGAATGTCAATTCAGGTGAATGAATTCTCAATGTAGTACTCTTTTTTGAAAAGGACTATAATGGAATGTTTCATTTGATTATCTAGGTCCATTTATGGCGGCTTATCAGTGGTAGTGATGTTTTTTACCTTCAAACAAGTTATGAGCATCAAGGGCTCGTCTTCCCTTTTTGGGATAGAGATTCCATATTATCTGCGTTAACATTATCATGTCTAGGGGTACATATTAAATATTTCTATACCCACGTATGGATAGGTATACGTCCATGCGACGAGGTTGGGTCACACATCGTGTGGGCCCTACAGACATCGTGTACTAATTTACAAATATTATTTCTCTCATATAAATTTCTTTTGGTCTTGGATTTTAAAATGAAAGTACCTAAGATTAGTTTTGTTCCACATATTACATGATGGTTTCCTCCATAGTGGATTTTGAGATAAGATGTGAGATGTTTCGGGTGTGATGCCTAATCGAGGTGATACCCAATTACTGTAGTTTATTTTCTCAATGCTTCCTACGAATTAGCATCTAGTAGGGACGTTTAGAAAAATTCTAGGCTTACCCTCTAGTGAGTCTAGTTTGTGAATTTTTTTGACAAATACTCATGAATTACCCTCCAGTGGTGGTGGGTAGTGAGGTTCTATGTTTACTCTTTCAGGCATACCCTCCAGTTGGGCTAGGTAGTGGCGTTCAACTTTGACACTCTTGGTTTTCCATCGAGTGAGGTTGTGCAGTGGAACTATTTATTCTCTCTCTTATGATATTATCCTCCAATAGAGAAGGGAAGTAAGGTTCGCTAAAAACCTTTTCAGACATACCCTTTGGGGGGGCTTGTCAGTGAGGTTCACCATTTACTCTTTCATGCTTGTCGATGATTGTACCGAGCATACCCTCTAGCGGGGATGGGAAGTGGTCCTCGACATTGATACATGATCTCTCAACTATACGACACAATGATGAGAATTTGTTAGATGTACCATTAGACTCTCATCGAAGAGTAACACTTCTACCACCGAAATGTGTTCTAGTAACGTGACCTAAAATTGTGAGGGAAAGACAATGTCTGCTAACGAAGATAGTATCAAGTCGTGGTGATTGATATATATTTAATTGATATTTAGAGAAAACGTGTGGGATGCTGGGAATCATTGACGGTTACTTCTAGAACTGTTGGATACTCTTTTCCAATAATGAGATTTGATATAAATATCCCATTAGACACTTATTTGGGATTCAATGGATGAGAATATATATTTTTCCTATTTTATTACCCACTCCAGGGATTTGGTTACTCTCCTTCAAGGAGAGGTGAAGACGCACTTGGTATACTATGTGAATTCCCGGTCTATCCACTCATGTTTGGATGAGTCTACTCTAATATTATTGGCTCCAAAGACACTAGGTGAAGTTCACCTTACTCTAATTCTAGATCCGGGAATTTGGGTGATCTTACTACACTCCCTAGTTGGGTTGAGCAGTACTATTTTTCTCTAACATGGTCAATCTACTTCTCGCTTCTTCATTACATGTATTGATTCTCTCGTGAGCCTTTAGGGAATCATAAAGAGTATTTTTATACTCACCCATGAATGGGATTTCTCAAAACTGGTGTGACCTTTCAAATGAAATACATGTTGATAGTGAATTCATAGGGGCTAGGTAGACAATGTTCTTGGACCATATGTTGTGTTAGTGACTTTTGATTTTGGAGAAGTGCTCTACCATCTATTTTAAATTTCCACCTCTTAATGAGTTTTAGCACTTTTCAAGTTGGGCATTAATTTTTTGCATTTCCCTTTCAATTTAAATATTAATAAATATATTTTTTATTAGTTGATGCATGTTTGTGGTTTATATATAGAAATGTTGGACTTTGTTTTCTTTTCCCTCTTCACGTTTGTATTGAGTTTTCTACGTGTGTGTGTATATGAACATATGAAAATTCCTCCCAATGTTTGTAATTCCTTAAGTACTTGTCACCATCCTATGGTCTATTGTGGCGGCCTAGGGGTAGTTGCGGCTCGAGCCCCAATATGGGCCAGTTCTTGAAAAGGTTTATCTGGATGTGTATAGATTGTGCACTTTTCAGAAGTAAGGATAAGGGAAATATTGGAAGTACTTTTAACAATTTCAATAATGTGATGATACAATTCATATTTTAATGAGAAAATATAGAATCAATAATATTGTATTATGAGTGTGGGTGTAAAATTACAACAAATAGTCAATTGGGGGAAAACCTCGAGTCCTTGGTAATTTTTCTTTAAACAGTTTATCTTTTCTCCCGATTTACTTTTACCTTTTTAATTAATTCATTACATTATGAATGAATATTATAGAAAAAATTAAATGTTTTACCTTTAAATAATTTTTAAAATTATGATTTAAAACATTGATATATAAAATAAAAAAAATATCTATGATTTTACCTGGTTATATTTTTATTATCACAAATAATGTGTAAAATTAGTTTTTAGAGAATGTTTTTAAATGTAAATTTCCTATGTAACCTGTATTTAAGAAAATTTACAGTAAAAATTTCATTAATTTTTTTATTTTAACAAAATAATAGTTCTAAGAAATTCTTGGAATTAAAATCTGAATATCACCTAAAATATAATTTATTTATTGAAAAGGTTCAAAATAGTATTTACTAAACTATAATTTTAATTTATAGATAAATGGGTTTTAGATATGAGTTATAACCATAAAAAAATATTTCAAATGCCTAATAATGTTCCATAGATTCATATTTTTTAACATAAAATGTTTTTTAATATTATATATCATTCTTATATAGTGATAACATAATAAAAATTATAGGTTTCGGTAAAAATGTAATTTTCAACTAAAACCTAGCCATTTTGGAAAAACGATTAGAGATTAATACTGTATAAAATATTATATAATTAATTTTAAAATCATGTTTAATTTTATTACTTTAAAATTTCGCAATTTCTAAATTCATATTTTCTAAAAAATCATAAAATTTAATGAAATCCCATTTTTTAAAAATAGTTTTTTGAAATTGTAATTACCTGACCCCAGAAGCACAGATTCAGTGCATTATTACATATCATTGTCATGATCACAAAAGCTCAAGTCTCGAAAGAATGATTATTTTAGTAGCCTTTGAAGTACTAGATACATTAATGAGGTTTACATTACATCATAAAATGGAAAACTACAATAAAATTGTTTCCATAGACAACACAGATATCCTATAGACTATCCATGTAGTTCAGTCATAATATACTTATTTGCATCCTGGAAAGAAATAAAACATAGAAAGGGGTGATCTCAAATGCTCGGTAAGGATAACAATATACCGGAAACTTCTATAAATAAGCATAAACAATTAAGGTAATGTACAAGAAAAAAACAAAAGACTTTTAAACATGAACTTCAACATAATATATAAAAGATAGGAATCAAATAATTCCATTTAATTATTCACATGGATATTATACTAGTCGAATAACCACATGAAATATCAATATCCACTTTCATAGTGATGTAATGCATAATTACCTATTTTTATAACCACATAGTCAAGGCCTTGTGCCATGAATACAAATGAGATTTTGTCCAGGCCTTGTGCCAAAACACTTGTCTGTCTCATGAGACCTACCAATGCATCAAGGGGCTATAGCAGGATCCACCCATCACTTTCTATGTCCAATGCATTCCTCATATGAAAAGGTGTGAACATAACATAAACATTCGTATTAAAACCAGCACACGAACTGTCAATACTTTATCCATAAAATATGAATGGTGTAAAAATAACACTTCCACAGTCAAACATGTCATAAAACCTTAAATACAATATCTATGATTGGTATCATAATAAATCAAATTCAAATAAGCTTAAAATCCATCAAAGGATATTGATAGTGATGAAATCAAAACCTTTTTAGAGATATATATCTTTCTATTTCGAAATATTTTAAATTTAATTTCATTATAAAAGAAAACATTTATTTTAGAAATATTCTTATATGTTTGAAAGGGAATCTTTGATGATGTTATAATGGAAGAAAATAGCCGCACCCACCGTATAAGTTAAAAAAGAGATTCTTACCTTAGTTTTGTCGAAAAGGATATAATGTACCTTGTTTGGAAAACGACAGAATGATTCTTTTAAAAAAAATATTATAAAAAGTAAAACAAGGTTATAAATGAATTTATCCCATAGTCAAGTAAATACTAAAAATATTTTGAAATACATTTTTAAGAAAACACGGATGTGGAAGATAAATAGGTCCCTATAGATACTTATAAAAAAAACAACCTCGGATAATAAAGAGATTGTGAAATTCACCTTTACCTTGTACATTTCCTCGGTCAAGGGTAGGTTAACCTCTTGTATGATGGTGAAATAATTGTTATAAAATTATAAAATAATCATATACATAAATATGATATCATATATGATCTTTTAATATTGTTTTGTTAAAAATATCTTAGTATTATCGTAGTTTCAGGTGTTAACTAATTCATTTTCCTTTATATGATTTGTTACGTAAGTAATGTTTTTTATAGATAGGATGTATATTATTCATATTCAAAATTATATTAAGTATTTAAACATTATTTTTAATCATCTAATGAAAATTAGTCTCTAATGGATTGCGATGGTGAATGAATCTCATCGCGTTCGTGGAGACGGTTATTTGTACGTACGCACGAGTGAAAATATCATTCATTTGATATTAAAATATATATATATAATTGGACAGTATATCACATATAATGAATAATTATCATGTTATATTTATTATTTAAATCAATTACACATCATTATTATACCCATCCAAATAATAATACATTGAATAACAATTACACCACGACGTGGAGATGGTAAGCCGTATGTACACACGTATAGTGACATGTAATTAAAAGGATGGATAGAATAATGAATTTAGTCATACCATATTTATAATAACATCATGTTATATATATGACACTGGATTTATTATTAAAGAATGGAAATAAAATGAAGTGGAAGAAGAAAAGATCTTGAAAGATGTGATGAAATATTTTCCTCTTCATCAGGTTCTTCTTTTTGATATGATAAAAAGGGTTTCGTAGGCTTGCTTTCAGACTAAATTAAGGCTTACAGGATTAAGGGAGCATTGTTGGGAGGGTATTTTGTCAACGTTTGGCCGAGGTAAAAGGATTTGAAGGTGTAAATTAGAGAGAATGTGGAGTGCCCTTTTAAAAGAGGGGTGAGGGGCACCTTAGGAAAAGCTAGAAATACTATTTTATAATAAAATAATTCTCGGTTTCTAATGGCTCAAAATTAAATTATTTAAAGGATAAGGTGTGTATGAGTCGAAAAACACTCAACCAATAGGTTTTAGACAGGTTTTATTCAGTATAATAACCATATCTATTAGATTTACCTCTTAGTAAAATAGTTTTACATTTGCCATGTCTCTATGAATTTGTATATTATATGGTTAATAAATATACTATATACTTCCAAGAGAACCCCAAGTGGTTCATTAATAACACACCTATAATTAAATAATTCTTTTTTCCAAACCTTATATTTTTTTTAATAGAATATCAAATAATAATAATATATTTGTTTTAAAATCCCTTTTTTGTCAATTTTGACACTATTTGGTATTTTGTTTTTTCTAAATTTATAACATCATTATTACTTTGAAAAAAATTATCTAACAAACCCTAATATGTCATATTAAGTAATAAAATGTGTTTAATTTATAAAAAGTATAGAAATACATTTATTTTTATATTTATAATATCCATTATTTTAATCCTTTATTAATATGGTAATTACTGCATCATCATTGTGTCATAAATAAATTTTTATATTTAATGTCTATAAATATAAATAAAATACCATTATGTTGGAAATATTTTTAGCTTTCTAGTGAACATTTAAAGTCTAATTTATCTGATGTTTAACCCTATATTAAAAATGGGTTTGTTATTAAACATTGAAATTAACACTTTTAACTCTTATTTGAATTAAATAATAATAAATGTCCTAGACTGATCCATGTGGACCAAAAGGAACATTTTTTATTATTAAGTTTTTTTTTGGTCGATTTAAAATTATCCAATAGAATTAGGTGATGTTTTATGATAATAATAATGTCATTTTTACCCTTAATTACCCTATTTAATTATAATCGTGTTAAATAAAAGTAAAAACATACCATTCACCAAAAATTATTTTCATCTTATTGAACCAAATATTACTTATTGATATCATTCGTGACTCTCTTATTTTTTGAATTCAACTCACATAAGTAGTAAAATTATGTTTTATGTAAATTTGAAAATGCTACTGGGAGGTGGGTAAAAGACGGTAAAAAGATAAATAAAATTTTTATATATCTGAAATTATTATAATCTAACTCCAATGAATTACATTGAACTTATATAGGTATTATATATATATTTGACCTAAAATAATTTTAAATAAAATAAATAATTATTTATATAAAAATTCGGTTTTAAATTATAACTCAGTGTTTTTCACTATTTATCAAAAATTGGAAGTTTTCAGAATAATAACAAAAATTTACCGTAAGCTAATTTCGATATATCAAATCCAAAAATGAAGTCCATTTTGAAAGATAAAATTTATAAAATTTCAAAAAGTGGGTATTAATATTCATAATGACTATTTTGATTGGTTTTGGTGTGATAGAACTTGAAGTTGTGTACATCACAAACTATTGTATTATTCAAAGAGAAGCGTACCATGGAAGATTGGGGTGTTACATTCTCTCATCCTTCAAATAATTCTGTCCTAAAAATTTCTAGAATATTACTTCATAAAAAGACGCATGTGGTTCTTCATCATACGTTCCTCGGGTTCCCACGTCGCTGCCCCTTCCATCTTATGGTTTCTCTATTGAACTTTTACCAGATGAGTCGTCTGGATTCTCAGCACGTGTTCTATTTTGTCAAGAATCTTTACAGGATCTTCGAAATAAGATAGATCGGGTTCCAGTTCTTTTTTCCTCATAGTTATGTACATGCATTGGGTCAGGCATCTATTTTCTCAACAGTGATACGTGGAACACATCATGATCTTTGGAGAGACATGGAGGCATTGCCAAACGGTCACCTATAGCACCAATTATTTCTAGAATTTTGATAGATCCGATATACCCGAGACTCAATTTACCCTTCTTACCGAAACGTATAACACCCTTCCATAGAGATAACTTCAAAAAAAACATGATCTCCTACCAGAAATTACAAATCCTTTCTTCAGTTATCAGCATAGCTCTTCTGCCTACTTTGAGAAGCTTTGATGGGGTTTTGGATTACCTTCACCTTTTCCATCATTTACTCCACCAGTTCTAGTCCTATGAGTTTTCTTTCACCAACATCATCACAACAGGATGGTGTAAGACATCTCTTTCTGTATAATGCTTCATATGATTCCATCTGAATACTTGAATGGAAGATATTATTATAGTAAAATTCTACCAAAGGTAAATATTGATCCCACATACCTTGAAAGTTATGTAAGCATTATCTCAGCATGTCTTCTAATGTTTGAATAGTTCGTTCTGATCGTCCATCTGTTTGGGGGTGGTAGGCAGTGCTCAAACGAAGTTCAATATCTAGGGCTTTATGATGACTTTTCCAGAATCATGATATAAAAAGTGGATCATGATCAGAAACAATCGATAGTGGTACTCCATGAAGACTTATAACTTCATTAATATATAGTATTTCCAATCGTTCAAGTGGTAAATCTTCTCTTTTAGCAAGAAAGTGTGCGGACAAAGTAAGGCGATCAAAAATGAACCATATTGCACCATTCCTTCTAGGAGTATTTGGTAGTACCATGAAAAAGTCCATCATAATATTATTCCATTTCCACTCAGGTATGGGAATAGGTTGCATGACTCCTTCGGGCTGTTTCCATCCATATTTCACTTATTGAACAACCATACATCTTGACACAAAATCTGAAATCTCTCTCTTCATTTTGTCTCACCAAAAAATGTTCCTTCAAATATCTATACATTTTAGTTCTCCCAGGGTGTACAGAAAAATTGGAGCTATGAGCATCATCCAATAATTCTCTTTTTAGATCAGGTATATCGGGAACACAAAGTCTCTTCTCAAATTTCAAAATTCCATCTTCATATACGAAGTCACTCAATATCCCATCATTCAAAACATTAATCTTCTTTTTAAACTATTCATCACTAGTTTGAGAACACTTTATCCTTTCAAGTAAAGTTGGTTTCGAAACCATTTGAAAAAGTATTGATGTTTCACCTTCCATGGTGATACCCATATCTATCTTTACTAGATCCATGTATATAGGATTCTTTTCAACTCTCATATTGTTCAAAACTCCATGATATTTTCTACTCAAATCATCATCCACCATAATTTCCAACCCTGGGTGGTAGTGTGTAGTGAAATCATAATCATTGAGTAGTTCAAGACATCATCTTTGCCTCATGTTGAGTTATTTCTGTGAGAAAATATAATTGAAACTCTTGTGGTTGGTATATATCTCACATATTCGCCATAGAGATAATGTCTCCATATCCTCAAAGAAAATAATACAGATGCTAACTCAAGATCATGAGTAGGATAGTACTTCTTGTGAATTTTTAGCTGTCGTGATGCGTAGGAAATAACCCTTTCATTTTGTATAATGAAACAACCAAGTCCTTTCTATGAAGCATCACTATAAATAACAAACCCATTATTCCATGATGGTAGAGTCAATATATGAGAATTGAATAAAGTTCTCCTCAATTCTTAAAAGTATTATTCACCTTATTTTGTCCAAACAAATCTCACCTATTTATGTGTGATCTTGGTTAATGGGATTTCCAATCGAGCAAAAATCTGGATGAAATGCCGATAATAACGAGATAAACCAATAAAACTGCATACCTCAGTTATACTTGTTGGTGCTGGCCATTCTTGGATTGCTCTTGTCTAATAAGTATCAATGGAGATTCCATCCTTAGAGACGATATTACCAAGAAAAGGAATCTCTTCAAGAAAGAATTCACACATGCTAAACATGCCATATAATTCATGTCTTCTATGAGTATTTAGGATAATGCGCAAGTGATTTTCATGATCTTATTATCTTTTAGAGTATACCGAGATATCATCAAAAAATACCACTACAAAGTCATCAAGATATTCATTAAAAACTCTATTCATTGGATCCATGAAAATAGAGGGTGAATTAGTTAATACAAAAGGAATTACTGTAAACTCGTAATGCCCGTACCGAGTTAAAAATGATGTTTTCGGAATGTCATCATTCTTCACACACATCTAATGATCCCCAGATCAAAGGTCAATCATTAAAAAGTATTGAGCTCCATGAAGATGGTCGAATAAATCCTCAATGTGAGGTAGGGGATACTTGTTCTTTATTGTTATAACATTGATCACCCTAGTTTCAATGCACAACCTCATATATCATTCTTTCTTCTTAACAAAAAGGACAGTGGATCCACATGGAGAAAAAATAGGGTGAATAAATCCCTTATTACTCAATTACACTAGGTTTTTCATTAGTTCCACTAATTCCACAGTGCCTATTCTATATGGGGTTTTCGATATGGGCCTCGAACCAGGAATTAAATCAATGGAAATCTCAATTTCTCGTTCTGGAGGATGTCCAGGTAAATCTTCTGGAAACACATCAACATATTTATTCACAATAGGAACATCCTCTATTTGAAAATTCTTTTCCTCACCCACATTTATTTCATTCTCTTCCTCCCCAATAATTGAATTTAGTTGAGCTACTTGGGGTGGATCTAGATAAGAATTAGGTAGTGATGATTGTGCTATAAAGATAAGGCGTTCTTTATCATCGTCATCAATAATCGTAACCTCCTTCTTCTTACAATAAATCTTCACATCACGGTTTGAAAGCCAATCCATACCGAGGATTATGTCAAATTCAATCATGGGTATGACGATGAAATCAACAGATAAAGAACATTTATATTCCCTAATGGGGAATGATTCATAAAACTTTGTTACAATGATACTTCCATTAGGAGTTCTGACTGAACACTCCCTTGTTAAATAAAATTGAAAATATCTAATTTTCTTAGTAATCTAAAAATATATAAAACAATGCAATGATCCAGAATCAAATAAATCATTTTCTAAACTTGAGGAAACCATTAAATTACCTGCCACTACGTCTTTCAGAGCTTCAATGTATCATGCCAGGTAAATAAAGAATAAGAAATTTTCAAATTTATTAATATTTGTGAATTAAATATTAATTTAACATTAAAGGGGTTGCTATGTTCGATATCATAATTGATACGCAACATTGAGTTTCATTGAAATCTTATGTTGCATACTAACAATATAATAATATTATTTTAAATGGTAGTTTACACATGTTGTTGTATTGGCGGGAATGAATAGAAATAACTAAAATATGATTACAGATGTTTTTTAATTGTTTTTAAATTTATCCAATAAAAGATAAAGTCATAAAATAAGTAAAGAACTTAATTTTAGGCATAGATACTCTAATATTCACTAAAAGGTTGATTTATCACCTTTTAATGGTGAAGCCTTTTTAAAAATAGTTTTGTTCACTCTTATAAATTATATTGGACCAAATAAAATCCTTCTTTAGAATTGGGACATCAAAATTTTCTTTGTGTATGTTTTTGTTATTTTTCCGATAAAGTTCATTTTTAATGAATTAGTGAAAAATGTTGTATTTTAATTCAAAACGTAATTTTAATCTAATTTATTTATATGATTATATTATCTTTTGAATTGGTTTTAAAGTAAAATTAGAATATATTTTTACCATTTAATCCAATGGTGGTCATTGGAATTGATTTCAATTTAAATTTTCATGTCAACAAATTTCAATCTTTTGATAGATATTGTTTCTTACAAAAACGCTATTTGTTTTGACAATGGGAATTAATTATTAAATTAATTTATTCAAATTATATGTTATAAATTTTTTAAAATAGAAATAATTTTTGAATTCGGAATATCAAATATATCTTAGGGTGAATTTTTGGTATTTTTATGAAAAACATAAATTTTTTGATGAATAGTGAATCCACTATGTGGTAATTAAAAAACTGATTTCATCATTTTAAAGAAACATTAACACATATGTAAATTTAATTTAAAAAATTTAACATACATTTTTGTCATTATTAAGTAAAATTTGTTTCAATGGGATGAAAATAATTTTTTGTTGAATAATAACTTTTAAGTTTTATTAATCGCGATTAAAGGTAATTAGTGTAATTTAAGGTAAAAATAATGTTATAATAATATGAAATCAACATGACACATATCCTAAACTTATTGGATGAGTAATTTACGACTAATACAATCCATGGGTCAATTTATGGGACACCATGGAGCCACATGGGTATGATAATGACGTTAATACCTTTTATTGAAAGTAAAAATAAAAATGCCACAAACATGTATTATTTTATTAAAACAATTTTTACATGGGGTAATATAATTGATATATTTGACTATAAATATTAATTAGAAATATACAAACATTTCCTACAACATGATAATTTTTTTATAATTTTTAGACATCACATAAATAAAATTATTTATGACACAATGATGATGCATTGTTTACGTCATTAATGAATGATTTAAATAAATAAGAAGATAATGTTTAAAATAATATCCAAAACTTTTCAAATTCATATAGGATGATTTTATTTCACACATGGGAAACCGTATCTTATACTTTAATAATTTTGGGACCTTTAAAAACTGAAAAACATTATTTAGTAAAATAACAGTTTCATGCTTTCCAAAAGATCCCCTCCTCTCCCTTATAAAATACCCCAATTCTTACCCATTTCTCACTCTTCTCAAGCCCTTTGGCTCATCCAAAATCTACTAGAATAAGCTCCCAATATCCTTATATTCATTATAGAAGCCTTAAAATAGGAATAATTCTCTTAAAGAAACCCTTTTGGTTCGAACCAAAGGGAGTTACCCGATTTAATGGTAATATCTTCTCTTATGTTATTTTTTTTATTTTGCTTCTCCAACCCCTAAAATATTTTTATTACTTTATTTTGTAACAAAACCAGTATATTAAATATAATAGGATGTTTTTATGAGAAGTATTTGAGCTACACTTACACACACCTCCATCTAATGTATAAATAACCTACTGTTTCTATGGATGGCGAATTACTGCCTCACGAAACGAAGATTGTTCAATCTTCTCTTAACACCTTTCATGGTGGCCATTAAGATGTCACTGTATTTATATATGATATATATTATTTTTATGGTTTCCATATGCCTCTTTATTTCTTTATTTATGGCATACCTTTATGGTTTCTAAAATGGATAGACACGACAATTTCATTTTAGGAAGTGCAGACTACCACCCCCTCAAAGTTATTTGAATTGTTAATGCCATGTGTGGGACATATAATGGATGGAGTTAATAATATTATTTATGATATTATATTGGAATTATAATTTACCTTTATATCATTGGTATTTCATTCCATTAAATATGAAATAGAAATGAAAGTAGCCTTCACACGTACGTACGGCTTACCGTCTCCATGAACGATTCACTTCATTTCTTTCCTCTAAATGTCTTGTACTGTAATAAATACATGTATATTCTGGATATATATGATATATATGATATATATGATATCCAAATAATTAATATCATTATGTATATAATGAAACATTGACCACATGAACATCATGTAATTGTAAGAAGTCCATTTTTTACTTAAGTACCAAATATCGACGAAACAAACATTATTAACCTAAATGATTACATAATGTTTATAACATGTCAATAAGTGATATAAAAGGAGTTAAAAACTTGAAAAATGTTATTAAGAAAGTATAAATTAACTTTAGTTCATTATTCAGGATATTAAAGATCGATCGAGTCTAGTCGGACTCGAGGTAAGGGACTTCATCTCAATCTCCTTTCATTGAGGCATATCTTGTTCTAATACAATAATTTCTTTTATATGTTGTATAAAACACCTTTGACATTTCATTTCATTCAAAGGGAATCTTTTTCTATGATTTTTTTTAATAAACGACAAAAAGTAATGTTTTTTCAATGTACGCGGTGACAACAAACTTTTCTGCCGCCGCGAGTATTATTTGATCTTTGGCTTCCTCAACAAGTAGTAATGTTTTTAAATGTAAATAAATTCCATATAATCTTTTATGTATTTTGGTATTCAAAATGGTTTTGATAATGGATTTGTTATGTCAATATATTTAAGTGATATATTTTGATTGAAATGTGGAAATGTTTTCTTTCCTTCATAATTGTTTTATGAGTTATGATTTTATAATGGTACATGGAAATTTTACGGATGGTTACGTGATAAACCAAATGACATGTGGTTCCAGGAATACCAGGACGCGTGGTTAAGTTATAACCTCCAATGCATTGGGTGTGTAAGTTTGATGTATGTCTGTTTCATTTAGTGACATGTGCGGAAGTTGACCATATGGTTATTCCATTTAAGTATGTTTATGTCCCATGTTACCTTTATATTTTATGTGTTATTTACATGGGTTTTATGGTAATCCTTTGGCTATAAAAGGGTAATAAATGATCTTTTATTCAGTGAAGAGTATTTACTATTTTATAAAGGTGAAAAGTATTACTTATTTTAATGTATTCATGGTTTACTTGTTGTTTTGAAAAACTAATAGTTTTCATTCTTTGTGTGTCCCTTATTAAGATTTTTATGATCATCCCAGGTTTTTGAAATGTTTTTCACAGGACATAATGTGGAATAGTTTCAAGGTTGGAATAAAGGAAAATACCTGATGTCTTAAACATGGAATTAGAAATGACCCCTTTTTTCAAGAGTTCATGTTTTATAAAAAATGGAAACTATATAGAAGTGTCTACTTTGTAATCTTTTGAGATTTAATAGTTATGTCCTAATTCCCTAAAACAATAATCCTGAAAAGATCCTCAATGTGTGTTATTCATTTAATTCAATATTAAGTAAGGTTTAAGGTTGGGTCCTTATAGTTGGTATTTGAGGTCACTTTAGACAACTTTAGGAGTTAGAAAAGTGTTAAATTTATGTCCATAAATTAATTTATGGTATGATTTAAATGATATAGAATTTAACGATTACCATGTTGCTTCACCTAAGATATTTCTGTATTCAGAATGGTTTTCCGCAGAGGAAACAAGGAAGCTATGTTGGGATGACAAAAGGAGGAATACTACCTTCCAACTCAAAAACCTGAGACGGTTGGAATCAGAAATGAATAGTTTGTTGCAGTGATGGCACATTTGACTCAGGATATAAATGGTGGTGGTATCCATGCGCGAGATCATCTAGATAAACTGCAGAGGAACATATCAGTGGTGGAAAATTTCATGAGGCATCATCCCCCATCATTCAGAGGATCATCAGACCCTGTGCTAGAAGAAGGGTGGATTAAATCACTGGAGAAGATTTTTGATGTCATGGGGTGTTCAGAACATCAGAAGGATAGTCTTTCTATTTACTGTTTTGAAGGTGAAGCTGATCAGTGTTGGTCGATGGTGAAAAATATCTGGGATAGTGATGAGATTAATAATCTTCACTGGGATGATTTCAAAAGAATGATTATTTAGAAATATTTTCCTATGGTGGTTCATCCTAAAATGGGAAAACAATTCCTAGAATTGAGTCAAGAGGATTACTCAGTGGCTTCTTATGAAGAAAATTTCACTCGACTGGAAAGGTATGATCCAAATTTCACATAAGATATTGATAGTAAAATCAACCATTTTTACTCCTGGTTAAAGAAAAAGTATCGAAGGGCTTTATCTTCTCATGGGTTCAAGAGTTATGAAAAACTTGTTCGATGTGCGGAGAAGGTGAAAAGGGAGTTTTCTAATGATAAGGTGTTCTTTGACAAACAATACAATAAGAGGTCCAGTTGGTAGGAAAAGGGAAATAATTCATCAAAGAAGCCAGGAGGTAAGAAAACCAAATACCCATCCTGTGAGAAGTGTGGTAAAATGCATCTTGGAGAATGTTTATCAAAGTCTGCAATGTTATTTTGGCATGGTAACCTTGTTCATATTTCTCGTAACTATAAGGAAGATGATCAAGTAGGCAATGAAAATCCAGTGGTAATATGTTTTAAGTTTAATGAAATGGGTCATTATGAAAATGAGTGCCTAATGAAGAACTCAACTGAGGGAATGAATTCATACTACAAGCAGAAAGGGGTGGTGAAATCCTTTGAAACTACTTCAGCAGTTGTTGGGATATCGAATGAAGTAGTATCAAATACACTATTTGTTTTTTCATATTATGTTAGTGTATTTTTTTGATTCAAGGTCTACACATTATTTCATTTTTGAGAAGTTTTCTAGTAAATTGGAAACTCCATCTCATGATATGATTCCTAAACATATGGTAAAAACATCCAGAGGAAACGTTGAGACAAGAAGAAATAATAAGAACCTTCCTATCCGTGGGTTCGGAAAAAATATACTTGGAAACTTTATTGTTTTTCCTCTAGTAGAGTTTAATGTTATTATAGGAATGGATTGATTTTCTGTTTAGCATGTTAAGATTGACTACAGAGCTAATGCAATTTCTTTTCAGAAATATTTTCAGTTTGTGCACAAGAATGAAACCTTGCATTTGATAACATATCTTGAAGTTGTGAAACTAGTAAAAGTTGGAAATGAATTTTACCTTGCACATATTGTTTAAAACAAAGGCACTATTCAGATTAATGATATGTAAGTGGTAAATGAGTATCTTAATGTTTATCTTGATGAGTTTCATAGTATTATACATGATCGAGAAGTTGATTTTATTGTTTGATTAGTTCCTAATTCTAATCCAATTTTAACACCCCTTATCGAATGGCTCATGTTGAACATCTAGAGTTAAAGAAGAAATAACATGAGTTATTAGAAAAAGGTTTCATTTGACCTAGAACATCACCATGGGGTGCTCTTGTCTTGTTTGTTAAAAATAAAGATGGTTAAATGAGACTTTGCATTGATTATAGAGAATTGAATAACATCACTATTATGAACAAGTATCCTTTGACTCATATCAATGATTTGTTTGATCAGCTCTAGGGAGGTCATTATTTTTCGAAGATTGACATGAGGTCGGGGTACCATATATTGATTGTAAAAAAAGAAGATGTTCCGAAGACTACATTTCGTACTAGATATAGCCATTATGAATTTGTAGTTATTCCTTTTTGGTTAACCAATGCACCTGATGTATTCATGGATCTAATTAATTGAATTTTCCATGATTTCATGGATAAGTGTGTGGTTGTGTTCATTGATGATATTTTGGTGTTTTTAAAAGTAAATAGGAGAATGGAAGTCATTTAAGGGTTATCATGAAAACCTTAAATGAAAATAAACTGTTTGGAAAATTCAGCAAGTTCGATTTTTGGTTACAAAAAATTTATTTCCTTGGTCACATTGTTTCAAAAATATGGCATAACTGTTGATCCTGCTAAAACAAAAGTTGTTGATGAATGGACAAGACCCACAAATATAACCAAGATCCGTAGTTTTCTTGGTTTGTCATGTAATTACTGGAGGTTTGTTGAATGTTTTTCACGGTTATATAGTCCAATAAATAAGTTAAATTGAAAAGGTGTTAAGTTCATCTTGACAAAAGAATGTGATGATTGTTTTCAGGAATTGAAAAGAAGATTGGTGAATGCTATAGTTTTGGAACATCTTTCCAGAAATGGTGATTTTTTTATCTGCAGTGATGATTCGATGAAGTGAATTGGTTGTGTCCTTATGAATAATGATCAGGTAATTGCTTATGCTTTACGTTAGTTGAAAAATCATGAGTTAAATTACCCTACACATGATTTGGAATTAGTTGCTGTTGTTTTTATTTATAAATTTGGAGGTATCATTTGTATGGAGTAATGTGTAAAATATATACTGATCAAAAATGTTTAATGAATATATTCACATCGAAATAATTGAACAAGAGACCTAGGAGAAGGCTAGAATTAATCAAGGATTACGATTGTAAAATTCATTACCACCCGGGAAAAGAAAATAATGTGGTTGATGCTTTGAGTTTCAAAAGTAATGATTTATTAACCATGATACGTTTGAAACGATATCCTTTGGTTTCTGATTTGATGAACTTTGACATAGAAGTTGTTGCTGCAAGATGTTCTCTTTTTTTTTTCAGTTGTTAGTGATATCATCTCTATCAGACGAAATTAAGAAATCACATATGAAATATAGTGGGTTGCAGAAAAAGGTAGAGATGGTTCAGAAGGGTAAGCTTCCTGAATATAAAATTGATAATGATTGTGTCTTGAAGTTTGGGAAGAGATTATGTGTGACTTGTGATTCATAGTTTAAGAATGAGTTGTTATGTGAGGCTCATAGTTCCCCGTTTTCAGTTCATCCTGGTAGTACTAAGATGTACAAAGATCTGTGAGAGTATTACTGGTGGGATGGAATGTAAAGAGATATTGTTGATTTTACTGTGAATTGTTTGACTTGTCAGTATGTTAAAGTAGTGCAGAAGTTACCTAAAGGGATGCTTCAGTCATTACCAATGCCTTAGTGGAAATGGGAAAATATATCCATGGACTTCATTGTGGGATTACCAATGACATCTCAAGGTAATAATGCAATCCGGGTTATAGTTGATTGATTGACTAAATCTGCTCATTTCCGTAGTATTCGAGAAACTTTTTCTCTAGATCAACATTCTTGGTTGCATGTTAAATAGATAGTCAGGTGGCATGGAGTTCCCCTCTCCATTGTATCTGATCATGAACCCAGGTTTACTTCTAACATTTGGAAAGGCCTTTTGAAGTCGTTGGGTACTGAATTAAAATGTAGTACAGATTTTCATCCTCAATCAGATGGACAGTCAGAATGAACAATTCAGACCATGGATGATATGTTATGTGCTTGCATGATGGATTACCATTAAGTTGGGACCTATATCTTTCTTTGGATGAATTTTCTTATAACAACAGTTTGTATTCCAGTATACAGATGGCTCTGTTTGAGGTATTATATGGAAAATGGTTTCGAACACCAACTTTTTGGGATGAAGTATGATAAAGGAAGATGATGGGACTAGAATTGGTAGAAGAGATGGCCGAAAAAGTTCAGTTGATTCAGAAGCACATGAGAACAGCTCAGAGTTGACAGAGAAGTTATGCAGATAACCAGAGGAAGGATCTATCTTTTGATGTAGGTGATCATGTTTTTCTCAATGTTTCTCCTGGAAAAGTGTGATGCGTTTTGGCAAGAAGGGAAATTTGAGTCCGAGTTTCATTGGACCTTATGAAATCCTAGAGAAAGTTGAATCAGTTGCATAAATAGTGTCTTTTCTTCCAAGTTTCTCCTAGGAACAAAATGTTTTTTAGGATTCGATGTTGAGAAAGTATATTCCAGATCCATCTCATGTTTTGTGCCCATAGTTAGTTCAGTTAGAAGAGAATCTACCATATGAAGAATAACCAGTCCAGATTATTGACCGAAGATAGCAAGTGTTGCAAAATATGGTAATTTATCAGGTGAATGTTTTATGAAAAAACCATATGGTTGAAGAGGCAATGTGGGAGTCTGAAAATTCTATGAGAGATAAATACCCCCACTTATTTTGATAAGTGAATAAAATTGACAGGATGTAATTCCCAAAAGGGGGGAAGGATGTAACATCCCAGGTAAATAAATAATAAGACATTTTCATATTTATTAATATTTGTGAATTAAATAATAATTTTACTTTAAAGGGGTCTCTATGTTCGATAGCGTACCTGATACACAACAACGTATTTCATTGAAATATTACATTGCAAACTAATAATTTAATATTATTATTTTAAATGGTAGTTAACACGTATCCGTTGTATTGGTAGGAATGAATAAAAATAACGAAAATATGATTATATATGTTTGTTAAATGTTTTTACATATTTCCAATAAAAGATAAAAGCTTAAAATAAGTAAAGAATTCAATTTCAGGCGTAGATACTCTAATATTCACTAAAAGGTTTATTTATCACCTTATGATGGAGAAACCACTTTAAAAATAGTTTTGGTCACTGTTATACATTCTATTGGACCAAATAAAATCCTTCTTTAGAATTAGGAAATCAAAATTTACATTGTTCATGTTTTTGTTATTTTTGTGATAAAGATCATTTTTAATGAATAAGTGAAAAATGTTTTATTTTAATTCAAAATGGCATTTTAACCTAATTTATGTATAAGATTAGATTATATTTTGAATTGGTATTAATGTGAAATTAGAATATATTTTTACCATTTAATCCAATGGTGATCATTGGAATTAATTTCACTTTGAATTTGGACTAAAAAAAGAGTCAATCACTTGATAGATATTGCTTCTTAAAAACATGCTATTTGATTGGACAATGGAAATTAATTATTAAATTAATTAATGCAACTAATATGTTTTGAAATTTTTAAAATAGACATCATTTTTGAATTCGGAATATCAAATATAGCTTAGGGTGAATTTTTTGTATTTCTATGAAAAACATCAATTTTTGATGAATAGTAAAACCACTAAGTGGTAGTTAAAAAACTGAATTTTTTGTTTAAATGAATCTTTACCACATCTGTAAAAAAAATTCAATTTTAAACTATAACTTAGTATTTTTCACTATTCATTAAAAATTTATTGTTTTCAGAAAGATACCAAAAATTCACCGTAACCCAATTTCAATATTCAGAATCCAAAAATGAAGTCCATTTCGAAAGATAAAATTTATAAAATTTAAAAAACTGGGTATTACAATTCATAATGGCTATTTTAATTGGTTGTGGTGTGTTAGAATTCAAAGATGCGTATAACACACATTGTTGTATTATTCAAAGAGAAGCGTAACATGGAAGCTTGTGGTTTTATAGAAATATTAACTCTTAGAATTATTATTTCATATCATTTATAAAATAAATTTTGTTAACCTATTGTTTCCATCAAACATAATTTATTCATAATTATAATTTTCATGAAAAATAAATTCATATCAAAAAGAATGTATGATTTTTGGGAATAAACATTTTTTAAAAATTTAATATTCTTATTTTTCATTTTATATAAAATACAAAAAAATCATCAAATTAAATGTAGAATTAATTTTTCTTAGGAATATGTTTCATAAATTATATAATTCTATTCATTTCTACTAATTAAATAGTTCAGTTTTCATGGGAATACCTAATATTTATATTTTTATCTAAATATATCATTGGTACTGTAGAGAACCCAAACATGACGTACATAGACATTTCATTACATTTGCGGAATACATAATTCATAACAAAAACAGACCCCAAAGGGTCGTAATAGTTTACTGACTTTGGAAACTTGGAACATAATCTTCTAATGATGGTGAAATATTTTCAACATCTCCCATAAAGATCTTTCCCTTTTGTTTTCATACCTAAAACCTTTCCTTATATCCTGGGGAAAAGAAAACATAAAAAGGGTGAGCTCAAATGCTCAGTAATGGTAAACATAGAGAACATAAAACTATCCATAAAAATTTGAATGCAAAAACATGAACATAAAATCTAATCATCAAAATCTTGAGCAAGGACATAAATCATGGGAGTACGTAAGGCATATATCATAAAGGAACATAAATCATGATAAAATAGCAAGGGAAGAAACATGTAATTATGGAAAACAATTAAGAACATGATATGATTTCAATAGTAGCCAAGGAATTGCTTCCAAGACCATTATAGTGGACAAATTCCCTTTCTGAATCGAGTTCACTCCTCGTTCCAGTCCTGTATCATTGAACCCGATTAACTTACCATTCCAGCCATGTCTATCTCATGAGATATAAATCTTTACCCAATGCAATGGAGGGATATATATGTCCCACCTATCTCATAATGAAATCATTCTTACTTGTGACACAAAATAAACATAAATCATTCATCATAACCCAAAGAATAAAATGGGTTTCATAGACATCATCCCATCATAACATAATCCATATAAAACAAATGGATATCATTTAATCATAAGAAAAGTGAAACCATTTTAATAATATAGAAATTATACTTGAAACATACACCTATTAAATAATTTCATCTTGTATGGAAAATGGTTTTTATAAATCACTTGAAATGAATTCTTGAAGAAAATATCATTTTTTTCAAAATAATTTTATTTTCACATAATTCCTTGAAATTTTAAAAGAAACAGATTTTGTTAAAAATAGTCAAGAAATATTGTAGATGAATCTTCATGTAAATAAGGCATTATAAAACCTTAAAAATTCGGTCATGCCGTATAAGTTAAAAAAAACATTCTCCTTGTACTTTTAACAGAAAAGTCAAAAAATACCATGTATGGTAAAGAAAAGAAAGATTCCATCCATAACACAAAGTTAAAGTAAATAGGGGTAAACATTACTTTAAACATACATTGAATAATATTAAACACTTAAAAAAATTTATGGACAAGGATGAAAAATATAACCCCAGTAAAAACATACGAATAAACAATCTCAGATAAGAACGAGATTGGAATAATTATCTCTTACCTTATGTATGATATGCTTCATATGTATCCTAAACTCTTGTATAATTTTCTAAGTAAAGTCATTGAATTTTTACAGAATCATATTCATTGTTATGATATCATATATGGTTCACTTATGACTTTATATTACCCGTTCTTTTGTAAATTCCTTGTTAAAGCAGTGTTTTGGGAAAAATCATTTCATTTATCCCACGTGTTTCAATTTTTTGTTCTTGATATTATTACTCATATTATGATTTACCTAGTTCCATAATGTAAAACATCATTTAATGATAATATATATTCAGTATATAAATATATATGATAGATCGATAAATGGAATGAAATACATCGTTCATGGAGACGGTAGGTCGTTCGTACGCATGAACGCTATTTTCATTTCCTTATTGAATTGAATGGAATTAAGAAAATGAAAAATATATGTACATAAATCCAGTATCATTATTATGTGATATATTTCATTATTATTTATTATATATATACTTTATAAATATACTTGAAAGGTTAATCATGGAAAATGAATCTCATCGCTTTCGTGGAGACGGTAGTCCGTACGTACGCATGAGCGATGATATCATTCCCATATTTAGTGAATAGAATTTGAATGAATGATATAATATATGATAATTATTATTATGTTATAATAACCATATATAGATATTATTTTCACCATTATACCTATCCAAGGAAGGTGGTGGTGGAAAAACTGATTACACCATGGCGTGGAGACGGTATTGCGTACGTACGCACGCACGGTGATATTATTTTATATAGGATGGATAGATGGTGAAATGGGGATGTTTCATGTTTATAATAACATATAAGTATATTATTTATACTTAATTTATTACTTTATAATGAAAAAACTAAAGAAGAAGAAGTTGAAGAAGAAAAAAACATGAAATAATCGGTAGAAGATATTACCTCTTCTTCGACATACTTCTTTTAAGCTTCCTCTTAAGGTACTAGAGTTTCTCTTTTGAGAAGACCAGAACCACTATAATTTTTATAGGAAAGATTATAAGAGAAATGGGTAGGGGTTTTCCAATCTTGAATGATCAAAATTTTGTAAAGAGAAGAGGGAGGAGGTGCCCTTTTATAAGGGAGGAGAAGGGCACCTTAAGAAAAACTTAAAGTATTATTTTATAATGAAGGAATATTTGGTTTATAATATCTTTAAATTTACTTATTTCGAAGTTAAAGTTTGTATTGGTAGAAATACTCTCAACTAATAGGTTTTAAACATGTTTAGGTTACTATTTTTACTTTATCATTTAGATTTAACTCTAAGTTAAATAATTTTAACTTTTACCGTGTCTTCTAGTTTTCTTACACTATATGGTTAATAAAAATTCTATAACAAGAAAAAATAACCCCAAGTGGTTAATTATTAATATATATAACCTTATCTAAGTCATTTGGACGAACCTTATATTTTTAGAAATAAAATAACAATTAATAATATAATATTTGTTTTAAAAGCAATTTTATGTCAATTTTGACACTATTTGGTAATTGATTTCTTTGAAACTAATAACATACATATTAGTTATAAAAAGGTAAATTAAATAAATAATATCATGTCATATTAACCTAAAAAATTATTGTAATTCATAAAAAGTCTCAAATTACATTAATTTGGGTATTTATAACATCAATTATGTTAATATTTCATTAATAAGGTAATTAATGCATCATCATTGTGTCATAAATAGATTAACTTATTTAAAGTCTAAAAATTATAAATAAAATACCATTATGTAGTAATTAATTTTATCATTCAAATTAATATTTATAGTCTAATTTATCTGATGTATAACCCTATATTAAAAATGTTTTAGTTATTAAACATTGATTTTAACTCTTTTCACTCTTCTTTAAATAAAATAATAATAAGTGACCTAATCTAATCCCTGTGGACCTAAAGGGTAATATTTTAATCCTAAGGTTTTTTTGGTCTAATTAAACTTATCAAATAGAATTAGGACATGTGGTTGGGTAATAATAATATAATTTTACCCTTAATTACCCTATTTACTTTTTACCGTGGTAAATAAAAGTAAAAAGTTAATATTCACCAAAAAATATTTTTATCTTATTGAACAACATTTTATTCCTTTTTATTAACGATGACTCTTGGATTTTCATAATTCAACTCACATAAGTGGTAAAATTATGTTTTATATACAATTTCAAATGCTCTTAGGAGGTGGGTAAAAGACACTGAAAAGTTCAACAAAAAATTTTATATCTAAATTTTTTATAAAATGACTCCAATTAATTACATTGAACTTATATAAGTATTATGTATCTATTTTGGCCAAAAATAAATTTAAATAAAATAAATGATTATTTAAATAAAATTTCGGTTTTAACCAATAAGTCAGTGATTTCACTATTCATCAAAAATTGAATGTTTTCAGAAAATTACCAAAATTTCACCCAAGACTCATTTCGATATTCATAATCCAAAAATGAAGTCCATTTTGAATGATTAAATTTATAAAATTTTAAAAATTGGGTATTACTTTTCATAACATCTAGTTTATATTATATTTTAATAACATATCATTGTTTAGTGAAACTCGGTATTGCATACAACACATGCTATCGTGGAAGGTTGCGATTGCGTGTAAAGAAAGCCAAGTAAGGGTTTCGTGTAGTGCAATATTCCTTTGTTGTTGTGTATAATAGAATCTAACCATATTTCATTTATACATTGAATATATATATATACATGCAATGTTACAAACTTTAAATTTTGTGTTACATGATCCAAAAATAGTGTTTCATATAATGCAAGCTAATATAGTGTTCCGTATAGCGCAAGATAATCTTGGTGTAGCATAAAACACAATACATAAAATAAATTAAATAGAATACTACTCATAAAATATCAGGGTGTTACATTATACCCCCTTAAAATGAATTTCTCCCTCGAAATTCATCGGGGTTATAAATCATTTACTAATTTAAAGATTCGTTCCTAGAAACCCACATCGTAAAAAGAAATGCTAATACTTAATTTTAAAAGGTGAAGTATGAAACATATCGGTTACCCAAATTAACTCATCACTAGGTTTACACATAGCATAACATAGGTGAAAATATGGATATGGAAGAGAAACCTAACCATCATGTTCTGATGGAGAGTGGTTGAGAACATGGCTATGACAAAACCATAAATTTTTTATTATATAAGGTACCATCTGATTCATCAGTTATAAGGGCACTAGGAAAAAATTTATGGTTTTCAAGATTATTTCCCTAAAGTTGAAGAATTTTAATTATAAGAAATACTTAATTTCTTTCAGTACAATCTCACCATTTTTCTTTCCTTGAACAATTTCCACTTTTTCTCTTCATGAAATGACGTTGAATTTTTCATTCGTGAAGTGTTAGGAAATCATGTGATATAATTATGGGTCACTCCATCTGTCTCAAACAAAAGGTTAGAAAAATTTATCAAATATACAGTAGTCCATCTATGGTGAGGTTAATCGAATATGATTCCAAAAATAGACTTATAATTCATTTATCATACCGTTTAATAAAATAAAACTAGTTTCTATTAACCAGGGACTTTTTGTAGGATAGTGGTAGGAAATAAATGTTTGTCACACTTTGGTTGTGGGTTCAATTTCCGCAACCTTGTCTGATGTGACAGGTTGTCTTCTGTCCTGCAGGTTGTCTTTTTATTCTAAAACTTCACTATTATAACATTACAGACATAATATCAAAAAATGTTTTATCCTTAAACAATACTATCTGATGTGCAACATAATCCATTATAGTCTTTATACTTATCCAAAATACATCTGTCCAATCTCATAGTATAAAGAAAACTATTACTATAAATGTCATTATCCAAGAATGTGAATACCATCTTTTATCCCCCATATATCATAAGATATATCTTTTTGATCACTTTTGCAAACATGCAAATATGTTAATCTTGTATTCTCTTGAAACATGAATTACTGTAGAAGCATAGTGAAAACGTGAATGGTGTCAAAAGGTAACTCTTTCCACATACCAAAATCCCAAAAATTCAATATACTCAAACCATGATATCAATTTTTCCTTATATCAGTCATGTGATCATTAATATTATTTTCTCTTTATCCCTTCATTATGCACATATCATCTGATTTCCAAAATATTTGAATTAATTTTCATGGTTACTGTTACCATATAATTATTGAAAACCATAATAAACCAATACATATATATTCCAATATTCCATAGTACTATAAATTAGATTCCACAACATTATTTTGGAATCCCACTACATAAACAAATTTTCATTCCACTACATCATTGTCATACTCAACATCACCAATTGTGATCGCATGTGACATCCCTTTGTCATGTTCTTTAATAGGTTTCTCACATCTATCATCATTAACCCTTGGATTATGGCATTGATTAGCATAATGCCCCATTTCCATGCACTTGAAGCATTGAAGTGTTAGTGGAGCATTCTCTGTAGTCTTTTCTCTACCCACGTCATTAGAAACCTTTTTCCCATTACATTGGCACTCATCTGCTCTATGTCCTTTCTTTTCCACAATTGAAACATTTTCTGGTACCTTTTAGACAATCTCCACCATGCTTCTTTCCACCCATTGAGCATAAAGAAACAGTCACCTTCTTTTCACCATAGTTTTGAGATTTTTCCTCGAACTCCATCTTTCATTTCTTGTCAAAACCATGAGATAGATATGTAACACCAATTTCCAGTTCTACCTTGATAGCACAAAAAACAATTTCTTCATAGGTACTGAAGTCTATTATAGCTAATTCCCTTTGAAGACTTGGTTTTAAGCCACTGAAGAATCTAACAACTTTACTTTCAGGTTGGATGATAAATCCAGATGCATACCTTACAAGCCTTGTAAAAGTCACCTCGTATATACCAACAGATTCATCATTCTTTTGTTTAAGATCAAGGAACCCTTTTTCCATCTTTGTTTGAATAATATGAGGGAAGAACTTATTGAAAAATAATTTCTTGAACTCATCCCATTCCATGGATTCCTTTTTATCTTGGGGCCTTGTATTTTTAATTTGTGTACACCATTGGTCTGCTTTACCTTCTAACCAGTAAAAAACCAAAAGGACTTTTTCATGTTCTGAACAGTGCAGTATCGAAAATATATTTTCAACGGTACTAATCCATGGTTCATCAACAAGTGGATCAGAAGACCAACTGAAAGAAGGTGGACGTTGCCTCATGAAGGACTCAATAGAATATTGCTCCTTTCTCTCTTCATTTGGATGTCCAGAATGATTCATAACTTGTGTAAGTATAGCAATAATATTTTTCATTCCATCTCCTATAAATTTGGTTTCTTCTGGAGTACAATCATTGAATTTTCTATTACATTGATCAACATGTTTCCTTCGGGTTCCAGCCATCGTCTAGAACCCAAAAAGAATAGTGTGAGAGGCATCAATCATTCTAGGAAAACAACATAATAAAGGGGGAGTACCTTCAATATCTAACATCTTAGGTTTAATTCTAATATCGATACCATAATTCTAGGACTATAACCTATACTTATACTTATCCTTATGGACATCCCTAGACATAACATAGAACTATCTCTAGAGATATCACTAAAGTTCTCGCATCCTAGTTTCCAAAGGTTGACTAAACCATTCCTCTCATACCAACTGTAGAGACCCCAAACATTACGTACATAGAAATTGCATTACATTTTCGGAATACTTAATACATAACAAATAAAGACACCAAAGGAACGTAATAGTTTAGTGTCTTTGGAAATGGGGAACATAATCTTCTCATCATGGTGAAAGATCTTCAAAATCTCCCACAAAGATCTTACCTTTTTGTTTTCTTACCCAAAACCTTTCATTATATCCTGGAGAAATGAAAACATAAAAAGGGTGAGATCAAATGCTCAGTAAGGGTAAACATAGTGAACATATAACAATCCATAAACATTTGAATGCAATAATATGAACATAAAATCTAAACTTCAAAATCTTGAGCATGGACATAGTTCTTGGAAGTACATAAGGAATATATAATAAAGGATCATAAATCCTGATAAAATAGCATGGGAATAAAACATGTAATTATGGAAAACCATTAATAACATGATATGATTCCCATAGTATCCAAGGCATTGCTACAAATACCATCTTAGTGGAACAAGAACACTAGTAGAAAAAAGGTCTTTAACGTCGGTTTTTTTTTATTTTTTACATCGGTTTTTAACCGACGTTGAAGTCGCCGACGTAAAAAATATGACTTTTTTCGTCGGTTTTTATAAACCGACGCCAAAAAAAAATTTCATTTTTTTGTCGGTTTTGTAAAAAAATAACGCCAAATAAACTCATCCGCTTCATTTTTGGCATCGGTTTCCTTAAAAACCGTCACCAAAAAGTTTAAAAAATAGTTTCAGTGTCGGTTCTTGAAAAAAAACCGACACCGTAAATGGAAAAAACTTATTTTTGGCGTCATTTTTTACAATAACCTACGCCAAAAATCAATTTTTATTGTTCTATGTTTTAGACCATTTCCTAATCTTCTATTTGACTAGTCGTGGAGCTAAAACGGAGTTACAGATCAAAAGTTATGGCAGTCAGAAGTTGAACATGTCAAAGTATCGATTGATACAATATGTTTTAAAGAAAACAAGATAAACACAAGTTAAAATCACGTACACCAAATGATATAAAATATACATAATTATTCAAACACATTTCGATTATTTTTCGATCTTCTATTGAAATGATATGTTGTTTATCATCATATCTCTTATATTTAGCGTAGATCTCATGTGATAATAAAAACAACGATCGATAATTAAACATACACCATGCTTGGTAAATGTCATCCGAACGTTTTATATTTTTAACAAAATAATAAAAGTAAATCATCATTATTTGAAATCTAATCGAGTTTCTTATAAATGAAGGTCATTAATAATAATTAAAATGAATGAAGATAATATGTACCGTAATCAAATTAATGATTGATGCCGCATTGAAAACATGATTGAATCGAAGAGGATGAAAATGATAAATGAAGGACAAACAGATTTATATATAGTAAACGAAAATATTTTCGATTGAGTTGTATGATAATATAGGTGGGATTTTAAAAAGTTAAACGCGCGTTGGGAAAAAATTGAAATTTTTATCCCGCGTATTAGTGAATACTATTTGGCGTCGGTTTTTAAATAAACTGATGCTAAAAAGATAAAAAAATACGTTTCACGTCGGTTTTTTTTAAAAACCGACGTGAAATGTAAAAATAAATTGTTTTTCACGTCGGTTTTTTAAAAAACCGACGCAAAAACAAAAAAACAGTTTTGGCGTCGGTTTTTATGAAAACTGACACGAAATGTAAAAAAAAATTTTTGGCGTCGGTTTTTCTAAAAACCGACGTGAAAAAAAGTTATAACGTCAGTTTTTATGAAAACCGACTCCAAAAATGTAAAAAAAATTTACCATGTTTTAGAAAAACAGTTTTGGCGTCGGTTTTTATGAAAACCGACGCGAAAAGTAAAAAAAATATTTTTGGCTTCGGTTTTTCTAAAAACCGACGCGAAAAACACAAAAGTTTTTTTGGCGTCAATTTTTATGAAAACCGACTTAAAAAAATAAAAAAAATTTACCATGTTTTAGAAAATTTCTTAAGTTTCGATTTGACTGGTCGTGGAGGTAGAACGGAGTTACGGATTAAAAGTTATGACCTTTGAAAGTTGGACTTAATTAACAATTCTTTTAGAGAAGATCAACTTCCAACATCAATAACTTTTAATCCGTAACTCCATTTTTGCTCCATGACTAGTCAAATCAAATCTTATGGAATTATCTATAGGACTGTAAATATTTTTAACATTTTTGGCATCTGTTTTCATAAAAACCGACGTCATAACTTTTTTTTTCTTTTTTCACGTCGGTTTTTAAAAAAACCGACGCCAAATCATTTTTTCATTATTTTTTCGCGTCGATTTTTTTAAAAACTGATGCCAAAACTAATTTTTTTAGTTTTTGGTGTCGTTTTTAAAAAAATCGACGCCAAAAGTTATCCGCAAAAATATTTTATGTTGTTTTATAAGAAACCGACTTCAAATTGACGACGTTAAAAATGATTTTTCTACTAGTGGTCCCTTTTTGAATCGATTTCACTCCTCATTTTAGTCCTGTATCACCAAACCAGATTAACATACCGTTCCACCCATGTCTATATATTGAGATATAAATCTTTATCCAATTCATTGGAAGGAGATATAGGTCCCATCCATCTCATAATGAAATCATTCTTACTTGTTATACAAAAAAAACATATATCATTGATCATAACCCAAAGAATAAAATTTGTTTCATAAATATCATGCCATCATAACATAATCCATATAAAAAAATGGATATCATTTCATCATAAGAAAAGTAAAACCCTATAAATCATAGATATATTATACTTGAAAAATACACATATTAAATAATGTCATCTTGTATGGAAAATGGTTTTGATAAAACACTTGAAATGAATTCTTGTGGAAAATATCCTTTCTTTTTCAAAATCATTTTATTTTCACAAAATTCCATGAAATTTTAAAATAAAAAGATTTAGTTTAAAAAATCATGAAATATTTTAGATGAATCTTCATGGAAATAAGGCGTTATGAAATCGTAAAAATCCGTTCATGCCATATATGTTAAAAAAACATTCTCCTTGTACTTTTTACGGAAAAGTCAAAAGGTATCACATATGGTAAAAAAAAGAAAGATTCCTTCCATAACATAAAGTAAAAGTCAAGAGTGGTAAACATGACTTTAAACATAAATTGAAAAATATTAAACACATTACAAAAACATTTTTACGGACTTGTATGAAAAATATTACCCTAGTAAATACTTATGAATAAACAATCTCAGATAAGAACAAGATTGGAATAATTATCACTTACCTTATATCCGATATTCTTCATATGTATCTGAACCTCCTATCAAATGACTTAAATAATGTCATTGAATTATTATAGAATAATATTAATTTTTATGATATCATATATGGTTTACTTATGACTATATATTACTCTTTATTTTGTAAATTCCATGTTAAAGCAGCGTTGTGGGTAAAATCATTTCATTTATCGTACATGTTTTGATTTGTTGTTCTTGATATTATTACTCATATCCTGATTTAACTTATTATAGTATTTAAAACATGATTTATATATAATATATATTCATTATATAAATATATATGATAGATCTATAAATGGAATGAAATACACTGTTCATGGAGACGGTAGGCCGTACGTACGCCTGGACGCTGTCTTAATTTCCTTATTGAATTGAATGGAATTATGTAAATGAAAAATATATGTACATAAATAAAATATCATTATTATGTAATATATTTCATTATTATTTATTAACTATATACTTTATAATCATACTTGAATGGTTAATCATGGAAAATGAATCTCATCACGTCCGTGGAGACGGTAGTCCGTACATACGCACGAGCGATGATATTGTTCCCATAATTTTTGAATATAATTAGAGTGAATGATATAATATATCAGAATCATTACGATGTTATAATAATAATATATATTTATTATTTACACCATTATACCAATCCAAGTAAAGTGGTGGTGGAAAAAGGGATTACACCCCGGCGTTGAGACGATATTCTGTACGTATGCACGTGCGGTGATTTCGTTTTCCGTAGGATGGATAGAAGGTGAAATGGGGTTTTTCATATTTATAATACCATATAAGTATTTTATTGATACTTATGATATTAATTTATCATGAAATAACTAATGATTAAGAATTTTAAGAAGAAATAAAACTTGAATTAATAGAGAGAAGAGATTACCTCTTCTTCGACACACCTCTTTTAAGCTTCCTATTAAGTCACTAGAGTTTGTCTTTTGGGGAGACCAGAACCTCTATTATGTTTATAGGTAAGTTTATAAGGGAAGTGGGAAGGGGTTAGCCGATCTTGAAAGCTAATTTTTTTTAAAAACAAGAGGGAGGAGGTGCCCTTTTATAAGAGAGGAGAGGGACACCTTAGGAAAAACATAAACTATTATTTTATTATAAAGTCATATTAGGTTTATAATAGCTCCAAATTTATATATTTAGAAGATAAATTAGGGATGGTTCGAAATCCTCTCAAAGAATAGGTTTTAGACTAGTTTAGGTTACTATTTGAACCTCATCATTTAGATCTAACTCTAAGTTAAGTAATTTTAACTTTTACCATGTCTTCTTGTTTTCTTACACTATATGAATAATAAACTTACTATAACAAGAAACAGTAACCCCAAGTTGTTAATTATTAATATATATAACCTTATCTATGTAATTTGGTTGAACCGTATATTTTTAGGAATAAAATAACAATTAATAATATAATATTTGTTTTAAAAACTATTTTATCTCAATTTTGACACTATTTGGTAATTGATTTTTATGAAAATCATAACAGTATGATTAGTTCGAAAAACGTTAATTAAATATATACT
The DNA here is from genome assembly GCA_963277665.1 of Viscum album. Lineage (NCBI taxonomy): Eukaryota > Viridiplantae > Streptophyta > Magnoliopsida > Santalales > Viscaceae > Viscum > Viscum album. Next base: position 992,062,972 of record OY728133.1, read on the forward strand.
AACATGTTATATTAACCTATAAAATTAGTGTAATTCATAAAAAGTCTAAAATTACATTTATTAGGGTATTCGTAACATTAATTATTTAATAGTTTATTAATAAGGTAATTACTGCATCATCATTGTATCATAAATGAATTAACATATTTAATGTATAAATATTATAAATAAAATACAATTATATAGGAAATAATTTTATCTTTCTAATTAATATTTATAGTCGAATTGATATTATGTATAACCCTATATTAAAAATGTTTTAGTTATTAAACTTTGATTTTAACTCTTTTAACTAATCTTTAAATAAAATAATAATATGTGTCCTAATATAATCCAAGTAGACCTAAATGTTAATATTTTATTCCTATGGTTTTTTTGGTCGAATTAAACTTATCCAATAGAATTTGGACATTTTTTAGGGTATTAATAATATCATTTTTACACTTAATTACCCTATTTACTTTTAATTGTGGTAAATAAAAGTTAAAAGTTACTATTCACCAAAAATTATTTTTATCTTATTGAACCACATTTTACTCTATGATATTGACCACATCTCTCTAATTTTCTAAATTCAAATAACATAGGCGGTAAAATTACGTTTTATGTACAATTGAAAATGCTCTTTGTAGGTGGGTAAAAGACGGTGAAAAGTCCAATAAAATTTTTTATATCTAAAATTATTATAAAATGACTCCAATGAATTACATTGATCTTATATAAGTATTATGTATCTATTTTGACCTAAAATAAATTTAAATAAAATAAATTATTATTTAAATAAAAAGTCAGTTTTAACAAATAACTGAGTGATTTCACTATTCAATAAAAATTGAATGTTTTCAGAAAAATAACAAAATTTAACCCAAGACTAATTTCGATATTCTGAATCCAAAAATGAAGTCCATTTTGAATGATTTAATTTGTAAAATGTTAAAAATTGGTTATTAATATTCATAATAGCTATTTTATATAATATTTTAATAACATATCATTTTTTAGGGAAACTCGGTATTGCTTACAACACACTCAATCATTGAAGGTCGTGATTGCGTGTAAAGCAAGCCAAGTCAGGGTTGTATGTAGTACAAGATTCTTTTGTTGTTTTGTATAATATAATCCAACCATATTTCATTTATTCATTGAATATATATATATATATACACTCAATGTTCAAACTTGAAATTTTGTGTATCACGATCCAAAAACAATGTTGCGTATACTGCAAGCTAATAAGTTGTTGCATATAGCGCAAGATAATCTTGGTGTAACATAAAACACAAGACATCAAATAAATTAAAAATAATACTTCTCATAAAATCTCTGGGTGATACAGGGACATTTTATTTTAGTGTTGTGAATAGAGAAATTTATCGAACACATTATCTTATTAAATTTAATAATATATAATGATCTTGGTGTGATTATATATTAATAAATATACATTTCATGATATTAAAAATTGATTATTAATCTGGGAAAAAGTATTATAGATTTCTTTTAATAATAAAATTATTTTCAAAATAAATTTTAAATTTTATAGGACTATTTTAAGAAATGAAATTATATATACTAGTGAATATTATCCTTTTATGAGAATACATGAAAATAAAAAATGGTATAGAAATGAATATGTTATGATTGGTATAATGCTAAAATGAGATATATTTGTTTTTAAAAGAGTGTGTTTTAGTGAATATCGGCGTGGTTATTATTTAAATGAAGATGGTTAGTTTAGATTATGATAACATGGGAATATTAGACTATTTCATATAGATACACCCGTTAAAAGTGTAAAAATAATTAAAAATGTTCTTAAAAAACAGTAGACTTAAACATAAAATGTAATTTTTATACAAAATACAATTCATATACTCAAAACTATGTAAACACACAATAATTTCCTTGATACATTATGATAATGATTTATATTTTATTTTTGAGTTAGAGGGGTCGTCAAAATTAACATTGACATATATCATGAAATGATTGAATAAAAATATGAGTTTTCATTTAAAAATAACATTTTATTTTAGAACAAGTGTCAAATATTTAAAAAGATGAATAAATTATCATATTTTCTTATTACAATATAAAAATAGATTTAAAATTAATTTTATACATGTTGAAATGAATATCATTTCAATTAGATGCAAGTTGTGGCATATATGACTGAATGTTCATGTTTTTTATTGAAAAGAAAAATTGTTTTATAAAATTCATGTTTTATACTAAGAACTAAAAAAGACACTCAAATTATCATGAAACATTCTAAAATGATAAATAAGTAATTTTTTAGGTGTAAAAATTATATACACAATAATATGAAACAGAATGTGGCCAATATCACTAAAAGTGTGTGTTTTATTTAAAATTTACAATTCATTTCATAGTGCACATCATATACTCATATCAAATAAAAAATTCATATTTTATCCTGATATAGTATTATAAATATTGATATATTATTTTTTAGGTGTTTGAATTAATCTCATTTCAATCTAATACATAGTGTTTCAATTATGAAAATTTGTTAATATTTTCATTTCAAAAGAGTCATTTATATCAAAATGTTTGTCACATACCCAAAAATTAGAAAAATACATTTCATTGCATTCATAGTAGAATAATAAAATTCTTTGTTCATTTTTCATGTTTTAGATTTAAACACCCATCAACCAAACACATGGTATGGATTTTATGAATGAAACTATATGTTTCCATATTAAAGTTACATTTTAGCTCACAACATGCATCACATACTCAAAACTAAGAAAATAAACATTCAAATTTTATTCATATTTTTTGAGGATATAGATAATTACTTTATATATATTGAATAATTATATGATAATCGTATACATGGTGTTTCTAGTATGACTGAAAATAATGTTTTCAGTTTAAGGTGACATTTCGTGTTCAAAATATGCACAATGTACTAAAATTGGATAAAAATTTCATATATTTTTTTTGATAATAGTTTAATAATTCCAGTAAATAATTCTCCTATATTTAATAATTAACCACACAACAATTTGATACATGGTGTGGTAGGTAATAATGAAAGTTCTTGTTTTCATTTAACAGTTTCATTTTATTTCACAACAAACATCATATACCAAAAAATAATAAAATATGATCATATTTTCTTGATTATTTTGGAAAAAAATGTATACTTAATTTTTCACATATAAGAATTAATTTCACCTCAATCTAAGAGTCAATGTTGTAGATATGACTAAATGTCCATGTTTTCAGTTTAATATTGAAATTTTTGTATATAACGAACATAAACTATATAAAAATTATATAACATTATAATATTTTATTGATACTATATGTGAAAAATAGATTAATGATTTTAAATTTTCATTAATTTTTCATATATAAATCTTATAGAAGATGTGGATGTTATCAATTAATGTGTGTACTTTTATTTAAAAGACAAATTTTAGTTCACAATGCATGTCCCAATATAAAAAAATAAAAAATGTTCATATTTTCTTCATAATATAAAAAATAATATTTTTTTTATTTATAATAATTAATCTCTCATCAATATGACACATAATGTTGTTGGTTTGACTTAATGGTCATATTTTATATTTAAAGTGATATTTTAGTCCACAATTCATGTCATATATTCTATAATATGAAAAATCACCCATACCATGTTGATAATTTTTAGAAAATATTTGAATGATAAGTTTTTGTATTAAGTAACCTTATATCAACGTAACACCTGGTGTGATAAGTTTGATTGAAAGTGTATTTTTCTAATTGAAATTTACATTATAGTTTAAAAATATTATAGATAGTAAAATTTATAAAACAATGTTGAACTTTTTGATACAGTATAAAAAAGATCAAGGTTTAATTTTTGATGTGTATGAATTATGTCCATATCAATGTTACATATAATGTGGTTGGTATGAATGAAAGTGTATGTATTCATTTAAAAAAGGAAATTTATTTCAAAAAAATTGTCACATTCTCAAAACCATGAAGAACACTCAAATTATCTTGATAATTTATTTAAATGGATAGGTATTTGTTGGTGAAATGTAGGATGTAATATCCAATCAAAAGATGACTTGATATGTGTAAAATTCCTTGTTATTATATAGTCAAAAATTTCATATTTCTTAATATTTATGAATTAGATAGTAATATTACTTTAAAAGTGACACTATTTCTGATAGCGTACCCAAAACACAATAAATAGTTTCTCAGAAATTTTACATTTCACACCGAACTATGTTATATCAAAAAATAATATATTATTAATAATATTTTTTATGTTATAGATATTGAAAATCCATTAGAATGGTGAGAATAAATTATATTAACAAAATTATAAAAATATGGTTTACACATGTTTATATAAGTATTCATTGGTTACTATATTAATGAGGAAATTAAGTAACAACCAATTAAATTAAAATGATAAGTTTTTTAAAAAAAAAATTATTTTAATAGAAATTAATGAGTTTATAATATAATAAAATCTTTCTTGGTAGATTTTAATAATGAATTATATATGATATATATATATATATAATGTTTAAAATTCATCTTATATATTTTCGTGACATGATATAAGAACAAATTAAATTTTTCTGATAAAAGAATATATGTATAAAAAATGTTTTCCACCTTCTTAGGGAAGAACCAATTTAAAATATATTTTTTGACAATTTAATATGTCATATTTTAAAAAATAAACTTCTTATTTAGAAGTGGTTCATAATAATATAGTTGGGATAATGTATTGTTATTTTTCTGATATATATCTAATTTTAATTAATAGTGAAAAATAATGTATTCTAATTCAAAACTGCATTTTCATATTATTTAGGTAATTAGAAAGATTAGCATTTTAATTGGTTTTAAAGTTAAATTATATTTTTTATCATTTAATATAATTTTATTCATTGAATGTAACAATGCATTTAATTTAAATACAAACTTAAGTAAATATTTTGATGTTTTTTACTTTATAAAAACATATTTCCTCAGTCCACCTACATAGTTAACATTAAATAAATGTTATTCACTTTTTTGAATTGAATGTTCAAAAATATAAATAATTGGTCATAATTAGTAAAAAATTGATCTAATGGGATCAAAATAATTTTTGGTGAGTAGTAACATTATTATTTTACATACCATGGTTAATGGGTAAATTATGTAATTAAGGGTCAAAATAAAAATATTATAATACAAAACAACCCTAACACATGCTATAACCTTATTTTATGAGTTATTTATGACCAATTAAATACAAATTCCAAACGTTAACCATTGCAATCCACTTCGGTGTGATTAATACATTTATAACATTTAATTTAAAGTAAAGGAAAAAATATCATAATCATGTCTCATATTATTAAAACAATTTTAATATGTGGTCATATAAGTGATCAATAATACTATGAATATTCATTAAAAAGCTAAAAATATTAACTAAATGTTGTTTATTTATTTATAATTTTTTGGAATTAAATAATTAAATTAAATCATGACACAATGATGATGAAATATTAGATTTATTAAAGGAATAATCAAATAAATGTTATGATTAATATTAAAATAAAAATAATTTGAAATATTGTATCCTATACATGAATTTTTTAGGTTACTATAACATGTTATGGGATCATTAAATGTATTTTAGGATACTAATAATATTAAAATAAATATAGTTTGAAATATTTAATTTCATCCATAAATTATCAAGGTGACTATGACATATTCAGAGTTCAATAAATGTATTTTTTTGAAGTTATATCTGTTTTTATATTTTTGTTAAATTTATTAAAACTAATAGTTTAAAAATCAATATAATTGATTTTTTCATTAAAATAATAATTTATTAATTTTAGTAAAAATCATAGTAATAATTTTTAGGAAATTAATATAATGAAGTCCAAATTCTACTAAGTGTCTAAATATTTAAAATTGGACCCATATAAATAATATTTTACACGTCTTAATATTAAAAATTTTAATAAAATAATTAAAATTAAAAATTATAAATTTAGGGTAAACCGAAAAGATATGGTTTCAAATAAAATCAATCCATGTCTAGAAATAATTAGATGAGAGGATTTAGAACTATAATCATCTTATATTCTACATATCTCACATTGAAGTAATTTATTTTAAAAAATTAATTTATATTAATTTAATATTTTACGAGTTTTCAAGGGTGCCCCTCCCCTATCCCAGAAAACGTTAATGATTATTATCTAATACTAATAATTAATGAACCATTTTATTGGTCATGATATTTCAAAAACCCTTTTTAGAGTCTATCCACACTTTCTTTAGGGCTCAATTTAGTTAGAAAAACCTTCTTATAGTTGTTAAGGTGTTTTTTAAAGGAGATCAACTGAAGAAGAGGACTCATTTTTAAGTGTTTATATTTAATTTATTCATCCACTTCCATAAAATTTTCTTCACCAGAGAATAAATAATAACCCTGGTACCCATTATATACTCAGTTGTTATTATGTTAATACAATCACCTAAATCCATCTCCAATTTCATCAAATGTTAAGTTAACATTTCATTCCTATTTATGGCAGAGTACTGCCTCATGAACCAATATAGTTATTTTTTCATTTAAATCATTGATAACTAGTTATTATGATGGAATAACTGTTTATATATGGAATTAATTATATATTTATCATTTTAATTTAATAATATTTCAATTATATTTTTACCTTCCATGCACATAAAAAAAATAACGTTGTATGTGCGTACGTGTGAACATTCACCTCCACGAAGCGATGTGAATCTTTTTTATTCACTGCATCACTTCTAAAATTTATATAAATATATTTTAATGATTATATATTGATAATTCTAGAAAGATAAAATAATAATTTACTTTTTTCAATAATTATTAATGAAAAATGGAAACGTTAACAATGCTTACATATGACCAACAATCTCCATGATTATAATTTTGTTCATTTCTCATAAGCATAATTGATGGTTCGATTTAAAAAGTATGACTAATTTATAAAAGTGATAATTAAAACATGAATACTATTCTAGAGATTATGGAAATATGACCACATGGAAAATTTATATCATAATAATTTCATTTTCAACTCAAGTACCAAATATCGACAAAATGTATGATATGATCATAAAAAATATATAAATTTTATAACATGGTAATAATCAATAAATATGAATAGTAAAATTTAAAAATGTTATCAAGAAAGAATAAATTAACCTATGTTTATTATTCATGAATATAACGATTGTACATGATGGGTGACACTCAAGATAAGGGACTTTTTTAACTATCCTTTAATTTAAGCATATTTTAATGTTATACACCACATTAGTTTTATATGGTTTATAATTTAACCCTTTTAAATTTAATTTCAATCAATGGGGTTTTAATTGAATATTTTTCATTGAAGAATATTACTAAATAGAAAAGTTAATGTTTTCTAAAGTATACAGGGAAAATTACTTTCCCACCACCATGAAAATTATTTGATATTTTCATTCCTCTATATAAATTAATGTTTCTAAAAGGAAACTAAATATCGTATTCTTTTTTTCATGTATTTCAATATATAAAATGTTTTTGAGAAGGGATTTATTATGTCAATGTCTTGAAATGATATATTGTGATTTAAATGTGGAAATGTTGTTCTCTATTATGTACGTTATTGTATTAGGATTACGTGTATGGTTCTTGTGAATTTCTAATATATATGGTTGGATCTGTGATAAATTGAGGGTGGGTGAGCTCGTGATAGCTCTCCAATTTTTTGGGTAATTATTGGGAGTTAAATGATATGGTTTATTTTAATAGATTTATTGTATATCCTTTAACAATTTTTCAAAACGTAGCCATAAATTTTACTCCCTATATAGCTGTGAAAGATATAATGTAAGTATTATATGGATTCCATATGATACCTTAATATTTTTTGGTTGCTAAATTTTTTTAGGAATATTATGATTTTTTGAGGTATTGAATAGTGTTTGTTTTTAGGTGTAAAAATTATGATTTTTTGAAAATATTCCCAAGGGCTTAAAATATTCATGGTCTAACTGTTTCATTCCTTATTTTATATACCATACAAATATTTTTATGATCATCCCATGTTATTGAAATGTTTTACTTTGTTTATAAGGATGGCTAAATGAAATCAAGATGTCATGATGAATGTTATGAGTATTTTTATCCTTAAAAAAAGTCTTGTTATATTTTATAGAATTTCATTTTGTAAATAAAATGGATCATGAGTTAAAGTGACAACTTTATAATATTTTAGATGTTATGTAATAGATAGGGCGTAATTAACTAAAATTGTAAATCTAAAAACAACCTCAATGTAAATTCCTGATTTAAGTCCACATGAAGTAATCTTTTTTGATGGGGCCTTTTAATATAGCCAGTTTGACTGATTGTGAATTTTTTCAATTTAAATGGTACATTTTATTTCAAGACATAGATCACATACTCCAAACTAATAATATTCTCCCAATATAATTTATATAATTTATAAAAAAAATTTCTTTTTTTAAATTTAATAATTAATTTCACATAAATCTAAAAAATAATGTGTCTAGTGTGACTAAATGTTTATGTTTTCATTTAATGATGACATGTAAGTTAAAAAAAGAGATCACATAATCAAAAAATAAGAAGAATTGTTATTTTATTGACTCTTTATTATGTATATAGATAATAAAATTTAATCTCTTGGAATTAATATTTTATCAATTTAACACATATTGATGCTAGTATGATCAAAAGTGTATATTCTTAGTTTAAAAGTGTAATTTTATGGCCAAAAAATGATACATACACAAAATTATGAAAAAATATTTATATTGTCTCAAAACACTAGTAAAATATATATATAATTCAATTTTTATTTGTACCAATTAAACATGCAATAATATCTCACAATATGTGGATTATGTGACTGAAAGTGAATGTTTTCATTTAAAAGTGATAGTTTTGTTTTGTAATGTTAATCACATAATTATAAATGTGATTACATTATCTATTTTTATTTAATCTCTATTTAAAATATTTAAAATTTATTTATGAGTTGTAGAAATTAACTTAATATCAATTCGACACATGGTGTGGCATATATGACTAATAGTGATTGTTTTTATTTAAAATTTATAATTCAATGAAGTCTAATGCATACTCAAAATCATGAAATTGTGATTAAATTATTGTTAAAATTTAATTGAAGAATTGGTTATTTAATTGTGAAATGTATTTGTTAGGTATATTTAAATCTATCATATTTTGTTACCAGTGTATTTGAAATTCCATGTATTAAAATTATAATTTGAATTTTAGTTCAAAGCAAGTTACATAATATCAATATAGAGATACCATTTTTGGATTGGTATGATAATTTTTTTAAAAATCAATTAAATTTTTTTAACCAGTAATAATTATCCCCATATCAATTCAAAACATGGTGTGACCAAGATGAATGAAATTGTGTCTCACACACATAGTAAAATGTGATTTTATCGAAATTTTTCATCCCAATTCAATGTTAAAATCCCACAATTTAATTTTTAACATTTATAAACCTTTAGATTTTTGTGCCAAATGTATTTCTATAAGACTAACTATAATTGAGTCAAAATTTATGTTTTTAATATTTTTTCATCTTATATTTATTTTGGATGTTCATTTTGGGAAATACATATTTTCAATGTAGACATGTGAGTTTTTGAAAAAAAAAATTGAATTTGTTTTAAAATAATGAATTTTCAATAGTGAAACTTCAATTTGGAATTTAAATGTTTTAAATGATTAAATAGAGTGAATTATGTTTTGTTAAATATAGATTAATTTTAAATGATTAAATGTCGCATTGAATTTAAAATTCATGAACGTTAAATTCATTTTATTAAATTATCATAAATAATTAATAATTTAATTAAATTTATCTATATTTTCCTTTAATCATTTACTAATTATTTTTCCTTTTTGATTAATTTCATAGATATCTGAGCTCATGGACAATACATATTTCATTTTACTATCCTATGATATTCTGTAGTCAAAATAGAAAACCACTCAAGCTATTGTGCTTCAAATATGTGGTCGATCAAGCAACCATGACCCTCTAAATCAAGAAACCTAAACCAACCATTACACCCTAATTTTTACCACAAGAATACCACAACGAACTAAAATACAATAAGAAATCAACCAAAGGACAAAAATCTAATTAATGGGAAGGTTACAACTCAACTAACCACAATATTTTTAATAATAAATGTTTCTCTCTAAAAGATACCATTAGAATGAACTTCAACATTCAACTATCCTGCCCTTACATAAGAGTTAATGTGGTCAAATATTAAATTTCATATATGTATGTGGTTATCACACACTCTATTATACCATGTTGACCATCATGACATACAGAACCAAGACTTGACCAAGCCTTATTAAAGATGACATCCATCAATGTCTGACCAAAGGATTGATGAGCTAGAATGATTAACACAATGAGTAGAAATTTTTATTATAAATTCTATAAGAAGATGAATATGACCATTGATTCGAGACATCCTTACATTTTAGTTCCCCAATCATGGCATGTTGATGATTAATGTGTGTATTCAATGTTTAATTGATTAATAAAACGGTGCTTGATACCTTTTCAATGAAAGAGGTGGTCCTTCGATCACCCTAATGAATTAGGTTAATGATTAAAGACATACAAAATATATGTGAAAAAACTAATGTCTATGAATAGTGAAATTTATAAAAGATTGACATATTTTTACAACCCTTAAAGGTAATTGATCTATAAAATGTAGAATTCCTAATCTTCACACCTCTAATGTCTGAAGTTAACATATATGAATAGGATACATCCAACAGTAATCTATAATGCCTTACAGTATCCCCTACTAGAACCCTTGTACTAACATCTTTATCCATTCACAAATATTAAAGGGATAATCAATTTATACTAGTTTATACGCTAGAGTTCATAATTAAATACATAGTTACATGAATACATATTCAAACATCTTCCCCATTGCAACCATCTTTTCATTTTAACTCTATGTTGTATATGATGTAATCTTCCAAATATTCAAATAAATGTCAGATAGTAGGGTTGTTCATCTATAAGACAACCATTATAACCCAAATCTATCTAGCCACCCTATTAAAGTCTAACCACATTAAAATGGCTTGTTCCATGGAAAACAAAAATTCAGATATATATTTCATATTTGTGATTTCCTGAATATTAATGAAAATATCTAATGTACCATATCACATGGTTCCCTTATAGCCTTAATACATTGAACATCATATCCATATGAATGAATCCATATAATTCCATCCAAATCCTTTGCTCACTCATGTCAATGATAGATTAAACATGTGAAAAATTTCTATATAAGTCTTCAAACAAGAATTATTGTATCACTCATCTTCCATTTCACTAAAAACTAGTGAATTAAATTTTCTATAATAGTTCTATAAGGCATACGAAATTCAACCATTGGAAGGGATTTATTCAATATAAATATTCAAGTGATTTTGACAATGAGAATTCTAAAATTGTAAGTTTTATATTTTTGTGAAAATAAATGGATAAGATATTATTTATATAAGATGAGATATCTTTTAGAAATAATGGATTCATTCGAGATTGAAAAATCAATCTTTGTTAATCACAAGAATGATTATTCAGTGAATAATGATAAACTATAATCATTCTTCTATAAATGTGGAACTATTCATTGATTATAATTGGTTTATTCCATGATTTATTGAATTATATAATCTATTGTTTCATTCATACTTTAAATTCCTCAATAATGACTTATACGATTCCACACTAGGCCCATAGTGGATAGGTGAAGGTATCCCCTAAAACCCTTGTAAATGAATTTAATGTTTAATTAATTATTATATTATTTCCATTTTATGGTAATAATTTTACTATTGTAATATATAAGACATTCCAATGTTTTTAGAATAATAAACTCATATTCCCTCATTTCCAATTTCCAAAATCAAGATACATATATTGTTTTCATTTCCTATAATTTTGTATTGTGAGATGAATTAGGGATGATCCGAAATATCAAATAACTGTTCTATGCTTTGTCCAAGTTTAGTTTCCATTATATTCCAATTTATAAAATAAAATCACAAGGATGGTGTGATCAATTAACAATTAATATTATTATAGAGATAAAATGAGAGGAAAATTAGAGTTATGATTTAATAGTTAAAGTGAGGGTTTGATCCATGTTATAAATTTCTTCTAAAACTGATTTCATACTCTATTAAGACACAATCACATAATAAACCCATTAAAATATATAAAAAACACTAATAACTCTATCCTCTCTCAATAAAACCCAATTTCCCTACCAATTCATTTATTTGGGGTCAAAATATTGTTTCTGGAATTCTGCTAAATATACCTCTCACCAAAATTTCACTATATCAATAAAAGCCAATGTTTAGTTTTTAGGTGTATATAAATTAGTTTATAAAATGAAAATATCTATTTCATATCAAATATCTGGTTTTGTTATATATTTTGAATGAAAAATACTAAAAAAATTAGTAATTGGAGGAACATTGAATATGTAGAGAGGAATTATGTTAAAAATACATTTTCTAAATCTCCCTCATTATCTATATATTCCATTAAAAACGTTTTATGATGTGATATCATGGATGAAAATAAGTCAATAATGAATATAATGTTGATAGAAATTTATTGATCCAATTTCAACAATGATAATCAGTTTCAATTACCAATTAATCAATAATATTGTGAGATTATAACTAGAATGAGTAATTTACTACCTAAATTTCATGATTTTTCAAAATAAAAACTATATATTTTTTTAGTATTTAGTGATTTCTATTATAACTTTAGACCTATAAGAGTCACCAATGATAAAATTAGTATGAATGATTTCACCTTATCCCAATAGTTATAAAGAAGATGTTTGTATAAATCATCTCTGCTAAATAATTAATCAACTAGTATTATATTTCTTGGTTTTAAATATATAGACAACTTATTTCATTGAGAAGATAAAACTGAAGAAAGTTAACTATATTATGAATAATTATTCTGGAGAAACCATATATAAATTTTAGGAGATATTCAAGAAGCTGACAACCATCTTACCCAAAATACCTATTGATTACTATCATTTCTTAGTATTATTTTAATAAGTGATGATAGAAAATTAATGAATCCTAGTAGATTATTCATATGGAGGAAAACTAATTGAAAAATATTTTATTGAAAATAGAGAATTGGTTGTGAGGATCACCCAAAATTTCCTTTAATTTAGTACAAGAACAACATAAGTGTAAACGAGGTGAAAAGTTCCTACTCTCTAGTAAAATAAAATTAAATTTAGTATTTGATATATATTTTAATAAAGTTATCTCTGAAGAAGATATTAGAAGAAAATTCAACTACACCACCTTTGTTATTCTATCTTTATCACAGATTGGAGAAAAACACTGATTGTTTATCACAATTCCAAGAAAGATTTGGTGCACTGTATGTATAAGGCGCCAGCCTTAAACCTTACTTAATCTTGAGTTATTACAAGATTGCACATTGAAGATCTTTTCGGGTTTAGTGTTTTAGAGAATTAGATCATAAAACTTGCATTACATTCCACATATAAACAATGTGGTTACATAATGATATTATTCTTCCTTCCCATCAATGGAAACATATTTAAAATTAAACATGGATTCTTTCTTGACACTTCCTTGACATGATCATCATATCATGTACCTTTCCCTTGACCTGTGAAAAACATTTCAAAAAAATTTGGGATGAGCATAAAAAGCTCAGTATGGGTTATAAAAATATGGAAAGGAAACATGAGTTCATATATACATAAGAATGAAATCATACTTTACCCATAAATCATAGGAACTTTAACATAAAATCATGAATAAATCATAGAAATCATAAGACATAAAGGTAACTTGAGGCATTCATAACATTCTTACATAGGGAGTAACCCTCTTGGTTACGTTTGGAATACCCATCACAGTATATTCCCTAAAATCTCTTCGTAGAGACCTTAATGTTTCACTCCTTCGTGTTACCCAATTCATTGGAGAGCTATATCAGGCTCACCTACCCTTAGTTTATCACGGAACCACCCGTCTTAATAATAATGCCCAAGAACCACAACATAATCGTATCACATAAAACATGCATAAAGGAAACATAACATTTCCACCTTTCAATCACAAGATATCAATACAACACATTGATATAAAAACATTATGAAAACCACTTTCAATACCAAAATAAAATATAAGTAAAACATGGTATTTATTTTTCTTTTAAAAAGAAGGTAAGGCTTGTAGAGGAAGCTGAAACTCAAATAACGGTCATGACGGCGGAGAAGTCGTTGTTGCCGCATACGTACGACAAAAACATTCCTTTTTTTCATTTTGTAAAACGCTTCGTATAAAAATGATTCCTTTTGGATAAACGTAAACTTCAAAGGAGCTTATAAACCGTATAAAAGAAGGTTGTGTATAAAACAAAATATGCCTCAATGAAAGGAGATTGAGACGAAGTCTCATACCTCGGGTCCGACTTGACTCGATCGTTCTTTAACATCCTGAATAATAAACTTCAGTTAATTTATACTTAATTAAGAACCTTTTTAAAGATCATTCTTCCTTTTATATCACTTATTTCCATGTTATAAACATTATGTAACCATTTAAGTTAATAATGTTTTTTTTTCAATATTTGGTTTTTAAGTCGAAAGTGGACTTCTTACAATTACATGTTGTTCGTGTGGTCAAAGGTTATTTATATCCAGAATGAAATTCCTGATATGGATATCATATATATTATATATATCAAGAATATACATGTATTTATAATATTACATAATCATTTAGAGGTAAGAAATGAAATGCACCGTTCATGGAGATGGTAAGCCGTATGTACGCATGAATGCTACTTCCATTTCTTTGTCATATTAATGGAATTAAAACTAAATGAGAGGTATGTATATTTTAATTCCAGAATTATATTCATCATTTAGATATATCATTCATTATATATATCCATTATATACATGTACTTTTAATAGTACATTACATTTGGGGATAAGAAATGAAATGCACCGTTCATGGAGATGGTAAGCCGTACGTACGCATTAACGCTACTTTCATTTCATTGTCATATTAATGGAATTAAAACTAAATGAGAGGTATGTATATTTTAGTTCCAGAATTATATTCAACATTTAGATATATCATTCATTATATATATATCCATAATATACATGTACTTTTAATAGTACATTACATTTGGGGATAAGAAATGAAATGCACCGTTCATGGAGACGGTAAGCCGTACGTACGCATGAACGCTACATTCATTTATATCTCATACTTTAATTGAAAGAAATAATAATTATATAGAGGTTTATTATAATTCCAGTATAACATCATATATAATAACTTTAAATCCATCCTTTAGACGTCCCACATATGGCATTAACGAATCACATTACTTTGAGGGGGCGGTAGTCCGCACTTCCTTAAATGAATATATCGTGTTTACCCATAATGGAAACCATAAAGTTATGCCCAAAATGAAAAATAGAGAAGATTAAAGAAAAAATAAACATATTATATATCATATATAAAAATAGTGACATCATAATGCCCACCTTTGATGGTGTTAAATGAGTATTGAACAATCATCGTTTTGGGAGGCAGAATTTCGCCATCCACGGAAACCGTATGTTCTTTAACCATTTGATGTAGTTGTATGAGAGTGTAGCTCGAATACATCTTATAACAACATCCTAGTATATTTATGATACTGGTTTTGTTACAGAAGAAGTAAATAAAAAGAGTTTAGAGGGTTGGAGAAGCAAAATAAAACAAATGATCAAGAGAGATTGAATTACCTTTAAAAGAGTAACTCCTTTTGATTTGAGCCTAAAGGCTTCCTTTGAAAGGATTATTCCCAAAGAGAATCCTCTAGGATGAGGAGAGGGATGTGGAGAGAGTAAATAGGCAGGGGTTGGCTGAGCCAAAGGCTTGAGGAGTGTGTGAAATGAGGTAGAGTTGGGGGCCTTTTATAAGAGGAGAGGAGGGGCACTTTTGGAAAGTAAAGAAATATAACTTTATTTGAAAATGTGTTTCGGTTTTAAAAGGACCCACATTGATATAATTCGTGGATTATCTTATAAGGGTTCGAAATCCACTCATCCAATTGGTTTTGGACATGTGTAGTTCATATATTTTTCATTATCATTCCATTTTATTTAAATCGTCAAATAATGATGTCATCGCTGCATCATTATTATGTCATAAATAATTTAATTTATTTAATGTCTAAAAATTATAAAAAAAATACTATGATGTAGGAAATCTTTATATCTTTCCAATCACTATTTATAATCAAAATTAGGATCTTTATATCCCCTTGTAAAAATTGTTTTCGTAAAACATATTATGTTTGTGTCATTTTTACTTTTAACATTTAATAAAAAGTTATTTATGTCATTTCCCAACCAAAGTGTCTCCATGGGGTCCCCAAGTTGACCCATGGCTTGTATTGGTCGGCCATGACACATCCAATGAGGGTAGGACATGTGTCAAGCTCATTTTATTTTATTAAAACATTATTTTTACCTTAACCTACACCAATTACCACTAATCGCGATTAAAAACTTAATAAGTTACTATTCACTAAAAAATTATTTTTATCTCATTGAACCACATTTTACTTCTTAATGACAACCATGTATGTCGGATTTTTGAAATTCAAAACACAATAATGGCAAACTTTCATTTAAACGGAAAATCAGTCTTTATAAGTACCACTTAGTGGTTTCACTATTCATCAAAAATTGATGTTTTTCAGAAAATTACCAAAAATTCACCCTAAGCTATATTTGATATTACGAATTCAAAAATGAATTCTATTTTACAAAATTCAAAACATATAAGTCACATTAATTAATTTAATAATTAATTCCCGATGTCAGATAAAATAGCGTGTTTTTATGAAACAATAAGTATCAAAAGATTGACACTAGTTTAAGTCCGATTTCAAAGTGAAATTAATTCCAACGACCACTATTGGATTTAATGGTAAAAATATTTTCTAATTTCACTTTAAAAACAATTCAAAAGATAATCTAATCATATAAATAAATTAGATTAAAATGAGGTTTTGAATTAAAATAAAACATTTTACACTACTCATTAAAAAAATGAACATTATCAGAAAGGTACCAAATATTTACACAAAGTAAATTTTTATGTCCCAATTCTATAGAAGAGTTATATTTGGTCCAATAGAATTTATAAGATTGATCAAAACTATATTTAATGACGGTTCTCCGTCAAAAGGTGATAAGTGGACCTTTCGTGAAAATTAGGGTATAAATGCCTAAAATTGAACTCTATCCGTATTTTAAGCCTTTATCTTTAATTGGGTAAATGTAAAAACATTTAACAACATATATAATCATATTTTAGTTATTTCTATCCATTCCCTCCAGTCCAATGGCTACTTGTTAACTAACATTTAAAATAATATTATTTTATTACTTGTGTGCAACGTAAGTTTTCAAAGAAACTCATCATTGCGTACTGAGTACGCTATCGAATGTAGAAACCCCTTTTTAATTAAAATTAATATTTAATTCGTAAATATTAATAAATATGAAAATTCTTTATTCTTTAATTACTTGGGATGTAACATCCTTCCCCCCTTTTGGGAATTGCATCCTCGCAATTTTATTCACTTATCAAAATAAATGGGGGTATTTATCCCTCATAGCATTTTCAGATTCCCACGTTGCCTCTTCAATCACATGGTTTTTCCACAAAACCATTACCCGATGAATCACCTTATTCTGTAACACCTGCTCTCTGTGGTCAAGAATCTGGACTGGTTGTTCTTAACAAGATAGGTTCTCCTCCAGCTGAACTACCTCTGGACTCAAAACATGAGATGGATCTGGCATATATTTCCTCAACATTGAAACATGAAAAACATTGTCTACCTAAGATAAACCCGGTGGTAAAGCCACTCAGTAAGAAACTGATCCAACTTTCTCCAGAATTTCATATGGTCCAATGAACCTTGGACTCAGCTTTCATTTCTTACCAAATCTCATCACACTTTTCCATGGATAAACCTTGAGAAAAACATGATCACTTACCTCGAAAGATAGATCCTTCCTCTGGTTATCTGCATAACTCTTCTGCCTACTCTAAGTTGTTCTCATGTGCTTCTGAATCAACTGAACTTTTTCTGCCATCTCTTCTACCAATTCTGGTCCCATCAGCTTCCTTTCACCCACTTCATTCCAAAATGCTGGAGTTCGACACCGCTTCCCATATAATGCCTCAAATGGTGCCATCTGTATACTGGAATGAAAACTGTTATTATAAGAAAACTCAACCAAAGAAAGATGTTAGTCCCAAATTCTCTGATAATCCATCGAACAAGCTCATAGCATATCCTCCAAGGTCTGAATTGTTCGTTCTGACTGCCCATCTGATTGAGGATGAAAACCTGTACTAAAATTTAATTCAGTACACAACGACTTCTGATGGCCTTTCCAAAAGATAGATGTGAACCTGGGATCACGATCAGATACAATGGAGAGAGGAACTCCATGTTACCTGACTATCTCTTTAAGATACAAACGGGAAAGTTGATCTAGGGAAAAGTATCTCGTATAGCAAGGAAATGAGCAGATTTAGTCAAGCGATCAACAATAACCCAGATTGCATTATTACCTCGAGACGTCCTCGGTAATCCCACAACAAAGTCCATGGATATGTTTTCCCATTTCCACTCTGGCACTGGTAAAGGCTGAAGAATCCCTTTCGGTAACTGACACTCTGCTTTAACCTACTGACAAGTCAGACACTTCACAGTAAAATCAGAAATATCTCTTTTCATTCCATCCCACCAGTAATACTCCCGCAGATCTCTGTACATCTTAGTACTGCCAGGATGAACTGAAAACGGGGAACTATGAGCCTCACATAACAACTCATTCTTCAACTGTGAATCACAAGTCACACATAACCTCTTCCCAAACCTCAAAAGACAATCATTATCAATGTTGAATTCTGGCAACTTACCTTTCTGAACCAGCTCTACCTTTTACTTCAACTCACTGTCTCACTTATGTGCTTGCTTGATTCTGTCTAATAGAGAAGATTTCCCTAATACCTGAAACAAAACAGAAGAACATCCTATACCGACAACTTCTATGCCAAAGTTCATCAAATCTTTAACCAAAGGATCACGTTCCAAACACAGCATTTCTAATGAAGCATTACTTTTTCGACTCAAAGCATCAGCCACTTTATTTGCTTTTCCCAGATGGTAATGAATTATACAATCATAATCCTTTATTAATTCCATCCATATACTCTGTCTCATGTTCAATTCTTTCTGAGTGAATATATACTTTAAACTTTTTTGATCAGTATATATTTCACACTTTACTCTATACAAATGATGCCTCCAAATTTTTAAAGCAAAGACAACAGCAGCTAATTCCAAATCATGTGTAGGGTAATTTACCTCATGAGTTTTCAACTGTCGTGAAGAATAAACAATTACCTAATCATTCTGCATAAGGACATAGCCAAGTCCCTTCAATGGAGCATCACTGTATATAACAAACTCACCATTCCTGGATGGAAGTGCCAAAACTGGAGCATTCACCAATCTTCTCTTCAACTCCTGAAGACAATCATGACATTCTTCTGCCCATATGAACTTAACACCCTTACGAGTTAGCTTAGTCATTGGACTAGATAACCGTGAAAAATTTTCAACAAACCTTCGGTAGTAACCTTACAAACATAGAAAACTACGGATCTTGGTTACATTTGTGGGTCTTGGCCATTCTTCAACAACTTTTGTTTTAGTAGGATCAACAGTTGTGCCATCTTTTGAAACAATGTGACCTAGGAAAGAAATTTGTTACAACCAAAAATCACACTTGAGGCATTTTCCATACAGTTTATTTTCTTTTAAGGTTTGCAAGATAACCCTTAAATGTATTTCATGCTCCTCTTTACTTTTATAAAACACCAAAATATCATCAATAAAAAAACCCAACATTTTTCACCTAAGTCAATTGAGCCATCACTGCAACAAATTGTTTAGTTCTGATTCTGACCATCTCAGGATACTGATTTGAATGGTCATTTCCCTCTGTATTCCTTCCCAGAAAAGCTGCTCTGTTTCTTCTATGGAAAACCATTCTTATCACAGAAATACCTTAGGTGAAGCAACATGGTAATCCATAAATGCTATATCATTTCAATCATATTATAATTTAACACTTTTCTAACTCCTAAAGTTGTCTAAACCGACCTCTGATACCAACTATAAGGCCCCGGCCTTAAACCTTACTTAATATTGAATTAAATGAATAATTCACGTTGAGGATCTTTTCAGGTTTAGAGTTTTAGAGAATTAGAACATAACTATTACATCTCATAAGATTACAAAGTAGTCACTTCTACTAAGTTTCCATAATAAAAAAACTCTTAAAAGAAACATGTCTAGTTCCACGTTTTATATAGCATGAAATTCCCTTGATCCCATCCTAGACCTTATTCCACATTAAGTCCTATGAAAAACATTTCAAAAAAACTTGAGGTGAGCATAAAAAGCTCAGTAAGGGATACAGAAAGAATGAAAACTGTTAGTTTTTCAAACATCAAATAAACCATATATACTCTATCAAAGTAATACCTTCACCTTCATGAAGTAGTAAAAACTCTTCACTGAATAAAGTATCATTACTTACCTTTTTGTAAGAAAAGGATTACCATAAAATCCATAAAAAGAACACATAACAAATATAAAGGTAACTTGGGACATAAACATACTTAAGTGGAATAACCATGTGGTCGACTTCCACACATATCACTTAATGGAATAGCCATATGGCCAATTTACATACATACTTAATGGAATAGCCATACGGATGACTTTCATACCCAATGCATTGGAGGTTATAATGTAACCACCCGTCCTGGTATTCACGGCACCACCCGTCATATGGTTTATAACGTAACCACCCGTTAAAATGTCCAAGTACCAGTATAAAATCATAAAACATAAAACCAATATAAAGGAATGATAACATTTCCACATTTCAATCAAAATAGATCATAAATATATTGACATAATAGAATCCTTTTTCAAAACCATTTTCAATACCAAAATACATAAAAGAGTATCTGGTATTTATTTTATTCTAAAAACATTACGGCTTGTTGAGAAAGCCAAAGACCAAATAATACTTGCGGCGGTGGAAAAGGTCGTTGTCGCCGAGTACGTTAAAAGAAACATTCCTTTGATACCAACTATAAGGCCCCATCCTTAAACCTTACTTAATATTTAGTTATTATAGGATTACACATTGAGGATCTTTTCAGGTTTATAGTTTTAGAGAATTAGATCATAAAATATGCATTACATTCCACATATAAACAATGTGGTTACATAAAGATATTATTCTTCATTCCCATCAATGGAAACATATTTAAAATAAAACATGGATTTTGTCTTGACACTTCCTTGACACTATCATCATATCATGTACCTTTCCCTTGACCTGTGAAAAACATTTCAAAAAAACTTGGGATGAGCATAAAAAGCTCAGTATGGGTTATAAAAACATAGAAAGGAAACATGAGTTCATATATACATAAGAATGAAATCATACTTTACCCATAAATATAGGCACTTTAACATAAAATCATGAATAAATCATAGAAATCATAATACATAAAGGTAACTTGAGGCATTCATAACATTCTTACGTAGGGAGTAACCCTCTTGGTTACGTTTGGAATACCCATCACAGTATATTCCCTAAAATATCTTCGGTGAAACCTTAGCGTTTCACTCCTTCGCATTACCCAATGCATTGGAGAGCTATATCGGGTTCACCCGCCCTTAGTTTATCACGGAACCACCCGTCTTTATAATAATTCCCAAGAACCACAACATAATCGTATTACATAAAACATGCATAAAGGAAACATAACATTTCCACCTTTCAATCACAAGATATCAATACAAAACATTGATATAAAAACATTATGATAACCACGTTCAATACCAAAATAAAATAAAAGTAAAACATGGTATTTATTTTTCTTTTAAAAAGAAGGAATGGCTTGTAGAGGAAGCTGAAACTCAAATAATGGTCACGATGGCGGAGAAGTCGTTGTCGCCGCATACGTACGACAAAAACATTCCCTTTTATCGTTTAGTAAAACGCTTCGTATAAAAAAGATTCCTTTTGGATAAACGTAAAAGTAAAAGGGTTTTATACTCCATATAAAATAAGGTTGTGTATAAAACAAAATATGCCTCAATGAAAGGAGATTGAGACGAAGTCCCATACCTCGGGTCCGACTTGACTCGATCGTTCTTTAACGTCCTGAATAATAAACTTGAGTTAATTTATACTTGATTAAGAATCTTTTTAAAGTTCCTTATTCCTTTTATATCACTTATTTCCATGTTATAAACATTATGTAACCATTTAAGTTAATAATGTGTGTTTTTTCAATATTTGGTTCTTAAGTCGAAAGTGGACTTCTTACAATTACATGTTGTTCGTGTGGTCAAAGGTTCTTTATATCCAGAATTACATTCCTGATTTGGATATCATATATATTATATATATCCAGAATATACATGTATTTATAATATTACATAATCATTTATAGGTAAGAAATGGAATGCACCGTTCATGGAGACGGTAAGCCGTACGTACGCATGAACGCTACTTTCATTTCTTTGTCATATTAATGGAATTAAAAATAAATGAGAGGTATGTATATTTTAATTCCAGAATTATATTCATCATTTAGATATATCATTCATTATATATATCCATTATATACTTCTACTTTTAATAGTACATTACATTTGGGGATAAGAAATGAAATGCACCGTTCATGGAGACGGTAAGCCGTACGTACGCATGAACGCTACTTTCATTTCTTTGTCATATTATTGGAATTAAAACTAAATGAGAGGTATGTATATTTTAATTCTAGAATTATATTCATCATTTAGAATAATATTATTTTATTACTTGTGTGCAACGTATGTTTTCAAAGAAACTCATCGTTGTGTACCGAGTACGCTATCGAACGTAGAAACCCCTTTTTAATTAAAATTAATATTTAATTCGTAAATATTAATAAATATGAAAATTCTTTATTCTTTAATTACCTGGGATGTTACAGTATGAAAGACCATATATATAGTAACAGGTAAGAAATATAGGATTATGAGAGTATTATAATTATAAGAATGGGTACAGTAAGAAAAAATAGATGATTTCAACATTATACAGATTTTTTCAACCATATTTATAGTCAAAAAGATTATAAGAGTAATCCCTCATCCCTCTACTAACAACTAACATGTAAATGCTCAAAAACTATCCATGCAGGACTTCTTGAAATATATTGTAGAGTCCCCACCATATAGAACACTACTCATAGAAGTCATGGATTGATAATTAATGTGTTATAAATATTTTCCAATGATATCATAACTATCATGAATAATTAAAAAATCATGGTTTAGGTAAACACTATTTTAAGTCAATTTCAAACCTTAAAGGGAATATTAATTTTTTTATAGTAATGAGTGATAAAGAGATGTTGAATAATGAAAATGAGACATATAAATATTAATATAGAAGTGGAAAACAAATTGACCCATACGAACCCCTCCTAGAGAAGAAATGTGTTGAAGAATCACCAATGGAAACACCCACAATAAACAAGGAAAAAGAAAAAAGATAATGTGGAAGACTAAAATCCACCTAAACCAGCCTTACCTACATGGATAAAATCATGCATGATAACAAATTATGAAACACTAAAATAAGATATTTTGGACATGTTAAAAAGTGTATATATCAATTCCATCTTTTTGAATCCATCCATTAATTCATAATGTATACAAAATTTAGAAAATACATATGCACCAGGAAGAGAGGATTGAAAGAAGATGAAAAGTTAAACTACGATATATATTTGTCTATATTTTTTATCCAATAAATAACTATGAAATAACTAGATAATATATCAATCACTTTCTCCTTCACTATTGGTGGAATGAATTTTTCAAATTCACTATGTGATATTGGACTAATGAGTAATGAAATCCCTTCCTCTTTTGATTAATACTTATAGATAAGAGATTCAGAATCCACCGAAGTGGTTTTATAACTTGATAACATATCCTCTTACTACTCATTTAGTGTTTTTTGAATTTATTCAAATAAGTATAAAAGGATTTTGTATTCTACTGTCTTCTATATTTTTTACATGAAGGAAGATATTGGTATTGTTCACTCCTTTATCATATTAGGTTGTCCATTTTTTATGAATAAAAGAAGATTAATGAAAAGTCAAATTCAATAAATTTGTAGAGTAATTAATGAATTCTTACATTCTAAATTCAATGAAAAGAATCTATTTGGAGGGAATTATTTATACAATAAACCAATTTTAATTTCCGTATTTCTTTGAATGAAAATATTATGATATTTAATGACATAATTTGACTATGGGAAGATCTAGTAATTCTTGATTTCATTTAAGAGCATATATTTTAAAATTAATTCTATATTTAATCTATATTATGTTTTGTTTAGTTTAATTATTGTGGTTATTTTTTGATGATTTACTCAAAAAATTCACAAAAATATCTTATTTACATTTTCAAGTTTCTAATATAGAGAACCCTAAATAGAGAACATCATTATGAAACCCAGTGAATTGGAATTGGTGTTTTTTACACGCAACCTAAATTATTATTTATTGAAATAAAAGATAAAAATTAACTAATAAAAATAAAAAATGTAAAACCAAATTAATAACACCCACTACAGATCAATATAAATCAAAACAGTATAGAAATGTGTTGGACACATGGATATATCCATGGGATTATCCCCTAAACCTATATGTATATATATTATTTTTCTTGAAATTGAATCAAACTCTATTAGGAATCACTAATACATGCACAATCTGACCCTCTATGAAGTAATAAAAAAGTATGTAGAATGAATTTTCAAAAGTGGTATCATATACCCAATCTCATAATCCCCAAAGGTGACTCAAATTTGAAAATTTTCAAATGGCTACATGATACAAAATTGGACAAAATGAAGATAGTGGGTTGATGACAATAATATTTTAGAATAGATATAGTGTTTTCGTCAATGAATAAAAATTGACCATTATCACGTAGAATTACCACTTTTTTATTCAATTTGTATACCAAATTTTAAAGAGACTATTATTGGAGGGACATTAAATTTTCCTTGATAGATTTTATAAGTACTATCCTATTCAGATAGCACCATAGAGCCTAGAAAAAAAAAATTCACATCCCATTTTGTATTTTTGTTATTAGTGGATTCCCTTTGAGATTTTCAATACCCCATACACATTTCCTCAATGCATGGAGAGAATTTTATTGGAATTGTTTGTGATCTACTTGGAGGTATTACATGATTAATTTAATATGTATATGAAAAATTTTTAGACAAATATTAAATGTATTAAAAATTATATAAAAAATTTAGTTAATAAGTATTTGGTTGTAAAAGATATGAAATTTCAATTCATTTTATATAACAGAATCATTTTGTGCGACATAATTTTTATTGAAGGTATTCAATTTAATAAATCCAAAATTTATCTTATTTCTTCACTACCTTACACCAAAAATATGTGATACATTAGATTTTTTTTATATCATGCTAAATTTTATAGAATATTTATTAAGGAAATAAGAACAAATTCTTTTACCTAACTAATCTAATACATAATCATTCTATAATTGTATTTGAGGAATTATATAAGATAAATCATGGTAATTTAAAAGAAAGCTTCATCCCAACCCCCATAATATTACAACCTAGATGGAATTAAACCATTAACATGATTTTTTCTGTTTTAAACAAATTAATTAGAGCTATTATTTCAAAAAATAATTATGGAATCCCAAATGTGATATCCAAAACTTCTCGATATATAGACACAACCAAAATAAATTACAACACATTGGAGAACTTTTTAAAAAACTGTTTATTTCTCTAGAATATTTCTAATGTTACATTTATGTATATAAATTAACAATCGATTATATATATAAAAAACGCTTTTATTTAGTGAATAAATATGAAGAAAATTAATTTCAAATTACTTGTATGTTTCTTTTACAAGGAATAAAATTGGAGATAAAGGAGATAGAGGTCATGGAAAATATTTCACAGACATCTTGAGTATATTTCTGGAATACTGAGGTAAAACCACCCAATGAGAAGAATATAGATGATTAATTCTCTTATAGGAAGCTTTTAAAATTCACCTATGTACCATGGTATGGTTTTATTGTGAAATCAAACTCTCTCCCTTTTTTAATAAATATTGAAATATTAAAATGAAATTTGGCTCAATGTATTATTTTTATGGGGAACATAACCTATATATAATTTGTAATGAACAAGTAATATGGTGTTGTATATATGAGGAAGATTTTACAGTTCTGAATATATATTGTCATACATTTTCATGTGGAGGGAATTGGAATTCTATATAATGGTTTGGAAGGTGTTAAAAGACATTTTATTTTGTAATTCAATATTCCAAGCGTAAAATATTTTTAAAGGGCACCACAAATATCATAATATTTGTTGAATGTAAATAAAATAGTAAATTATCAATGAATAATTAATTTGTTATGTTGTATTTGATCTCTGGGAGTTAGAATTCATGTTTTTATTTCTGATCTCATTTGATTTATCTTACATCTTTTTAGTAGTGTGGTTTAATTCTATTTGAATTGAAGTAAAATCAGGAAAATTATATGATTATAAATTCATAATTTAATTTATTGAAGAAATTATTCATATATTTGTAGTACCATGTGAAATATTCAGTAAACAGAGAACACACTTTAACATGAAGATCATGATGGCATAGATGAAATGATATAGACTGCAAAATAAGACCCCAAACATATAACACCAAGAGAAAAATGTGATTGAAAATGTGTGCAATAAATAAATTAAGTGGATTATAGAGATGATAGTACAACCATATGGAATTATAATTATAAGAGACCGTAATATACATTATTGTCATATAAAAATGTTTATAAAACCTCAATATATATTTCCACTTATATATTGGTATATTGAAACCAGAATCATTTTCTTGTTAATATGTATCATAAATACTATTATGATATAAAGATAGTTAAATACGATATTGGAAAATCTAGAGAATGGAAGATATTATAGATGATCAAAGTGGGGTAACTGATAATATAATCTTATGAAAACTTACAAATAAACAATGATAATTCCAAATCATTCTTTGAAATACATAGTTATAAAATAATAGTTTTTGTTAGAGACAAAGTGATACTATTGTATCTAGGAATAATGTTCATGGATGTTAATAATAATTTCAACTGTAAAGGGATGTGTAACTCTGGATCTAAATAAATTTTTTTATTTTTTTATTTCGTGATTATCGTTATCTTTTAATTTAAATAAAATAAAAAAAATATGATTTCAATCGGGTTTTAGGGATATTTTCCTAGTTTATATTTTCATTTATATTTAAGTAATTTCTATAGACATGATCAAATGATATGAATTCTATCCTTCATAGGATAAATGTAATGCTTGAATGAAAGGAGTTCAGTGATCCTGAAATTTCAAGAGATACTGTTTTACTGAGTGACATTTCACAAAATTTTAATGAAAATAATCTTTTATAACTATGAAATGGTTTTGGAGGGAATTTATATTTGGTGAATTGAAATTATAATATGATCACACTATAATATAAAACATTAATCAAAGTAACTTTTCCTATATGAAAAATAATACTATAGGGAGTGAAATTTGAAAAAATTAATTTATTATCTTTGAACCTATTGTAAAAAATATAATTGGGCTCCAAATATTTTGATTTGAGACATTATAAACAAGTTATGCAGAAAATAAAAGTCATTTTAAAAAAAATAAGTTCTTTTAACATTCATGTGTGGTAACGATTTAATTAATACATAGTTTGAAAAAATAATTCATTCAAGTGAGTGGAATATTGAACCTATATGAAGAAGGGGAAATTTACTATTAACAGTACAATATGAGTTGTATCAATGAAGAGGAAATTAGAAACATTATTTATTAAACTTAATATAAATGTAAAAATTTACCCATCACATGTTAAAATTAATATTCCACAAAAATATATCAATTGCATTCATGAAATCAGAACATGATCATAATTCGAGTGAGTAAATGAGGTTAAATCTATGATGAAGCATGATAATTTAAAAAAAGGTGAATCAATGATTTTATTCTTCTATGTTTTTTTAATACAATTCAAAAAAGATTATATCAATTAAATTCATTATATTCATTATATTTCATTAGAGCACAACAAACTGACTGAAGGAGAATGAAAAATGAGATTTCAAAAATATTATTTTTAATTACCTTTTATAATCCCCTTAAACAACATAAAAATATGGGTGAAATTCACAATTTTGATTCATCATGTGTTTATAGGAAAATAATTAAAATTGATTTATTTTTTTTAATTAAATGGGTTCCCTCTTTAATTTCCTTTGAATGCTAATTATAGAAAATAAATGTTTTCAATATGTACATGGGAGTTTCAGATTTATAAATTTTTGTTGTTTAAAAAAGTGAATTTTTAAGAATGAAAAATCAATTTCAAATTTAAATATTTTTATAGATGATGACTAAAATATAATTATGGGATTTAAAATTTGGATCAATCGTTAATGATTAAATTTCACTTTTAATTTAAATTTCTTCAACCTAAAATTATTATTAAAGAAATTATCTTCCTTAAATAAAATATTTTTTTTTGGATTTTTCATAAATATTTTTTACATTGATTATATTTGTATATAATTATTTATTATCTCCCAGATTATTGTTATCTCACCTATCATGAACCCATACTCTGAGCCACCAAAGTCCAAATGCATGATCGATTTATCAGGAATACATTAAAGGAGTGGTCAATCAAGGTATTGATTCCCCCTCAACCAAATACTATAATCCTATAATACCACCCCATGGTCAACCAAAAATTGACATAAATATTAAAAAACATACCAGGAGACCCAAAAATTTAATTTAATTAATGGTTACTAATAAACTGATTGGTCCATACAAAGAAATTATACACTCCCACTCTATTCTACCAAAAATATTCCACTCAACATTTGGAAATCTAGTATGAATGAAGGAATAATTACAATGAATAATGAGTTTTCATATCCACAATAGGATATTTCACGTCATATAACACCATGTATACCTCAAGGAGTTTGGAAACTGTGAACTCTACCCAAATAAATAAAAGAGGACCATAATCAGATGCATAATGATATTGAGAAAATCTCTATTTATTAGCTTGATGAATATCCAGGATCACTTATATTTTTTTTAATTAGTTTAATATGATCAATGACAAAAAACACAACTCATCTCAGAAATCCATAATTAATGGTTATAGATGATGATGATGTGAATGAGAAGTACAGAATTTTTTATATAGTAGTGTTTGTTCATTATGAGGAACTATTCTTGGGACACACATAACAACAGTCCATCAATTGTAGGTTTGAACAATAGAATAAAATATGTTATTTAAGTAATTTCTATGATGATCAAGAATCAATAGATTTTAAAAAATTTTAAATACACCCAAACATAAAATAAAATCTATATAACTAGCCTAATTAATTTCTATGTAACAATTGTTTGTTTCTAATCGACCTGTGAGGGAATGAAACAACAACTTCAATGCTGCCACACCTCTTCGATTCTCTAAAATTTACTAGTTTACACTAATTTATTTTGAATCCAAATGTCTTAATAGAAAAATAAATTTCTAATTTCTCTATCCTAACATGTATAATTAATGACTAGGAACTAAAAAAACCAAGTTACAAATATTCCTTACTCTAAAAAATTTCACATTCCAAATCCTTGATTGATATTAAGTAATCATATATATTCCCAATGAAATGACGAAATCAATGACAGATCACCCAATGCACAACCAAGAAATACTAGCTCTATCTATTTTCCTATTCAAAGCCTCACCACTATAAAATTTCCGCTCCAAGGAAATCAAAAAATGCAGATATGGTTCTGTAAATCAATATCAAACCTTTATGATGGTAAAATTTATTGTAGGGTAACAATACAACTAGACATTTGATGTTTTGATCAACTATGAAGTGATGAAAAACTCATACTATAATAGTTTTCTAATAAAATTAAGTAAAAGGATCATTGAAGCCACTAAAGGATGATAGCATTTCATCACAAATAATAGAATTTTTTTATTATTCTAATGAACTTATCATTTTATAACTCATAAGAGATTATGATCTTATTTTGAACTAAAAAAGTGATTATAATGAATACCTTGATCTATGCTAAATATATCATTGAAATAGTATTTATATTAAGAATTATATCTTTATCTTTGATAAAAGAGAGGTTTATCAGTGTTATTGTTATTTCTTAAAACAATTTATTTTATTAGATCTATACCTAATGCTGATAAAATCACTTATTCGGTATTTTTTTCTATAGATATTAAAATTTAACTATGCTAAATTTGATTAAAAAAATAAAAATTAGTTTTATTTAAGTAAATATAATGCTTCTATATAATATATAATATATTTAAAATTTCCCCTTAAATATAGATATTACATTAATGAGTTCACTACAATTCGATTAAATTAATGTAACTTCAATTTAAAAAAAAAATTACAACCAATATAGAATGATATACAACATAGGATGCCTTCTTTTGATTCAACCCAACAACATAAAAAACATGTTTATTCAAAAAATAATAAAATATCTAATTTTTTAAATATTTTATAAAAAAATTAAACAAAAATGTATTGTTATATAATCCATGTTAAATTTCAATTGAAATGATATGAATTTACTTCCATATGTCTGAAATTAATAATTTTCCATTATTCAAAATTATCTTGAGGAATTATATTTTTCAAGGTTCTGAAGATATGATACATGTTTTGAAATAAAATTACTCTTTTAAATTTAAAACAACCATTTTTAGTTATATAGATCACACAATGTGTGAGAGTGTTGCATGTTTATTTACCAGAAGTCATGTAACAAACTATAATATGATTAATTCACATAATATTAATTCTAGCTCACCATAATTCTTAAATCACAATCTCAGTCTCCAAGGGATGACAATAGAAATATTGGATTTAGAATTTAAACATTTTGGGAATGGTTTTATTGGAAGAATATAAATAACTATAAAATAATATTTCTTATAAATACAGAATGAAGCATTTATACATTTCCCATCAATGTTAATAAATAAACAATTTATGAATAATAATAAAAGTAAATAGTATTTAATACAAAAATAGATGATAATAACTCTTGAAAATCACATCATATAAACAAAAAATGATAAAAAAAATTCAGTATAAAAAAGTTAAAAGAATATAATCAAGGATAATATGGTCTTTAATATATAACCATAAACATCACTAAGGATCCAAAAATTCTCCCCATGAGCCCAAACTATTCATGAACCATGGTTAACACAACACCTGCATCAAACACAGACAAATAGAATAAAGAATATCTAGAAAACAATTACTCTATTACCCTTTCTCGTATCATGTATAATCATTTCATAATACACCCAAATGAATACACATGGTATGGGGAAAATCCTAGTATAATTCAACCATTAATCTACATAATATATTTTACCTAGCAAACTATTAGTCCATTTTTTATTAAGATTTAAAATACATTTAATTTTAAATCCTT
Organism: Viscum album; assembly: GCA_963277665.1. Classification (NCBI taxonomy): domain Eukaryota; kingdom Viridiplantae; phylum Streptophyta; class Magnoliopsida; order Santalales; family Viscaceae; genus Viscum; species Viscum album. The sequence continues at coordinate 992,095,000 of OY728133.1, forward strand.
TGATTATTAGAAGATTTTTTTATTATAATGAGATAAATTTTAAAAATATAATGAACAAAGAAAACATAAATCAATTTCAAGGGAAAATATGATATTAAGAATTAAATTATATAAATAAAAGGGATATAAACTATAACACATTCTATAAGAATATATAGATATGAAAATGGCTCGAACTAATGGTTTTGAAAAAACAAATAATCACTATAAGTTCTTTATCTCATAAAAGATAAGATGTTGTTATCTCAACAGTCATCTGGGACTATTCAGGAAAATTATCACCCCTTTAGGAAATAAAATCAATCACATTTGGAATAATTAGTTGAACTGGGAATAATTCATTATGCGACAAGAAAAAATATTCTAGGGATGATTTATTATAGTTCACCCATTCACTCAAGGTTCCACATATGCTGATAAACCATTAAGCATATTGAAAACAAAAACAAAAACACATAATCAATTGTTTCCATAATTAAGAGTCCATTATTCAAAAATAAAAAAATGAATATTCATTTAAAATAAAATAAAATTGTGACATTACACCAATACCCCATTGTATTAAGAAGATGATAGGTTATTAATGAATTTTTGTGATATCCCCAGGACAACTACGATTTTTAATGAATTTAATGGTATTTAATTAAGAATACGGGGTTTATTTACATACAAAATGTTAAAAATATTACAAGGAAAAATAATAATAATAAAGTTAAATATTATATATAGAAATAAATAAACTAAAAAATATTATAATTGTAGAAGAATAAGATAAAAATAAGAGATAAAAAAATCCAAAGATATACAATACATTGGGAACCAAGGTTGAATCACTACAAACACCAAGAGCAGAAAAAATTCTTGTATTTGCCTCCCATCATTGATGAATGAGACATCATGCTGGAATAATGAGTAAAAATTAAATCTTACCCTTATATGTTTAAATAAAAAAATATAATATTTTTATGGCCTATAATGTATTTATATGGATTAAAATATTGGCTTAGTAGAGATCTTCTAGAAGCTTCCACAACACGCTACTAAAACCAAAAAAATTAATCAACTTTTATATAAAACATGACGGAGTATGAAAATTATTATTGATATCCTTTCTTGTAAAAGAGGGAAATTGGGATATAAAACTAGTTTATATCAAAGAATTATTAAAAAAAATCCAGAGTCATATCGGTTCATGAAAAAAAATCTATCAATTATGTATCCATATTTTTCATTTTGAATACACATTCTATATAATCACATAAATATGTTTAAATTTAAGATGATATTTTAAATTCTAATGAAAATTAACGTATCTTCTATAACATGGAATGAATCATTCTTTTTCCCACACAACCCTCATGGTATAGAAAATTAATTACAAATCCAAAGATTCCCCATTTAATTCTATCAATAACATATTCCAACATGGGTCTACCCAAACCTCTTGGGAAAACAATTTCTAAATAATTTACCTTTTTGGAATTTAAACAAAAAGATTGTGTGTATATTTTTAAACCTATGAACAGTAATCCTTACAAATGTGAAATATTAAACAATAATGCACCATGATTCATTATAATAAAAAACATAAGTAATAGTTTTATAAATCCAAATCCCTCACATTAATAGATATGTGGAGAGATTGAAAGTTAATATACCCTCATCAAATTCATTCAATTATATAATAATCACACTATGATTTTGGAATTTCAATTGTTCTACTTTATTTTCTTCAAAAATTCAAAAAATACACATAAAAACACATCCTAACTCAAAAAACCAACCATAAAATTCCTTATCTAGTGTTATTATGGAGATAAAAGAAAAACATCTTGATGATAAAAGAGAAATGGACAAAATAACTTGATTATACATTAATAACTCATAATCATTATCTATAATCTTCTGCAAATTGATGAAAATAACCCATAACACCATGGGGAATCATATTATATGAGTGCCTTGGAAAAAAATAATGGGGTTTTCAATTGATTTTTTTAGTGAAAAACAAAATTTTCAGATTTAATTATTTCTATATGATGGTTATACCACCTAGTTTACAAAATTTTGTTTCAAACCTGAATGTTCTACATCATCATATTTTTTAGTTAACGTTATTTGGATTCATGGTTTTTCAATTCAATTGAAAACCATATGAAACTCATCTATCCCATACTACAGGGTTATCCGAGGAATTTACATACATTCAACTAACTATGTACTAAAAATTTGCATCGCCTTGGACTCTCTCAACATGCCACGTAGTTACCTAGGAAATCTATATAGTTTCCCATAAATTCTCACTGACAGTTATATATATCGAATACTTTTAAAGCATCCTAACATCTTTTATAAACATCCCAGTACTTACACACACAAATAAATATAAAAAATACACATAGGATATGAAATCATACCTCAATCCATGGGTGTTAAAATGTCCCCAACATTTGGATTTCTATCATTAAAAACCAAGAGATTAGTTTTTTTTGGAAGAGCATTGACCATTTCTTAGACATGATGTCCTCATGTTCCAATGTCTCCCTATAAACCTGACTATACTTCCAAAAAATCCACATCAAAAAATATATGTCCAATGAAATAATCTCTTTTATATATCCAAAATATGTATTGGTGATGGATTAATATAGAATTTGGCTCAATATCATCATGATTCCATTGAATTACAAGGTCAAATTTATTCTAGTTATTCTTCTGTTAAGATAAATGAAATACAATAAGATCTGAACTATTACTTGGTGGTATATCCAATAAATAAGGCACATCAACAATTGATTCGTGTATCTCAATAGATACAGTATAATGAGGACATATCATCCTTTGTTTAATGAAATTATGATGTAATATCCATGGAAAGATGTTCATGAAAACCATCCCACACTACAAATTATAATAATATATGAATATAATCCAAATAATATTTCTAAAAACATTGCATTATATTCATTATTTTTTTAGTCATATAAATAATATTCTTCATCTAAGGAACCCTGATAGATATAATTACGGAAATATCTCCAATCTTTAAGAAACAATGTTTATAGAAACATGGATGACCCTAAAATTCTATGTATGAATCCATATGTATTGTGTCATGATAACTATGATTATACTATAGCTCTAAAAAATGTAAATGATACTTTCATGCGACAAAAAATTCAATAAGACAATATTTGGTCAAGGATTATATTTTCTAGATCACCTGTTATGAACACACATCCATTTGATGATGATATTCCATACATATAAATAATTAGGTTCAAAACTCATCCTTATAGGATTTCCAAAAGTGATTGGTAACCTAGATATGATTGAAATTATTATAGAATTAAAAATTAATATAGATTTAACATAAATTCTTCCATGTCAAATTAAATATTAAAATAATGTATTGAAATGATATGGGATAACATTTATATTCGGTCCACAGTCACCCAGATAGAATCAATATTTTGAAGTGTTCTTATTAGAGTAGTAAAAAAATTTATTTTGATTTTATCCCATTTTTTTATGGGTATAGGTACATATTAGAACATACCTTCTTGTATTTGATATTTTTTTTATTTCCTTCCTAAAATTTTATAAATTTTGAAACACATTATGTGACTATCCTATTTATGTATGGCCACTAAAAATTATTTCACAGTGCCCTGTACAACTTTTGGAATCATGGATGATTAAAAACATTAAAATGATTATAATTAGAAAGATGTTATTATTATTATTAATATAGAAGAACTAATATTTAATTCTAAAAACACATGAATGTGTTCCCATCATACATCAATCAATTAATGGTATACCCACTATGTAGTTTTGAACTCAAGGATAAAAAATCAGGATGATGTCACTGACAATCCGTAACATGGTCATACATATTAGGAACACGAGAAAATAGTAATAAAACTACGAAACTCTCATTTGTAGGGGAACCAAGATGCATATCCCGAATAAATATAATTAACATCAAAATATTATAAGATTTTATAAAAACAATTATCATATGACCATAGACATAAAGAATCATCCACTTAATTGACTGTACCTATTGAATACAAAATACCGAATTCAAAAGTTTTAGGTATTCAATCCATCTGCACTACCATAGGTTTAAATATCCTTGTAAAAAATAATTTTTTATATTTTCTTATAGGTAAATAATGTTAAATTTTCAATGAATATATTCTGACACCGCCTTTTCAAACCATGGACCACCACAAATACTTCCATGTCATGTGTTGAATAAATAATTTCATTCATGTAAAACTATAGTGAGACATATGAAAAAAAATTATTTCATTGCCTGGGAAAAAAATCAAAACTACATCCAGATTCATCTTGATATACAAATTAACTTTTCCCTAGTTCGGGTATGGTAGGGATATTTTTCTAAGGGAGTCTTGATTTATACTCTATAAATGATTTAGGATAGTTTTCACTCTATTTGTGTATAATACCTTTCCTCACAAAATCTATTATTAAAGAATAAAAATTTTAAATGTCATGATAAAATTATTGGTAATAACAAGATAAGATGTGAACTCTATCTATCTCAAAGATATTATTTCGGTGGATTTCAATATATAACAACATATATCTTTTCAATCTGCGTAGGAATCTTTTTTCAAATATGATATGGCCAAGGAAAAATAATTCATATATCCAGAAGACATACATAAATTTTTTATCATAATTATGGTTTTCTCATAGGGTACATAGTAATAGCTCTACGTTTTTTCCATGGTAACTATTTGTCTAATAATACACCATTGTATAACAAAAAAATACCGACAAAGGAGTTAAGTAACATCTAAAAGATAAAATTCATTCATTATAGGGAAATTGATATTGTATTTATTTGATATAAGGGAATAATTGTTTTCATAATGAACATAATGTATCATAAAAAATATCGTTATAATAAATAGAGAAACCCAAGGTGATATACTAGGTCTTATGAAACCATTATTTTCAAACTCTTCCAACTACCACATAATTTACCTCAATTCTATTAGGTATATCTTATATTATGGAAGTGAAATAGGATTGGTCCCAAATAAAAAAATCAATTCAAAATTTATCTCCACATCATTTGGAAATGTAGATAATTTTAACAGGAAAATTTCAGGAAATAAACCATTATTGTACTAGAATATATTCTATTGATTTCTACTTGGTGCTACTACTTTATAAAACATACTCATAACCATCTTAACCAATATTCCATCTCTACCATCATTTAGATACTAATATATATAATATATGGGTTCCATTCATTTCGATGATGAAAAACACAATTTTTGGGTAAAAATGATTTATCATTTGAAATATATTATTAGTACATTCCTTTAATTTGAAGAAAAATATATTTTCTTTAGTAATTATAAATCCTAAAAATATTTATCCAACCTAATAGATTTAGAACATTTTATACAGCTAAATTATATGAAAATTCAATTTTTGGGATGTTTTTGGATAATATTAACACGATGAATCATTTTCACATGACACCCCATATGATTATTGACATGATAAGTAATAAAATATTTGGACTCAACTCTATAAAAAATACATATTTTTTTAATGGATGGCACATTACACTATTGAAGTGATAAAATGGTCAAATGTTATTATTTTCTCTTAACTGTATAATTGCATACCAGGTCCTCCCAGTTAATCTTTTTTTATCTTTTCCTTCAATCAACTATTGTTCTTTGGTGAACCAAAAACCCTTGATTCATTAGATTCGAGGGCCAAGAACTATTTTTAGTATACAGACCAGTCTGAGAATAAGTGGAATATGAAAAATATAGTGACATTTCAACCAGTATACCTTTGGGTTCTTGTATAATAACATCTTTGGTATCCAAATTTAAAAAAATGTGACACATATAAAATAATTACTTACCATATCTTATACTTTGTTCCGTCAATACACATTATTAACCACTTTGTATGGGGATATGATGTAGAGGAGAATAAAACATTTTTTGGAATTTTGTTCTTTTGTTCCCTGTTCTATTGAGAATTGGTGTCCCATTTCCACTCATCTCCAACATTATTGTTCCCACATTGACCTATATAGGTATAATTCTTCCAAAAACCAAAGGTTACTACAATGAATTTTTCATACACAGTTTCTCTATTGACCGTATCAGTATAATCATCAAATAAAAAACAATTAATGTAGTGAAAATGAAGAGTATCATCCGTAAATTAAATTTACATAGTATCAGGTATTTATGGAAATTAACTCTTTTGAAAATAGTGATGGACTTATGAAATTAATTGAATTATCCATTAAAAAATAATGTTCTTCATTAAGCGTAATGAAATACTTCATCTTTTTTATCATGAAGTTATATAGTTATAATTTTTCTTTAAAAAAATTACTTAAAATATTAAAATATATGGTCCTATTGTTATTTAGATTGAGTAACTATATCCCACCATTTTCTCACAAGGTCCTTGAGCATCCATAATAATTTATTCATCTTGATATAAGTTCGGGTTCCTAGATAATTATAGAATATATTTATTTCACATATCCGTGCCTCCTAATATTACAAACCCAAATCCCCCTGAAATATTAGTTCTTTATTATTCTAAAATTACATTAATGGGTTTTTACCTCATGGTTTTAGGATTTGGTTTCCTATATCTATAGATTGAAAGTATTGAATTATATGTAGGATGAGTTGTTGATACAAAAGGAGTTCCTCTTAAACCCAATTTTTAGCCAGGTCCTCTAATTTATTTTCCAAACATTAATCTGTTTCTGTATCCATGTATCCATTAAAAATTTACATTCAATCACAATATTATAAATTAATTAATGTCATGGAGTAAATATAATAAAATTTGCATCCCATTTTATGTGGTTACATATTAAATTTTAATAAGATACATGGAATAATATCTATAATGAAAAAATTGATTAGTAGTCTTAGTAAACTGATACATATTTAAATTTCATATTACTATTGATGACATGGCATACAAGATAGTATTTTCTTTGAGAATATATTTTCTACCTTGAGAATATACCTATATATTAATCATAACACACATCTTATAATCATATGGAAAGTTAACATAAGTATGATGTCAAGTCTAGTTTATAGTATGGGTATGAATATAGGGATAAATATGACGAATAAATAAGTCATAGTTAATATGGAATGGTAAATAACTGAAACACATATCAGGTAATCCATAATATGGACATGAGTGATAATATGTAAGGAATTAGTGATGATCAAATAAATCCATATAAATAATCTCATGATCTTGATACTCATCTATGGATATTATAAGAAATAAAATAATAACATGGACATCAATTGAAAAAATAATAATGATGGGATGCATAATTTTGACTATTTGAAACACAACATCAAGGTATTATTCCAAAACACCTGAAATAAAATCAAGTCCTTGGGCTATGAAATATATTTAAATAGTTAACGTATTAACCAAAACCCAATATAGTTTTTCTCATGACACATATGGATGTACCAAGGGGATTTATAAAGCCTTTACAAAAACGTAATAAGTCCATTACAATCATTTTTTGAATATGGTGAAGCATAATTAAAATAAAAATTTATATTAAAAATATTCAATTAAAGAGTTAATACATTCTCTAATAATTAAACATTATCGTTAACCATTCAGAGTAATATGGTGAATGATATCAAAATATTAAATCACTAATAAAACTGATCATAAACCATCCAGTTAAATAATAAATAGTATTTCAATACAAAACATTCTCATTTGAGTATAAGAATAATATGTTTTGTATCATTTATGAATATAATTACCCTAAATATTCATTTAAAAAAACATTTTTGAGGAAAATATGATTCTCACGTTGAAAATAAAATATAAAGAAAATACATAATATTAAGAAATAAATGAAAATTTTAAATATCCTTTTCAACTTCAAATTCAAATTTATATTTTATTATTGGTCATAATATAGGTAAATACAATTCATGAATATTTTGTTAAAATAAATATTCCTTTCACTTATTTTGAAGGGAAAAAATTACCTTATTTTGAAAACAAAAGGAATAATTTTTTTCCTAAAACAATTGGAGAATTCCATTCATATATTTTTTGAGAATATCAGAATAAATTGGGAAAATATTTTAACAAAAACTAAATATGGATAAAAAATAATTTTTAATCAAAGAGAAAAATAAATTGAAATTTTCATAACAACAGTATACAAATTATTTTAACTACCATAGAGAGAAAATAGTAATATTAGAAACAAAATTCATTAAAAATATATGACAATCAAATTTTTTAGTTTTCAAAAAAAAATATCAAAAAAATTCCACAAAAGAGTGTTAAATATAAACAATATATAATAATGATGATATTATGATATAAAAATTTACCGCATAGTTACATATTGAACCACAAGGCCCATAAAAGAAATAAATTTAAAAACCCTAAAATTTTACTATGATAAAATACTAAATATTTTGAATATAATTGTGCTAGTTCATACATTAAAAAATTAATAAGAATTTAATATGGGATTTGTCAATCGAAAGTAAATGTGATTTGAGAAACCCTCACCCCCGGTTTGATTTCCTTCATATATGGCTTAAACACCTATATAATAAATACATCCATATTATAAATATGTTAAAAAACAATAATAATATATATCATACTATAAATTATTTACACATAGTTCTTTAATACCTATTTATTAACAATTTTTTTGTTAAAATACCTCTTTTCGGTAATAACTGTGTTGTTTGTATTGTATGTCATGGTTTTGTATTATTGATATTTTACATTGATAATGACTCCATAATGTAAATATTTTTAATAAATACAAAAATATAATATACATTCATTATATATTAATTTATAGAAATCCATAAAATAAATATATATATAATTAATCATATCGTTCATTAAGATGAATGGATGTATGTAAGTGTGAATACAGAATCAATTTTTATGATAGATGGAATATATGGAAGGTAAATAATATATCACCATTACAAAATGATTATAATGTAATATATATCACATTTATTAATTAAATTTCTCCAAGGTACCTTCTCAAAAATTGTAAGTAAAAAAAATGAATCACATCACTTCACAAGATTATATTTTTCCTAACAGACAAGTAATGTTTTAATATTTCCACAAAATAGAATGTAAGAAGATATAGATGATATAATTAGTATATAAGTATAATTATTTATTGAAAATAATATATTTAATTTATATACCTCATTATATTCTTTTATTATAGGAGGTGATGGAGAAAAAATTACATTGGTTCATGAGGTGGTTGTCCTTCGTACTCAAGATTATCAGTTTCGTTACCCAATGGATGAATTATTAAATGAATATAGGTTATGAAATAATTATAATAAAATCCCAGTATATGGTAGATAAGATATTTTTTATTTTATAATTAATAATAAAATACCAGAGGTTATAAGTTAAATAGAAAAAGGAAAGAGCTCAAAAAAGAGCACTACCTTCAATTAGAAAAACCTCATTTTCAACTCTTATTTAGAAATATAGGGATGTCAGTTTTTAAAGAAAATAAGTAATAGAATTTTTATATGGACTTTGGGATATTATATTTGGGGAAATATATGATGTAACCACACCTATACCAAAAAAACGTGTTTTAAACATTATATTCCTTTGCATTAATGTTTATAAACAATTACCATTATATTTTTTACCATGGTAATTATTTTTTCTACTTTGGTAATATACCATTTAAGACTAAATATAAAATAATACCTATTTAATAATATGATACCATTGGTTCTAAATATTATATAATATTTATCAAATAAAATTTCTATGTTTTTTATAATTAATTTTAACACAATAACATGTAATATGAAAAACCTCATTTTAACCTTAAGAACATTAACAAGGTTGTTACATTTTAGAGGTCAATATACTAACAATAGAAGAAATATTGGTCCATGAATAGAAAATAATTTATAATTTAAAACATATAGAAATTAATATTCAAAGGATATTATTTTTATAAACATTAAATCATATAATTAAAAATCAGTTATTATAAAACAATATTAATTTCTATTTATACACTTTTCATTTAATTTGACATTAGATATATCAATTCAATGTTCAAATTATAATCCTCTATAAAATTATATATTTATTTAAAAAATTCATGTAAACAATAATTTATACAATATTTGTTTTTCTAATATATTTAGTATCATTTATTTTATTTTCCAAGTAATTAAAAAATAATTACTTTGGTAATTCACAAGAATTTATGTTAATAATATAATTATTTCAAATTGTAGATAAATTAATGTCTTGAAAATAATTTTATTATGAACAATGTGAACATCAAAATTAATTGAAATCATTCTATTTTCTCTATGTTAACATATAATTTAAATTTAAAGTAAGATGGTGACATTTTGTTTTTGTCTTCACAAAAATAATTATACAGGTCACTCTCATGGATAGAGTTCCACATACATATAAACCCACACATGGAAAAAAATGTTTTTTTTAATTGAAAATTATCATACGTTGAGAATATTATAATATAAAAATTGAAAATGAATTACATTACAATGATTAATATTTTATATATTAAAATATAAATGTAAAAAAATTCCTCATAAAAGAACTTTACATCAAAATTTAATATTTAAATGATTCAAAAGAAGAGATAGTTTATAATAAAAACCATTATTATTAACTATTTATCAAAAAAATAATCCTTCCAAAAATTTCACAAAAATACAATCTATGAAGAATTTGACATTTTGATTTTTAAAATAAATTTCATTTCTGATATTTTGTTTATAAATTGGTATAAAAAATTAATGTCTGTTAAAAAAAGAGTATGAAAATAACCTTATTGAAATATGGGTTTTAAGAAATAATTTATTTTTTGTTCAAAAGATTCTTATTTTACTTATAATAAAAATTTAAACATTCTATTTATTTTATCCATTAATAATTAATTTAATTTTCATATTTTATTTATTACTATTCTTAACTAAAAACATAAAATCTATGTTATATTGGCCTTGTTTAAATAATATTATTTTAATATAGTATCGAAGTTTTATTAAACTTTGGTTAAAATGTTTAAAATATTATTGGAGAAGATTAATTATTTATATATAAATGTATTGTAAAATCCTCCAATATCACATTCTATCCTCCTTAAATAAAATTCACCATCACAAATTAATTTTGGCCCTAAAAGGTTAAACCTTTGTTGAAAACACACAACCAAAAGAGGGATAATAATTATCCAGTAACAAAATATAGTGTGAAACATATAGGTTACTTAAAATTTCACATATTTTGGTAACCAAATAAAGAAAAAATAGTTGTGGAGTAAAAATAAAATTAAAGATGTGAAATATAAGGCCTTTAGATTAATATAGAGTGTCAGCGATCATGTTAATGAGAATATTAATTTTTAAAAATTAATAAATGTAATATGGATGAAAAGCATATCAGTTCAAAATCAAATATGTTAGAAGTATACTATTTTTTTAAATAATTCTTTTCTTAGAGTTGAATAATTACATTTAATTTTAGATTAAGACATTAAATAAATATAATTACCTGGAATATATAATTCCATATTTTGATCAATTTCTACAAAAATACAATCTTTTCCTACAAACAACATGTACTCAAGATATTTTTTTAATGAGAAAATAACAAAAATTATCATTTTACAAATCATAAGATCCATAAAATAATGAAATTTCATTCCTCCCATCAATACCTATTTTCAAGGTATCGAATAACACCAAAAATCCATGTTGATACTTTCTATAAATAATTTACATTACAGTTTCTAAAAAATACGTCTTACCAAGCTCAATAAAAATAATATTAGGTTGTTAATTAAAGTTTTCATATTACCTTAACATTGAGACATAAAATAAAATAAAGAATTTTTTTCCATTATAATCAAAAAATTTAAATAACTTGATCATATACTCTCATAAAACGTTGTAATGAACTAAATCATCAATAAAACATAATAAAAACATTGAATCCTTCAAAAATTAACTCTATCTTTTTTCCATCCAAAAAATCATTAAATTTTTATTATGTATCATAAATAAAAAATTAATTCAAATAAATTAAAGATATCATATAATACCTTTTAATAAAATAACTATTATGTTAAAAAGTCATCAATAATATATCATTTACTTCATTACAATCAAAAATCGTTTGATATCAATTTTACCTTAAAAAATATTCACATATAAAGGGGTATCATTCCATTAATCAAGTGTTATCTGAAAATATCAATATACCACAAAATCAATTTCCATTGATATTAGTATAGTTTAACATATTATTTCATAACCTTTTATAAAACTCAGTATTTCATGTATCAAATGATATTTATGAAATTAAATTATTTAAAGAGAAATATGTTATAAAATTTTGTGGTGATACACATGGTATAATTCCAAATATTATAAACCTAATTTCCACAATTATTTTTCAATAGTAATTCAATATTATAAGGATGATTCCATCCCAAGGTTAGTATCTATACTTATGTATGATATTCAACACCCAAAGGCTAAACCCCTGATAAAGAGGTTACAAGACTCTTAATGGTGTGTAAGAAAAATATTTATACCACAAAATCTTTTTAATATGAAGTTCATAATTAAGAGGCTAAAACACCATTTTTTTCATTATATTTCTTGTTCTGATACATTTGATCTATATATTTACGATGCCAATTGACAGAATAGACAATACAAATAAAAATTTTAACATTACTCACCAAACCCTTTAGTTTTTGAAGAGGTAGACATGGTATTGACCCTTATATCCATCTCTAGGAAATTGATAATTTGTAATAAATTTTAAATACCTACATTATTAATGGAACCATGGTGGAAAAACTATAGTTACCAAGAGACAAGAATCTCTCAACATCAGACTCCCATCATCCAAAACAAAAACATCATAATTCTCTTTTATAGTAAAATGAAATATTCCCCTTATGTTTTTTAGAAAAAATAACATCATCATAAGAACCAATTTTCACATATTTTGGGTTTGTATATCAAGGAAATAATAAATATTATATAAGATTCCAATTTTCTTTTACTAAGACCAAATAAATTATGAAATATTTATAAAAAAGAAGTAGTATTATGAAAATGATTATCAAGTACATTAAATATTAATGTAATAAAGATTTCTATTAAAATAGTTTATATTAAAGAATAATTTAACATTATTTTGAAAATCAATCATGTTCATAAATTTATTTTATAAAAACATTACCATTATATTAACTTGGAATACATATTCAATATACTTTTACAGAAATTCATTCATCCAATATGGTTGTTCCAATAATCTTGGTCGATATCTCATCTTTCGTACAAATTTTTCACATAGTCAGACATGTGCATGACTAATAAGAACAGGAAACCAAGTGTGAATCTTAAAAGACCCCATATAATGAAATCACATGTAAGATTCCACCAATTTATTTAGACACCTCTCTAAAACGTGATTTCAAAAAATAATTCTTCATTTAGGAATTTAAACAAACATGTTGTGTATGATTTTATAATACCATGATTTATAATCCATACATAATGTTATCATCCATACGATCCCTCCTTAATGGTTTTTTTCTAATGACAACATAATAAAGGATTTTTGAAATCAAAATCCATAAAGTTATAGAATAAGTGGATTAATAGAATAAACCTATTCCAAATGGTTTCTGTTCTAGAAGAATCACACCAATATCTCAATAGATCTTGGTTACATCTTAAATTTACTCAAAAAATTTTAGTGATACCAATAAAAAGATGTCCTAAGTCATAAAAATAGTCATAAAAATTATAATGTAGGTGTCTTAAAATGTATAAACAAGTGAATAAAAATGATGGAGGTAAAGACAACAACTATTATTTTATAGATCAAACACACCATGATCTTTGGAAAAGTGATACAAATTTAATATAATTTCTAAAAACAAATAATAAAGTTATCTAGTTAAATATCAAAGTAAATAATATGACTAATAAGGGTTTAGGTGTGTTGAGGACATAATTTTAATATTTAATTATTCATTATTCAAAGTTATACTACTTAATTTAGATAACTATTTTAATAATTGTGATGCTGCCACTATTTAAAAACACCCAGTTAACACAGTTTGGCGTGATATTTCCATATTATCTATATAAACCATTTGAAACTCTTTTGTGTCTCATTTCCTATAGTTATCATGGGAATCCACATTTTTTTTCCAAACCATGTTGCATCCATCCGGATTATACAAGACTCTCTCAATCTTCTACCTGGCTACCTTCGTAATCCTTATTATTTCCCCTAACCATGAGATAACCATATTAAATCTCAAAAATTTTAAAAAATAAAATGTTTCCACAATACATCTAGATACTAATTCCAAAAAACCAATGAAAAAAACATATAAAATTGTGGAATATACTTCAATTTATTGTTGGTACATTATCCACAATATTTGGATTTCCATTACTATAAATTTATAAATTGGTGTTTTCTTGAATGATCAATATCCCATTCTCTTGCATGAAGTCCTCATGTTCTCGTGTACACCAATTAACATGACCATGATTCCATAATACATGAAATAAATGAATAATTTTTTCTTAAAGTAACTCTAACATCTATATAAATTATATATTAGTGAATGAATAAATGTTGTATCATTCTCAATATCAAAATAAACCGATCAATTTACATGGCTAGGTCTTGATTGGTAAAATTTTATATTGGGGTACTTGATAGACATTATGAACTAGAATGAACTTTTATGGTCAAGAATGTAGATCACCTACATTAAATATCCATCTATGTGGCTCAAAAAATATAACATGTTGAGGATATAAATCCCCAGTTTATCCAAATGTTGATGTCCCATCCATTGTGAGACATTCACCAAAAAACATAGCCCCACTAAAAATAATCCCAATCAATGATTATGATATATATAAAATTTATGAAAACTATATTACATTTCAATTTATTCCTTGATCATAAAAAATTTATATATCATCTCTAAGTCTATACTAATTCAATTTATTTATTTTTTTCATTTATCAACCAATATAGTGTATAAAGTCATGAATGAGCATAATGTTTTATTAATGGAGCCATATGTGTCAGGGATCGATAAATTTTGTTATATAAGAACTCTAAAAAATGAAAATTATCCTTCCACGACCCACTAAAATCTATAACATAAGATCTATGTATTTATTCAATTTTTTGGATTATCCAATCCAAAATTCAATCTATTTGAGGATGATATGTTGTGCTCATGGTTAATTATGATTCAAATGAATAGTCTAAAGATCATCAAAACTATGAGTTAATCCTAAATTCTCAGTCATATATGATTAAAAATAATACAACATGAATCTTATTACTCTGGAATAGAACGAATTTCCATATTTTTTATTTTACTGGATTCATTGATTGGAATGAAGTTGGATGAATTTTTGAGTCATTCCATAATCACCCAGAAGACATCATGCTTCTAAATCATTCTTGATAAACCCATAAAAATTTCTAATGTGGTTTACCAAATTTCTATATTGTTATAGGATACTATTTCCTCATATGAGCTTGTATTTTATGTTCATCATTGATCTATAAATTGGTGAAGAATTTAGAAATATATTCAATGATTATTCTCATTTAATACCTAACCATCAAAAATTGGTTCTTAGTTCCATTTTCATCTTTTGAATTCATAAATGAGTACCAAATTTAAAAAAGAAATAAATTGAAATATTTTGTTCCTAATATTATGGATTATCTATTACCCAATTTAAAAAAAATTAAGACTGGGTTACATACTCAAATCCAACAATCATTGCAATCCCTTTCATTGTGTTGTGGCCATATAGTAAGAGAAGTAAGGTCAAATCATAGATCATCCTTAACTATCTCAACCAAAGCAGGAACAAGAGACACTATAAATAATAATACTACACTTTCATTCAAACTTTAATCTGGATGCATATCCCTGATCACATTCTTCAATTTACAATGATAAAATTCTTGTCCAGACATCTGATTATTTGAATTTATAAATATAGAAATATCCATTGAATTCCTTTTATTCAGGGTACACACTATATCAATGATGAAAATTTTAATATATTACATTCATCCCTACTATATGAGGTTGATATATCATTTTGAATGTGCAATGTCCCTGACCTGGGTGCCACTAAACCAGGGCCCCAATCCTGGTAGTTACATGACCTCAAGCACACCTCCCAGTATGCCATAGGTTTCCTACTAGCAGTTTGGGTCCAATAGATCAGGTGGCGAGACTATACCATCAATACCAGAGTAATCCACAATAGGTAATAATTGAACTAATGGAAACATAAGAGTAAAATACATAACATTCATAATAACCAAATCCCTAAATGGGGTAAAATCATAAATAATAATAAATATTCCATTTTTCTATAGTGTCATGTGAACAAAACCCAAATGAAGGAAAATTTTAGAATCCAAAAATATGGTAAAAACTCCAAGTCTGTAACCCCACCCAATCATTTCCCATATCCAACATGTCCCCTAGCATAGGTCCCTTTCCCTTGTCATGACATGCAAGCATGAAATCTTCTCTAGTACCCAACGGTGACACAGACAGGGTATTTTTATAATTGAGAAGGCCACCAGCTACAGTGTCTACAAAAATACATCAAGGAAGATAGTTCATGAAAATGATAAATAAAAATATGTTATGGAAAAAAGTTCAATATGTCATTCTAAACTATGTTTATTTTATTTATTATACCAATGAATTTTGGTTCAATACATAGGTATTTCATTATCCAATATCCCCTTTTTATTTTTTAATGGATACGGAAAATTCAATGCTCTCTATCATATGGAAATACAGTCATACCATATCTCACGAGGAATTACAAAATAAAAAATCCAATATCCTCCCCTGAGAGCCTCAGTCTTGGTAAAATGCAATCGTTATGGTAATAGTACATTTTCCCTTACTTAATCTGTGCATTTAAGAGATGAGCTAGAACCACAATCCAACTAATCTCGTGAGTGTATAACCTCAAGTCAATACACCTCTCTACTAATCCATGTGCACATGCTTATTTATCATTCACCACAAAACATCGTATTAGAACAACATATCCAACATCATTTAAAATCATCAAAATATTCTCAATATATGGGAATTTACATTTTTCCTCAATCCATTAACATTTTCATTGTTCATATTACTTAACCCCTTTATCCTCATTCCATACTCCATTCATATCTCACTATGAATACTCATGTATAAATATAATCCCTAGAATTTTTCCTTTAATACATTTAACCCTTTTTCATGCCAAATAAACAACCTCTTGGGTAAATTCATAACCTAAGTGTATTAAAAGAAAAAAAATTCAATTCGTTTGAGCATATTAACATAATAAAAAAGGGCTCTACATTCATTCACAACACCCTGCACATACTTAGAAAACTCTATGTCCGTGGAAATATCAGCACGCCCACAGGTGGCCCTAATTCAGTCAAGTCATCCACCTTGCATCCCATGGGGATCAATAGGTGTTAAATTAACTTTTTAGACACAACTACATCACATCATGTCAAGGGTATAAATAAATCTTCCAAATAGGGCATGAACAAAAACCCTACATGCGCAAATCTGCACAAAATCCAAGTGATGTAATTTTATAGACAACCTAGTTTAAATTTGTTCGCTAACACACTCCTAACAAAAGAATTAGATCTCTATTCAACGTACCCTTGATTATTTACCCAAAAACTGACCAAAACAGAAGGATTTGAGTGCTTCTGATGGAGGGGGAATTAAATTGAAATCTTAAACCAAAAAAGAAAAGGAGAGAGATTTTCCTTACTTGGATCTTCAAACATCAATTAACGGCACTCAAAATGGCATAAAATCAAAGGAGATTGATCCTTGGGGGATCTTTGTCCATTTGGTTCCATACTATGGTTTCATGGGAGGAAGAGAAGGAAAATCCTGACTATGATATAAAATCTCGTAGTTTCATTTTTTAATTTTTATGGTCTCTAGGCCTCATGGTTTACACACATGGTTTTCCAAGCTTTGTGTAAACCATGATGATGCATTTATCCCAAAGATCCCCCTAATATAGTTTACTAGCAGAGTTTTCCAAAACTGTTTTCAAACTGTGCAGAGGATACGGTCCAAAAATCTTACCCTTACTTGGTTTACCTGGGTTTCCCACACGGTTAGCCCCAACCGTGCATAGACCGTGTGGCCGGCCCAGAAAACTCATTTTCCATCATTTTCATGTCCTGAACCCCTGGAACTACATTGATCCTCCTCAATGACTTGGAATTAACATAATTAACAAAAATAAAAGGCTCAAAATGAAACATAAATAAAATATACCTTACTGGGAAATCTAGGATATTACTACCTCCCCACCTAATAACGGCTTGTCCTCGATCCGCCCTTCCAGAGCATCATTGAGTTTCTAGAGAAATGAGTTTGGGCCACTCGACACACATATCTGAATCCCACTCCCACGTTTCTTCTTGAATATTTTCATAATTCTTTTGAACATGAACATGGTTCACAACCATACCTAGAAAAACATTCTCTCAATGATCCACAATATGAATCGAGTTCTCCTCAAAGTAAGATTCAGTCTCAAGATCGACAAGCTCAGTATTTATCACATGAGATGGGTCTTGGTGATACTGTTAGAGTTTTAAAATAAAGAAAACATCATGTATTCCATTATACTGCTGTGGAAGAGTCAATCGGTTAGCCACCAGTCTGATCCTCTCCACAATCTCAATAGTCCCACATATCAAGGTTCCAACATTTCCTTTTTATAATTAGATGGTGACCAAACCATGGAACCACCTTAAAGAAACACAGTATCACCCAAAATAATCTCAAGAGGTCTACTATGCTGATATGCATATGACTTATTTCTACTATGAGCTATTGGCATGCACTTTTGAATCAAACAAACCTTCTTTTACTCTCCTGTATAATACTCACCCAAAATAAATTAGACTCTCTGGACTCTATCCAACATAATGGTGATCTACACAGTCTCCCATATTGTTTCTCAAAAGGTACCATCTAAACTATTTCTAGAAAACTGTTTTTATACTCAAACTCAACAAGTGACAAGTTCTTTTCCCATGAACCACCAAAATCTAGAACACATGCTCTCAATAAGTCTTCTAATAGCCAAATTGTACGCTCTGACTTCCCATAAATCATTCGGTGGAAATCCATTCTAAAAAACACTAAGGTACCAAATTCCTTGTATAGTCGTTTCTAGAAACAAGAGGTTAAAAGCATATCATGATACAAAACTATGGTTCTTGACACTTCATGCAACCATACTATTTTCCAAACTTACATCTCCTCCAACTGGTCTACTATATTGGTCTCCTAAATCGGTATTAAATGTGCCACATTGGTTAGCCAATCTACCACCACCCCAATAGAATCATTCTTCTAAGGCATCCTTGGAAGACCAACTACAAAGTCTATCATGACGTCATTCCATTTCCACTCTAGAATTGGAAATTACAACAACAACCCGCCCGGGCGCTGTTGATTGGAATTCACCTGCTGAAAGGTTAGGCATCATGCCACAAAACTCACAACGTCATTCTTCATCCCTAGACACCAAAAAACTGCCCATATAGGTCGCAGTACATATTATTCATGGCTAGATGAACTTCCCACATCAACTCATGGAACTCACGCATCAACTCCTCACACACAGATTCTGGTAATAAGACACAACTATGAATATAAGAAACTCATTAGTGCTAAAAGTGAAACCAGAAGGTGACTCCCCTATTTTATGACATCCCATCCTAGCCAGACAATCTGGATCTACCAACTGACTCTTTTTTAAATGGCTAAAAATTAAAGACTCAACTGCAATAGATGTAAGGGTCGTCTGCCCATGCCACTCCTCTACCTCCAAATGAATCTCTGCAAACAAGGACATTATCATCCACTCTGAACAAGATTCCTGAACTAATTGATCGTGAGTCTTTTGACTCAAAGCATCATCAAAATTATTCCCTTTTACTTGTGTATAAACAAATTCAAAATCAATGTACTGTATGTACTTGAATAACCGTCACTGTCAAAGATTTAAATGCCACTGAGAGAAGATGTATTTGAGAAATTTATGGTTGGTAAACACGATAAAGGGTTCTCACAACAAGTAATGCCTCCAATACATTAAAGCATGAACCACAACCACTAGATTTAGGTCCTTAGTAGGATAATTTCATTCATGTGGACTAAAATTCATCGACCCATACACCACAACCTGACCGTCCAGCATCAACACTGCCTTATGCCTATCATCGGATGCATCACAAAACAAGGTATACTTCTTACCTTGTTTAGGTAAGATCAAAATTGGTCTGATGGTCAACCGCATCTTTGGATCCTGGAAAGCATTCTCACAAGCCTTTGACCAATCATACCTAACCGCCTTCTTGGATAGGCCAATGAGCGGTGCTTCCAAATGAGAGAAATCTCTAAAAAACCTTCTGTAAAGACCCAAAAATCCCTGAAAACTCTGAATATCAGATATATTCTTGGGCTATTCCCAAGATACCACAACCTGCACCTTTTTGGGATCCACTAATATGCTTGACTTATATATGATATGTCCTAAAATGTGCACCACGTTAATCCAAAAATAACACTTTTATAGTCTGCCATAAAGCCTATGTTATCTTAGAATACTCAATACGATGTCATGATGTTTGGCATGATCGTCATGAGTTCTAGATTACACAATGATGAAATAAACTAAAACAACTACAAACTGATCTAAATATGGGTGTAATATCCATTTCATCCAGGCCATGAACACAAAAGGTGAATTAGTCAAGCCAAACAACATTACCAAAAATTCAAACATGTACCTCCTTCGAATTGTCATCCGAGGTATGTTAGAAGGCCTCACCCTCAACTGATGGAATGTCACGACCTGTCCTCAGGGTCCGTGCCGTGACTACCCCAATCTCACCTTCCGTAGGCCAGGGGCTGGCGACAAGCACCAAGGAGTAAATCCCAGTAAAGGAGAAGGCATTGCCTTTGTAAAGTAAACAACAAACACCACAGAGTAAGCAGGCTGAAGTAAACACTAAGTAACAACTGGTAGAACAGTAAGTGCGGAAAGTAAGTGGGCCAGATTACAAACCCAAATTGAAAGTAAAGTTCAACTCGAAAGGGAAAACAACAACTGAAAAGTTAATCCGCAACGTCAAGCCATCCACTGGAAGTCCCACCTGAAGGGTGGGTATAGAAAGCCTCCACTACTCCTCGGGTCCAGCCGATCGCTCCGAGTACGTCCCGCCCAGTGGTACACCTCTAGGTACCGTCCTGCTCCGCAAGCCTCCACAACGATCAGCATTGTCTGTCGTCTGCAACCAACACAACATAGTGCGGGCATAGCCCGTGCTGGGGTGAGTATAAGCTACTCAGTAGGGACCCCGAGACCCCCGAAGGTCTCCCAGAATCCACAAAGGATAACCACAAAGTAATGTTACAATCATGAAGTAACATCCGACACTGCTTAGGTATATGCCCATACATATACCTAAGTCATCAATTCTCGCTTGGCTCCAACATCCTAGTTCAAGTACAACCCAGTCCACATAGGAAAGCAAAACGTAAATCCACACAGGATAGCACAACACAATCCACAAAGGAAAGCAAAACAGGATTCATCTCACACAGGATATACTTCTTTGTAAGACGATAGAGATGATCAGATGTAGCCACTGATTCATCTAAGCCGTCGGACCCACAAAGGATTGGTAGGTACTAACCCCCGCAATGACCCACATAGGATCGATCATGAAGTTAAAACCATAGCTATTGGGAAACTCCTTCTCCATCAAGTACAATGGTTATGCCGCTACAACCAAGAGGTTCTCTCTAACCTTGGACTGTTGTAGTACTCCACCTATCGAGTAATGTGGGCCGGCTACTACAACCATTCGCTTCCCACCATGGGTTTGCTTCTACAACCAAGCGCTCCCCCTCATAGCCTCTAGAGGTACTCCTTCTGTTGAGTACCACGGGTCAGCCGCTACAACCAAGCGCTCCTCCGTCGTGGGTCTGCCTGTAACACCCCAGGTAAATAAAGAATATGACATCTTTATATTTATCCATATTTGTGAATCAAATATTAATATTACTTTAAAGGGGATGTTATGCTCGATGGTGTACCCAATACGCAACAACGAGTTTCTTGGGAATCTTACGTTGCACTCTAATAATAAAATAATATTATTTTAAATGGTAGTTAACATGAAGAAGTTGTATTGGAGGGAATGGATAAAATAACTAAAATATGATTATATATGTTTTTTAAATGTTTTTACATTTATCCAAAGGCTTAAAATACGGAAAGAATTCAATTTTAGGCTTTAATACCCTAATTTTCACTAAAGGTTCACTTAACGCCTTTTGATGGCGAACTGTCATTAAAAATAGTTTGGATCACTCTTATACATTCATTTGGACCAAATAAAAATCTTCTTTAGAATCGGGACATCAAATTTACTTTGTGTAAATTTTTGGTATCTTTCCGATAAAGTTCATTTTTTTAATGAATAGTGTAAAATGTTGTATTTTAATTCAAAACCTCTTTTTAATCTAATTTATTTATATTATTAGATTATCTTTTGAATTGGTTTTAAAGTGAAATTAGAATATATTTTTACCATTAAATCCAATAGTGGTTGTTGGAATTAATTTCACTTTGAAAACCGACTTAAACCAGTGTCAATCTTTTGATACTTATTGTTTCATAAAATCACGCTATTTGCTCTGACAGCGGGAATTAATTATTAAATTAATTAATGTGACTTATATGTTTTGAATTTTGTAAAATAGACTTAATTTTTGAATTCGGAATATCAAATATTGCTTTGGGTGAATTTTTGGGATTTTTCTGAAAAACATCAATTTTAGATGAATAGCGACACCACTAAGTGGTACTTATAAAAACTGATTTTTCCGTTTAAATGAAATTTGGAAATCTTTGTGTTTTGAATTTCAAAAATCCGACATACATGGTTTTCATTAAGAAGTAAAATGTGGTTCAATGGGATAAAAATAATTTTTTGGGGAATAGTAACTTATTATATTTTTCATCACGATTAGAGGTAATTAGTGTAGTTTAAGGTAAAAATAATGTTTTATTAATATTAAATGAACTTGACACATGTCCTAACCTCATTGGATGTGTAATGGCCGACCAAGACAAGCCATGGGTCAACTTGGGGACCCCATGGAGCCACTTTGGTTGGGAAATGACATAAATAACTTTTTATTTAATGTAAAAGTAAAAATGACACAAACATGATATGTTTTACTAAAACAATTTTTAAGTGGGGTTATTCAAGTCAGCTTTTTTTATTATAAATAGTAATTGGAAAGCTAAAAAGATTTAATACATCATAGTAATTTTTTTATAATTTTTAGACATTAAATAAATTAAATTATTTATGACATCATAATGATGCAGCGATGAAATCATTATCTGACGATTTAAATAAAATGAGATGATAATGTAAAATCTATGACCTAAACATGTCAAAAACTTATTGGATGTGTGGATTTCGAACCCTTACCACCTTATCCACGAATTATATCAATGTGGGGCCTTTTAGAACCGAAACACATTTTCAAATAAAGTAATATTTCTTAATTTCCAAAAGTGCCCCTCCTCTCCTCTTATAAAAGGCCCCCACCTCTACCTCATTTCACACACTCCTCAACCTTTGGCTCGGCCAACCCCTGCCCATTAACTCTCTCCACATCCCTATCCTCATCCTAGAGGATTCCCTTTGGGAATAATCCTTTCAAAGGAAGCCTTTAGGCTCAAATCAAAAGGAGTTACACTTTAAAGGTAATTCATTCCCTCATGTTCATTTGTTTTATTTTGCTTCTCCAACCCCCTAAACTCTTTTTATTTATTTCTTTTGTAACAAAACCAGTATCTTAAATATACTACGATGTTGTTATAAGATTTATTCGAGCGACACTCTAACACAACTACATCAAATGGTTAATGAACATACGGTTTCCGTGGCTGGCAAAATTCTGCCTCCCGAAACGATGATTGTTCAATACTCATTTAACACCTTCAAAGGTGGCCATTATGATGTCACTATTTTTATAAATGATATTTAATATGTTTATGGTTTCCGTAAGCTTCTATGTTTTTCATTTTGGGCATACCTTTATGGTTTCCATTATGGGTAAACACAATATCTTCATTTAAGGAAGTGCGGACTAGCGCCCCCTCAAAGTGATTTGATTCGTTAAATACCATATGTGGGACGTATAAAGGTTGGAACTGTGATATTATATATTATATTATACTGGAATTATAATATACTTTATATCATTATTATTCCATTCTATAAAATACAAAATAGAAATGAAAGTAGCGTTCATGCGTACGTACGGCTTACCGTCTCCATGAACGGTGCATTTCATTTCTTACCTCTAAATGATTATGTAATGTTAAAAATGAAATAATTTACTGGATATATATGAAATATATGATATCTAAATCATGAATACAATTCTGTATATAATAAAAATTTGGCCACACGAACCACATGTAATTGTAAGTAGTCCACTTTCGACTTAAGACCCAAATATCGGCAAAACAAATATTATTAACTTAAATGATTACATAATGTTTATGACATGGTAATAAGTGATATAAAAGGAATAATGAACATGAAAAAGGTTCTTAAGGAAGAATAAATAAACTCATGTTTATTATTCAGGAGATTAAAGAACGATCGAGTCAAGTCGGACCCGAGGTAAGGGATCCTACTCCTCTCTTTCTTTTTAAGTACACACTTTTATGTCATTCCTTTTAAAGCTCATCTTTCTTGTTATTGGGATGATCTTTTATATTAAAATTACTGTAATTTTTATTTTCATGTGACGAGAGACCCTATTCTCTCTCATGAATCCATTTTTGAAGTTTTGAGTGGTGCCGTTAGGCTGCCGAACTTTCGTAAGAGATCTAACCTCTCTCTTTTTTTAAGTACTCTCCTTTATGTCACTTCTTTTAAGCTCTTCTTTGTAATGTTGGGGGATGTTATTTTATATTCCTATTTCTGTAAATTTTATTTTAATGTGATGAGATACCCTATTTGATCTCATCAATCCATATTCAAAAGTTTTATGTGGCACCGCTAGGCTGCCAAGTTTGCATAAGGGATTTTTCATCTCACTTTTATTCCCGTGAGATTTATGCTACATTTGCCACAAATTCCATTGAGTGTGGTATGTACTGTCCATTATTCTACTCTTTGTGTAATATAATTTCGTTTATGAGTATTTACATAAATGATCTATTGTCCTTCTTTCATGGGGTGTATGTTTTGAAAGATACCCAAGTCGGTAAGGGAACCTTTCACCCTCCTCTTTTTTAAACGACTTCTTTTGTTGGGTCTTTTAATTTACATATTGTTATGTTGGGATATGTTCTCATATATCCTTATTGATGTAAATTTTATGTTCAGGTGATGATATAAACTCTTTATCTCTCATCAACTCATTTTGATGTGATGCCGTTAGGCTGTCAAGGGAACTTTTTAACCCAATTTCGATTTCTTTGGGTTCAACATGTATTCATTGAATATGTCATCCATTGAATATGTGTGAATGTCCTTTTATTGTTTTACACTTAATATCCACTTATATTGGGTGTATTTATATTTGTCACACATATTTTTGAGATTGATTTGTCCTTAATTTAAGGATACCTTCTTTATAATGGATTTCATCACATTTGACATTTCTATTGAGGGTTCATTGTTGTTATGCACCAATTTACTCTTATATGGTGTATATACTGTCCTTTGGAGTATTATATCATGAATCCATTTATTCTCATGAAATTATAAAGTTCTGACTAAATGTTATTCCTCAATTATTGTATTCAAGTGTCTCTAATTTTGGTAAAACCCCTTTAACCAAAATATCGTTTTAAATGTTTTAATTATTTGTTCTTATTAATATCCATGTTTTCAAAATGGTTTTAAGGATTTATTTATATGGATATTAATGGTTTAAAATTTTAAGCGTCAAGGTGGTATGTGACACTTTGATTAAAAAATATCTTTATTAAATATTTTAAATGGTTTTGGAAATGGTTTCTTTTTGAATGGATTCATTATTTCAATATACTAAAATGTTATATTTTGATTGAAATGTGGAAATTTTATGTTTCCTTTATGCATGTTTTATGTGACACATTTATGTTATGGTTCTTGGGAATTGTTATGAAAACGGGTGGTTCCGTGATAAACTAAGGGCGGGTGAGCCCGATATAGCTCTCCAATGCATTGGGCAACGCGAAGGAGTGAAACATTGAGGTTTCTCCGAAGAGATTTAGGGAATATACTGTGATGGGTATTCCAAAACGTAACCAAGAGGGTTACTCCCTACGTAAGAATGTTATGAATGCCTCAAGTTACCTTTTATGTCTTTTGATTTCTATGATTTATTCATGATTTGATATGCCTATGTTTTATGGGTAAAGTATGATTTCATTCTTATGTATACATGTACTCATGTTTCCTTTCCATATTTTTATATCCCTTACTGAGCTTTTTATGCTCATGCCACGTTTTTGAAATGTTTTTCACAGGTCAAGGGAAGGGTACATGATGTGATGATAGTGTCAAGGATGTGTCAAGATAGAATCCATGTTTTATTTTAAATATGTTTCCGTCGATGGGAAGAATGAATACTGTCTTTTATGTAACCACTTTGTTTAAATGTGGAATGTAATGCAAGTTTCATGATCTAATTCTCTAAAACTCTAAACCTGAAAAGATCATCAATGTGTAATCTTGTAATAACTCAAGATTAAGGATTAAGGCTGGGGCTGTGTAGTTGGTATCAAAGGTCAGTTTAGATAACTTTAGAGGTTAGGGTATTCTTTAAGCATAAGTGACATTACCATAATGGTTAGGATTTCAGAAAGAGTCCTAGTTTTAGATAAAGTGAATGAGTAAGTATATCTTATTGTTTATCTTACTCATTAGTACATGATGGTTTTGTTGATATACTCACACTGACCTTTTTGGTTTTAGTAAATGGCTGGATCTAGGAGGCACGAAAGTAACAGTGGATGTGAAGGAAAGTGTGACAGTTTTTTGAGCAAGCAACTGAATGATATGGGAGCTGCAATGAGAACTCTTGTGATTATCCTCAACCAACTATCTGAAGTCATGATTGACCACCTAAACCTTGGAGAATTCTCTAAGGCATCATATATGCAAGAATCAAATCCCTACGGATGTACATGTAATAATCATAAAGGAAAGTGTGTTAAAAAACCTATGTGTCAAGGATGTGGAAAGAAACACCTAGGAAAATGTTTCAAAGGGACATAAATATGCTATAGATGTGGAAATTAAGGTCATAAAGCAAGAACCTTCCATGGAAAAAGGAAGCATCCAGTTGACTCGAGGAATGGGAAAGTAGTTCTTTCTGAGGGATCAATTGAATGTTTTAAATGTGGTGTGCATGGTCATTATGCAAACACATGTCCTATGAAGAAGTTTCATGAATGGGGTCACCAAGAGCATACCAATATTCATTTACCAATACCTAATGCCATTCCGACTGAGGATGAAGAAACTGACAATGACCAATCAAAGGTATGTACTATTTCATGACTATTGTTTTCCTATTTTGGAATCTTAGGATATGATTCATGATTTTGTTTGTAGGAAAGAGGTATTTCGGAATAAGTTGGAAAGGAATGGATAATGGATCATGAAGAATGTTGAATGAGTAAGATGCCAACATATAAGGGCTACAAGAGTTATGCTGAAATTCTTAAGAGTGTTAAAGTCTCTTTTGATGATGGGGTTACATTAGAAGACTTTTTATATTATGTGTAACCCTGATGTTTAATATAGGCAAATTTTATTCAAGTAATAGTTATCTTTTCTTTTGTGGACATAGTTATAAGGAACCATTTGGGTTTATATGATCCTTACTTTTGAGGTAATTATGGGTTACTATATTTTATGATTGAAGTGAAAGGCATGAGATAAAATTGATGTTAAATTATGATATGGTTATTTTTGATGATTTTATCCCTTTTTGGGGAATGATTTGAAATTATATAGTTTTGGAAAAAGGAAAACATGAAGACCGTGTGACTACCCGTCGCGTCAGACAAAGCTGCAGGAATCGAACCCACAATCAAAGTGCAACTGGTATTTATCGCCTACCACTGGACTACGTGAAGTCCTTGGTTAGTTTGACTGATTTTTTTTAAGAGTAAGTTGATTTTGGGTTATTTATTAAAATGATTAACCTATCATAGAGGATATGTGATTAGGTTAATTACTTTTCAATACGAGACTTTAGGAGCAACTGATGTTGTTTGGAGATAAATGTTACGATTTAACTTGGAAGAATATGTGACTAAATCCTTCAAATATTTGGGTTTCAATCTTATATTGGTTTACTTTGAATAATTTTATGGACAAATTATTTATCGGATGGTCCTCGTTGAACTTTGGGTTTTGTTGGACAAATTTTGGAGATTAAGCATGAATTTTCTTTTTAATGGGTTATTCTTTTCTGGATTATCTGACCTTGTACTAACGTTTTTGGTTTTGGTTTTGGTTAAATCCTAAAGACATGGGATGTATATAGTTCTCTTTTGTGGATTAGGTGATTCTCTAGAAGTTGATTACAGTACTCTTAATGCGAACAAGTCTCCCTAAATACTCGTCTTTTGGAAAAAAATATGAGTTTGATTAAGGAATCTAGTAAAAGTTGAAAGTCAACATGATAAGTGATTATGTTTCATTATGAATAAATTCCTCAATAAAAAGTATCATAAAACAAAAATGTTGTCTATTATCTTTTCCTACAGGGGAATCAAATACCGTTTAACCCATCACAAGTTTGTGATGGTGAAATTTCTCCTAAACATGTTTTCAATCACTCTCCATCAGAACATGACCCTTTGCTTTTTCTTCCATGTCCATGTTTTCATACTTGGAATCCTAGTATGGGTTAACTCGGGTGACCTTTTTACTTATCTTTCTTTCTTTTAAAGTGATTGTTTTACCGACTCTTCTTCTGATGTGGGACTTTCAAGGATGTTTCCAAGCCCAATTTTAAAATTGCGAGGACGCAATTCCCAAAAGAGGGGAAGAATGTAACACCCCAGGTAAATAAAGAATATTACATCTTTATATTTATCCATATTTTTGAAACAAATATTAATATTACTTTAAAGGGAATTCTATACTCGATGGCGTACCCAATATGCAACAACGAGTTTCTTGGAAATCTTACGTTGCACTCTAATAATAAAATAATATTATTTTAAATGGTAGTTAACATGTAGACATTGTATTGGATGGAATGGATAGAAATAACTAAAATATGATTATATATGTTTTTTAAAGGTTTTTACATTTATCCAAAGGCTTAAAATACGGAAAGAATTCAATTTTAGGCTTTTATACCCTAATTTTCACTAAAGGTTCACTTAACGCCTTTTGATGGAGAACTGTCATTAAAAATAGTTTTGATCACTCTTATAAATTCATTTGGACCAAATAAAACTCTTCTTTAGAATCGGGACTTAAAATTTACTTTGTGTAAATTTTTGGTATCTTTCCGATAAAGTTCATTTTTTTAATGAATAGTGTAAAATGTTGTATTTTAATTCAAAACCTCTTTTTAATATCATTTATTTATATGATTGGATTATCTTTTGAATTGGTTTTAAAGTTAAATTAGAATATATTTTTACCATTAAATCCAATAGTTGTCGTTGAAATTAATTTCACTTTGAAAACAGACTTAAACCAGTGTCAATCTTTTGATACTTATTGTTTCATAAAAACACGATATTTGCTCTGACAACGGGAATTAATTATTAAATTAATTAATGTGACTTATATGTTTTTAATTTTGTAAAATAGACTTCATTTTTGAATTCGGAATATCAAATATTGCTTAGGGTGAATTTTTGTGAATTTTCTGAAAAACATCAATTTTTGATGAATAGTGACACCACTAAGTGGTACTTATAAAAACTAATTTTTCTGTTTAAATGAAATTTTCCATCTTTGTGTTTTGAATTTCAAAAATCCGACATACATGGTTTTCATTAAGAAGTAAAATGTGGTTCAATGGGATAAAAATAATTTTTTTGGTGAATAGTAACTTTTTAGGTTTTTAATCGCGATTAGAGGTAATTAGTGTAGTTTAAGGTAAAAATAATGTTTTAATAATATGAAATGAACTTGACACATGTCCTAACCTCATTGGATGTGTAATGGAAGACCAATAAAAGCCACGGGTCATCTTGGGGACCCCATGGAGCCACTTTGGTTGGGAAATGACATAAATAACTTTTTATTTAATGTAAAAGTAAAAATGACAAAAACATGATATGTTTTACTAAAACAATTTTTAAGTTGGGTTATACATGTCAGATTTTTTATTATAAATATTCATTGGAAAGATAAAACAATTTCCTACATCATAGTAATTTTTTTATAATTTTTAGACATTAAATAAATTAAATTATTCATGACATCATAATGATGGAGCGATGACATCATTATCTGACGATTTAAATAAAATGAGAAGATAATGTAAAATATATTACCTAAACATGTCAAAAACTTATTGGATGGGTGTATTTATAACCCTTATCACCTTATCCACGAAATATATCAATGTGGGACCTTTTAAAACCGAAAAACATTTTCAAATAAAGTAATATTTCTTACTTTCCAAAAGTGCCCCTCCTCTCCTCTTATAAAAGGCCCCCACCTCTATCTCATTTCACACACTCCTCAAGCCTTTCGCTCGGACAACCCCTTCCCATTTACTCTATCCACATCCCTATCCTCATCATAGAGGATTCACTTTGGGCATAATCCTTTCAGAGGAAGCCTTTAGGATCAAATCAAAAGGAGTTACACTTTTAAAGGTAATTCATTCCCTCATGTTCATTTGTATTGTTTTGCTTCTCCAAGCCCCTAACCTCTTTTTATTTACTTATTTTGTAATAAAACCAGTATCTTCAATATACTAGGATGTTGTTATAAGATTTATTCAATCTACACTCTCACACAACTACATCAAATGGTTAAAGAACATACGGTTTCCGTGGATGGCGAAATTCTGCCTCCCGAAATGATGATTGTTCAATACTCATTTAACACCTTCAAAGGTGGCCATTATGATGTAACTTTTTTTATATATGATATATAATATGTTTATGTTTTCCATATGCTTCTGTTTTTTTTTCATTTTGGGCATACCTTTATGGTTTCCATTATGGGTAAACGTGATATCTTCATTTAAGGAAGTGCGGACTACCGCCCCCTCAAAGTGATTTGATTCGTTAAATACCATATGTGGGATGTATAAAGGATGGAACTATGATATTATATATTATATTATACTATAATTATAATCTACCTTTATATCATTATTATTAAATTCTATAAAATATGAAATAGAAATGAAAGTAGCATTCATGCGTACGTACGGCTTACCGTCTCCATGAACGGTGCATTTCATTTCTTACCTCTAAATGATTATGTAATGTTATAAATGCATGAATGTACTGGATATATATGACATATATGATATCTACATCATGAATACAATTCTGTATATAATAAACATTTGGCCACACGAACAACATTTAATTGTAAGAAGTCCATTTTCGACTTAAGAACCAAATATCGGCAAAACAAATATTATTAACTTAAATGATTACATAATGTTCATGACATGGTAATAAGTGATATAAAAGGAATAATGAACTTGAAAAAGGTTCTTAAGGAAGTAGAAATTAACTCAAGTTTATTATTCAGGATATTAAAGAACGATCGAATCAAGTCGGACCCGAGGTAAGGGATCTTACTTCTCTCTTTCTTTTTAAGTACACACTTTTATGTCATTCCTTTTAAACCTCATCTTTCTTGTTATTGGGATGATCTTTTATATTACACATACGTTAATTTTTATGTTCATGTGATGATATATCCTATTCTCTCTCATCAATCCATTTTGGAAGTTTTGAGTGGCGACGATAGGCTGCCGAACTTTCGTAAGAGATCTAACCTCTCTCTTTCTTTTTAAGTACTCTCCTTTATGTCACTTCTTTTAAGCTCCTATTTGTAATGTTTGGGGATGTTCTTTTATATTCCTCTTGCTGTACATTTTATTGTAATGTGATGAGATACCCTATTTAATCTCATCAATCCATACTCGGAAGTTTTATGTGGCGCTGTTAGGCTGCCGAGTTTTCGTAAGGGATTTTTCATCTCACTTTTATTCCCGTGAGATTTATGCAACATTTTCCACAAATTCCCTTGAGTGGTGTATGTACTATCCATTATTATACTCTTTGTGTTATATACTTTCTTTTATGAGTATTTACATCAATGATCTATTGTCCTTCTTTCATGGGGTGTATGCTTTGAAAGATACCCAAGTCGGTAAGGGAACCTTTCACCCTCCTCTTTTTTAAAAGACTTCTTTTGTTGGGTCTTTTAATTTACATATTGTTATGTTGGGATATGTTCTCATATATCCTTGTTGATTTAAATTTTATGTCCAGGTTATGAGATACACTTTTTATCTCTCATCAACTCATTTTGATGTGATGCCGTTAGGCTGTCAAGGGAACTTTTTAACCCAATTTCGATTTCTTTGGGTTCAACATGTAGTCATTGAATATGTCATCCATTGAATATGTGTGAATGAACTTTTATTTTTTTACACTTAATATCCACTTATATTTGGTGTATTTATATTTGTCACACATATTTTTGAGATTGATTTGTCTTTAATTTAAGGATACCTTCTTTATAAGGGATTTCATCACATTTGACATTTCTATTGAGGGTTCATTGTTGTTATGCACCAATTCACTCTTATATGGTGTATATACTGTCCTTTGGATTATTATATCATGAATCAATTTATTCTCATGATATTATAATGTTCTGACTAAATGTTATTCCTCAATTATTATATTCAAGTGTCTCTAATTTTGGTAAAACCCCTTTAACCAAAATATCGTTTTAAATGTTTTAATTATTTGTTCTTATTAATATCCATGTTTTCAAAATGGTTTTAAGGATTTATTTATATGGATATTAATGGTTTAAAATTTTATGCTTCAAGGTGGTATGGGACACTTTGATTCAAAAATCTCTTTATTAAATGTTTTAAATGGTTTTGGAAATGGTTTCTTTTTGAATGGATTCATTATTTCAATATAAAAAAATGTTATATTGTGATTGAAATGTGAAAATGTTATATTTACTTTATGCATGTTTTATGTGACACATTTATGTTATGGTTCTTGGGAATTGTTATGAAAACGGGTGGTTCCGTGATAAACTAATGGCGGGTGAGCCCGATATAGCTCTCCAATGCATTGGGTAACGTGAAGGAGTGAAACATTGAGGTTTCTCCGAAGAGATTTAGGGAATATACTGAGATGGGTATTCCAAAACGTAACCAAGAGGGTTACTCCCTACGTAAGAATGTTATGAATGCCTCAAGTTACCTTTTATGTCTTATGATTTCTATGATTTATTCATGATTTGATATGCCTATGTTTTATGGGTAAAGTATGATTTCATTCTTATGTATAAATGTACTCATGTTTCCTTTCCATATTTTTATATCCCTTACTGAGCTTTTTATGCTCATCCAAAGTTTTTGAAATGTTTTTCACAGGTCAAGGGAAGGGTACATGATGTGATGATAGTGTCAAGGATGTGTCAAGAAAGAATCCCTGTTTTATTTTAAATATGTTACCGTCGATGGGAAGAATGAATATTGTCTTTTATGTAACCACTTTGTTTAAATGTGGAATGTAATGCAAGTTTCATGATCTAATTCTCTAAAACTCTAAACCTGAAAAGATCCTCAAAGTGTAATATTGTAATAACTCAAGATTATGTAAGGTTTAAGGCTGGGGCCTTATACTGCCGCTACAACCAAGTGCTCCCCCATGCTGCTACAACAAAGCGCTGCTCTGTCGTGGGACTGCCGCTACATCCAAGCGCTCCCCCATGCTGCTACAACCAAGCGCTCCTCCGTCATGGGTCTGGTGCTACAACCAAGCGCTCCCCCTCATAGCCTCCAGAGGTACTCCTTATGTTGAGTACCGCGGGTCTGTCGCTACAACCAAGCACTCCTCCGCCGCGATTCCTTCGCTCGGCCGCTCGGCCGAGCTGAGCCAAGCCGAGCCGAGCCGACCCTCCGGGCCGGGTCGCGCCCAGGTCGGGCCGGTGCCGTGACTACCCCAAGCCCGCCTTCCAAAGCCCAAGGGCTAGCGAATAGCACCAAGAAGTAAATCCCAGTAAAGAGGAAGGCATTGCCTTTGTAAAGTAAACAACAAACACCATAGAGTAATCAGGAAGAAGTAAACACTAATTAAAAACTGGTACAATAGTAAGTGATGAAAGTAAGTGGGCCATAGTAAAAACCCAAACTAGAAGTAAAGTAAAACTCGAAAGGGAAAACAACAACTAAAAAGTAAAGCCGCAACGTCGAGCCGTCAAATGGAAGTCCCTCCTGAAGGGTTGATACAGAAAGCCTCCACTGCTCCTCGGGTCCAGCCGACCGCTCCGAGTACGTCCCGCCCAGTGGTCCACCTCCAGGTATCGTCCTGCTCCGCAAACCTCCACCACGATCAGCGATGTCCGTCATCTGCAACCAACACAACGTAGTGCGGGAATATCCCGTGCAGGGGTGAGTTTATGCAACTCAGTAGGGACCCCGAGACCCCCAAAGGTCTCCCAGAATCCACAAAGGATAACCACAAAGGAAAGATACAATCATGAAGTAACATCCGACACTACTAAGGTATATGCCCAAACATATACCTAAGTCATCAATTCTCGCTCGGATCCAACATCCGAGCTCAAGTACTATCCAGTCCACACAGGAAAGAAAAACGTAAATCCACACAGGATAGCACAACACAATCCACAAAGGAAAGAAAAACAGGATTAAGTTCACACGGGATATACTTCTTCGTAAGACAATATAGATGATCAGATGTAGCCACTGATTCATCTAAGCTGTTAGACCCACAAAGGATTGGTAGGTAATAACCCCCGCAATGACCCACATAGTATCGAACATGAAGTTGAAACCATAGCTATTGGGAAACTCCTTCTATATCATGTACTGTGGTTATGCGGCTACAACAAAGTGCTTTTCTCTAAACTTGGACTCCTGTAGTACTCCACTTATCGAGTGCTGTGGGCCTGCTGCTATAACCTAGCGCTTCCCACCATGGGTCTGCTGCTACAACCAAGCGCTCCACCTCATAGCCTCTAGAGGTACCCCTTCTGTTAAGTACCATGGGTCAGCCGCTACAACCAAGCGCTCCTCCATCGTGGCAACCAAGCGCTCCCCCATGCTGCTACAACAAAGCGCTCCTCTGTCGTGGGTCTGCCTCTACAACCAAGCGCTCCCCCATGTTGCTACAACCAAGCGCTCCTCCGTCGTGGGTCTGCTGCTACAACCAAGCTCTCCCCCTCATAGCCTCTAGAGATACTCATTCTATTGAGTACCGCGGGTCTTCCACTACAACCAAGCGCTCCTCCGCCGTGGGTCTGCTGCTACAACCAAGCACTTCCCACTGGGCTATTCGTAACACACCGAGTCGTTCGATCAGCAGTCGTCAAGTCTCAACCGGCTCTAGGGTTTCCGCACACAGCATGCTCATTCCAGGAGGGTCCACTCCATGAGATAAGTGGTCGATGCATCAACTGACATGTAGTCTGGAGTTGATGTATCCCAAGATGTACTGAAGTGGTCACTGCCGAAAAAACGGAGGATTCCCATACTGTTTTCTTCATCGTCGCAGTCACAGCCAGCTCTAGGGATCCTGCACACAGCAAGCTCGTTCGGGGGGGTCCACTCCATGAGCCGAGAGGCTGATACATCAATTGACACAAAGTACAGAGTTGATGAATCCAAAAGTTATGTATCGTCAACAGGAACTCAACGCAACAGACGGCGCATCAATCGGACGCACGGTCTGAGAGTTATTGGCTTTTTCGTTCCAGGGCCCCGGTTGGTTTTTAAGGAAAAACCAACCTGACCGTACTCCACCTACATCCAAAACTCGGGCGTAGTAAGCCAAATGATCCTTCTCAATTAGAGGATTCCAGCAAAGTCGACGACACATCAATCGGACGTCCGGAGCTCAGGTTATAAGTGTTTCCGCTCCGGGGGCCAAGTTGGTTTCGTGTACGAATCAACTCTACCGAACCCAAAGTATTCCAAAACCTTGGGTGTAGTATATCTAAACGACCTTCTCGTTCCAAGGATCGCGTTTCCGCTGACGGCGTGTCAATCAGAGGTCCGTAGCCCAAGATATGGGCGAAAAACCAAAAAGGGGCTGAAAACGGGGGGGTCTGGGCCCGAACCGACCCGGCCCGACCCCCTCTGGGTCGGCCCAAACCGGGTCCAGGTCTGACCCGGTTTGGTGCGACTCGGCCCGGCCTGGGCGCGACCCGGCCTGGCGGGTCGACTCGGCTCGGATCGGCTCGGCCGAGCGGCCGACCGAAGGAACCGCGGCCCCCGCGCAGGGGCCGCTCCGCAGCACCCGGACGCAGCATGCAGGTCGTGTCCCACCTCCCGGTTCCGCGCAGCCGCGGAACCGCCTCGCCGCTGTGGCGGGTTTTGCCGATGGCGCACCGGGCGCGCCGACGTGAGATTCCGCGGACCACCGGACGCGCTCCGGTGGTCCGTTTTACGTGCGGTCTTCGCCAGTGGTCCTCCTGGGACCTGACCTTCACTCCAAGGCCCTCAAATCGCCCTTGTGGCCCCGTTTGTCATCGTCTGCCATTCTGCACACTAAGAATGAGAAATATTGCGGTGGTTCGGACTTGTTCGTTGGTCCACACCCACTGCGTTTGCGGTTTGAAACAACACCATAATATTTCCCATCAATTTGATAAACCTCGAACCACAATAATAATCCATGGACCAACATGTTAATTAGTTGGTCCGCATTCATGCCTTGAAGGGAAAAAAACATGGAGTATTATCATTTTCAAAACAACCCCTACCTCGTAGATGTCGTCGGACGAGTGCGAGTACGTCGCAGAATTGACCGTTGCGGTAGGAGGTGATCGTCGCGTTGCGGAAGGGTGTCACGTCAACAATCTCCGAGGGTTAAAGAAACAAACAGATTTAATTATAACAATTAAATCCATGTTGCTGTTATAAACCAGAAAGAATAAAAAGGTCCGCAATCCCCAACCTCAAGATGACAATCAAAGAATGTCGTAGGGATGGTTCTTCATGGAAGAAGCGTTGCAGAGGGAGAGTCGTCGGCATCACGTCGTCGATCTCATGGGGTTTGGAGTTCTTCGTCGCCCTTTGTCGGAAGCAAGCGTTCTTCGCGTTCTTCGTGTTTTTCGTGTTCTTCGCGTTCTTCGTGAAGGAGGATGTAGATCATAAGTCTCTGTCAAATCCTCTGAACAAAACGCACCCCAGAAGAAAGGTGTGTTGGTCTTATTTTAATAATATGCCAACGGTTTGAAAACAGGTTAAGAAATGAACAAATTAATTCATAGAATTAATTTCAATGAATTAACAGCCCAATTAATAGGAGCTTTTAATTGTTTAAGAAAACGCCCCATTTGACTTTCATTAAAAAGGGTTTTTGCGGGTGCGTTATTTAGCGGAAAAGAAATGGTGGGGCTCGTGCAAGCCCCACCTCACAAATATCCTACCAAGAGGGTAGGATATTTTTGAGTTCCACCCTATCCCCTTCAACTCAGCT
Organism: Viscum album; assembly: GCA_963277665.1. Taxonomy (NCBI): domain Eukaryota; kingdom Viridiplantae; phylum Streptophyta; class Magnoliopsida; order Santalales; family Viscaceae; genus Viscum; species Viscum album. The sequence continues at coordinate 992,132,994 of OY728133.1, forward strand.
TAAGCAGATTTAATTGGCTTTTTAGTGGCCTTATGTGAAATAAAATAATGTTTGTTGTACCACATTATTTTATTTCATAACTTAAAGCCCAAAAATTAAAAACCACGCCCGGGAAAATGCAACTCCGGAAGAGGCATTTCTAAGCAAATATTGGCGTTGTGATTCCAGCGGTTCCCTCGGAATTTGATTCTGAGCACCGGTTCAAAAGTTAGAAAAACCCGCTCGTTCGTTCACTGAACGTACCCGATCCAAACTTCGGAAAATGATTCCGGGCACACCAGGCCTCGGAATCAGGTGCCGTCAGAAACTGCGTTCTTGTAAAATTCCAAAGAAAATTAAGAAAAAAATTTCCTTGAAATTTACGGGTCTTTACATCACTCCCACCTCAGGGCTTTACATCCCCGTAAAGATACATCATAAGCTAGGGAAACAAATTTGGGTACTGAGCACGCATCTGAGACTCCCGCTCCTAAGTGATCTCCTGGAGGTTCCCGTGCTTCCATCTGATGCGCACTATAGGAATCGACCGTCCATGTAGGACCCACTTCTATCGATCCTCGATCTCCACAGGGACCTCCGCAAAAGTATCCCCTTCATCAACGTCTAGCTCCCCATAATCAATGATGTGTGTCGGGTCATGCACGTATTTAATCAGCTGAGATTCGTCGAAGACATCGTGCACCCGGTGCAACTGAGGTGGTAGAGCGAGGTGATAAACCACCTCACCAATCCTGCTGAGGACCTAGAATGGTCTGATGAAGCGTGGAGACAACTTTCCGCCTTGGCCAAATCTCCGTAGTCCACATCGAGGTGAGACACGCAAGAAGACGTGGTCTCCATCCTCGAACTCTCGTGGCCTCCGCCTCCTGTCAGCATAAGACTAATGCCGGCTCTGAGCTGTCCTCATCCGCTCATGGATGACTTGGACCTTTCTGGTCCTACAAGAGTTGCTGAGATATCTTCTTTGACGATAAGAGAAATCTGGTCTCATCCCCTGGATAAAACATGTTTTTCACCTAATATAGTCAATCCTAACATGGATGATACGATTCCATACTAAGGATGACGTCGTAAGGCCTCAACGCTACTACCAAGAGATCCAACCATTAATCTCGCCTCTAGGGGTTGAGTCACACTGTTGGCATCAGTTTGTGGGAAATGGGTCTCCTCCAGTAGGTATCTCAAAGTGAGGGTCAAGTCAACGGTTTTTTAAACCAGAACCTCTAAGTAAAAACTAAAATAGAGGACATGAATGTAAACGCCACTAGAAAAGTGTCTTTTATTACTACATCTCAAAGTACAAAGACACAAAACATCTACAAACAAACATCAACAATGCTAGAAGCAGCATAAATAAAAGTCTCCAGGGCTGGAGCTAGTCCCACTCCTGTTCATCTGATCCCAGAGCTCCACGATCCTAGGCCTCAGCTGCCTGAATCTGAGCTCTCCCATGTCCACCAGCTCCCTATGGTCGGGGTGGACCTCCTGGTGGTGGTGGTGGTGACACCTCGAAGCGTCGTCCACCCCCAGCTGCATGGACAGCTCCCCTTCCACGGTCTCCTTCTCCATGCGATCTACCTCGATCGAACCTCTACCTCTGCCTAGGAGGTCCATCATTAATCTGCTGGTCATCCATATGGAGGGTCGAATAGTCAAAAGCCACGTGACCAACCCCGCCGCAGGAGTAACACTGCCCGCTCATGGTAAGTTGTTGTCCACCCCGGGTGCCTCGCACAAACGATGTTGGGTCATGCGGTCGACCACCGGTAGGTCTAGTCCTCTTAGACCCCTGCGTAATCTGTCTACTACCCGCTGCAGAAAACTCTGTTGCATGCCGACTAGAGGTGGGTACTACTGCTGGAGACTGCTCAGCAAGGAAACTCTCCACTAAGAGGGCTCGCTCCAACACTAATGTCTGCGTCGGAATGCTGTGAGAAACAACTGAAGCTCTGATCTCTCTCCTGAACCCCTTCTCGAAGGTTCGGGCCCTGAAGAATGGGTCCCGTACCATGTCCGTGGAATAACGTGAGAGATCGGTAAACCTCGTCGTGTACTGGGCTACTGTCATGCTGCCCTGCTGCAGCTGTAGTAGCTCCGGGATGCGCACTGCTCGGAGGGTGGCTTAGACGAACTCTAAGAGAAAAAGGCTCTCAAAGTCCGTCCAAAGGAGTGATGCCACGTTGTGCACCTGGAGCATCAAGCTCCACCGTATGACTACTACCGAATGAAGGAGGCTCACTACAAGGACCATCATAAGGTCTGCTGGTGTCCTCACTAACCGAAAAACTCGTACAACTGCCTCCAGCCAGTCGTCGGCTGTCTGGGGGTCCGTCTCCCCGTGGAACCTGGGCGGTCACTAGTGCTGGAACTCATGCTGTGCACTAAGGGGACGTGCATCGTCAGTGGCTATGTCTAGAAGCATCGGTGGCTCGGCGGGTAGTGGTACCGCTGGTGCCTTTGCTGTCAAAGGGCCCTACACCGAGGCCTTATCGCTCGGTGGGCTGTCATCACACTCAACTCTCGTAACCCTAGCTGGCTGCCATCGTGGGGCCATCCTGAAAAGGAAACATGTGAATCACGGTCAAAACAGTATACTTGGTGAGCCGACATAAAGTAATCACAAAGAAAACTTGTAAAAAACATGAAATCAATGTTTTCGTGCAATAAGTCGGAAATCAGAAGTCAGGGTCCTAGTGTATGGATACGCCGGCCGCCGCACCAACACTGGGCTCCTTGGACTGATAACCACACCCAATACGCTTAACACTATTACATCAAATAGAAAAGATCAGAGTCCCAAGTTCTGCGGTAGAACCGAACTCCTCTTATACCAATTTGTCACAACCCGTCCTCGGGGCCCATGCCGTGACTACCCCAGGCCCGCCTTCCATAGGACAGGGGCGGGCGACTAGCACCATGGAGTAAATCCCGGTAAAGGGGAAGGCATTGCCTTTGTAAAGTAAACAACAAACACCACAGAGTAAGCAGGTAGAAGTAAACACTAATTAAAAACAAGTACAACAGTAAGTACGGAAAGTAAGTGGGCCAGAGTACAAACCCAAACTGAGAGTAAAGTACAACTCGAAAGGGAAAACAACAACTGAAAAGTAAAGCTATAACGTCGAGCCTTCCACTGGATGTCCCAGCTGAAGGGTGGGTACATAAATCCTCCACTGCTCCTCGGGTCCAGCCGACTGCTCAGAGTACGTCCTGCCCAGTGGTCGACCTCCTGGTACCGTCCTGCTCTGCAAGCCTCCACCACGATCGGCGTTGTCCGTCATCTGCAACCAACACAACGTAGTGCGGGCATAGCCCGTGTAGGGGTGAGTATAAGCTACTCAGTAGGGACCCCGAGACCCCCAAAGGTCTCCCAGAATCCACAAAGGATAACCCAAAACGAAAGATACATTCACAAAGTAACATCCAACACTGGTTAGTTATATGCCCATACATATACATAAGTCATCAATTCTCGCTCGGCTCCAACATCCGAGATCAAGTACAACCCAGTCCACACAGGAAAGAAAAACATAAATCCACATAGGATAGCACAACACAATCCACAATGGAAAGCAAAATAGGATTCACCTCACACAGGATATACGTTTTTGTAAGACGATAGAGATGATCATATGTTGCCACTGATTCATCTAAGTCGTCAGACCCACAAAGGATAGGTAGGTACTAACCCCCGCAATGAACCACATAGGATTTATCATGAAGTTGAAACAATAGATATTGGGAAACTCCTTCTCCATCAAGTACAGTGGTTATGCCACTACAACCAAGCGCTTCTATCTAACCTTGGACTGCTGTAGTACTCCACCTATCGTGTATTGTGGGCCTGATGCTACATCCAAGTGCTTCCCACCATGGGACTACTGGTACAACCAAGTGCTCCCCCTCATAGCCTCTAGAGGTACTCCTTCTATTGAGTACCACAGGTCAGCCGCTACAACCAAGTTCTCCTCCGTCATGGGTCTGCCGCTACAACCAAGGGCTCCCCCATGCTGCTACAACTAGGCGCTTCTCCGTCGTGGGTCTGCCGCTACAACCAAGCGCTCCCCCATGCTGCTACAACCACGCGCTCCTCCATCGTGGGTCTGCAGCTACAACCAAGCGCTTCTCCTCATAGCCTCCAGAGGTACTCCTTCTGTTGAGTACCGCGGGTCTTCCACTATAACCAAGAGATCCTCTGCCATGGGTCTTTTGCTACAACCAATCGCTTCCCACTGGGCTATCTGTAACACACCGAGTCGTTCGATCAACAGTTATCAAGTCTCAACCGGCTCTAGGGTTTCCGCACACAGCGTGCTCGTTCTGAGAGGGTCCACTCCACGAGCTATGAGGTCGATGCATCAACTGACATGTAGTCCGGAGTTCATGTATCCCAAGATGTACCGAAGTGGTCAATGCCGAAAACACGGAGGATTCCCTTACTATTTTCATCATCGTCGCAGTCGCAGCTAGCTCTAGGGTTTCTGCACAAAGCAAGCTCGTTCGGGAGGGTCCGCTCCATGAGCCGAGAGGTTGATACATCAACTGACACAATGTCCGGAGTTGATGTATCCAAAAGTTCCGTATCGTCAACAGGAACTCAACGAAACAAACGGCGCATCAATCGGATGCCCAGTCTGAGAGTTATTGGCTTTTTCATTCCAGGGGCCCGGATGGTTTTTAAGGAAAAAACAACCCGACCATACTCCACCTACATCCAAACCTCGGGCGGAGGAAGCCAAAATATATGTCTCACTTATAGGAATCCATCAAAGTCGACGATACGTCAATCGGACGCCCGGAGCTCATGTTATAATTGTTTCCATTCCGAGGGCCCAGTTGGTTTTGTGTACGAACCAACCCATCCGAACCCAAAGTATTCCTAAACCTTGGGTGTAGTATACCGAAACTACCGTATCGATCCAAGGATCGTGTTGCCACTGACGGCGCATTGATCGGAGGTCTGTAGCCCAATATATGGGCGAAAAACAAAAAAGGGGCCGAAAACGGGGGGTCTGGGCCCGGACCGACCCAGCCAGACCCCCCTGGGTCGGCCCAAACCGGGTCAACCCAACCCGAGTCCGGGTCCGACCCAGTTTGGTGCGACCCGGCCCGGCGGGTCGGGTCGGCTCGGCTCGGCTCGGCCGAGCGGCCGAGCGAAGGAACCGCGACCCCCGCGCGGGGGTCGGTCCGCAGCACCCGGACACGGCATGCCGGCCGCGTCTCGCCTCCCGGTTCCGCACGGCCGCAAAACCACCTCACAATTGCGGCTTTAGCCGCGGTGGGTTTTGCCGGCGGCACGCCGGCGTGAGATTCTGCGGACCACCGGACGCGCTCCAGTGGTCCGTTTTACGTGCGGTCTTCGCCAGTCGTCCTCCCGGGACCCGACCTTCACTACAAGGCCCTCAAATCACCCTTGCGGCCCCGTTTGTCATCGTCCGCCATTCCAAACACTAAGAATGAGAAAGAATGCATTGGTTCGGACTTGTTCGTTGGTCCGCACCCACCGCGTTAGCGGTTTGAAACTACACCATAATATTTCCCATCAATTTTATAAACCCCGAACCACAATAATAATCCACAGAGAAACATGTTAATTAGTTGGTCCGCGTTCATGCCTTGACGGGAAACAAACATGGAGTATTATCATTTTCAAAACAACCCCTACCTCGTAGCTATTGTTGGAGGAGTGCGAGTACGTCGCTGAATTGACCGTCGCGGTAGGAGGTGATCGTCGCGTCGCAGAAGGGCGTCGCGTCGACGATCTCCGAGGGTTAATGAAACACACGGATTTAATTATAACAATTAAATCCATGTTGTTGTTATAAACCACAAAGAGTTAAAAGGTCCGCAATCCCCTACCTCATGATGCCGATTAAAGATTGTCGCGGGGATGGTTCGTCGTGGAAGAAGCGTTGCAGAGGGAGAATCACCGGCGTCACGTCGTTGATCTCCAGGGGTTTGGAATTCTTCATCACCCTTTGTCAGAAGCCTGCGTTCTTCGCATTCTTCGTGTTCTTCGTGTTCTTCGCGTTCTTCGCGAAGGAGGATGAAGATCGTAAGTCTTTGACAAATCCTCTCAACAAAACGCACCCCAGAAGAAAGGTGTGTTGGTCTTATTTTAATAATATGCCAACAGTTTGAAAACAGGTTAAGAAACGAACAAATTAATTCATAGAATTAATTTCAACGAATTAACCACCCAATTAATAAGAGCGTTTAATTGTTTAAGAAAACGCCCCAGTTGACATTCATTTAAAAGGGGTTTCGCGGGTGCGTTACTTAGCGGAAAAGAAATGGTGGGGCTCGTACGGGCCCCACCTCACAAATATCCTACCAAGAGCGTAGGATATTTTTGAGTTCCACCATATCCGCTTCAACTCAGATTAAGTGACTTTAAGTGGCTTTTAAGCGGCCATATGTAAAATAAAATAATGTTTATCGTACCACATTATTTTATTTCTTAACTTAAAGCCCAAAAATTAAAAACCACACCCGAGCAAACACAACTCTGGAAGAGGCGTTTCGAAGCAAATATCGGTGCTTCGATTCCATCGGTGCTCTCGGAATTTGATTCCGAGCACCGGTTCAATTTTTATAAAAACCCTCTCGTTCGTTCACTGAATGTACCCGAGCCAATCTTCGGAAAATGATTCCGGGCACACCGGGCCTCAGAATCAGGTGCCATCAGAAACTGCGTTCTTGAAAAATTCCAAAGAAAATTAAGAAAAACATTTCCTTGAAATTTACGGGTCTTTACATGGAATCCTACTATCAAATAATTCTTGGAAAACACTGAGGCACCAATGATATTGTCATATATATCATCAATTCTATGAATAGTGTATCAATTCTTAATTCTAATCTGGTTCAACTTCCTATAATCGATGCACATCATCCGTGATATGTCAAACTTATTAGAAAACAACATTGTTGACCCCCAAGGTGATGTACTAGGGAATAAATCCCTTTATGATCCATTTCATCTAACTGAACATTCAGTTCATAGAGCTCTTCTGGCGCCATTCAGTAAGGAGAAAAAGAAAACTGGCAGTACCCTAGGAAACAATTCGATCGTAAACTCAACATCTCTCTTGGGTGGTAACCCTGGGAAGTTCACAGGTAACAAATCCTGGAACTGGCCCACACCAAATAGATGGACTGGTTTACCTTTCTCCCCATTATCTATCATTAGGCATGACACATGGGCTGTGAGGACCACCATCTAATTACGTAGTGGCTCGGTTTGCCATGCTCGAGTATCCCACTCGCAACGAAGGACATGAGTTCCCCCATTGAGAGATGTGAATGTCACCTGAAGATAGTTATAGTAAACATGGGATTAATATAACACCAACCAATCCATTCCAAATATTAGTTCAAAACCAAAAATATCTAGGACAAACTGATCCCATAGAAAATTTAAACCAACAACATCCAAAGAACAACCCTTACACCATCTGATGTCCTCGACTTCCACCCCTCACAGAGTATCAAGGAACATTACCCCACATGTGGTATCAATGGTTATAACCCCACACAACTATAAATTGAGTAGAAATAAAGGATTGTGTAGAAACAACATCGAATAAAGAAATATGATATGTGGAAGCTATAAGAATCAAGTCTCGAACAATAGAAGACCATGCCTCATCACCCTCAAGTATGACATGAACATCATGGAGATGACCCTACCTTTTACCGTAGGCCCAATCCTGAGTACCCTTCAATGCACTGCTCGATTAGTAGGGGTGATAATTCCACAGAGTCACAATTCTACCGACCCTACCAGTATGACTCGTGGAGCTCCAACTGCCTACCTGATATGGGGTAAACGACCCCCACCCTACACTCAGAATCTGCCTCTGACCTCCATCATTACCCGACTATCGCAGGTTCTGGTATAATATCTGTACATGGCCTAGCCTGCCCCATGCTTAGCACACAACTTGTGGTCAGGGACACTAGTCATGTTTTTTCCCCATCCTACCTTACTAAAAACAGATGACCATGTCTCTACCCTGAGAATCTGACTCCCTCTACTGACTACCCAGCATGCTTCCACCCTAATTAAAGGTTCCAAAGTTGTGCTTCTTACTATCATATTCTGCACCACATACTCATCTAGCTGGTTCCATAGGTTCACTACTTGAAGATCCTTTGAAGTTTCCATCTGAGATAATGTTATAATCCACAACAATACCAAAATTTTTAGATGAAATATATTCACAATGTTTTTGATCTCATATCTCATCCCATCCTAGAAGTGTTTTTCCATAGCCGACTCATCTCTCATCAACGTTAGTATAAAGCATCGCAAATTGGTGAAACGACTAGCATAGTACATCACCAACATTGCCCATTGAGTCAACCACATTAAATCTATAGTTTTCTCTTGCCTCAGGATTTCTCTACAGAAGTTATCAAGAAACATCTCTTGAAAATCATTTTACACCATCCCCTCACCTTGCTCTATCTGAACCGTAATGTCCCACAAATGTTTTTCCTGTACCCTAATCATATAGGCTACTATCATGAATCTATTCTAGAGAGAAGTATCTAGATGGTCGAGTATAATTTCAATGGACTAAATCCAAAACTCTACTACTTCTGGCACACCCTCTCCGGTAATGGTCGTAGGGTGCTGGAGTTGATATTCCTTGGTTAGCTCAAACATGCTTGGCGCAACCCACCCTGTCACTCATTCCATCATCTGTATAAAACTGTAAAATTTCTCAAATAACTTCACTTTAATATCTCATTGGACCACCATTTTCTCCTACTAAATTACTAAATTGGAAGTCTCGGCAACATCCTCATATCTCCCAACCAGCGCAAGTCATTGAGGTGGAATTTATCTACAGTGCTCAAAACGATATTTAGATCACAACCATAATGATTTTGTGAGAAATATAGGGTATAAATATTCTTTTAATAGTAAATATAAAAACTTTTTCAAATACACTACCCAAATGATCTTACTCATGACCAGGTACCCCCAACTATCTCCTTAAGTCTATAGTATACACTGTATCTAATTGTCATGGTTACAAGCCTTATATCCTACTCCAATTAGATCCATTTTCACATTAAAATTTACCCTTAGAACAATTATTATACATTTACTTATTTATCAAACTCCATTTTCTAATTACTATATTAATTTTTCACTTCCCATTTTTACTCATTCATGCCATCTTATTTGGCATAATTCATTACTTTTAAGGGAACATTTGAATTTTATAATTTATATCCCACAGACCCATCCTGTGTGTGTGTCTATCATGATTCAGGCCAAATTCCTAAATAGGTGACTAGAATGATTCATGAATTCACAATCTTGTACCTTTTTCTCCTTGAGATAAATATCACCATACTTTCAAATCCTACAATAAGGGAATCACCCAATGGTGAAATATCATCAAATATAACAAAAAACAATAAGAACAACAACCCCCCCCCCCCCCCCCGCCCTAGGGTGACTTGGTATTTCCCCCGTACATGGGTAAGATACTCCCAAGAACAAGATCATTACTAAGGACAAAAAAATTCCTAAACATTTATCTACCATCCCCACATAGTATGAAAGAGGAAAGAAATCCTTTGATACAACATTGTAACTTCCCGAACTCGGGTGCCAGAAAACCTGTGCCCCATGTCGGGTAGTTACATGACCTCATGTGCACCTCCCTGCAGGCCATCGACTGTTGACTAGTAGTGAGGGTCCAATAGGACATGGGGGATACTATACCATCAATACTAGAGTAATACACATAATATAATAATTTAAATAGAAAAAACATAAGAGAACAATCTATAACATGAAAAATAACCAAATCCCAAAACTATGTACAATCATAACACAAAATAAATATTCTATGCTGCTACAATGTCTTGAGAACAAAAAAAAAGAATGAAAATTGTAGAATCCCCAAATTTGTTCTAGACTCCATGCCTAGAACCACACCCAAACCTTTCTCATGTCCAACTCAACCCCCTAGAATATGTTACTTTCCCTTTTCTTGACCCACAAGCTTGAAATCTATCCCAGGTACACAATGGCAGCCTCATTAGGGTGTGAGTAAAACTATGTAGGACACCACCAATAGTTTTTAAAAAATATCCAGTAAGGATGATAGTGCAAGAAAATTATAAATAAAGGAATTTTATGGTAAAAAATTCAATATTTCATTCAAAAATATGACAATTTTAATTATACTACCAAGGAATTTGGATTCAAAACTTATTCTTTTCATTATTCAATATACCATTTTTATGTGTTCAGTGTATTAGTTATATTACGTGTTCTCTAATATATAGAAATAGAATTAGGCCATATCTCACTATGCATCACAATATAACAATTCATAATATCCTTACATTGAAGCCTCTATCCAGTTGGAATGCAACCGTTAGAGGAATAAAACACTATCCCCTACACTAACACATGCATTTTGGGGAGGAGCAAGAACCTCGGTCCTACTTGACCTGTGGGCATAGATCCTCAAGTAAATACCCCACTCAACCAAGCCATGTGCACATCCTTATTTATCATTCACCACAAAACACCATATCACACCAACATAGCCATCATCAGTTACTATGATCACAATTTTCTCAATAAATGGGAATTTAAATTTTTTTATCAATCCATTAACACATTCATTACTCATATTACATAACCCCTTTATCCCCATTCCCATTTTCCTTGCCTATCCCATAATGTATAATTATGTATAGAGTTAATCCCTAGCATTTTTTTTTTATCCATTTAACCCCTTTTCATGCCAACCAAAAAAACCACTTGGGTAATTTCCAAACCATGGTTTATTAATAGACACAAATTAAAATTCCTTTGAGCATATTAATATAATCATCAAGGGATCTACATTCTTCCATAATGTCATACACTTACTTATCTAACTCTACGTTTAGGAAAATATCAGCATGCCACTCTGGTGGCCCTAATTTAGTCGAGACATCCTCATAGAATTCCATGGGGATAAAGTGAGGTTAAATTAAGATTTTGGACACAACTATATGGAATCAATTCAAGGGAATTAGTAACTCATCAAAATAGGGAATGAACAAAAACCCCACATAGACAAATCTACACAATATCCATGGGACATAATTATGTAGACCACATGCCTTAAATCCATTGGTGAACACACTCCGAACTAAAGCCTTAGATCTAGATTCAACCAACCCTTAAATATTTACCTTAAAACTCACCAAAAAATTAGGCTTTTAGAGCATTGGATGGGAAGGGGAATGAAATAGAAACCCTAAACCAAAATGAAAAGAAAGAGTGAGATTAGCCTTACCTGGATCATCAATCCACAACTAAAAGTGCTCCAAATGGAGAAGAATAGAAGAAGATTTATCATTGGGATATATTGGTCCCTTTTTTCATTACTTGGGTTTCATGGAAGGAGGAGGTAGAAAATCCCGAGTAGGATATAAAATTAAATAGTGGATTTTTTTAATTTTTTTTAAAGGATTCTAGGATGCTCTGTTTCCATGCATTGTTTTCCAAACTGTGCACAAACCGTATGGATGCTTCTATCCCAGAGTGACCCCTCATGATTTACCCACATGATTTTCCAAACTATGCACGAACCGTGTAGAGGATACTATTCAAAAATTATTCCCTTGCACAATTTACATAGGCTGCCCACATGGTTAGCACCAACTATACGTAGACCATGAGACTATCCCAGAAAACTCATTTTCTCCCTTTTCATGTCCCAAACCATTTGAACACCCCCAATCCTCCATAAGGAATTGTAAAAGCACGTAATTAACTACAATAAAGGGACTAAACTGAATCTTAAATAAATCATACCTTATAGAGAAATCCAGGGTCTTACAAAAAATATATGTTTCAAATATTAATGAAATAAAATATAATGAACTTTTCTCTAATGATATAATAATACTATGTTTTAAATTCATGGACTACAACCAATTGTTCTAGATCATATAACATATAATTATGTTAATTGATGAATAAATACAATGATACATATGCATATAAATGATCTATTTAAATGAGAATGATTCCAAAAACCGTTCTAGATGCATCATATTAATATTCCTAACCATTTGATGGATCTGATAATGTAAGGATGGGTATTGAAGTTAGAATCACATTAAGATATTGGTAGAATTTTTTATAGTTTTTAATCAATTATAATATTATAACATTCCCCTTGAAATATATCATTAGATTTTAATGTCAGGAAAAACCTTCATGGATTTGATAATGCCATGAAGATAAGATGAGAATGTTATGTATCTCTATCAAATTATTAGGATGTCTCCAAGAGATTGAAATATATATCATTTCAAGGTCATCAAATATACTTTTCTTATAAATCACATTGACAAGGATGAATAATTAATGTATCCATTAGTTACTCTTATATAGATTACCATAAAGATGGTTTTCCAATTGGGTTCTCAATAGTAAGTCCAAGTGTTTTGTAGGGACACTCATTGTCAGAGAATGCACCAGGATATCATCAAAATATATTTCAAAAAGGATATAATTTACCAAGGAATGATATTATTCATCAATTATATGGAAAAATATTCCACATTAATGAGATAAAAGGACATAACATGGTTTTTATAATGACAATAATATTTTTTGATTGCTATATAAATATGATCTAGAGAATCCCATGTTTATGTAATAGATATTATGAAAAAGATACATTATAAATCATGTAAATTGACCTCTATTACCACAAATTTTTTTGGATTTATATTATAATACTTATGTGTAATAGTATTAGTCTACTAAATTAATCCAACCATAAAAAAATTTGACCAATTTTATATTGAATGTAAAATAAATTTTTAAGGGACAAATCATGATATCGATCTATGATGGCTTGTATATCTCATTTATATATTTACATTTACCTATAATATTAGATAAATGATACATATGACTATTAGTACCAATATTCTTTCACTACTATCATTTAGCTCACAATATCCTTTAAAAAGATGTATAATTCCACCAATGGTTTTAAAATTTAATTTCAAGGAATAAAAATAAATTTTGGATGTGAGAGCTATTACATAACACAGTACAAGTAAGATATAAAATATTTGAAAATATATAATCTAAAAACATAAGATAGTTATCTAAAAAATATTTAAAGGGATTCATTTACACTTAAATCCTTATCAATCCCATTATCATAGAATTTTTTAGATTCATAGAACCTGAGGCTTCATTTCCATATTAAACCCCATAATATTTACGACACAAGAAAAAAAACTATTGGATAAACCAATATTAAAATACATTCATAGTAATTGTGTTTTGAAGGATGAAACCTCACACCATAGAAAGGACATATTGATCCTCCATAGTTATTTTAAATTCTCTATATAACTTATAACAAGGCCCTTTTAGATACTATTTTATTTGATTTTGTAGTTTCATTAAGAAAAGATTCAATATACTCTTATAATCTCGATAACTCACTCACATCAATGGTAGTGAATTTTTTTAGTGATTCTAACCCATTTGAGTATAATAGGCTTCTGTAATGATGGAGCTATTACCACTAGTTTTCCGTGGGGTTTGAGAAAAATATGGTTTGAGGTGACTCATTTGAACTCAATTTCCCCACATCAAATGTGTTCCAATATATATCGATAACTTTTTTATAGTTACCCACATTACAAGAACCTTAATATAGTTCTTTTTCATGTATGGAAAAAAATATCAAATTTTATATTTCTTCTGTACTATGTCCAATTGAGATTATGTTTATTTTTACTTATTATTTCGAGCATCAGTTTTACCACATGTATCTATATGGGTTAAATTTTACACTGATAGGTTTTTGGTATTCCGTTTTCTAACACTTTCACTCAATTGACCATTTAGGTGTTATCAACAATAATGAAAACCTCTACATCAGAAAGAATGGCATGTCATAACCCATCTTAAAAAATATGAACATTCAAGTACTCACTACTGTTGTCATTTTGTGTAAATTAAGCTATATTAATAAACATATTTTCATAATCTATGTTATAAATATTTTATTTACTGATATGAAAAAAATCCATCCCTATTTTTATCTTCAAGGAATTTGGGTTTAATTTTCTGTGAAAAATTTCACCAAACCATTTCCTGGAAAGGGCATTGTCGTTATATTTTTGGAAAACAATATCAAACTACATCGTTTCATGATATCTGACCATGAATGAAACGACCATAAACTAAAATATATCATGGTTAATATAAAATTTATGATTATATTAATTTTTATAATCCATCCCTCTATGTTTTCATGTAGTGAATCCACTCAAAATTTTAGTAGATTTTATTTCCTACCAAAATTTTCATTCATATATTCGAAATATAAATTAATTGATATTCCTTTCATAACACAATGATACATGAAATAATATTTTAGATCTTTTGAAATTTTATTATTTTACTCATAAACAACTAGTTAAAAGGAGAATAACATATTCACCATCTAAGTTTATTATATCTATCATTGTACATAGACTTATCATAAATAAAATATTTCGTCATAACCTGAGGATGAATACATTAGAAAGACATGTATTTGATTCCCAATTATTTTAATCAATGTATATATCAATAACAATATAATAATAACATGAGAATAAGTTTATGAGTGTAAAATTTGAAAACTACACCCTACATATCATAGATCATAATCTTGATTCAACAAATAAATAATGGATGATCATAAGACTAGAATCATATTAGATTAAATGGAAATTACCCATGATATCATAACTTTTTAATAAAACATATAACATGACCAAAAAATAAACATAGAAAAAATTATGTCTATTCTACCCACAAAGCCAATCAAAACATGTTAATCTTGGAATTACCAGTTGCATACCTACTTTATTCTAGGTAAGACCTCTTGTGTAAACTATGTGGGACTTGTTTTAGAAATCCATGTACTCACTATGATCATATAATAGTAATAAGAACCCAATTTATTTAAGGGAGATATATGTACCACCTACCACATAATGAAAATAATTCATATGTGGGCCACAAGATCATCAGCAATTAAAAATATCAGAACCAATCTATATAAATGGGTTTCACAATCATTCCATCATTGAATAACTCAGAAAAAGGAATTGGGATTCAAAAACATTAATACACTATATTCATAAACCATACTAAGAATGAATAAAAATGTTATCATTGGATGATATTCCCATTAAATCTTATGTATCATCAAAGGATGTCATAATATATGAAAAATAATTTTGATACATCCCCTGGATAAGTTATCATGGAAAATACTTGTTCCATAAAGAAATGCTATATGATAAAAAACTATAAATGTATAAAATAAAACATTTAATTAAAAAAATTGTAAAATTTTAATGAATATTGAAATAAAAAATAAATCAGGTTCATTGGAAAATTATCTCACTCAGTATATGTCAAAAAATGTCATTTCACACAATTTTAAAAAGGTTAAAATGTACATCATATTAAAAATGAATAGAAGATTCATTTAAAGACATTAATTATAAATAAAACTTGGATAAAAATAACATTAAAAAGTAATTTGATACTTTAAAAAAAAATTATATATGTTTTTAAAAAACAAGGGTATGGATGTGAAATATCCCCCAATAGAGAATAAAATTTATAAAATCTCAAAAGATGTTTAAGTTATGTAATAGAAACCTTATCATGAGTTATCCTTGCATAAAATTAACTCATAACACCAATATAAAAAATTTATATTTATTAAATTTTATTAAATAAATAATTTTACTAATTATAATATCATATATGATGCATTTTTTACATCATAACACCCCATATTTTCAATAATTCCTTGCTAAATTTTTTGTCTCTGAGTGTTTACTATTATATTTATCATGACTATATCAGTTCACTTGTACAAATCCTTATAAATTTACCATGGTAACATCATCTATAGAATATTTATATATATGTATACATATCTAATATATTCATTATATAAATATTTATATCCATCTATAATGTTTCTATATAGAATAATGAATTACAACATTAATAGAGACAATATATATATATACATTAGTGATGTTATAGTTTTGGAATGGATGTTACAAAAGAAATATAAACATTTATTAACCTTTTCAAGTAAATATTTATATCACACACACACACACACACACATATATATATATATATATATATCATAATCATGAAATTCATCCTTATCAGAAATTGTGAATAATATATATAAAAAACAAACTACATCTCTCTGTGGATATAGTAGTACCCACGTATGGTTGTGTGACGTTATTGTTACTAAAAGGATTAGATGGTATGAATATAGAAATGATTTTATTATTCCAAATGTATTACCATTTCATTAAAATCATATTTAAAAATTAAACTCATCATAATTTTCATAAATAATATATGGTTATGAAAAATGAATTGTATCTCCATGTGGATATTTCATGTAGTGCATGTCCAATAGCCTTACATTCACTTCACATTTGATGGTGAAGATGGTGTAAAACTTGGATTTCATAATCAATATATCATTTTATAAAATTCATTAGTGATAATTTTTTATTTTATTATACCTAACATATATTTAGAGTAGTTAATGAAGAATACAAATGAATGAGATCACGTTAGGTGATTTCCTCATCTTTGGAATGTCTCAATTAGATCTCCTCAAAAAGGATATAAGGATGGTCATTTGGGAAGACTATAAAAATTATAATATGGATATGTATTTTTAGAAGGGGAATTGAAAGTGTTTTTTGATCTAAAAAGATAACATTCCTATGAATAAATGAGGGAGGTGGTTCACTTTTATAATTGAGGTGATGGGTACATTTGAAATTTCAAAAAATATTTAATTATAAAAATTAATTCTCAAGAAATATTCCAAAAATGTATATTTTTTGAAATATAAGATAAGAGAATGTTTTAATCCAACTTCAATTATATCATAAGATGTATTTATTGTAATTTTATCCCTTATATATTTGAATAACCCATAGATAACAAATTTAAATTTTAATTATGGTAACTACATTCAAAATATTAAAGGGTTATAATTTTTACATATAAGTTTCAAACTGAATAATAAAGGGAAATTTATGAAATTTTAGACCATATAATATCAACCATTTCTTATTTTTTTAATTTTTAATATTATCCATTAGTTTAATAATATATTAATATAATAAAATATTATTTACAATCCATTTTGACACAATTTATTTAATTTAAATTTAAATAATCATGAAATAGAGGTAATTTGTATTTCATTCATTCATAAATCACTATTATTTCAAATAGTTAGGTAAACTTCATTTATCATAGTAATTCAATCATATTATGTCACCTTTTCAAGTATTTATACCATTTAATGTATTTTTTTTATTTAAATAGAGAAATATTGCATTAGTGGTGCGTAAGAAGTAATGGCCATTATATAATTACTAACAAATAACAATGAATTTATATCATGAGGTTTTTTAAAAATTTCGTAATAATAACATATATTCTTTAATAATTTACTTTTTCCCAATAGGTATACATAAACAAAAATATATATAAAGATAATGACATTTTTTGCTTTATTTATTTTAAATACTATATATATAATTCTCATGGAAATGAATCTATTAAAAAAGTCAATTACAAAACCTTGGTTGTTATGGTAAAATTAATTTCATAATACAAGAATAAGAAATATTAATTATATCTATATAACTTATATTTAACTGAAATTTACTTGATTCAAATTTTACCAAGGAGATAAATTATACCACAATTACTATTCAAATTGACCAAAATCAAAATAACCCTAATTACAAAATAATAAAATCTTAATTCTATATATGTAATTAATTTATTTAATTAAATACCTATAATATTCATAAATTAATTTTAATGTATGTGCACAAACTGTGACAATATTGTATTTTAGTAAAAATGAATTTTTATTCATAAAATGAAATTTATACTTATATATGCACAAAAATATTTGTGGGATATTAAAAACATTTGATTAGATAAATAATATATACATGTCACTAAAATTATTCAACATTAGTTATTTATTTTATTTATCAATAAAAATATAATCTTTATGATATAACTATTTTCTATAAAATTATTTCTTTTTCTTTTGAATGATTTAATTTTCATTAATAAAAAATAGGTAATAAATGATTTATATTTAAAAATATATAACCATAATTATATTGAGATATAATTATTCATATTCATAACTACCAATCCAATGGCTATAAAATTATATCTATTTTAAAAATAATTATTTTAAAATAATATTGTGGTTTACTTGTAATATGTGTTATGTGTAACACAAGGAATCAAATATATCAAAATATTTAAAGGAAAAATTTAAAAAAAATACTAGGAGGATAAATCCCTCCCTAAAATGAAATTCACCATCTAATTTCATCACTCTGATAGAAAAATATGAAGATACCATTGCCTAATCTCATCCTCATGTTCCCATATAGCTTCCTCAAAATGGTAGTTTTTAAACAAAATATTTTCCAGGTGAGTATTTTTTTAGTAATTTATCTCTATAATTTATAATAAGTATTGGTTTCACTTATTATGAATGATATTGATCATGTGATATGGACTCTAAATTCAATACTTATGAAGGATCATGTTTTCACTTCCACAAAGAGATACATAGAACAAATCATGAACTTGAGAGAGATTCATTGGAAGAACCAATCAATAATCTCTCACACCAATATAGTGAACAATATCAAAAAGACTGATATACCTAGGGCTTAGCTAGACCATAATTCCAAATATAATACCACAAATCCAGCTAGATATTCATAGAGATACCTTATAACTAAAATCAACTCAATATCATTTAAAATATTATTAGCAAACATTTTTTGTGACTCTAACTTGTTCATATATTTTATTAAATAGATCTATCATTCCCTAATATTTATTTAGCTTGATTAGGTTTGAATGGGTTCTTTTCACCAACTTCATTAAAATATTTTGAGGTTTGGTACATTCTACCATAGGGGGGTTCATAGAGATACATCTAAATACTGGAATGAAATATATTCTTTTATGGAAATTTGAAAAAAGAAATAGTTTGTTCCCAACCATATTTTAAATAGATATATCAAGAACTCAACATGTTTTCAAGAGTTCTAATGGTCATAATAGAATTAACATATTTTAGAGGATGTTACTTACTTTTTATATATAACTCAATATCCAAATCCTACTAAATAAATCTCAAAAGCATTGAGGTAAAAATGTGACCCCGATCAGATATAATTGATAGTGAAACTACATGAAAAATACCACATTCTTAATTTATTACTAATTAAGTCAACCTAGTGGGATATATTCATGAATTTCAATGATATGTTCTAACAACATAAGTTGATCACCAATATCTCATATAACATTATTACTATAAAATATTTTGTGTATTCCCATAAGTAATCCATGGTGGCATGTCCCCAATTTCATTATGGTATGGGTAATGGTTTTTCTTACAATTCTACTTATTTTTCTAATCATTAAGCTATTGGAATACCAAGAAATGATAAATATACACAATAACATCTCTTATTTATGCCATTCCAATATAAAAACTCAATAAATTATTTGTAAATTTTTTTACTTCCACAATGAATAGAAAGTTAAGAACTATGAGTTTCATCCATCATCTCCTTCTTAGAATATAGCACTGAAGGGACACATAAATTACTCATAAATCTAATTATTCAATCACAATAATCAGGGAATTAAATCACATTTCTCATATCATTTTATAGCTTTACATATCCATGATAAATATATTATTGGATTTTCCAGTCACATGTTTCTCTGCCACATGATAAATATATGATTACTCGTAATCTTCTATACAATAGTAATCTTAACATAGATATATGGTTTAAAACTCATTTGATAAATATATAATTCCTCCCCTTAAATCAATATTTTTGTTTCCTTAATTTTAAAGTACATAAATATTTTATCTTTTGAGATCCTCCTCATAAATACGAATGTTTCATCCTTTATACTCGGATAATCATCCCCCGTGATCACATTACAAGGGTGGTAATTTATTTTCCAATCATAATGTTTAATCATATATATTAATATTATTTGGAGCATTCTTAGATATTTTAGGGTGAAAATATACAGTAATATTTTGTTGTCATTTTATAAGTTATGCTATTCACTAAAGTGAAAATTTTTCTATATCAATAATGAAAACATTAATGTAGAAAAAACTAAAATTATGAGTATGTTAATTTTATCATAGGAAATCAATTCTCATGTTAAATAATCTATAACCACATTATTCTACAAGAGGACATGTCCTTGTACCTTATTAGGTGCGTCAATATATATTATAAAACCTTATCCACTATTGGGTAGTGTTAGTAAAGGTGGATTGAGAATAATTCTATTAAATTATATAAAATAATCACAAAAATCACCCATCCAAATGAACATGAATCCATTACATGTAAACATGGTGAGAATATCTGATAGCGATGAATATTTATATACAATTTTCTCATAATATGTATTCAATCCAAAAAACTATGAATATCATTCAGAGTGTTTGGTGAATGCTAATGTTCACCAAATTTTATAAATGAATGTTTTACTAATATACCATCACTTGAGATTATATTACTATA
Organism: Viscum album; assembly: GCA_963277665.1. NCBI lineage: Eukaryota > Viridiplantae > Streptophyta > Magnoliopsida > Santalales > Viscaceae > Viscum > Viscum album. The sequence continues at coordinate 992,153,730 of OY728133.1, forward strand.
TAATTAAACCTTCCAAATCAAAAATAAAAAATTCGTAAATTAAACATATTGTTTTTTCATAAATATAGTTTTTAGTACATTCATCAAATGATCTTCATGCACTTTCCCACTCGTTGAATAGTAATGAAAATCTCCAAAAAAACTACCCAAAAACTAATCAAGGTAATTTAGTAGGACTCTATTTTGTAAATAAATAAATACAATAGGGTAATTTGTAAAAAAATTATATAACTATTAATTAATTGTGTTCATACCATGTACATATTTCTATCCTTAGTATATTCACCTTCATGACCCTTAATTTATGATATCGAAAATGAATATCAATCTTAGAACACTATTAAACTCTGCATTATTGACCAAACATGTCATCTGTAAATGGTAGACAACAAATTTTCATAATTGTGATATTTTTATATTCTCAACAGGCATCAAATATCCACATTGATCCATCATTATTCATAGAAAACATTACAGATTAACCCTATGGTGAAACACATGGTTGAATGAATCCATTTTCAATATTATATCCTTGTTTCAGTTTTATTAAATGAAAATAATATTGGGATATTATATATGGATTACTAAGAATATATTTATCACCAAATATCACTTATATTAAAATTTAAACTTCACACTATGATGGAATACCTAGAAAATTTTATGGGAAGTCCTTAATAAACCCTATCATTCTTGGTGTAACATAGATGTTGAGTTTATCCCACACCATATTAGATAATGTTCTCTTTCGAATCAGAATCGAGGCTTATAAAATGTATTTGATTTTTATTTGATGATTATATTTTTCATCACCCTTATAAAAGATCATAGTTTTGTATATAATATCAAATGTGACATCCCTTACTGGATTAATGATCTAAAATTCATATATAAAAATCCAATCCATTCCAAAAAATACATCAAACCTAACTAGATGAAAAATAACAATATTTGTAGGAATATGTTTCCAAATTCATCCACTAGAGACGAATCATAGACATAGGATGAAATCATCATTCCATTACATATTTTACTGAAAAATAAACAACTAAATATTGAGATGATAATATGATACCCTTATAAAATTCATTAAAAAAAGATAATGGGTAGATCAAGAATCAAAAAATAAATTACATGTTTTAAATTGGATGATATCTGTACGTTTTATCAAGTAATTATCACACCATTTAAAAATAAATAACTATTTCTTGATATTTCCCATTATCCCTAAAATTACGTGGTTATTAATGATGATTATCTTCATTGACACTTAGATTTGGGAACTAGTAAGAATAATACCAATAACACTGTAATTATAATCAATATATTATGGGTGGTGGATTGTATATATATTTATATTTAGTGAAATCATTCAATAAATTATTCAATTTACTTCAAAACTCATTCACTCAATATCCATTCCACACATAATACATTTATTAACATCATTAAAGAAACATCCTAATATTTACTTTATAACATTGATCATAAGGGAAATATCTTTGTCTTTACTTCATGGTTCCTGGACCTTTTTTATTCCATATTTATTTTATTTTTAAAAAAATGAGATTTATGTAAACATCTAATTACAATTTCTTCATTGATTTCACTTCACCTTATTATATCATAGTTGTTATATCCCCATATAAATAACTCCATTCAAAGACATTGTTTTAATCCCTTAAAGAATTAATATATCATATATATATTTCGATGATTATACTTAAAGTGTAACTCACAGGTCTTATAAATTTTTCATCATAGGTACAAATGGATTCATAATCCTTCAGTTTCAGCTCAACAAATTCTCTCTCCATTTTCGTATAATGAAAATAATGAAACTACTTTTTGAGAAATAATTCTGTAAGATAATCCAATTTAATGGAGTAAATTTTAGCATTTTCCATCATTACCTTGAGATGATACCACCATTGACTTATATCACCTTCCCAATGTTTAATAACCAAAATAACATTTACATTATTAAAACAATGGAGAACAGAAAATATCATTTCAATTTTTACTAATACATTTTTCAATAACATTTGGATCAAAAAAATATTGGAATTAGGAGGATGTTTCCACATGAAAGACTAAATATAATATTTTTCACTGTTTTTCTCAATTATAAGCTCAATGTAATTCATATCTCAAAGAAATTTTATTTATATAGATATGATATTTTTCTTTCCAACTCCAATATAATTTTGTTTCTTTGGTTATAAATCATAAATCATTCTAAAAAATTCCCAATTAACAAGAACCATTTGGGTTACATCCCACAAATTGAAACTAATAAACATAGTGTGAGGAATAATAATCATATTGTGAAACCAAATAATAATGTAAAAATATTTATGGGTTGTCTATATAGGGAATCATTTTTCTATGAAAAAATAGGTTTAACAATGTTCATTCCTGATCATTTTGAAAAAAATTGGATTTTCTCCAACACATAGAAATATCCCTCGTGTTATTACTCTGTATTTCTCATTCACGTTTCTAAACATAAATTAATCCTTTATCTTATGAAAAATATACCAACCCAGATATTACATACATATAAATTTATTTTTCATAGATAAATATTCATTATATAAAATAATGGTCAATTCCTGAATGATTAAGCTCTAGGTTTGTAAACTTGGGCACAAAAAAACTAGCACATAGTTTAACTACCCATTCTACAATTACATTAAAAACATCTAGAAACCTTCTTAGACATATCATTCAATTAAAAATTTCTTTATATCTTGGGGAAGAAAATGTATTAATGGTTGAGCATAGATGCAGAGTAATTCTAGAAAAGAGAGATATAAATAATCACATAAGAAAAATATTAAAATAATTGAATTATCATAATATTTGAAAACCATGCCTTTTAAATGATAGATCATAAACATTAGTTGTGTAATAAATCATTGTTTTTCATAAGACATGAATCATAAATAATTCAATGAACACGGTCCATTACATCATTTAATTAGTATAAGAAATTTTCTATTAAATACAAAAGACAAATAAAACCATATTTCAAGGATACTAACTAAGGCATTGATATCATGTTCGGTTTGTCTTACTAGATGTTTAATAATTAAGGCCTAGGGTAACCTCTATTGTATCATATTTATTGATTGGGATAAAATCCCATATAACATTTGGTATAATATAATATTTACCAATAATGAATACATTAGAGGATGATATAGGTCCAACCAATTGAATAATTAAAACTAGTTTTTTGTGCACCATATGATCATAAAACATTAATTATATTAGAACCCATGAAATGATATGGTCTTTAAATACATTTCATCAATGTATAATTCATGGAAAATAAATTAGTTTCTTAATCATTATTTCTCCATATTCAAAAAATATATAGAAAAAGAATAAGTATGTTATCATTGGATCATATCCCTTGCAAATTTTATTTATGATGAATGTCTTTCATCATAGGTGAAAAATGATTTTAAAATATCACATGGATTATTTCTTATTAAAAATACTTTTTTCATTTTGAAATCACTTATATAAAAATACTAGAGAAATTATAAAAAAATCACTGAAAATAAATATATAAAATGGAAAATGAATATACATTGAATATATTATTTATTATGGAAGAAAGACCCCTCAATATCATATAAGATAAAAAAAATTCTCTTCACATCATTGTAAAATAGATAAAAATAATATTTTTAGAAAAACAAAAAGATTCATTTCAGACCTTTTTGTATAAATTAAAAAAGAGTAAAATTTAATTTAAAATATCATAGAAGAATATTAAATAAATTTTTTTATAAAAAAATTACATTGAAGATGTATTTTGTAGAATGGAGACTTAAAAATAAACAATCGCAAATATTACAGTGATTGGGAAAAAGAACCATTACCTCATGTTATCCTTGAATAAAAATTACTCTAAACTGTTGTATAATAAATTTATTTTTATTAAAAGACTATAAAAGAGTCATTTAAACACTTATAATATCATATATGGTCCCTTTATAACATTTCAACACCCCATTTCTTCAATACATCATTCTTAAAATTATTATTGTAACGTCCCGAATCTGGGTGCCACTCAACGGGCTCCCCGAACTCGGTTGGTCACATGACCTCAAGTGCATTATCCTAAATGCCAGAGGCTACCGACTACCAGAGAGGGCCCATGTCTAATAGTGGGGAGACTATGCCCTCATTTTTCATAGTGTTGCATAGCGGAAAAGATAAATAAAATGCCATAGAGAAAGTAGTAGACATTATACAACATAAATGGACAACTAAAGTAAAAGAGAATCAGCAGTCATATATATAAAATGTAGCAGGTTACTAATTCTATGAAAGCAGTGAGAATAGGATACACTACAAAACAATACAATACAACTCAAAATACAAGGTACAACCAGACAAAAACAATGCATAGTAATCATAATGATGCAGTATCACAAGCCTAAGATCGGTCCAATTCTCTCCCACTCCTCTACTATGATCAAGTACCTGTATAGGGAACCTTTACCTTATCCACACCTAAAGAAATGTAATCTGTTTAAGCAGAACACATGACCCAAACGTGGTGTGAGAAATAAATACTAGTAGGAAACCACAAAAGGCTCGTGCCTAGTTATCAGTGAAAATGTCCAACAACAGTGTGCAGTAATAAATGCAATAAACTCAGCAGTACTAAAAAGTAACTAACTTTACAAGTCATATTACCATTTTAATATTCATTTAACCATGCCAAGCCCATGATTTAACTTTGAAGGTATAACATATAAAAATCAACACGGTGAATATTCATGATAACACTATCCGCAGACATATCAACCGTACCCTCAGGTAACAATAATTGAAACACACAGGTGATTGGACATAGGAAAAATGAATATTTCCCTCAGGCGTACGAAGTGTCGCCCACAAGTATAGAATCTAATGCCCACAAGCTTAACAAATATTTCTTTCTGGATAAAAGAACCACTACTCTAAGGCTAAACAAAACACTTCCCTTAGGCTAAGCAAGTAACCAGGTCAAGACCAACACATAAGCAAGCAATTTATATACAATTCCTCTCAAGGCAAATGCAATGCACAATATAATAATGGAATACCCTTGGGTATCCTGGCCAAATGGCTAAAAAGAGGAACGCACCCCTGGGGTGGTCCTGGATCCAAGCAGTGATCCCAAATAGCAGATTAATCATATAATAATATTATATACACAATTTTAGATATCTTATCAGCAAAGTCCTCAGTCATACGACACCCCAGTCATGGTATCATAGCACAACGGTGCACAAAAACACACAGTTGTTGGAATTTAAACACTAGACCACCTACCTCGATCATCTCTGATCGGTATACGTGAATGACACCTCCCGAATCGTACAATAATGATGTATATATAAGGTGAACATAATCCTGTTCAAACTCAAATATCATTCCCTCAACAAAGAATTGGTAGGAAAGGCTCCAGAAGAAGGAAGAGCTTACTCGTTTGGTTCCATGGAGATCGACGATGTAGGAATCGGGTTCCCAGTGTGCGGTTGGGAGATCCTCCAATCTCTGGACATATCTCCTGCTCTCCTTCGGCATTCTAAGCTTCCTATGTGAACATAGGAGGCTACAACCAATTTTATGTGAACAAAAACTACGTGGCATGTACTCTCAAGTACATGGTGTGTACTTCTCATTTTTTTAACTGTTCCTCTAGTAGATTCTTTCCACCATGACACTTTTCATATGTCGACATGAGTACGCAACGTGTATTCACGATTACATGGCATGTACTGTTTCTCCGCAGGAGGCTACCCCCACCACCCTACTGTTCACCTGCCGACTAAATACATGGCATGTAAATATCCTATATATGGTGTTAAGTCAGTTTACACCCTTCATCACTGACAGGCCTACACGCCCTATGTACTCTTCCCACATGGCCAAATTACATGGCATGTGGAAAAGTACATCCCGTGAACCCATAAAATATGGTATTTTTCCCCATATTCCTTATTTTCTCTAAAACACTTAAGGAAAAAGGAAAATAAGAAAATTATAACTCAAAAATAAAAATTGGGTTCTTACAATATTCCCCTATTAAAGTAATTCATCCCTGAATTTTCATTCCAATGGTGGTGAAGATAATTCTCAGAACAACTCTAGCCACTAAGCATGTGTGTCGGTCTCCTCCTCCTAGGTTTAATCCTACACTCAGCCATACTTCTATAGCACCCGTATGAGAGGAACTAACCAACCTCATAGAACCTTCGTGCACCTATCAATGATACGAATCAGTTGATCCTAAATGGATGCATCGATCTAAAGCTCATCCTCCTTGGGTAAAAATAGGTGAGACTGGTCTGAATGGTAATGGCGCATGTGAGATACATGGAAGACGTCGTGCATGGCATAATACCTCTGTCGAAACTGCAACCTATTGGAAACTGTCCTGACTCTCTCCAGAATCCCAAATGGCCCCATATACCTTGGTGAAATTGTACACTGTCTCATGATATTCTTGTGCCCCAACTTTATTCAAACACGCAAGAAAACCTGATCCACGACCACAAACTCTAAGGGTCATCTGTGGCGATCACCGTAAGATTTCTGACGAGACTGTGAAGTAGCCATCCGCTTCTGAATCAACTAGATATTCTTAGTAGTCTCCAGTATGATACGTGGTCCCAATAAACTACCTCACCTGCCTCCATCTATCACAAAGGCGATCGACATGGCTTACCATATAATGCCTCGTAAGGTTATATATCAATAGTTTCCTGAAAACTATTATTGTATGAAAACTATACTAGGTGTATATGCTTCTCCCAAGAGCCCCCATATTCCAGGACGCATGCATGTATCATGTCCTCAAGAACATGTATTGTATGCTTTGACTGGCCATCAGTATGAGGGTGGTAATCTATGCTCAGAAGCACATGTGTACCCAGTGTCCTCTGAAAACTCTACCTAAAACGAGATGTAAAGAGGGCGTCCCTATCTGAAATGATAGAACGAGGAACCCCATGAAGTTATAATACCTCTCTGATATACATATTTTTGATCTCGTCAACACCAAAGGTCTCCTTGATCTGAAAATATTTATCCACCTTCATGAGTCTGTCCACAAAAACCCACACCCCATCATTTCCTCGAGGTATCCTTGACAACCAGGTCATGAAGTCCATTGCGACATCATTCCATTTCCACTCTGGGATGGGTAACTGCTATAATAGTCCAGCTGGACTCTGATGCTCCGCCTTCACCTGCTGACAGGTGGAACAACAAGTAAAATAACCAGTTACTTCTCTCTTCATACCTGGCCACCAATACTGACATCTCAAGTTATAGTACATCTTGGTGGCTCTAGGATAAACTGCCCAAGGTGAAGCATGAAACTCCTACATCATCTCCTTATTTATTTTCCCTGGAACCAACACTCGTTCATGGAAACTCAATACCTCATCATCTCTTATTGTCCATCCAGGAGGAGGGTCCTCACATTCCACCGACTCCCATTGAACTAGGACTTCTCAATCCGATAGCAGTCTCATCCTCACTCTATCAAGGACGGTAGAATTCATAGCTAACGAAAAAAAGATAGGTTTTCCCCTGACTCTCGTGCACCTCCAAATGCATATCAAAGAAAAATTCCATAAGGTGCCACTCACCACTGGCCTCATGAACTGCCTATATCTGAGTATTTTTGCTCAGTGCGTCTACAACTGCGTTACCCTTAATAGTTGTATTGTCAAGCTCAATGTTGAAGGACTGAAGTTATTCGACCCACCTCCACTGTCTTGGATTCAGTTCATGCTGGGTAAATATGTATTTGAGACTTTTGTGGTAGGTGAAAACCACAAAATGCTCTCCCAAGAGATAATGTCTCCAACAACGTAACACATGAACAACTGTTGCCAACTTGAGGTCATTTGTTGGATAATCCCTCTCTTGTGGCCACAACTGATGAGAACCTTATGCAACAACTCTATCACCCTGCACCAAAACCGCTCCCAACCCAATAATTGATGCATCACAGTAAACTGTATAGCACTTCTGTTGATCTGGAAGTATCAGGACATATGATGATGTCAACTTTCCCTTCAGCTTCTAAAAGGCTGTCTTGTGAACTTCTGGCCAAAGGAACTTCACACAATTCTTAGTCAAACCCGTTAACGGTGCTACAAAGAGGGATAATTCTTGTATAAAGCAGCTTTAGTAACCAGCCAACCCCCAGAAACACCCTAACTCAAACACATTCTTAGGATGATCCCAAGAAACTACTACTCTCACTTTCCCTGGGTCTACCACAACTCCTACCTCTGAGATGATATGACCCATGAAGTGTATCTGGTCCATCCAAAAGTGGAACTTTGAAAGCTTAACATATATCTAATGCTATTTCAGTGTACTCAAAACGATCTTAAGATGGGTGGAATGGTCGTGTCGAGTGTGAGAGTACACCAAGATTTCATCCACGAAGACAACAACAAAATATTTCAAATAAGGGTGGAACACATGATTAATCATATCCATGAAAACTGTTGGCACGTTTGTGAGTCCGAACGGCATAACCAAGTACTCGTATAGACCATATCTGCTCCAAAAATCTGTAAGCGGTATATCTGATGGTCTAACATGTAACTGTTGGTATTTAGATCTGAAGTGAATCTTTGAGAACACTCATTATCCACAATGTTGATCAAAAATATCATCAATCCTTGGTAAGGGATATCAGTTCTTCACTGTCAGCTGGTTTAGCTTCTGATAATCCACACAATGTCTGAGTGTAACATCCACCTTCTTTGCAAAAAGGACAATAGATCCCCAAGGAGATGTATTGGGTTAGATGAAAGCCATTTCCTGTAACTCCTCTAACTGTCTATTGAGCTCTTGCAACTCTGGTGTAGCCATCCTATAAGGAGGAATGGACATGGCACTGCTCCTGGAAAATGATCAATATAGAAACCCACATCTCATTCTGGAGGTCGACATGAAAAGTCATTCGGGAAGACATCCTTGAAATGATCAACTAAAGGAGGGAAATCCTACTAACAAGTCCCCTGATCATCCAGATATAAACTTGCAATCTGGGCTGTCACACCACCTCGCCCATAATGCTCAGGTCCAGCTCGGCTCGCCTGGCCATCCCATGTGCCCTTGTATAGAATCTCTCTGACCTCTGATTACGTGAAACTCACCCTGTGACGATAGTAATACACAAAGGCTCTAAAGGGTACCAACTAGTACATCCTGAGAATGACATCATAAGCTCTCCTCTCTAAGACATAGAGGTCCCACAGAAAGTGACACCCACCAACATCTAGGGGGACTCCCTGTACTGACGCACAGTAGTCGTTCTAGTCCACAATAGAGTGTCTAGTGTTATAATATATGAATAAAAGGAAACACAGATCCCAAGTCTCTCCATAATGGGCACAGATATAAAGATATGTGTAGCACCCGTATCAAAAAGTACAGAAGAAAAATTAGAAGCAACTAGATTAGTACCTCTGACAGTGGAATGTCCGAGATATTTCTATTGTTGGGTTTGTTGCACTGCATATTCTTGCCCAGTGCCATGACCCTGTGACATAGCCTGGCTACCCTGAGCTATTCCACCCTGCTACCTCTAAGATCCTGCTGTTTGGCTACCACGACCATGACCACCACCTCTGCATATACGTCTCGACGTATCCCAATTTACTGATTGGTATTAAGGTGATGGCCCTGCTCCCACACATGGAGTCTGTATAGAACTCCTATCAATCTCCAATTGTGGAAACGCCCTACAAAAGCGCTGCAGATGACCCATCGTATCGTAGGCTCGGCACTCCACTTGGTCATGTGGACACTGTAGTCTCTTGTGCCCCTATTTTCCACAATGGTAGCACATGACCTGGCCACTTGACGAATTCATCTGGCTAGTACTTCCATCATGAGATAAATATATATGTATCTTCCTCTTATAGGTAGAAATAGTACCAAAAACTAGTGTTGAACTGCCCTGTCCCACACCACTAGCTTCACGCAGGTTCCGCTCAGTAATCAGTGCCTGCTTCATAATGGCATGTACCATAGGCAACTTGAAAACGTTCCCCAGTGCTCGGATGTCATACCAAACACCATAATCCAAGAATCGAGCCCTCAACGCCTCATCACCTACCCGAACGGGTGCAAAACATTGTTGATCAGTGAAGAGGGAAAAATAATCAATCACTGACATAATGACCTGCTACAAATTCATGAACTCTAGTGCTCGATCTGCCTGTAGCATATCAGGAAAGAAGAATTCAGTGAAGAATGCCTAAAAATATTCCCATGCCTTGTCACGGTGATGCTCAGACTGGGTGTTAACATCCCACCACCTCTTGGCAGTATCATGCAGCATGTAAGGAGTGAGTTTGACCCTCCACCCTGGAGTCGTCTCTAGATGCTCGAAAATAGTCTTCATCGAACCCAGCCATGACACTGCCGCCTGTGGTCCACCATCCCCAGAAAACATGGGCGGATGATGCTGTTGGAATATACCAGTCATCTCTTCCATAGGTGTGGAAGCCTGTGGTTCTCCCTGGAAGGACTACACAAACCATATGAAGCCTTCACGTAACTACGCCTCCATGCCTGTGTCTTATATAACGGTTAGCGTCACATCTGGATCTGTTGAATGTTCCATTGGTAGCCCATGGCCTACCATATCCGGAGTATAATTGTTGACGCTCTCCTGGAGAAAAAATCGAGGGATTCTCTGTGGAATGACTCTACAAGTTCAAACACACACCTAAGATCAAGATTTATCAAGGACTAAAAACAAGGAGTGTAAGAAGGGAACAAGGGAAAAAAACATTCATGTTTTACAAAGCAAGACTATACGACGTGTATAAAAACAACACAACATTTTTCCTCAAGTCTTTCATATGGGTGATTACTCGGTAAAAAAAAGTTGTGTAACACCCCAAACACACGGCATGTGGTCCATACACATGATGTGTACTTAAAATTTCCTCCCATCTCGAGTCCCTCTACATGGTTTAGAAACACAAATATCTATTAAACAAAACTACACGACATGTATAAGATATACACCACATGTACGGAATGAGATTAACAGAACCGTGTTTTCCTTCACATGGTCGGGTGCATAGATCATATTACACACTGTGTTCTAGTGAAACACGGTGTCTACAACGTAAATTTCATCTTCAAGTGTTGTTAGTCACACGACTGGTTACTCGGCAGACACTACACGATGTGTTACACCCGCACACGGCGTGTACAACACTCTGTCTTCCCAACCACATAGCCAGGTCCCCATGGTCTTTCCCTGGTCATGACTAAACTGCGTGTCCCACATATACACGGTGTGTTCAAGAAGAGGTAACACCAACCCGTGTTTGGTAGCTACATGACCGGGTCCCCAGGTTACACTACACGGTGTGTTCATCATTGACATGGCGTGTACAAGAAAAGTTTTCCAATGTCTATGTTGTTAGTTACACAGGCGGAAACAAGGTCCAAAAAACACGGTGTGTGAAATAACTACACGGCGTGTGCCATATAGAACTACCCCATCCTGTGTCTCGGCCCACATGGCCTTTGACACAGGTAGCAACTACACGACATGTACTTAGTGTACCCGGTGTTTAATCAAAACCTTTTCTCTTATTGCCGAACAGACGAATAGATGGCATGTAGTCAAAACTATATGGTGTGTATTATGGTTTTTTCTAGATAGAAAGCCTTAGAAACTACTCCAAAACCTAGGAAACATGGAAGACAACACTTAAGTTCCAAATTCCGATCCGTGAGGGCCCAAACTCCCCGCAAATCAATGCTTGGCATCTTAAACATGTTATAACCAGTTGATGATCCACCAAATTCCGGTTAATGAGGGCCATACTCCTCAAGAACCAATGTTTGGTATTCATTCTATAAAAATATTACACAAAAAAACCCTATCAAATATAAGTTATTTATGAATGAAACTATCACAATAGCATGCTTTTCTAGCACAACACAAATCACAACAACATGCAATTTCTAATGCACCGACATGGCATGGAAAGAATGCATGACATGTGATTTATAGCATGTTCCTAAATGATGTATGAGAAGAAATAACACCATATCATTGGGTTTCTACTAAATAAAACTCAATTATAACATATAAACAGTACAATCACAAGTGCATCACCTAATAGTGAAAATCAAAGCAAAAGAAAAATTGCAAAAATATTAATAATTGCAAAAACCGAGGTAGACTAGATTTTCCCCGTACATGGGTTAGCTACTCCTAGGAAAAAATTATTACCAACTACCATTTCCTTCCTATCACTAACTATAGGATCCAAAATGTATGTCAAAGAAACGAAATCCTTTGAAACCACTTTGTAACGTCCCGGATCCGGGTGCCACTCAGCGAGTGCCTCAAGCCCGATTGGTAACATGACCTCAAGCGCATTTCCCCAAATGCCAGAGGCTGCCGATTGGCAGCGAGGGACCATGTCTCATAGTGGGGAATCTATGCCCTCATTTTTCAAAGTGTAGCATAGTGGAGAAGATAAATAACATGCAACCGCAGAAGTAGTAGACAATATACAACTGAAATGGACAACCGAAGTAAAAGAGAATCAATAGTCATATATATAAAGATGCAGAATGTCAATAATTCTATGAAAGCCGTCAGAATAGGATACACTGAAAATCAAGACAATACTACTCAAAATAAAAGGTACAACAAAACAAAAACAAAGGAGAGTAAACAGAACTCCACAGCATCGCAAAACTAAGATTAGTCCCATGCTCTCCCACTCCTCTCCTACAATCATGTACATGTATAGGGACCCTTTCCCTTATACACACCTACAAAAATGTAATCTATTTGGGATGAAGACATAACCCAAACAGGGTGTGAGAAATAAATCCCAGTAGGCAACCACCAAAGGCATGCACCCAGCTGTCAGTGAAAATGTTTAACAATAGTGTGTTGTAGTAAATGCAATAAACTAAGAAATACTCAAAAGTAACTAACTTTACCATTAATATTTCCATTTTAATATTCATTTAACCATTCTAAGACTGTGATTTAACTTAGTAGGTCTAACAGTTAAAAATCACCATGATGAATATTCATGATAACATTGTCCTCAGACATACCATTCTTACCCTCACATTACGAGAATTAAAACCTGCAGGTGATTGCCCACATGAAAAATGAATATTGTCCTCAGGCGTTTGATGTGTCACCCACAGGCACAGAATAAACTTCCCATAGGCATAAAAAATATTGCCCTCATTCTAAAAGAACCACTTCCCTTAGGCTAAACGAAACACTGCCATCATGCTAAGCAAGTAACCGAGTCGAGCCCAATACATAAGTAAGTAATTTATATACAATTCCTCTAAATGGAAATACAATGCACAATATAATCATGGAATACCCTCTGGTATCCTAGCCAAGTGGCTAAATAGAGGAACACACCCCCAGGGTGGTCCTTGATCCAATCAGTGATCCAAAACAACAGATTAAACATATCATTAGATTATCTAAAAAATTATAGACATCTTTTTAGAAAAGGCCTCATCCATACAACACCCAAATCATGTTCTCGTAGCACAATGGAACACAAAAACACACAACAGTTGGAATTTAAACACCAGACCACCTACCTTGATCGTCTCTGATCGGTATACGTGAATGATGTCTCCTGAATTTTCCACGAATGACGTAGATTTGTGGTGAACATAATCCCGTTCAAACTCAAATAACTTTACCTAGGAAAGAATTTGTAAGAAAGGATCTAGGAGAAGTAAGAGATTACCTGTGCGGTTCCAAGGAGATCAACATCGTAGGAATCAGTTTCCTGGTGTGCGGTCGGGAGATCCTCTAAACTCCCATCATCTCTCCCACTCTCCTCTGACATTCTAAGCTTCCTCTATGAATAGTGGAGGCTACTACCCATTTTAAATAAAAACAACTACACGACGTGTACTCTCGAGTACACGACATGTACTTCTCATTTTTTTAATTGTTCTTGTAAAGACCCATAAATTTCAAAGAATTTGTTTTTAAATTATATTGGATTTTACAAGTACGCAGTTTCTAACGGCACCAGATTCCAAGGTCAGGTGTGCCCGGAATCAATTACTGATGTTTAGATCGGGTAGGTTTAGTGAACGAATGAGCGGGTTTTTCTATCATTTGAACTGGTGCTTGGAATTGAAATCTGAGGGCACCGATGAAACCTCATTGTCGGTAATTGCTTAAGAGGACTTGTATTGTAGATGTGTTTCCACGAGAGAAGGAGTTAAAAATTGTGGTTTAAATAAGAAGAGAATAAAAATGTGGATCAATTTTTGTTATTTTACTATGGTGGTTTTATCCTACATGGGGGAGTTAGGGTGGGACCCACTAGCACCCTAACTACCAATGTGAGGATAAATGTGAGGTGGGGCCCGCACGAGCCCCAACCCTTCACATTCTGTAAACCCCTTCATTAAACACTTGTATTTAATTGGGAAACTCCTCCCCTCCCCACTCTTCCAATTTATTTCATTCTAACACACATTAATTAAATTAATTGAACCTCATAAATTAATTGAATTAATTAATTGAATTTTTAATTTTGAATGCGTGGACAAGTAAAATTACTAGAATATAAACCCTTGATTATGATTGTATGTGTAGCATCATGTTCTATATAGAAAGATTATGAGAATAGACTACTCATATATCCCAAACTAAAACACTAGTGAGAAGATATATAAATTACTAGAATATATCTAGCACACAAGACCCTATAGGGTACACAGTGTGTAAGTCACTCTAGCAGAATTTTCTTGTAATTTCACCACCCAATCTATGTGAAGTTGATATTCATGTTATGTTCAATAATGTACATGGAATATGGTGTCTATGAAGGTACTTTTCATGTACAACCTGTACACACTAAACTGAATTTCTCTAGACACACATCTTGTAGGGATGTGTACAAAATGTGGTTCTCTAATGTGTTGAATTGGTATGTATATGGAGTACACACAAAATATATTGGTAACATGGTATATGGAATGTGTCCCAAATTCATATGGATTATGATATTTTTAAAATCATATAACCCCTCATGGGGCTTATGATACATGACATGCAACCTAGAGGACTACACATCATGTAGTTTTGGATTTCATATCTAGTACATGATTCTCCTCTAAATATCATGACATCAAATCCTTGGAATCCTACACTACTAGTCACGCCACCTCCATTTTTTAGACTTGATTCCTTTAGAATCAACATCATCCTTCACAAGATAATTTCTAGTAATCCACAATGATTTTCATCTATTTCCATCAAACCATTTCTCGAAACCACATCTGAACATCCAATAATCATATAAACCATTATTTTACCACTATTGATCAGCATTCATCACACATCTAATCCACATTTTAATTTCCAATGCCTCCCATTATTCTTGTGATGACCAATATTCTATTTGGGAATCTATTATAGAAACCTAATTGGAAGGTAAATGAAATTAAATAATGGAGTTTATCAAAGAGCATAAGTTGATGGAAAACTAGACCACCTTATATATGTTTACTTCCAAGGGTCCAATATTATTATTTTTATATGTGTTTGGTTATGACTACTATATTACTCATGGTTATGAGGAATGGGAACATGGGGGAACACTCTTTATATAAGAACAAACTAAATAAAGATTGTAAACTAGTTAATAGTAAATTAGATGGGAAAATTGAGTTGCTTGTACTTTATGGATTTTCATGATATTACTATGCATTGAATCATATTGATTGATAACTGATGATATGGATTACTTCTTGTTTTTATCATTTAAGAAAATTATTGAAGTGGGATGTTGGCTTATGAATGGTATGGAATGGGTAAATTAATTGAATAATAATCTTAATGAGGCCGGTAAATAGTAAATAATGAGATTTGAAAATGATTTAGAAAATGTAATGTTTTTGATTGTGTGGTTTTCTTATATTGTGGATTTGTTTATTCTACCAGTGATGATTTTTTTTGTGGAAAGTGATGTTTTGGTGTGTGATTGTGATGTTGTTATTCTAGATATTGAGGAAGTGATTGTGGGAATGTGATGTAGTGATGGAGGAGGTCTAGTGATGATGATACATGATGTGGGTTATGCATGGTAGGTGGGCTATAATGTATCTCAGTTGGTTTATATTTCTGGTTTGATTTGTTTTTCAGGGCAGTGGTGTAGCTGAAGAAGAAAATTTATTTTTTTCTGGTCAGTGTTTAGTGGCGGGGTTAACCACCGCGACATTTATATGGGCGGCGGTTTAAACAGCTGCTAGACGTAAACTTTTTCTTAAGTTTAACAAAGGTTTTAACTGCCGCAACATAGCCGAATTGTTGCTGCCTCTTTCCTTAGTGGTTCCTGTGACTTTAGTGGCGGTTTTACGGCCGCTGGATTTGAGTTTATTCGTGGCGGTTATAACCGCCGTGAATAAATTTATATCCATGGAGCATAAAAACAGCCGTTCAATTCAGGAAAACCACCACGAAATGTGGCAGCTACGTCGCTTTCCTTAAACTACCGCTAAACTAAAAAAACCACCGCGAATAGATTGGTGACGCCGTATTAGGTGGTGGTTTCTGTAACCCACCATCAAACCATGTCGTGGCGGTTTAAACCGCCACTAAACAAAAAAACAACAACCGCTAAATGGAGATTCTGTTGTAGTGGGGTCGCGCCATCCGGGCTGGGTTGTGCCAAATTGGGTCGGACCCAGACCTGGTTCGGGTTGACCCAGTATGGGTCGACCCAGGGGTATTGGTCCGGGTCAGACCGGGCCTAGACCCCCTATTTTTGGACCGTTTTCGGTTAAACGATCCTATCGTGAGCTACAAACCTCTGATCGACGCACTGTCAGCTGCGTAGGATTATTTGGATTGATATGTTTGTTTCTCTATATTACACTCAAAGATTTGGCAATGTTTGGGTAAGGATGAGTTGGTTTGAACTCGAAACCAACTGGGCCCTCGGAGCAGAAACACTAATAACTTGAGGACCGGACGTCTGATTGACGTGCCATCAAATACGTTGGATTCCTCTTGAGGATATGGTTCTTTTGGAATTATTTACACTAGATTTAGTTGTGGTTTGAGCAAGGCTAGGTTAGATTGTACCCGAAATCCAACCGGGCCCCTGGAACAGAAATTCTAATAACTCACAGACCAGGCGTCTGATTGATGCGACGTCTATTGCATTGAGACACCTATGAAGAGGTGGTACTCTAAGATACTTCCACGTGAGATTAAATGAAACTTTTAAGTATCGACTACTAGATCATGGAGGGGACCCTCGCGGAGATGAGCGTACGGAGTGCTGAGACCTAGTAGCTAGATGAGACCTGAGGACTGTTGATCAATCGACTCAGAGTGATTCCGATGGCCCAGTGGGGTGCGCTTGGTTGTAGTTGTAGACCCACGACGGAGGAGTTCTTGGTTATAGTGGTAGACCCGTGGTACTTGACATAAGGAGTACCTTTGTAGGCTATGAGGGGTTTGATTCATTGTAGGGGTAGTTCCATAGTGGGAAGCGCTTGGTTGTAGCAGCAGGCCCACAGTACTCAAAAGGTGGAGTACTTTAGCAGTCCAAGGTTAGTGGGAAGCACTTGGTTGTAGCGGCATTCCCACTTTACTCGAAATAGGAGGAGTTCTCAAGCAGCCTTTGTTTCTACATAATGATTAAAATCCTGGGTTGAGCTGAGTTAATGACCTTAGTGTTTTCCTCATGATTGAGAAGGGTTACTTGATAACTTCGGTGTATGTATGGGCATATACCCAAGAAGTGGTCATCGGTTGATTTCATAACCTTTGTGTTTCCTCATGATTGAGATGGGTTACTTGATAACATAGGTATAAGTATGGGATTATACATAAGTAAGGGTTATCTGTTGAGATCCTTCTTGTTGTTATCCTTGTTGGATTTAGTGAGACCCTGAGGGTCTAGGGGTCTTTACTGATTATCGTTATACTCACCCCTATATGGGATATGCTCGCACCTCATTGTGTTGGATGCAGATGATGGACAGTGCTAACCGAGACCGAGTGTATCAGGACTGTACGGTACCTGGAGGTGGACCTCACGATGAGCCAGTACCTGGAGGTTGATCTCACGACGAGTCAGTACCCAGAGGTGGATTACACGACGAGACGGTACTCGGAGGAGGTTGGCGGGCGAGAGCGTTGAGGAGGCTATCTGTACCTACCCTTCAGGTAGGATCCGTGGTGGACGACCCATGAGATTATTCTACCTTCCAACTATTTGTCTTTTCTATTGTACTTTCGTTTAGTTTTAGCAGTATTTTTTTAGTTGGGTTTGTATCTTGGCCCATTTAATTTTCATAAATATCTTTTGTACTTAGTTTATTACTTTCGCTTATACTCTGGTTGGATGTGTTTATGTTTTATAAAGGTAATGCCTTCCTAGTTATTGGGATTTATGCCTTTGGTGCTAGTTGCCAGCCCCTGGCCTATGGAATGAGGGCTTGGCATAGTCAATACATGGGCCCCGAGGACAGGTCATGAAAAATTGGTATCAGAGGAGTTGGTTTTACCGCTCAACTTAGGACTCGGATATTTTCTTTTCTATGAAGCAATATTGTTAAGGGCACTAAGTGTGTTTTTCAGTTCAGGAAGTCCAGTGATGGTGAGGGAGGCCGACATATCCATATACCAGGACCCTGACTTCTGATTTTCGACTCAGTGCACGAAAACATAGATTTTGTGTGTGTTTTCAAAAATTTTCTATTAAAATAGCTCAAACCAGGTTAGCTCACCATATATAGTCTAATGACCGTGTCAGATCTGTTCTATCAGGATGCCTCCCTGTGGACGACCAGCTAGAGCACTGAGAGTTGTACATACTGAAAGCCCACCGAGTGATGAGGCCTTAGTACAGGGCACTCTTCCAGTGGTGGTACCAGTGGTACTACCACCCTTTGGGCCACAGATGCCACCATCCCCAGAAGCAGAGAGTGCACGCCGCTTGAGTGCGCCGCATTAGTTCCAGTGCTAGAGGCCTCCTAGGTTCCGGGGAGAGACAGACTCACAGGCAGATGAGGATTGGTTGGAGGCTGTGGTGAGATTCTTCAGGCCTGTTGGGATGCCAGTAGAATTTATGGTGATCCTTGATACTAGCCTCTTTCAGGCAGCAGCAAGTAGATGGTGGATCCTGATGCTCCAGATGCACGATGAGGTGACACTTATATGGGCATACTTCGAGAGCCTGTTCCGGGTGGAGTTTATACTAGCCATCCTTCGAGCGGTGCATATTCAGTAGCTACTGCATCTACAACATGGTAGCATGACGATGGCGTAGTACTCAATGAGGTTCACAGACCTATCGCTCTACACTAAAAATATGGTTTGGGACCTGATCTTTAGGGCCAGGACCATCGATCAGGGGCTCAGGTGAGAGATTAGAGCTTCAGTTGTATCCCATAGCATTCTAAAATAGAATAGGGTGTTGGAGTGTTCCCTCTTAGTGGAGAGTTTCCTTACTGAGTAGTCTCCAATAGAGGGACCCACCACTAGACAACCTGTAGCAGATTCTTCTACAGCTGGCAGTAGACAGATGACGCAGAGGTTCAAGAGGACCAGCCCCATAGGTGGTCGACCGCATTACTCAGGTTCGTGTGTACAAGGCACTCGGGGTGGAGAACGACTTACCAGGAGTGGGAAATTTTACTCCTGCGGCGGGCTTGGTCACTTGGCACGTGACTGTCCGACCCATCATACAGATGATATCCATATAGACAAAGGACCCCCAGGAAAATTCAAAGGTTCGATCGAGGTAGACCGCACGGAGAAGGAGACCGGGGTGGAGGATCTGGCCATGAAGCTAGAGGTGGACGACACTTTGAGGTGTTTCCACCACCACCACCAGGAGGTCCACCCCAACCGCAGGGAATATGTGGACATGGGAGAGCACAACTTTAGGCAGAATACAACTATGGAGCTCCAAAAATGGGAGGACATGAGTGGTTCTAGTTCCAGGCATTGAGGCCTTTGTTATTGGTGCTTCTAGCTTCCTTTTTTGTTGTTTTGGTTTTATGTGTCTTTGTACTTTGAGTTGTAGTAATACAAGACACCTTTCTTTGTGGAATTTACTTTCTTGTGCTCCTTATATGGTTGATACTAAGAGGTTCCTATTTAAAACCATTGACATGACCCTCACTTTTGATATTTCTACTAGAGGAGACCTAGTAACCACACACTGATACTGACAGTGTGCCTCAATCCTTGGAGGCGAGAGTGACAGTTGGATCTCTTGGTAGTAGCGTCTAGGCCTTACAAAGTCATCCATGGCATGAATGTATCATTCATGTCAAGATTGACTGTATTAGGCAAAGAACTTGGTTCATCCCGTGGATGAGACCAAATTTCTCTTTTCGGCAGAGGAGATATCCCAGCAGCTCTTTGTTGGAATGTGGACGATGAAGGGTGGAGATGAGTTCTTACAATTGGCTAGTCTCAACCATTGTTCATTGAGCGAACGATTTATGGTTATCTTCATCTCAATAATAGCAGTTGTATCTTATCTAAGAAGGAAATGAACCTGAGATAGTGGTGATGGCTTGAATTCGTCCAAGGCCATGACTTTGAGATAGTTTATACACCTGGAGAGGGAGAAAGTTGTAGCAGATGCTCTTAGTAGGAGATCAGGCATTCCGCTGTTATCAGTGGCGTGACAGAAACTGGATTCATTTCATATATCCTTTAAGGATAGTGTTCGAGTCAGCACATGTAGATCCAGATATGGTTTTGGTCATGTCGGAGAAGGTACAGATCATCCAGGAGTAGATGATGACTGCTCAGAGACGACAGAAGTCTTATGCTGATATGAGGCGGAGACCACCAGAGTTCGAGGATGGCGGCCACTTTTTCTTATGGTTCTCACCTCGACGTGGATTACCGAGATTTGGCTGGGGCGACAAGTTATGTATGTGATTCATCGGACCATTCTAGGTTCTCAACGGGTTAGGTGAGGTGGCTTATCGCCTCAATCTTCCACCTCAATTGCACCAGGTGCATGATGTCTTTCACGTATCTCAGCTGAGGAGATATGTGCATGACCCGACGCATATCATCGACCATAGAGAGCTGGACATAGATAATGGGTGGACATTTGAGGAGGTTCTGGGGGCGATTTTGGATCGAAATGAGTGGGTCCTACGTGGACGGTCGATTCCTCTAGTGCGCATCAAGTGGCAACACGGGAACCTCCAGGAGAGCACATGAGAGCGGGAGGCTTAGATGCGTGCAAAATACCCTCATTTGTATTCTTAGGTTATGATGTAGCTTTTCTGGGACGTAAAGCCCTAACGTGGGAGTAATGTAAAGATCCGTAAATTTCAAGGAATTTTTTTCATAAATTCATTGGGATTTTACGAGTATGCAATTTCAGACGGCACCTGATTCCAAGGCCCGGTGTGCCTGGAATCAATTTATGAAGTTTAGCTCGGGTACGTTCAGTGAACGAATGAGCGCGTATTTCTATATTTTAACCTAGTTCTCAAAATTGAAATCTGAGGGAACCGATGAAACTGCAGTACCAGTAATTGTTTAAGAGAACTTTTACTGTAGATTTGTTTGCACGGGAGAAGGAGTTAAAAATTGTGGTTTATATAAGAAGAGAATAAAAATGTGGATCAATTTTTATTCTTTGACAATGGTGGTTTTATCCTACATGGGGGAGTTAAGGTGGGACCCACTAGTATCCTAACTACCCATGTGAGGATTAATGTGACGTGGGACCCACACAAGCCCCAACCCTTCACATTCCATAAACCCCCCTATTAAACCATTGTATTTAAATGGGTAACCCCTCCCCTGCCCACTCTTCTAATTTATTTATGCCAACACACATTAAATTAATTAATTGAACCTCATAAAATAATTGAACTAAGTATTTGAATTTGTAAATTTTAATGCATGGAAAAATAAATTAAAATAAGGAGAAGCCTTATTTTAATTTTGGTTGGCTGGTTGTGTTGAGAATTGGAGGAGAAAGATCTCTAGTTTCTTTTGAAGAACATCATCTTCAACGAAGAACGCAAAATCTCCGACGAAGAATATTGATTTGGCGGCCCCAGTTTCTTTATCCTTGTCCTCCACCATGACAAGGGAGGAGACACCGACGATGATGGAAATGACTATATCGTCCACGATGCATGACAACTACGAACTTCCTTGGAGGTAGGGGTTAATTCTTTTGTTCATGTTTTATCATCGACCTTTGTTGATTAAAATTCTGTTTCTTGTTATCGTTATAATGGGAGGAGATCGGGCCGAACAAACACAACTGATTCTCCTACCCTTTTTCTTGTTGATCACCGTTGGTGTTTGAGGTGAAGGTGGCGCGATGTCATTGCAGCGCGCGGGGACGAAGAGGACCGCGCCCGGAGCCGGCCGCGGCGGGGGTGCGTGGCGCCGTCGCGCCACACCGGTGAGGCTGATGGGGGGTCGTGGCTGGAGCAGGCCACAATGGTGGTGCACAGAGCCATCGCACCACACTGGAGAAGCTGAGGGAGTCCGTGGCTAGAGCGGGCCGCGGCGGAGGGGTGCCTCGCCTGTCGAGCAAGAGCTGCGGTGGTCTAGCCGGGGTGGCCGGCTGTGCCGGCCGTCGGCATCTCCATGAGGCGGGACCCTAAAGGGTCCCCCAGAAGCTCAACCTGCCAGCCATAAAGGCCGTTCATTTTCCAAAAAACTGGGGGGTCGTAACCCCTCTACCAGTTTTTAGGGCGGACCCCACAGGGTCCGCCATTTCGGCAAACAGGGGTGGCGCCCCCTTTGCACCCCACTCTACCAGCGCTGAGCCATGGAAGGCTTCCAAGACAGGCCACGCCAACCGTGATGGGCCATGCCCAATCAGGATGAACCTAGAACCGGGTCGGGTTGACCCAGTTCGGGCCCACCCAGGGGGTATTGGGCCGGGTCGGACCGGGCCCGAACCCCCTATTTTCGGACCGTTTCGGTTAAACCACCATATCTTGAGCTAAGGACCTCCGATCAACGCACCGTCAGTTGAGTATAATTATTTGGATTGAGACGGTCATTTAGATATAGTAAAATCAAGGTTTTGGCGATGTTTGGGTATGGTCGGGTTGGTTCGAACTCAAAACTAACTGGGCCCTCGGAGTGGAAACACTTATAACTTGAGGTCCGGACGTCCGATTGACATTCCATCAACTATGTTGGATTCCTCTTGTTGATATGGTTCATTTGGAATAATCTACACTAGAATTGGTTGTGGTTTGAGAAAGGCTGAGTTGGATTGTACCTGAAATCGATCTGGGCCCCTTAAACAGAAATGCTAATTACTCACAGACGGGGCGCCTGATTGACGGGTCGTTTGTTGCGTGGAGACCCCTATGATGAGGCCGTCCTTTCAGATACTTCCATGTGAGAGTAAATTACACTTGTAAGTATTGACCATTAGATCATGGAGTGGACCCTCCCGGAGACGAGTGTACGAGGTGCTGAAACCTAGTAGCTGTCTGAGACTTTATGACTGCTAATCGATCGACTCAGAGTGATTCAGATGGCCCAGTGGTGTGCGCATGGTTGTGGCAGTAGACCCATGGCGGATGAGCGCTTGGTTGTAGTGGAAAACCCGTTGTACTTGACAGAAGGATTACCGCTATAGGCTTTGAGGTGTTGCGCTTGGTTGTAGCGGCAGACCCATGGTGGGAAGCGCTTGGTTATAGTAGCAGGACCACAATACTCGACAGGTGGAGTACTTCAGCAGTCCAAGGTTAGTGGGAAGCGCTTTTTCGTAGTGTTATGCCCATTATAATCGACAGAGGAGGAGTTCTCCAACAGCCGTGGTTTCAACATCATGATTAAAATCCTAGTTTGAGATAAGTTAATGACCTTAGTGTTTTCCTCTTGATTGAGATTGGTTACTTGATAACTTAGGAATATGTATGGGCATATACCTAAGAAGTGGTTATTCGTTGATTTCATAACCATTGTGTTTCAACATGATTGATATGGGTTACTTGATAACCTAGGTATATGTATGGGCTTATACTTATGTAAGGGTTATCTGTTAAGATTATTCTTTTGGTTATCCTTGTTGGATTTAGTGAGACCCTGAGGGTCTCGGGGTCCCTACTGAGTATCGTTTTACTCACCCCGACACGGGCTATGCCCACACCTCATTGTGTTGGATGAAGATGATGGACAACACTGACAGAGACTAAGTGTATGAGTACTGGACGGTACCCGGAGGTGGACCCCATGACGAGTCGGTACACAGAGGTGGACCTCACAGCGAGTTAGTACCCGGGGGTGGACCTCACGATGAGTCATTACCTAGAGCTGGACTTCATGACGAGAAGGTACTCGGAGGGGGTTGGAGGGAGAGAGCGTTGAGGAGGCTATCTGTACCTACCCTTCAGGTAGGATCTGTGGTGGACAACCCAGGAGCTACTTCTATCTTCCAGCTGTTTTTCTTTTCTGTTGTACTTTCGTTCAGTAGTAGCTGTATCATTTCAGTTGGGCTTGTATTCTGGCCCATTTACTTTTCATCACTATCTTTTGTACTTAGTGTACTACTTCCGCATATACTCTGGTTGTATTTGTTTATGTTTTATAAAGGCAATACCTTCCCAGTTATCAGGATTTATGCCTTTGGTGCTAGTCGCCAGCCCTTGGTCTGTGGAAGGTAGGCTTGGGGTAGTCACGACATGGGCCTTGAGGATGGGATGTGATAGTTTCTCTAGTGGCTTATTTCCACTGCGGCACTGTTCTTCTATCGACATGAATACACGAGGTGTATTCTCGATTACACGGCGTGTACTGTCTCTCCACTAGTGGCTACATCCACCCCTGAACTGTTCATCTGCCAACTGAATGCATGGCGTGTAAATACCCTATACATGGAGAGTAGTCAGTTTTTACACCCTTCATCACTAACAGGCCTACATGCCCTGTGTACTCTTCCCACACGACCAAAGTACACGACATGTGGAAAAGTACACGACATATACCCATAATATTTAGAATTTTCCCCATTTTCCTTATTTTCTAAAAAACACTTAAGGAAAAAAGGAAAATAAGAAACCCATACCTCAAATATAAGAACCAAGATCTTATAGATATTACTTGATTTTAATTTTTTCATTTATCATGAGTATATATGTCCAGTAGTTTTTAGTACATGTACATTTTCCTTGGTTACATCATATAAAGATTATTTATCAAGATATATATATACAAAATACTCAATATATACATATTTATAGTCATTGAAAAAAATTATTGAATGAATAATTAGTTACACTATTCACTGAGATGATATGTCTTACGTACGCATAATAACTATTATAATTTTTAAAAGGATGAATCAAAAGAAAGGTAAATATAATTTAAAATTTAAAAGATAATTATAATTATATATATCATATTTTTACATCAAATTAATCATTATTAAAATCTATGTAATCCATAATTAAAAAATGAATCACATCACTTCGTAGAGGTGGTAGTCCAGGCCTACGCATGGGGCACAATATATTTTCTTGAAAAATTCTATAGAAAGATGGTATGAATGATATTACTATTCTAGATTTAAAATTGTGTAATTTATAAAATATATACACCTTAAAATCTGAATAATTTCCATCTATAAATGATGTCCAAGATAAATTAAATTTATCACTATGTGGAGACGGTAAGTCGTACGTACGCACGAGCGATACTTTAACTACATGTTTGCTGGAAAAGAGGGTTTATAATGGTGTTTAAATAATCATAATAACATTTTATAATATTTATGACACAAAATTTTTCATTTTATGATAATTTTAATATATTTAGAGGAGGTAAATAAGATTTTTAAATAAAGTGATCGTGTTTGGTGATTACAACTTACTTGAAAGGAATCCTCTAAATATACACGAAAAGGCTCTAGGGTTGATCGTTTTTGGAATACCAAAACAACTATAATTCATATTGAATTTTTTTGGGAAATTGATATAGTTTTTTTGAATGAAGGATCATTTTAGTGTGAATCAGTGTGAGAGGTGGTGGCCTTTTATAATTTATTGGAGGGTTACCTTTTGAATTTCATAAAAGATAAATTATAATAAATTCATTAAAAATCCATATTCTATAAAATAGAAATTTAATCAAGATAAAGTATTATAGGGGTTTAATTAATCAAATTATATAATATATTTTAGTTTTACTATAATTTTAAACCGTATAAATTTAATTTACACTTTGTTAACCAGTCATAATTTTTTACTATAGTAATAGATTTTTCAATATAAATGGGTTATATGTTTTTTTATTTGTTGAGTATTGGACTATGAATTGATCGTTTATAACCTTTTACACCATATAATATCTACCCTGTATTTTTTAGATCATTTAATGGGTTTTTAATTTTTTATTTTTTATTTAATTTAAAAAAGATCATTATTGTGAAATTTTACACTATTCATTTAATTTAATGTTAAATACATCAGGATAAAGGGAGAATTATAATATAGTGCATGAAATCGTTTATTTTATGTCATATAGAAAAAAAATCATTTTTCACTTTTATTTATTTAAAAATATAAAATTTAATTTGTTTGTAATAATTTGTTATATATTATTTATTAAATGGAGAAATAATGTCGCAGTGTTGCACAACTAAATATGGTGCTTATATGATTAAAAATAATTAAAAATATATTTATATTTAAAAATAATTTTATTAATATCATAATAATAAATTATTTATTAATAACTTTCAATTTCCCCTAGTCAATACTTATTAGGTTTTAAACTCAAAGAGAGTAACAGTTTGTAACATTAATGGATTTAAATAATATAAAAGTAATTTTCCTATAAATGCGTCCATTATAAAATATGATTTTAGACCTAATTTTTTAAGGGACAAATTTATTTAATTGAAAAATAATTAGGATGAATAATTATGTCCTTATCTCTTATTTATAACCAAAATTAACCTAATTTACCCTATATTGGGGTAATAAATTTTACTGTACTTTCTGTTTATAATGAAAAAAATATTTCATAATTACCAAATTTAAACCTCATGATTCTGAATACTAAAATAATTTAATCTAATTCAATAACTAGAAATTGAATAGTAAAATTTTATTTTAAGTGCAAAAAAAATGATACAAAAACTACCTTTTTGAAGAAAAAAATAAATTTCAAGTACAAAACAAGACATATTCTAATATTATTCCTAGAAATTTTTTTTTTGAAATTTAAGACATTTGATCTAGTAAATTGTAGTTTTATTTAATTCAAATGATTGGACAATTATTATTAATTTAATTTAGGTTTAAAAATACTTTTCATTCCAGAAATCTATTTTTCAAAAAAAATACATCTTTTTTCTTTCAAATGGTTTTTTATTTTTATTTTTATAAATTGATAACCCAATATATAATTTTATTTATATATAATAATAAATTCTTCATGATTTCATTAGTACTATTCATTCCATCTAATCTAATTGCTTGGTGATAACTATCATTTTAAATAATAATATTTTTATATTGGATTTTACTTCGTTTAAACATAATGATGCTCGTAAAAAATCTATCTAGTAAATAAAATTAATTAAAGTCAAATTCTTCAGAAAAATAATGGTATGTTGCATGATTTTTTTTTTGAAATTGAGAATTTGTATTTTCATTCCATGGTTATTGATTATTCCCATTTTTAAAAAGTTGTAATGCTTGAACTATAAACTTCATGAGTTGGTGATTAACTTATGGTTTAGGATGAAGCATGGTTTCAGTAATATACCATTGTTAAATTATATTTCATTATAAGGTTAATATTTTCCTATAACAATAGTCACAATCCACTTATTCATTACATTAGAACTAAACTATAGGATAAGTATATATCAAAAAGTAATAAACTAAATTTTCACTACAATATTTTCATAATTTCTAAATACAACATTGATAATGTAGGCCAAGTGGAAATACTCTCTACTAATGGAAGGTACTATATATCCTTCGAATTAAACCATGATGATGAGGTGAAGACACACATAAATATGTGTATAAAACATTTTTTCCCAACCCACCATTTAATAATGAATATTAACAAAAAGATGGAATGTATCCAATTTTATGTTCTATCTTCATGTTCTGACACATATTATATCTAGAATTATTATATCAATTGAAAAAGTAGACCAAACTATTACCTTTGTTAACACCCCCAAACCCATTTTCTAAGGATAAAAAATAAGTGATATTGATCTTAGGTTAAATACTTAAAGGTTGGTAAAAAATTCAATGTTATTTAAAAATTTGGGTCTATATTTTTTCATAAACAAACAACTAATTGTATACATCAATGATGAAACATAATATGAAACATAAGTAAAACAAAAATTACTCAATATCCAGAATAAAAAAAGTGTTACATTAGCTGTAAAAAATAATTGAAAACCACAAATTTATGAAAATTCAAGACAGTAAGTACCATAGTGGAAGCACACTATAGACTAATAATTTTCTAAATCACAATAATTTTCTTCAATATTCTAAGAAAAAATTATCAAAATACTCCTCTAGATAAAAAATGAAACCATCTCATAACCTATGTCATGCCCGACAACATATCTATCTACAAAAAGGATAATATATTGGTGTTGATTATATTAAATCCTTTTGAAATCCTCTTGAATAATCGCACACATATAACTAATACTAAAATAAGTTATAAGAATTTATATAAACAATGTACGAGTATGAAAAGATTTATCAACATCATTTCATATAATATTTAAAAGTAGGAATATCAAAATTGATTATATAAATGAATACTTTATCAAACATTCCATATTAAAACATGTTTATAAAAAATAAATTTAATTTTTTTTGCATCAACTATATTCTCTTTGAATAACCATTACATATAATGTCAAACACATATGTGAATCCAAGTGTATTATTCTGACACTAATGCATAGTAACTCATATTATATTAGTATCCATCACTTTTTCATATACTCATATACCCCAATTTGTAATGGAAAAAAGTCTTAATCCAACACGAATCTTTACAACATAGTCATGAACAAACACAAACCAATATTTTTCCATGTATCTTCAGAACAAACATTACTTAACCATGTTGTCTTTTAATTTTTAATAATATAATTTTGTGCATATTTCTAAAAATTATTTGTAATCTACCGAAAAAAGTGATCTTCCCAACAATCCGTTATCAAGGGATTTTATAATGAAAACATAAGGGAAATTTTTGGAAATACAAGGACTTCATGTTATATAATATGAAGAGTGATATAGAGAGAATCCATGTATCTTAAATGTTTTACATTACAAAATAATCATACAACGATCCTAGAAGATTTTAGTCCTTTCTTCATTTTATTTTAATCAACAATTCCCCAAAACCCAATCAGACATGTGCTAACCCAATAGATCCATTCATAATCCTTATTATCCAATATTTATCACAAGAGGAAATGTTTATATATATATTAATGAGGATAAATGTTTAACATGTCGTGATTATCTAAGTTTATAAACCCAAAATACATTAAAATCAGTTCATCATCGAATAAAATCACTAAAACTAAATAATGGATTCCATTGGTTATAAATCATAGAAAGACAAATGATAATTGATTGTTTCTATGATGTTTTCCTGATAAAAATATAATTTTCACATATAATTAATCACATCACATGTTTATCCCACATGGTTTTCCCTAACCTATGCTAACTGTGTAGGTAACACATTTTCAAAACTCATAGCTCGAGAAGATTGTCTATAGAATTCCATCTTTTTATAACATAACTTTCATTTCATTACACGGAACGGAGGATCATTAAGGTTTAGTGTCTTGGAAACAAGGAACATAATACATGAAAATAACAAAAAAACACTCTTCTTAAACACTTGAAAGGCTTCTCCTTAAGTTCATCCTAGGTTCATTACTGCATCTCATAACCTGGGGACATACATCAAAAGAAATGGTGAGCAGAAGGCCCAGTGAGGGAAACAAGAGAAACATTTTACATGTGAACTTGAGATACTTCAATAAGGTCATGAAAAGAACTTTAAGGCATGAGAAAGAAATCATGAGATACATCATAATAAAAATAGCATTTTTCATAACTTGAAGATGTGGCTACAACATTTAATATTGACAATTGTTTCGTTTCACCAAGGTCCATCCCAAAGGTGTTGTTAAAAATTAACAAGGTTATTCACCAAGGCGTCGTTAAAAATGGTCATCTCTAGAGATTAAGTCTTTACCCAATGCATTGGAGCGCTATCTGGGTGCACCATTGACATGTCTTTATTATCATGTGACCCACACATATCATCATAAATCATTTCATAAACAACCCATATAGCATAAAATAAATGTGTTTCATTTCATAATCATAACATTTTAAAAACTGCTTTAAAGACATGATCTTTATGTCACTTTAAACCCACGGAAAAGAGAATGTGGGTTTCATGTATGTAAATCCCAGAATTTAAAATAGAACGTTTTTATATATATGTGAATACCCCTGTAGAAATAAGAGAATTGAGTATTCACTTAATAACATAAAATAATTTTGAGATAAAGAGGGAGGCATTTTGAGACGAAAACTATGGAGTATAACGTCTATGATACATGGTTTTAGAAAAAGTTGGAAAGAGAGGAGACATGGGTCACCCACTCAATATGATACATAAAACAATAGGGGAACAAAATATAAAGTATTTAAGAACATGGTAATGAAATTTTAATGATATACCATTTTAAACGACGAACTTGAACGGAAGACAAAAAAATAAGATTTCTCTTATGAGAATTCGGCAGCCTAACGACGTCACTTAAAACTTCCAAAAATGGATTGATGAGATAAAATCGGGTCTCTCATCATATGAACATAAATGATCAGTATTATAGATGTAGATATCATACCCTAACATATTAAAAAGGAACTTGAAAGACTTGAAATGAAAGTAGATCTTGAAAAAGAGGAGGGTGAAAGAACCCCTTAGAAATGCGGCAGCCTAACAGCGCCACTTAATACTTCAAAATACTGAATTGAAGAGATCAAATGGGGTCTATCATCATATGGTCATAAAATATCAGTATGATATAAATAGAGATCATACCCCACCATAACAAAAAGGAACTTTAATGAATTGACATGAAAGTAGAACTTCAAAACGAGAAGGGTGAAGAACCACTTAAAAATTCGACAGCCTAACGGCGCCACTTAAAACATCAAAATACTGAATTGAAGATATCAAATAGGGTATCTCATCACATGATCATAAAAGATCATTATTAAAAATTTAGAGATAATACCCCAACATAATAAAAAGGAACTTGAAATACTTTACATGAAAAATAGATCTTGAAAAAAAGAGAAGGAAGGAAGAATCTGTTACAAAAATTTCGGCAGCCTAACGGCGCCACATAAAACTTCATAAAACGAAATAATGAGTGTTAGAGGGGATCTCTCATTATATGAACATAAAAAGGGCAGTAATAGGAGTATAGAAGAACATCCTTTAACATAATAACATGGAGCATAAAAGAAATTACATAAAAGAGATTTCTTGAAAAGAAAGAGAGAGATCAGATCCCTTACCTTAAAACATAACTCTTAAAACTCAATGGATTGGACCTTGAGGGCTTGGGGGCACCTTGGGAGGACTCCTTGGGAGGTAAGGAGACCATAACATCGTTGGGGGATTGTTGGGAGTCCAAATGGATGAGAGGATGGCTTGGTATTTATAGGGAAAGTGAGTGGACAAGGCATTAATGGCCAAGGGACACCTCAAAAGTGCTTTTCTCAAAACCATGTGCTCTCTCTTGGAATTTACCATGGAGTTAGGACACATGGGGCCCCAAAAACAATAATTAATCACCCTTAGCCGGCCAACCCTTAAAATATCTCATGAAATTATCATGACACAGTTATGATGTCATTAAACATACTGAAACCCTAAAACTGTATTTTTACTATTCACTGAAAATTCAACTTTCTCAGAAAGATCCCAAAATTTCACCTTAATTAAATATCAATGCTCTGATTTCCAAAATGAACTCCATTTTATAAAAATAAATTTTTAAATATTTTTAATTTATTTTTTAAATAAATACACTATTCGCCGAAAATTCATTTTTTCATAAAAAACCCCAAAAAATTACCATTACATAATATCGGTGCTCTGAGTTCAACAATGAAATCCATTTTATAAAAATAATTTTCTAATTATTTTTAATTAAATTTTTATTTAAAAAACACTATTCACTCAAAAAAACTAATACTTGAATAATAATTTATGAGACCGTTATTTAACAATTTTATGGAATCATATTACTTAATCAAGTTTCATAGATTGTATTAATACATTCTTTAAATGAGATTACAAATCCATTTGGACACATTACTAATCCTAATCAAAAATTCACTATTCATAATTTACTATTCATCAAAAATGAGGTTGATCTTATTAGACTCTAAATTTTGTACTGAACATAATTGTAGAAGACCATTTTTTGAAAATCATTACACATTTTTAATTATTTAAGGTTTCCATAAACATTTTTAAAATATCCTTTTTCTAAAATTCATCAAAAATATTCATAATATATTTATCCGGTCATTTAAAAATTCATAGACATCATCATAATAAGAAATACCAATTTTTATTTAAAGCAAAGGATTACACAAGGCAGTTACAGTCTCCTTACATAGCCCCTTATCACACCAGCATAAGACCTATGTGTAAGGTGTGCTAAGGTGACAGAATCCGAGGGAGGCTCGGAAAACATCGCACGAGTAGTAATTTCTATTAGTTTGAACTTCTCCCAAAGGCGATTTTGTTCTAGCTTCACACGATGAAGTTCGGCATGGGTTTGGTCCAGAGAAAAGCCCAGTGGTGCTACCTCTTTCCCAAGTTCTGTTAGATGGGCTTCGATTAGTCCAAGACTACTGGGTGAGGCCATCGAATCTTCTTTCTATAACAATTAACCATGATTACTTGTATTTAGAGACAATAATCGAAACGTTTAGTTTCCAATAGTCATATTCACCAATGGTCATAAATAGTCAATACCCAAGGGTCTCATTTTAATTATAATCATGTTATCAAATGAAACATTTTTGTTGAGTATAAAAAATAAAATAAAATGACACATAAAATTTAGGAAACAAGATTTATTCAAAAATTTTGGGTCGTTAAAATCTTCCCCCCTTAAGAAATTGTGTCCTCGCAATTTTTTTAAAATTGGGTTTTTAAATTTCATTGAATGTCACATATCGGAAAGGAGTCAGTAAAACTATTACTTTAAAAGAAATAAAGGGAAGTACAAAGGTCACCCGAGTTAACCCACACTTGGATTCCATGTAGGAAAACATGGACATGGAGGAGAAAGAAAAGGGTCAAGTTCTGAGGGAGAGTGATAGAAAACATGATTAGGAGAAAGTTAACAATAAGAAAATCCCAAACTTAGGATGTGTGTAAATGTTCTTTGATTACCTAGTAGGAAACGTAAAACAACATAGTTTTTGTTTTACGTTCCTTTTCATAATTTTGAGGAATTCATTTACTACATAGAATAGAAACATAATAAAATATACATGTCTTAATGTATAGTTTCATCCTTTAACAAGTTTCTATGTAAACTATTCTTTTCTCCAAATGATGAGCATTCAAAACTACTTTGTCTCATCAAAACACAAGAATCATCTTCTAGAGAATCACGTAATCCAAAAAAGATTAACTACCTATTTTGTATATCTTTAAACATTATCCCAAAAACAGTAAGGTTAAACAACTCTTCAAAAAAGAAGAATCCCATAGGAATGGAAACTAATTTTAAATCTTTAAAGTTCCATGGTAATACCCAAAGTTCATCATAGACCATTCCATAAATAACGGTCCTTAAAATTCCTAAAAATAAACCAAACTAATATTGAAACCCAAATACAAGAAGGATTTGATAACATAGTCTTCCAAAATAAACTTCATTGTTCATCTCCAAACAACATCAACCACTCCTAACATATTATAACAAAAGTAACTATCCTAAACATATTTTGCCCATTATAGTCTAATCATTCCCATAAGTAACCTAAATTACTATAAGTCCACCATAAATTTATCGATTCTTCAAAATATAAGTCAACCTTACTCCTCAATGAAAATACCTTAGTAATCTATTTTCCTCGATCATATAGGGTCCCAAAAATAGTGAACGTCTTCCAAAATAATAATCATCTTTTAATCCCCTAATCATCTCTGTCGTATTAATACGGCAATCGTAGCATTTCCTATCACATTGGTTGTTGGGACATGTTCTTCCATTTCTCGCCATTAACTAAGAAAAGAAAAAATAATTAGGGGCTTAAATACGTAGCTAATAATCATGAAAAGGAACTTAAAGCATATAAGGATAACTTGTAGAAGAAAAGTATACCCTAACTAGTGATCCCCTAGGTTCCCATCTAGGTTATCCATGATCATATATTCTTATATGAATCTTTATTTTATTTTATCTGTGTTCCTTCAACAATGGTTCACACTAAGCTTATGAATTTACCGAAGCATTCCCCCAGGAGTGTCGTAACCAAGAGTTCAGCAAGGCCCATTGTCGTGTACCAGTTCCCGTTTGAGTCTAGCTCAAAGCGGTGTTTTCAGGTTTTACCCCTATGTACATCTGTGCCAGAGCCACCTCTACCTGCTCGTATCCAGACAGGGATGTATTTTCTTGGAAACCCATTACTCAATACTCACCAAAATACCAGGAATATTTACTATATATAAACTTTTCTATAGTATTCTTCCTAAAGTTTTCATATCCTAATTTTCACAAATAACTAAACCATCCTTTGATACCAACTATAGCATCCCGTCTTTTTATAACATAACTTTCATTTCATTACATGTAACTGAGGATCTTTAAGGTTTAGTGTCTTGGAAACAAGGAACATAATACATGAAAAGAACAAAAAAACACTCTTCTTAAACACTTGAAAGGCCTCTACTTAAGTTCATCGTAGGTTCATTACTACATCTCATAACCTGGGGATATACATCAAAAGAAAGGGTGAGCAGAAGGCCCAGTAAGGGAAACAAGAGAAACATTTTACATGTGAACTTGAGATACTTCAATAAGGTCATGAAAAGAACTTTAAGGCATGAGAAAGAAATCATGAGATACATCATAATAAAAATAAAATTTTTCATAACTTGAAGATGTAGCTACAACATTTAATATTGAAAATCGTTTTGTTTCACCAAGGTCCACCCCCAAGGTGTCGTTAAAAATTACCAAGGTTATTCACCAAGGCGTCATTAAAAATGGTCATCTCTAGAGATTAAGTCTTTACCCAATGCATTGGAGCGCTATCTGGGTGCACCCTTGACATGTCTTTATTATCATGTGAGCCACACATATCATAATAAATCATTTCATAAACAACCCATATAGCATAAAATAAATTGGTTTCATTTCATAATCATAATATTTTAAAAACTGCTTTAAAGACATGATCTTTATGTCACTTTAAACCCACGGAAAAGGGAAAGCGGGATTCATGTATGTAAATCCCAGAATTTAAAATAGATCATTTTGATATATATGAGAATACCCCTGTAGAAATAAGAGATTTGAGTATTCACTTAATAACATAAAATAATTTTGAGATAAATAGGGAGGCATTTTGAGACGAAAACTATGCAGCATAACGTCTATGATACATGGTTTTAGAAAAAGTTGGAAAGAGAGGGGACATAAGTCACCCACTCAAAATGATACATAAAACAATAGGGGAAAAAATATAAAGTATTTAATAACATGGTAATGAAATTCGAATGATATACCATTTGAAACAATGAACTTGAATGGAAGACAAAAAAATATGATTTCTCTTATGAGAATTCGGCAGCCTAACGGCGTCACTTAAAACATCCAAAAATGGATTGATGAGATCAAATAGGGTCTCTCATCATATGAACATAAATGATCAGTATTATAGATGTAGAGATAATACCCCAACATATTAAAAAGGAACTTGAAAGACTTGAAATGAAAGTAGATCTTGAAAACAAGGAGGGTGAAAGAACCCCTTAGAAATTCGGCAGCCTAACGGCGCCACTTAAAACTACAAAATACTGAATCGAAGAGATCAAATCGGGTATCTCATAATATGGTCATAAAAGATCAGTATGATATCTATAGAGATCATACCCCAACATAACAAAAAGGAACTTTAAAGAATTGACATGAAAGTAGAACTTCAAAACGAGAAGGGTGAAGAACCACTTAAAACTTCGGCAGCCTAACAACGCCACTTAAAACTTCAAAATACTGAATTGAAGAGATAAAATGGGGTCTCTCATAATATTATAATAAAACATTAGTATGATAAATTTAGAGATAATACCCCAACATAAAAAAAGGAACTTGAAATACTTTACATGAAAAATAGATCATGAAAAAAAAGAGAAGGGGGAAAGAATCCGTTAAAAAAAATTCGGCAGCCTAACGGCGCCACTTAAAACTTCATAAAACGAAATAATGAGAGTAAGAGGGGATCTCTCATTATATGAACATAAAAAGGGAAGTAAGAGGAGTATAGAATAACATCCTTTAACATATGAACATGGAGCATAAAATAAATTACATAAAAGATATTTCTTGAAAAGAAAGAGAGAGATCAGATCCCTTACCGTAAAACATAACTCATAAAACTGAAAGGTTTGGACCTTGAGGGCTTGGGGGCACCTTGGGAGGACTCCTTGGGAGGTAAGGAGACCAGAACTTCTTTGGGGGAGAGTTGGGAGTCGAAATGGATGAAAGGATGGATTGGTATTTATAGGTAAAGTGAGGGGACAAGGCATTAATGGCCAAGGGACACCTCAAAAGTGCTTTTCTCAAAACCATGTGCTCTCCCTTGGTATTTACCATGGAGTTTGGCCACATGGGTCCCCCAAAACAATAATTCATCACCCTTGGCCCGCCAAACCTTAAAATATCTCATGACATCATCATGACACAGTTATGATGTCATTAAACATACTGAAACCCTTAAACTGTATTTTTACTATTCACTGAAAATTCAACTTTCTCAGAAAGATCCCAAAATTTGACCTTAATCAAATATCAATGCTCTGATTTCAAAAATGAACTCCATTTTATAAAAATAATTTTTTAAATATTTTTAATTTATTTTTTAAATAAATACACCATTCGCCGAAAATTCATTTTTTCAGAAAAAACCCCAAAAATTACCATAACATAATATCGGTGCACTTAGTTAAAAAATGAAATCCATTTTATAAAAATAATTTTCTAATTATTTTTAATTAAATTTTTAATTAAAAAACACTATTCACCCAAGAAAACTAATACTTGAATAATAATTTATGAAACCGTTATTTAACCATTTTATGGAATCACATTACTTACTCAAAGTGCCTAGATTATATTAATACTTTCTTTAAGCGAGATTACTAATCCATTTGGACACATTACTAATCTTAATCATAAAATCACTATTCATAATTTACTATTCATTAAAAAACTAGTTGATCTTATTAGACTCTAAATTTCGTACTGAAAATAATTGTAGAAAACCATTTTTTGAAAATCATTACACATTTTTAATTATTTAAGGCTTAAATAAACATTTTTAAAATATCCTTTTTCTAAAATACATCAAAAATATGCATACTATATTTATCCGGTCATTTAAAAATTCACAGAAATCATCATAAGAAGAAATCCCAATTTTTATTTAAAATAATGGATTACACAAGGCAGTTACGGTCTCCTTACATAGCCCCTTATCACACCAGCATAGGGCCTAAGTGTAAGGTGTGCTAAGGTGACATAATCTGAGGGAGGCTCGACCA
The DNA here is from genome assembly GCA_963277665.1 of Viscum album. Classification (NCBI taxonomy): domain Eukaryota; kingdom Viridiplantae; phylum Streptophyta; class Magnoliopsida; order Santalales; family Viscaceae; genus Viscum; species Viscum album. The sequence continues at coordinate 992,191,684 of OY728133.1, forward strand.
ACATCGCACGAGTAGTAATTTCTATTAGTTTGAACTTCTCGCAAAGGCGACTCCGTTCTAGCTTCACACGATGATGTTCGGCTTGGGTTTGGTCCAGAGCAAAGCCCAGTGGTGCTACCTCCTTCCCAAGTTCTGCTAGATGGGCTTCGATCGGTCCAAGACTACTGGGTGAGGCCATCAAATATTCTTTCTATAAAAATTAACCAAGATTACTTGTATTTAGAGACAATAATCAAAACGTTTAGTTTCCAGCGGTCATATTGACCAATGGTCATAAACAGTCAAAACCCAACGGTCTCATTTTAATTATAACCATGTTATCAAATGAAACATTTTTGTTGAGTATAAAAAATAAAATAAAATGACACATAAAATTTAGGAAACAAGATTTATTCAAAATTTTGGGTCGTTACATTGTCAACCCATGTTTCCGCCATTAAAAATTCCTTTAACAAATCTTATATGGTTATAAATGGAATTCCAATGGTTTACTCTAACATTGTACCAACCTTGAAACAATAACTAATCCAATCAAAATACTCCATAGTTAGATGGGGTAGTCGACACCATTTTCCCAAGACATGTGTCAACCATGTGACCTCTCACAGACTTCCAAAACATGCTATAATTACCCACAAATTCCTAAATACTAACACCAAAACTAGAATAGATTAAACATTAATATAATTCTGACATGTGACTTAAATTTTAAATTTTACTAGAACTCTTAAGTAATTTGAAAACATTTTATCGAACACATTATAGCCATGTAACTAATTTCTAATGTAAAAAATTTCAAAAATCACTTTGAATCCAACAAAAACATGGAATCAAAATTTTTAATAATTTAAAATCCCTCAAAAACACATATGAATCACATATAAAAAAAATTATACCAAATAAAATTCCACAACCTAAAACTTTCCCTGGAAAACCATTTAGTAGTGGAATAAAACTGAAAACCGATGAAATCAAATCTATTTGAACTAAAATAAATAAAAATATATAAATTTGATAATTAAAATAAAATATTATTTACAAAATTTCATCAAAACCCTATTTTTAACCATTGTATAAATCACCCATGGTGTTATAGTGTATAAAAAACCAGGAATATGGGAAAACGCTAATTTTAGAACATCTGAAGAGGAATATTTTTATGGAAATCATGACATCCCATAAGAAAAATAAGAATTATGAATGAATATTAACCATAGAATCTAGGTAAAAGAGATAACCTAGATAGAAGAGTGATTATCATAAACTTATGAGGATTGTAGAGAGAATTTTTCATAAAAAAATAATATTCAATAAAATATATAATCCACAATTCCATACCCAGTTGGAAGACCACAAGTTATCATAAATTGTTTGGAAAATTATTTTGGTCACTCTCCATTCATAAACTATTCTGTAAAATTTCCTAGAAAATCATTAATGATAATTAAAGAAATTTGGTAACTTTAATATTTACACTATAATCCATCACACCATCTCCCATTTATGGGTGAATGTTTAACACTAATAATTAACTCTATCTTATTTTAAAATACACATTTTCATTTATGAATCCCAAAAACTTTTAATATATATATAATGAAAATGAAATCACAAATAAATAAATACTAGTGTGCCAACTAACATCACAATTCTATCAGAGATGACACATTCTATACCAAGAATGTCTTTAAGTCTGAATTGTCATTAAATATTCAATCGACTTCCCCTTTTCCAATGATTCATTCTCCCACAAATCATTACTATTCTATAGTCATTTCCATAACACAAAGACACTAGGATTCAATATACCATGAAAAAATAATCACTAAATATCCAAAATAAGAAAAAGATTCTCAACAATGAGGTTGTAATGCTCCATATCCAAATCCTCCAACATGATCATATATGAAAAATCTAAATTGTGTTTCTTCAAATGTGAACTGTTTAACCCATCTTAAATGGATTCCAATAGATATTTTATGGATTAATGATAATATACTTTTTTGAGATTCTCCATGATCTCAAATATTTCGATATTATGGGATTCTAGGTTACACTATTCCCATATTAAATAGACTCCCAGCTGATGGGAAAACATAAGAATCTCTCGATCCCAAAACATATTATAATAAATGAAATCATAAATTATAATAATATTAATGATTAATATGATCTATAAAAACCTATTAAAGATAATCTGAAAAATCATTATAACCTCCTTGGTTATGCTCATCCCTAAGTGGAGTGTGCACAAAATTTTACCCAATAATGAGTTGATCGACACGGCCTTCCATAAATAGCATCAAGTCAATATATGTTAATTAATGATTGATAAAAATTTCTTTAATAAAACTAATCCAATTATATACAAGCCTCATAAGGACCATTGAAAATATACACATATGCTTGAAGCATATTATCAAGGATGTAAATTACCACACAGGCTGAACATCCATCTAAGAGTGGTATTCCATCCTATCTATCATCAAATAAACCATTTCCTTTTAAATAATTCTCTAAAATTAGTAAGCGATGCGTGGGTATGGGTTAGAGAAATTTGATGAAGGAACTCAGTGAAACCTCATGATCTCACATATAATTGTTTTTATCTCCTCTACCTTCAACTACTCTTTTCGAGGAAGGAAATTGTCTGATTTTATTAACTTATAGAAAACCTCCCATATTGAATCCTTCCCACTCAAAGTATGTGGAAATTAATTCATGAAATATATATATAAATTTCATCATACATCCATAATAGAATTTGAAGGGTCTAAAAATGACTAGCATGTCACCAATTCTAGATTTAAATCAACTAATATGTGAGAAACTAGGATTCAAAATCATTAATCATATATAACATCCCAATCCACCAATACTAAATTAACAAATTGTAAAACATCATTTTATTTATGGGGTGAATAAACAAACACGATTGATTCCCATATTCCATAAGATCATAAATCAATTCCCTTAGACCAAAAAGCTTATTTTGAAACAAAATGGAACCCTTTAGAGATTAAGAAAAATAATCCAAGGTATCCCATCCATTTATAATTATTCAAGGATAATTTAATTAGGATATATGATCTTACAAAACTGAATCCAATCATCTATTGAAGAGAAGACACTTAAAAAAGTCAAGAACACATGCTCACCTTCCCACTAAATATTCAAATACATCTCAAAAAAATCACACGAAGCTCCATTAATAGTCTTACAACCTCATAAAATGTTTGAGTATTTTTATAATTTTTTTATTAGATACCACATTCCCCTTTAATGGGGTATATTATATATCCAAATAAAAATTATAGAGATCGTCAACCCAGTGACTCTACTTAAGATTCATTTCCCACTAGTTGATGATGTAGTTCAGACTCAAATGGTGTGTATATAATATACACATCTCCCCCAAATTATAGTTAAACCATTTTTCAATGAATACATCACCATTTCATACTTAAGTTCATGAGTTGGATATTTATTTTAATGAAGAAACTTGTCAGATCCATACACCACTACATGATTATTTTATACTAGCACAAGCCTCAATCCCAAACATGAAGCATCATAAAATGTTTTATAACCATAACCCGACTCAAAAATAATCATAACATCAGTTGAATTTATCCTTAATTTTATATCAAAAAAAGTTTTTGGTTGTTCTCCACTACGTAAAAATTCAACCATTTTTGAGTAAAAGATGTCATGGAGAATAAAAATCAGTACAGTTGAAAAAAATACTTTTTTTAAAAAAGTAATATATTTGTCTCAAATGTATTCATGGGTCACTCAAGATACATTACTGATTGAATCATCTAGGGATCAATTATGGTTACTTTATGAAATATATTATGTCCCAAAAATCTCACTTCTCGAATACAAAAATGACATTCAATTATCATATCATATAAGAATTTTTATTTAATGGTTTCTTCGAAAAATACTATATGGTCATAATTTCCCACCCAAGAACTAGGTTACACCATGTGTTTATCTGAATGAACTAATTGAAAGGAATAATGATAGAGACAAAACATATTGTTCACCAAATCGATAAACACCACATGATATTTAGTGTGGTTTAATGGATTAATATAATACTAATAGTTACCAAAAATATTAATAAATTTTCTTTTAAAAACATATTCTTCCTAAACTCACAACTGATGGTATCTCAATCTAAAATAAATTTTCAACAACTACTGGGCTCTACCACTCTGTTCATAGAGATAATTAATCCTTGGAAATATGTATTTATTATTAATGGCTATACAGTTGAGAATCTAGTAAAAAATGAAATGGTAGAGGATTCTATATACCATATGTTAAAATAAAAATTGTAATTAAAATGGTGATAAACGTTTCTAAATAAGTAAATATCTTTCAAAAACCTATAATCGAACATCAAATCCCATTATCTCAATAAGTTCTATCATAAAATATTACAAAGTAATGGGGCCCTGCAAAGATGTAATTAAATAGTGAACATGCAACCCTCTGGTTCAAATACAATAAAAAATATTTGGTACAGTCGATGGGATAAATATTTATTACCACCATAATTAGTCGAAATGAACTTCTATCCACTTCATTGAAGAGAAAAATATAAAACTACCATCAGATCAAACTAGTATTCAGAACAATATTTCCTTCAATCGCGGATATAGGGTCCCACAACCATCTATTATTTTAGTGTTTCCCTATGGATATAAGAAATATAACTTATAATGGTTGAAAATTTTCTTCACATTATATAAAAACATCTAGTTTATGAAAATAATAAAAAAAAATCACCATAGTAAGGGACCAATAAAACCCAAATAAAATCACAATATGTTATAATGGCATGACACATTTAATACATGAATCTATAACCCTAACACTCCGAATATAGTGGAACGATCTATTTTAAATGTAATCAACACAAAATGAAAACCAAAACATCAATAATATCAAAAGAAAAAAATAATTAGATTCACTCCTGTAAAAAAAATTATGACGATATGTAATAATAAATAAACAACATACCTCTCATGGTTGTTAGAACAAAAAAACTTTCCTCTATAATATGCTACGATGTTTAAAAACTCCCTGATTTATATCTGTCACAAGACATTGTAGTTGGGTGATATTCCGCATTTTACAAATAGAGAGGTCCCCAATAATTAATGTATTGAAACCAAAATAAGTGATCTTAGAGATGTATGATATAACTCAATAGAGTTGAGGGGGGCCACTATAATAGCATTAGAGAGGGAACAAACTCCAACATTGGTTGAATATCATGGGATCCTTGTAAAAATATATTTTGGTGTATCCTTACTTCACAAATTGAAAACAATTCACATCCTTATGACCTAATTTATCCAATGACACAATTTCTAAAGAATGAATGGTGCTTCCATACCTATATTGATGGAACTCCTCTCTCTTCATATTATTTTTATTAATAACTTTGACTACCTACTGATTTTTTTTTGAAATTAATGAACTTTTTCAATCCTTATAAATTCATATGTACTATAACAACCTTGACGGCAACCTCAGTGATGGTAATCAAGAATAGGATATTATTCCTCGATCAGATGTTGGAATTCCTCCACATCATGATGAATTGATAATTTATATTGTCATTAGAAATTATATTAGAAAAACTATAAACCAATTTAAAAAAAGAGGAGATTATTCCATTACCAAAAAATACCTTGATCTATAGTCATTGAATCAATGATATTCATTGCCTTCAATGTCTCCAGATATTGATTTTGATGGAACATTTTTAATAATGTGTTCTAGGTGGGATCCTATTATAACAGGATAAAACTATAGACTCAAAAAAATATTTGATTGGATCTGACCAAAATATATGTGGAGGATTATACTTTATATGTTTCAAAGGTTTTTAAGAAACAGAAGATATGATCTATATTTTCTCTCCATTCAAGGGGATATTGAGGTCCATTATAAATAATAATGTCTATTAGAATATACATAGTAAAACACTTAGTGTGGTCCACATTCCTCATCATTCTTATTCCTTCCTTCATATCGAAATATTGGATAATATAAACAACTAAATAAAATATAGAATATTCCCTTAGATAATTTTCCTATTATAAATGTACTTCTGCATCCTCTCTAGTATTTAAATTGTATCTACTAGGTGGAATGATATATACAATAGAAGACACAAAAATCAATTAATCCCATGTTTTAATTATTAAATAATAAATTTATTCGAAAGAACAATCAATTAGTCTTAAATAAGTAGTAATAATATATATTGTAGTTTCAAATTCTAATGTGGTGTAAATTTTGAAACATTAATCATTTTATCATTGTGTAAGATTGGGCGACATGTTTATATAATCCATAAGAAAAACATGAATTGTGTAGAAGAAGGTTTTATAGAGCGATCTATATGGGTAAAACATGGGTTCAACGAACCATGCACCTAAATGGAATGCTTCTAATTTTCTTCCCTATTCCACAAAGAAACAAAACATTCCCCAAAAGAACACTTTATTTATTCTAAATACCAATAATAAAAATATTCAACATCAATTCCCATTAAAAAATTTAATATAATGCTCAAATTAAAGACACAACTCCCGAAGACCCATGGAAACTGAATATTCGACCTATAGATGAGATTACATGGAATCCCATCTAATATACCTTTTAGCTATGATAGTCCGATTTTAATTATTTCTATACACCTTATTAAAAATAGGGATCTGAATCCATTTATAATAAGCTAACCTTTGTCAACCAAATATGTATCCCAATTTCACTCTCCATTGGAAGGGAAACATATTTATGGTAACCATAGAAAGGAAAAAATCAATAGATTTTTGAAATGAACATATTTGGGAATGTTTTCAATATGGTAATCCAACTAGATATCATATATAATTATCTAATAAATCATTGATGACCCATTAAAAAAATTGATGTACTGAATAAAAAATAAAATTTATACACTTGATAAGAAAAAATTAAGTATAACATAAATTTAAATGCATAAAACGGATATTCAGAATACCTTATATAAAAATTAAGGCTAAAAATATCCATAAATAGGATGTACTAGAAATAAATCATAGATTGTATGGTAAATAAAAAATAATAGAAAACATTAATAGGTATCAAATAATACTCACCATGATCCGGAAAACATTATAACACAAGATCACCACCACCACTACATTGAATATGGATGTAAAAAAAATATAAGAGCCACCAAAATATATAACTCCCTTACCTTTACCAGTATCCCAAAATAAACATGCATGTATTCATTGAAATTAAAATATAGGGAGTGAAAGAATACCCATTAGGAAACCACCATTAATCTATATTATTTATTATAGGATGAAATATTCCATTCTACATGTGAATAATGATTTAAAATACATGTCATTTTAAAACATTTTTTAACGAAATTCATTATTCCTATTAAAATGAGTTGTGTTTAAAATAAATCAACACAATTTAGTCATAAATGAAATTTAGGGAAACATAGAATATAATTAATCAAATCTAATAAAATTGGGAATATATTATAATGCATATCCTTAAACTCCATACATGAGTTAAGGTAACAATCAAATTGGCCTAAAGTTACTGAAAATAACTATTGGATGTCTAGCCATTATATGTTAATTAGTTAGCAACCTAGTTGTCCACTTTTTCAATCTAGGTATATAATTATCCTCATCAAGAAATACAATACATACCATTAACAAAAAAAATGTTATTATAAAACATCCCTAGCCAGTATACAATCTATTAAAGGGCTACATTAGTATTGTTCCCCAACATACCCAAGGTCTCCCATGTGATGAAAACACAAAGAATATTGGTATTATAAATTTACCCATCTAATCACGAGTTTTCAAAATTAAATAAAAAATATATCATTAATAATAACCATTTGAAATGTCTTTTTAAACTATTTCTTTCAAAATTAATATAACAATTTTCATGTATATGAAATATTGTTTAAGAAAACATTTTTAATCCCCCAATTAATGCCAACAAGAAATTAGAATCATATTATTTAGTCATAAAAGTACCTTAAAAAACATATCACACAGATTTAGTGATATAGAACTAAGGGTAATTCAAGATACTAATGTGGGCTTTGGATATGTACAGTTAGGTAGTGACACCTATCTCATGGTGGATAAAATCACATCTCCTTTGACTAAAACCTCTATAAATGGAATAATGGGATCCTTATAAACTTATATAAATAATAGTTTCATTAAAAATTCTTATTAATCATATTCATTGAACACCATATACATTTACGGTGTGAAAAATAAATTTAATATGAAGAACATTGTAATTATAGACGATTAAAGGAGTAATTTCAATGAAATCATGCCATACCAAAATAAAAATGGAAATGAGGATGGGAGAGCCCTCATGAAAGCAAAGAAGAAGATATATACATGGATTGGAATGGGGTTATGATGTAAATTAACGGAAGGGAGGATAAAGGGGAGTTAAAATAATAATGTAAAAGGGTAAAATTCACATTTAAAATATATCTTGGATGAGAATGTTGTTTGGATGAATAGTTATGAAAAATATGAATTTACCACACTCCTCAATACCACATTAAAAAATTGTCTACATGATTTCATGGATGATCACAGAAGATTAAGAAATCATGTGTTAATCATAGTAAAGACATTATAATCCCTCACCTACTCTCACATTTCTGGGTGAATGGCTAAAACTACTTGGTCACTGACCATATGATATCATTGTGATAATCATGTGACCTAGAATATTTTTAAAGGAAATTTTAAACAACGAATCTTAATAAATAAAATTATATTAAATAAAAAATAAAAACTCAAATAAATACACAGCAGTGAACTAATGGGTGTCATAATTCTACCAATAATTCAACTTTATTCCACCAGAATGTACACATGTTTCTGAATCCATGAAAATGTGAAGCTATATCTCCCTAAAAAATTCATCATTATTCAATTCCTTCTTTTTATTCAAATAGAAAATAAATATCACAATTTCCATTAGTATGATAATACCACACAACACATTTACATGAAAAATCCCTGGATCAAATAGGATCCTCAATAATGATTGTGTCGGTATATACCTCATAATAATTTCACTCACTCAAATTAGACAGCTCTATATAGTATTTCATTAGTTGGTAAATGAGTAAAACAACATGATCAAATGTTATTGAAGAGTATAATGTTAACTAGAACACCAACCTCCCATGAATCTCCATAATCTCAAACGATTTTTCATACCACCATGTTGGTATATCATATTTCCCAAGAATGCGGTGTTATAATAGAGGGGAAACCTTAATAAACACTAGATTACCAACTAATAACTCTATTTTATGATTTGAATTGTCATTATAATATTTATGATGTCTTTGGGATATCATCATCCAATTTTGGATCAAATCCACCATCTCTGCTAAATACTAGATAATCCTCAATCCTAATAAAAAGTCCTCACTGAATTCGTCAAATAAAATAGGATAATGACATTGTTACATAAATATAGTATTTAATGGATTAATAGTAATTGAATCATGATATTAATTATAATAAGAAAACACAACAAATTTTATATGATTTTTATATGATCCACTAAAATAAATAATACTTCCTTGTATAATATCCTCAAGGATCTGTTAGACCGAATCAATCGAACCATCCATTCGAGGGTGATATGTGGGATAAAAGTAAACATTGAAACCATCACCTATTGAATAATACTCTATAATATGATGTGATTTGTGGAACATGACATGAAATAATATTTGAAAGAAAAATATGGATCATCGTGATCAATCATACATAAAAGATTTTGAGATCCTCTAACATCATTAACTCATTGATAGAAATGAAATGGGTTTATTTTTTTAAATTTATTTATATAAATAAAAATATAATCCTTCCAAATAAGATTCCATTGAATCCTGATAAATAAATAAATGAAATTATCATCCATTATTTAAAGTGGTGTGGGAGTAGTAGGAAAAAGACTGGCTACTCTATAATTCTTATATTTAATCATTAATAGGTGATATTGTGGGATGAAAAATCATTAATCAGTCACGTTATCCTGGGATAAAAATACTAAAATATCATATCATAAAACATATTGGTAGAACTAGGTTTAAGGGACCAAATGGGATTATAAATTCCCTCAATCTTATCTTTCTGAAGTGCCAAGGGAATGACATGACACATTGTAAAAAGAACGAAACCCTCGAGAGAATAATACCAATAATACATGGTCTCCACACCATTTAAAACAATGAAATATATATAAATTCATGATTCTTTATCTTCTCAATATTAATATGATTAATTTTGTATGAAATTTATGGCACACATGTCAAGAAATCCTTCTTGCATTCCTCTTTAACATTCACATATATCTAAAAAAAATTCACATCACAGACTATTAATCCTCTATTTTTTTTAATTATTATGTTTGTATTTTTCTATTCATGGAATCCAAAATAATATTTAACATATTGATGGAATACTCTATACAGAATAAAATGGTGATAATATTCCTACATTCTCCTAAATTGACTCATGACTTGATGAGTGAAAATATACATCCAACTATTATGGTCTAAATACATTATAAACATATCTATGAAATTATATTGATGAAAAATTTCACAATAATATAATAGAAGTGCTAAATTGAGTTCATGATTAGGGAAATTCATCTCATATATGAGCTACTAGAGTGATCCATAAACCAACTGATGATAAATTTGTATTAGAACACACCCCAATCTCAAAAAATAATATTCAAAACGCACAACTAAAACCAACATACCTAACTAAACATTATAATTAGAGATAAAGTGAACCCAAATTTCAATCCCTCAATATTCATATGAAAATTATATACCATTATGACGATCGACCCATTCCAGGTCACTGCTATCAAGAGAGAATAAAACATTTAAATGTAAAAAAATATTGTATTATCTAGATAAACCTAGAATGTTCCTTATCTTAAATTTATTGTTGAGATTCTATAAATACATAACAACATAAATTTTCATGGGATCAACCGAAACTCCTTTTTAAGATAACACATTTCACAATTAGAAAAATTTTTGAATCCAAAAATGAAATTTGGATAGATTGAAATAACATTAGTTTCTTTTAATGATTCCAGGACAGTGATTTATTTTCTTATAATAGCTTACTCAACATGGATTACACCCGAATTTCATCCATAATCAACCATAATGAATCTAGATAGGTGTACATACTAAGATTCATTAAACATATAAAACCCAATAGGGTGTAGGTAAGGACGAATAAAATGATCAAATACTCATTTTTCTTATAAATTCACCTATAGGTATGTTTTGGAGAGTGTGCTTCATAGACCCTCATTTGATGGTATACCAATTTCAAATCAATTTCAATAAAACATCATACTCCTCTATGTTGATCATAACTTGTTTAACCCATGTATGTTTTTCCTTTTTTTAATGAGTCAATATAGGTTTTTTTCCTTTGATATAGGTAATGATGATCAGTGTATTATAATTTTATCCACTAATATCATTAGATGACATTATTGATATATTTTAATTATAAATGTGATGATAAATGTGATTAAATTCAAGTAACTTTAATGTTTGAAAATGTAGAGACTAAATTTAATTCATTTGATGGAATATACAAGGAATATAGATTGATTAGAAATGGTCAAAGTATATTTTCAGTTGAATATTTTAGATATGTAATTGTAAATTTGGAATTACATTACATATATAATGGTATCAATTTTATTTAAACTTCTAGATAATGTTAGAAGAAAATTGCTTCTCCAAGATAATGGTGTTTTATGATTTACATTACATATATAAAGATATAACAACACCGACATAATGGTAGTTAGATAGTGATGGTGATGTTCATGGGTATCTTGAAGCTATATAATGGTAATGTGAAAATATTGTATTCATGTAAGAGTAATGTGGTTATGTGAGGGAATATATTAAAATTTGTTTGGATGGATAAGGGTATCTGTGAAAATTACATAAGGGTAACCATCATGTTCCATATATTTTATAAATAATTATCATGAATCATGAAAAGATAAGAATAATAAAAACGAAAATAACATGTTATTAATTATGAACAATCTTATTTTAACCTTTGGATATCTAATGGATTGCAGTGTAATGTCTCGGGACCCCATGTGATCATTTGAAGGAATTGACACAACAAAATAAAGATGTCAACATGATGCTAATTTGAGGATGTATGGGTGTATGAGTTGATACATTTTATCTCCATAAATATCCAATGACATTGTCACCATAATGAGAAATATCAATCTTTCATATCATGATCTACTACATTTTTTATAAGATTTGTTGAGAAATGTTTAGATGTTCAATGAATTAAAAAATGAATGAAATGGTATATTTTAATATAATTTCAAACATTAAAATGATATAAATAATTTTCAGAGTTTTTTGGGGAACTAGATCAAAGATGGCAGAACTCATATATAAATGGAGGAAATACAACTCCATTGAAGCCTTAGTGATTTTTTATCTTGAAGTCCTCATTTTAGTGAGTAATAAAGTACACCACAAATCAATCTATTGAATGAATTAGAAGTAATACAATTGAAAAAGTGATATAACTAAAAGGGAGGAGATTTATTAAATATTTTAAAGATTTATTTTTATTTTTTAATACCATTCCCTTTATTTTCCAACACACTAATCATTTTCATGAATCAATATTCCTTGAATCCATACTAGTTTTCATGAAGACCCTTTAAAAATGTGATGGTTTTATGCAATACTTCTTCATATACATTGATTTTCAAAAACAAAATATTATGTGAGAGGATGTTATATTATGACTGTGGTATTGAAGTACACTAGATATATTAGTTGTTTTATTTATCATGATAGAAAAAAGTGAATGAATAATGGATAATATATTGTTAATTTATAATTGTATACCTGAATATATGATTTCATAATCACTTGATTAAATTATTTAATAATTATTAAAACTATTGGAATTACATAAAAAATAAGGACAATTAATTGGATTATTAATAGGGTTTAAAAAGTTCAAGAGGCCATGGAATGTATCCTACGTGATCGAATTTCACTTGTAATAATTTAAAATTAAACAAGAAAGTTTCGTTTGTTATGTAATATTATTATTATGTAAAATAATAATTTATGAAATATTTTTTAATCTCTTGATCACAAATAAATTTGGATGAAATTATATCAATATAATAAATAGTTTCATGGGAAATGTTTCACTGATGATAATGAGCATTCAAAGGTATAAAAAATATCTTTAAAAGATCAGTAAGAAATAATGGTACCTACACAGTTGTACATGAGATAGTCTGATCCATCATGCTCATAGGGTAAGATCAATACAAGCTCCTACAATTTTTATATATTTGAATATAATTTTATTTGATTGTTAATAAATATACTCTTTTTTCATTTAAGAGAGTGGAAGCACGTTTTATTTCTATTAACTCTATGTGATGTAGAATAACGATCCTCTTGTGTGTCTCATTATGGTGATATCTAGTATGGACTTTTGAAACACTCAATGAAGTTGTTTAAATTTCCTCATTTGTGTACATAGGAGTTAAGATATATTTTTAATTTATAACCATTATAATTGATAGAAATTTTATATTAGTGAATCTATATTGGGGGGTCTAACATACTTTAAATGGAGTTGGTCTTTTTACTAAACCTTGTATCTAATATGTGTTTTATTATATCATATCATAGTTTTATATGAGGTAATACTATGGTATATCACTGAGTGGATCGGAATTTCAAATATAAACTAATCATAATAGATTAAAATTGATTCAACACCCTCATTGTGTTTAATACTACCTGAGATTCTATAGATGGTATCAGATAAATGTTCCCTTTTATGTTCAAACAAAGCTATTATGATGTTCTCAATTCCATAAATGACCATTGTACCTCCGATGGAGAAACAATATTTTTCATTTGAGGATAATAATCTAGTGATTTTTTTCTAAAAATCATAATAATTGAATGTACATACATGAAATGATGATAAATATTTTTCTTAAATAAATGGTTGATACCCCACTAACAAAAGCAAAAGAAAGTGGAATATGTTACAACAATTCTATTGATTATGATTCTAATCAAGAATCATGCATAATCTATAGTGATTATTCATAACTTAGTGATATTCATTTTTAATTTAATTAAAATATAAATAATTTTACCAATGATTTTTATATATATTTTTAGAGGTTTAACGATCAGTATGATGGAAAATTAAAGCTAGAAACATAAGATAATGATATAGTGGAGGCATTGGCTTAAAATATTGACATATCTAATGCTCTCATAAATGTTTTGAATGAAAATTATGAATAAATATACCTTTAAATTTAATATAATGATAATTTTATTGAATAATGTAAAAGAAATGTTTATGATAACGTTTTATATATTGTTTTTTTAAACAAAATTAATGAAATTGATTCTTTTCACAAATATTTATTGGTTTTCAATTTCTACCAATTAGTGGATAATAAAAACAAGATATAAGAGCATTAAAATTCAATATAGGAATCAAGAAAAATTAATGGCCAAAAATTGAAGAAGATTAAGGTGGATTGGGATGACAATATAAGATTACATAAAGTTGAGATAACTCCATCAAAATAATGTGTTTAATGTTATATGTGAGATTTAATATTCCAAAATCACCACCAGTTGGTATAAACCAAATTCATGGGAATTTTTTTACATACAAGTTTTTAATGAGTATCTTTAGTCCAATACATTCATTAGATAAACTATAAACCAACTCAAAACATCCTCTATAAAGAAGGTAACCAAAAAACTATATTCTGTAATAATGTTGTTTCTTGGTCTGGTATAAGTTTTAATATAAAATTATTTAATTTTGGGAAAGAGAGAACATTGATTAATGAAAAACAAAAAATTTTGATGATAGAATATTTTTGATGGTTTATTATTCAATAAGTTTCCATAAGAGTGGTGGTTTGACGGTTTAAAATAATGGTACACTAGTATTGAAATAAATAAATACTACACTATAAAAAATTGTTAAAAATTCATAATATATATTGTTGGTGTGTCAAGATGTTTCAAAATAAGAAATTTGATTGATTTCATAATTGGAAAATTTATAAAAATAATGAAATTATTTCATTTTGGGGGAGAAAAGATGATTCCTTTGGATGTGAAAAAGAAATTTTTTTTACCATCATGATAAGTGAGAAATCCTCTCCTAAATAAAAGGAAGTAGGAAAAATGTCATTAAAATATATCCCCCTAGAAAAAAATGCTCAATTAAAATAAATACTAAATAACAAGTGATTGGAAAGAATTCATATTAAGGTAGAAGATTAATGTTGAGAGGTTCTTACTAGTTCTATGAAAGGAATGGGAACAAAGACTACTCTTTATATTATAACATGTCATTTCAAGGAAAAATGCTTAAATGAAGGTGAATTCATGGTCAATGTATGAGAGTTTAATATTATTGAAATAATGTTTCCAATATATATCCATTTACAATTCCAATTCATAATAGATATGAATTATTAAATGTTATTTATAGTAGATGTCAAATTTATGGTCACACAGTTGAGTAATTAATGAATATACTGCTACGAGATATTCCTTATATTGTGAAAGGGAAATTAATTCAAAAAAAATTGTTGAAACTTTTGTGAATAGTATGATAAAACTAATAATTTTATGAAAGAGTACCTAGTTTATTGGCAAAATTAATTAAAATTTTTAAAACAATTTTTAAAAACTAAAAAATATACTAAGTATAGAGGAGTGTAAGTGGATATAATAAATTAGGTGGAAAATTTATTCCCAACAAAGAGTAATTTCATCAGATGAAACATGATCATCAAATAGATGAGTCATATAATAGAAATATGAGACCAAATAAATATTCTCATGCAGATCATATAAGAATAGAAGGGCTTAGGTTGAGAGTAATTTCTCAAACTGAATGTTACTATTAATGAATAAATAATGTCCATTATTATGATTATATATATATATATGTTTGTGTGTGTGTGTTTTTTGTACAAAGATGATAGGAATTATATGATTTTTACCCCTCAAGGAAAATCATTGATGAGTTAAAGATTCCAATTCTTCACCATGTAGTTAATGTTGAATGTCATAATAATATTTTTTTAAAAAATATTTTGTTTTAATATCAATAAAATCTCTACAGGTAAGATGAGTTGATATTAATTATAAACATTGATATTATCCTGATTCAAAAAGGGGGATCTATATCATTTTCAACTAAAATTATTAACGTGTTTGATAAAGGGTGTGACGGAATGGAATATTGTTGAAAAATCTAATTACATGTGTCCCAAAAAATGGAACTAAAAATTTATAAGAAAATTTCCACATGCATGGTAGTTTATGGACTGTATAAAAAATGGTTTTATCTATATTATTTTGTACAATAGGTTATCCAATTAAGATGTAGAGTTGACTAACTAATGGATCTTTTCTCAAAAAACCATGTGATTTCAGCACTATGTGAAAATTTATCAAGAAATAATCATATGAGGAAAGAGAACATGTTTTGGTTAATATTATGAAATCAAAATACCCCACATATCATTTGATTTTTTTTATTATTAAGCGGGGTAAATTTATGTTACTATAGATATAGAATTTTATTATGTTAGTAAGTATTGACCAAAAATTCAAAGGGGTAAACTATTGATCCAAAGTAAGTATTAATTTTTTTTCAGTTAGTCTTTATGTGTTTGATGAATTTGAGAAGAGTTAATGATGTTTGGACTATGATTATGGAATTTTCTGAAATCATCGGATTTCATGATTCATAAATTATCCTTGTGATTGTGGTGATTTAGGTGTTGATATTTAATTAAACTAAATATAACATTTGGCTGATTTGTAGGAATTGTTTACAATATTATATAGAATATGGTTGGCCTGAAAATTAATTATAAAATCCCTATAATTACATTAAGTGGAATTTTCAACATATATATTGGTCAATTAGATATTTTATTATATATATACATGTAACTCTTACTTTATATGAAATTGTAGGGCCCTGAAAATTCCTCCAAAGGATGAAAATTCTCCCATAATCACTTTTTAGAGGGATTTAAGAATTCATACATGTCTAGAAAGGTTAATGGACTCAAATTGAGTTACAAATTTTAGAAAGATCCTGATATAATCCATTTTCCCAATGATTTTATGTGGTGTGCATTCTAGCACTTGGAAGGGTTCACAGACCGCATGGAGCATGAATCACTGGTACGCGGAACGATCTGTGAGGAAATAGCTCGTGGACTGATGTCTAGTGAACCTAGTGGACTAAGAATCATGTTTCAATAGTAATAATGTGCATAAAATACATCTTCA
Organism: Viscum album; assembly: GCA_963277665.1. Lineage (NCBI taxonomy): Eukaryota > Viridiplantae > Streptophyta > Magnoliopsida > Santalales > Viscaceae > Viscum > Viscum album. The sequence goes on from OY728133.1 coordinate 992,209,199, forward strand.
TACCGTATCATGGACTCAATAGTTGGTTGACAAAGCAAACCGATAGGGTTCCACGAACCGTGATCGTGAATTGGAGCCTCTGCAAACCCTTGTTAATTGAGTGTTATGTTGGTCAAGATACGGGTTCATGTGCCTCCACAAATGGTTTCTCATTCCCATAGATATGATTTCCCCAATTCTCTACAAAAGGATCATAGAAGGAATTGGAATATGATGGACAGAAGATGCACCAAGGATACACTAGAGGTTGGATGAATGATTTTGAAGAAGAGTTTGGATTCAGTCTTGAATCATCGACAACGCATGAATTGAAAAACACACACAAAGCTGGTAAAACCAATTTTTAATGGTAAATTAGTGGAACCTAATAATAATAATTTAATATCGAACCTGATTGGTGGAACCGTGAACCACATATTTCTCACGGATGAATTCCCCATGAATTGTAATCCCCTAGACCCCCCCTTCAATATAGTGTTATGCATATCATATCGCTATAAAGATTTATCTCAGTGCCGCGTAGTGCATCTGTGTGTGGATTGATCCTAGAGAGGCATAGAATACCGCATCCAAGATGGCGTACCACTGTGCTTCACATTGGTCCATTCCCATGCTCGTGTATTGATTCAGTATGCAGACAACCCCTCTACATGCGTACCCTCAATGTATGGGAAGCTTCCCCCATCCTGCATAAGAAAAAATTATGTGGAATGAGGTCTTTTGGTGATTATTTCTTTCGGTTCCAATATCACACCTCCATTGTCATTTTGTCCTCTATAATCCCTCCATGTACCGGTCCGCCAACATCAGGACAATGTATCCTCAAAAACTATTGAACCAGTATGCTCAGACCATCAGGTGCATCAACGTACCCCTTTAATTCTACATACCCTTGGTAAGTGGAGTCACAATGGATCTCCCCATAAAGGTTCTGTAATCCGTAATATCCATGAGTCAACATTCCCATGCTAACCTGGAGTCCAACCGGAGGTTTTTGACATGAAACTCCCAATTCTTTTGATTTAGGGTGATCATTTTCTTTTACATTCAGTGAGTAATATTGATTTTTCAAATGGGTAATGTTTTCTTACCCTTTTAATTAAGACGACACTAATCCCCTTTCCTAGAATGTGTTTTGGGGCACTCCCACGGAAGTATGTGCCTAATCTCTATTAGTTCAAGTCACATAACCATTACTATCAATTGACATTCAAATGTTCATCACTCCTCACCCTCACCAATGGTTCCCTAGACACTTCTGATGTAGGCTCGCCCTCTCTCACTAGCAAAAGAAGTGGTTTGTGGTAAGATCTCTCGCAACCACTTGTTTCTCATATCGACCATGACTCACGTGGGATTATACATTTGTGATGATTACAATATCCTTATAATTTTGAATTATGAGGACTATGATTCTTGATCAAACCTAGACACGTATGATTCATACCTGAAGTCACAAGCTGAATGGGGTGCCCTTTCGAAAGGGGTTCACCCAATCCCGCCCCCAAACGAGCATCTTCTATGCGTAAGCCACAACAATTCCGAACTACATGGGTACTGATTCTTCTCTCAATGATTCATTGGAAACCTGTCTTATGGGTTAGATCCCAACATCAAGTATTCTTCTATACCCCCTGGATGACGTTAAACTCTAGAGTTCCTTACATTATGGATTATTTCAGCATTACCTACATAGCATGAAATCCATTCATACCTATGATGATTCTGAAAACTAGGGGTTGCCTGCAGACACACTCTTTGGGAATGAACCAAGGATTCAAGAACATATGGACACGACTTAAATCTATAAGATTGCCTCAGAATAGGCAATAATTACCCCCTAAAAGTGTTCTATGAGCCTGACTTCCCATCCTCAAGACCAATGGAGTCATCAAGTTTTGATGGCCAAGTCATGGTTTAACTAGCACCATCCTTTGGATTATAGGTCCATGAATCTTTTATACCAGGATCATTGGGTGTTTCTGGCTCCATGAATAAACACGTTGGAGACCATATGAGGAAGTTATTTCCTTGTGGGACTGATTTAACAAGTCCATGACCCTATTCATTCGATCAATGGGACCATTTGACTGTGGTGTATCCATCACAACAAAAAATTAATTAACTACCATGTCCTAGTTGGGTTAATACAACTATTCTTTAAAGGATAATGACACAAAATGGTACAAAAAAAAGAAATGGTGAACTAGATGAGTACCCATCTCTATAAAAGTTGGGCGGGTGATGATTCACTTTGGACCATTTCACTATCAACCATAAATATGACACCTTGGAGTTGGAACAAATATGGTGAACCAGATCTTTATCATTAAACAATGTGGCAGACATACCCCACTCAATCTCCTCTACCACAAAATAATAAAAAAGGGTGGGGAAGGGGGCCATAATGAATCAACAGATACAGATATGATTAAACAAATAGTACTTCATTTATGTTTTGTGGTATGCTAGTCATATATGTATCTTGAAAGTTCCCAAAGATCAACCATTAATCCAAATGACTTACTGACAACCGATACAGACACACTCATCAACGACCCCGTAGGAACCCAGGGCCCCAATAAAGAGCATGACCCCCTCGCCTAACTAGTGTCTTCAATGTTGTGTATCTAGCATGCTGAAGATAGAGTACCACAAAAATGGTACTCACCCTAGAATGGGGGATAGATGAAAATCCCTCCAGTTTGTAAAGGATTTCCAATCTCCAGACCCACTAAGGATGACACCTAATCATTAGGCAGCCCCAGAGGTCGTCTAATACCATTGTGGGAGCCTTTCTCAAAAAAATGAAAACATGCACCTTCCATAACATAGAGAGTATGATGATGTTGAAGATGAAAAATTCATCCCAACCACATAGGATTCCTACTATGGAAACCCATCTTAATAGCATAGCCACATAAACAGGGTGACTAGGTCTCATCATGCAAAATAAGGCCTTATGCCGAGGGAACCAGCTGCTATCTAGGAGACAAGGCCCCCTCGGGATGGCTGGCAAGGGCAGACTATATATTATCAGAAACATGCCATCACCCTAGATCCTACGGAGAAACTTCACTAAACTAACGCAACATCATTCCATGGGCAGACATACGACTCTACCCCCTCCCCTAAAACCCACCACAAAAATATGGTGGCACAATATGAGCACATGCGCATCCCCGTTAGTGCTCTCCAGTCCCACAGTGCAGATAGAGAACCATATATGAAATAAAATAGCTATAAGCAGGAAAAAATACATGTTGACTCATATCAGTCCTGTAATAAAAAATGGACAGTAACCAGCAACACACAAGAACAAATACATGCTGATTCATATCAATCCCATCATCCAAATATAGCAGGAAACAAATTTGAGTAGCGTCAAATTCTTGTGGATGCATACAAAGGATTTGAGAGAAATTCAATGACAACAGAGTATATTTAAATCTAGGGTCATGAATTTATATCCCACCAATCAAATATAGTGGCAACCAGAGAAGACAATAGGCAGCATAATCATTCTTTTATCCCGAAACTAGGGAACTACCAATATTTATTGGCAACTCATGGAAGACTAAAGCAGGCTCAAACCACTACATTGATATCAGAAGGGAAATTCCTACACGTTCCATTCAAAGATTTATCCCAGAACATCATGAAGATGGTGGAAGATCAGACATCGATTCTAGACCATATCATCAAAACATTAAATATATCATTTCATTAGCATAAAATGAGAAAAACCTGGCCGATGAACCATTTTCCTCGAACAGAATGACTTATTCAAAAAATAGGACAGTCACTCTGGAGAAGGTATGCATTCTAGATCTAGTCTAGGAGGGATGATGATTATATCCCAGAATAACGGACAACCAGATTAGGAATAAACAACCTTTACAACTAGGGGATGTTGTTCCAATGTGGTGACTGCACCAGGGAAGGCATATTTCACTAAAAACCCTAAGATTCTCATGTTTTTATCCTAAAAAAATCATAGGTCCCAAAAATATATGGACCCCTATAGATGGAAGTTCACAATAGTAGGCGGCCCCGATTACCCGCAAGAGGGCACAAAAAAATAAAATGCGCCAAAGATAGCCAGAAAATGAAGAGAACCAACATGATACTACATTGTTTCGATTTTGGGGTTCTTAACACACTAAAAAATATATCAATAAATTATAATGTCTGTGTTAGTCCATTACATAATTATAGAAGTGGTCATTGTAGTTGCGAAGGACCTCCCCACAATGTCGTTACCAACATCTATGAGGGTCCTGCATAGATCACCCATGGGGGCTCACTCTGTGGGCTACGAATGGTCAATTAGTAAAGCCTATCTCCAGATATACATCATGGTAGCCCTCCTATCAACCTGAATATTTGATAGTAAGAATGTCATCCCCTTGCAGTCGTCTTCCCTAATGGTCCTCCACAGGGTATACACTGCAGGTCATCTTCTCCATATATTCTGACATGAAGTCAGGTTGGTAGTCCTCACCATGATGATTGACATTGTGAAGGCCCTCCCTTAAATGGAAGATTCCATGATGTTCCTCTCCATGTTAATGTTAATAAACAACAATTCCCTCCCCTCATTGAAGTACAACTTGAAGGCCCTCCCCAGGATGTGAACTAATGAGATTCTCCCTACAACTAGATGTCAAGCTATGATAGTAGTCCTCTCTATCATAGAATTCATCGAGAATGTCTTCCCCTCAATGAAATCAAGAATCCATAAGGTCCTCCCCTCACTTTATCCCACCCTGAAGGTCCTCCCCATGGTATACGCCATAAATAAATTTCCCACATTCAGTCAACGAGTAGCAATAATAGCCCTTGCCATTACTATACCAATAGTGATGGTCCTCCCCCCATCCAAAATTCATATCGGTGAGATAGTCCCCACCGTGGTGTAACAAAGATGAGAAAACCCTCCTATGCTAAGTCACTCGAAAAAGTGTCAAGCATATCAGGTGCTCTATTTATAAAAAGAGATATGATTTCTCCAACAGAGGTGGTATGTGGCCACACTCATCTTCTAAGACAACCCCCGTGTTGTTCGCATATCAATGAGTCTCCCACCAGCCCAGTTTCTTTGAATGAAAATTTTAAGAATAAATGGATCTGGGAATATCATGTAGATGAGCCCCCAAAATAACAACAATATGATATGTTGTTTCTGAAAAGAAAACTAGAAAATGATAATATACTAGTGATGTATTTTCCTACAAAAACATTTGATTTCGACATACAAGATGAGTTTTCTGGGGAATGGATACATGTCATTTTCCTAACTATATGGAAGACTCTTCATCATGGAAAATAAAAATTACTACCCTATGAAGGGTATGCGGACCATGTCAACACGTTTAGGGAGATTCTCTGTCTAATTAACATGTATGCCCTCCAGTCCACATGAGTTCCACAATTTGAAAAGTGAAAGAAAAACCACCAACTATCTTACCTCCATGCACTACAAAAGTTGTGTCACCTCATTATTAATATAATGACCTGGACTTAAACATTAAAAAATCTTGAATTAAATGAATAATTCACATTGGGGATCTCTTTAGGTTTAGAGTTTTAGATAATTAGGCCATAACTATTAAATTATAACTCAAAAATTATAAAGCAAACACTTCTACTTAGTTTCCATTTTTTTCATAAGATAAGAACTCTTAAAAAAGAGTCACGAATAGTCCCATGTTTTAGATAGAAGGCCTATTCCTTAATCCCATACATGACACTATTATTCATTAAGTCCCATGAAAAACATTTCAAACCTAGGATTGAGCATAAAATGTTCATTAAGGGTTATAAAACAACGAAAGAAAAGATTAGTTCATCAGTTCATAGATAACATAAGATCTTTAACATACCGTATGAAATATTACGATTTAGGAATAACACATAGAATACATAAATCATAATCATAAATTGTGGCATCCATATCAAACTTACATTATTGCTATCACAACTATGTAGGGAGTTACATTTGGAATACCCATCATAGTACATTCCTAAACTCTCTTAGGAGAAACATTAATGTGTACCTTCGTCACATTACCCAATGCATTTGAGAGCTATCTCAGGCTCAACCGCCCTAGGTGTATCACGAAACCACCTGTATACGTAACAATTCCCACGAACCATAACATATTTATAACACATAAAAGAAACATAAAGGAAAGATAACATTACATCATTTCAATCAAAATATATCATTTAAATATATTGAAATAGTCAATCCATTATCAAAACAATTTTCAATAACAATATCCGTAAAATGAGTAAATTGTATTTATTTTCCTTTTTTAAACATTACAGCTTGTTAAAGAAGCCATATATCAAATAATACTCGCAGTGGCCGAAAGTTCGTTGTCACTGCTTATGTTATAAAGAATTATTGTTTTTGTAGCTTAGTAAAATTCTTCATAGAAAAAAGATTCATTTTGAATAAAAGTAAAAGTAAAATGGGATTATACACCATATAAAATAAATTCATGTATAAAAAAAATATGCCTCAATGAAAGGAGATTGAGACGAAGTCCCTTACCTCATGTCTGACATGACCCGTTCGTTCTTTAGTCTTCTGAATAATAAACTAAAGATAATTTTTACTTGATTAAGATCATTTTTCAAGTTTATTATTCAGTATATATCTCTTATTACCATGTTATAAACCTTATTTAATCATTTATGTTAATAACGGTCATTTTTTCGACATTTGGTACTTGAGTAAAAAATGGACATCTTATAATTACATGTTTTTCATATGGTCAAAAGATAATTATATGCAGAATGATATTCATGATTTAGATATCATATATATATTATATATATATATTATATATATGTATTTCTAATAATACATGACATTTTGAGGTAAAAAATTAAATGCACCGTTCCTGGAGATGGTAAGCCGTACGAACCAATGAATGTTACTTTAATTTCTATTTCATATTTTAATGGAATTAAAACATAATAATACATAGGTATATTTTAATAATAATATAATATCATATATAATATCATTAACTCCATCCTTTATATATCCCATATATGGCTTTAACGAGTGATATCACTTTGAGAGAGCAGTAATCCACACTTCCTCAAATTAAATTATCGTGTTTACCTATAATTGAAACAATAATGGTATGATATAAATGAAAAATACAGAAGTAGAAAGAAAAAATAAACATAATAACCCTAATATATAAATAAAATTCCACCATAATAGCCACCATGATAGGTGGTTGGAGATAATTGAACAGTCATCGTTTCGTGAGGAGTTAGTTTTCTAATTACAGAAACAGTATGTTCTTTACCCAATAGATGTTGGTATGTGAAAGTGTAGTTTGAATACATTTCATAACAACATCCTATTATATTGAGGATTCTGGTGTTGTTATAAATGAAAAGAATAAAACGATTTTAGGTGTTAGAGAAGTAATAAAAAAGAAAATAATTTAAGAGAAACAGTTACCTTTATTTCGGGTAACTCCATTTGGTTTGAACAAAAAAGACTTCTTGAAGTGCCTTCTGCCTAAGTTATGGATTCTAGGTGGAAGAGAGGGATATTAAGAGCTTCTCTGGGTAGGGTTTGTATAAGGCAAGGTGCTTGAAAGGTGTGAGTAATGGGTTAGAATTGTTGTCTTTTTATAAGTGGGGAGTGGCTCTTTAACAATGTGTGAAAATATTATTTTATTATATAATGTTTTTCGGTTTCTGAAGGTCCAAAACTAATTAAAGTCAAAGTTAAGAATACTTATGGTCAGAATAAAATCATCCAATAAGAATTGGACAAGTTTTGGATAATATTTTAAAATATATAATATAATTTATTTAAATCATTTATTAATGAGGTAAACACTACATCATTATTGTGCCATAAATAATTTTATTTATTTAATGACTAAAAATTAAAAAAATACCATGATGTAGGAAATATATTTATCATTACAAATAATATTAATAGTTGAAAAGATAACATATATAACCCTATATAGTAATTAATTTACTAGAAGGTATTTTTTATGTCATTTTTTGATTTTACTTTAAATTAATTATTATAAAGTGTCATTATCACTCTTATGTAGCTCCATGGGCTCCCAAAATAGACCCAAGAATGACCATGGTTGGCCAAGAATCATCCTGTATGGTTAGGACTAGTGTTTAGGAAAATATGAATTATTATGATATTCTTTTTACATTGAATTATCCTATTTACTTTTAACCCCGGTAAATAAAAGTCAAAAGTTACTATTCACCAAAAATTATTTTCACCTTATTGAACCACATTTTACATACTAATAACAACCATGTATGTTGGATTTTTTAAATTCAATCCACAAAAATGGTAAAATTTCATTTAAATGAAAAATTCAGTCTTTAACTACTAGTTAGTGGTTTCATTATTCATCAAAAATTGATGTTTTCAAGAAAAAATATCAAAATTTCAGCCTAAGATATATTTGATATTACAAATTCAAAAACAATGTCTATTTTACCAAATTCAATACATAGAAGTAGAATTAATTAATTTAATATTAATTATCGTTGTCAAAACAAAAAGAGTGCTTTTGAGAAATAATAACAATCTCAAGATTGACACTTGTTTATGTCAAATTTAAAAGTGAAATTATTTCCAATGACAAAAATTGGATTAAATAGTAAAAATATAATCTAATTAAACGTTATAACCAATTAAAAAGAAAATCTTACCATATAAATAATTTAGATTAAAATGTAGTTTTGAATTATAATATATTATTTTCCACCATTCATCAAAAAATGAATTTTATCATAAAAATCCCAAAAAAAATTGCCCAATGTAAATTTTGATGTCCTGATTCTAAAGAAGAATTTTATTTTGTCAAACAAAATATTAAACTGAAAAAATTATATTTAAAGAGGGTTCACCATTTAATGGTGGTAAATTGACCTTTTTAAATAATATTAGAGTATTTACACATAAAATTTGATTAATTCACAATTTAAGTATCTAATATTTATTGGATAAATGTGAAAACATTTCAAATACATGTATAATCCTATCGTAGTTAGATCTATTCATTCATTACAATATAATGGATAGGAATTAACAATATTTAAAATAATATTATTATATTATTAGTGTGCAAAGTATGATTTCAAAGAAACATGTTGTTGCGTATTGGGTAAGTCTTTGAACACAGAAACCCATTTAAAGTAAAATTAAAATTATATTCACAAATAATAATAATAATGAAAATATATTATTATTTATTTAAATGGGATATTACATCCTTCCCCCTTTTTGGAAGATGCATCCTCTCAGTTTTTATTGGCTTATCAAATAAATGGGGGTATTTATCCATCATAGCATTTTCAAATTCCCATATTGCCTCTTAAACCATATGGTTTTTCCAAAATAACCTTTACCTAGTGAATCACCTTATTCCACAACACCTTCTCTCTACAGTTAAGAATTTATACAAGTTGTTCCTCTTAAGAGATATTCTCTTCCAATTGAACTACCTATAGACTTAAAACATGAGATGGATCTAGAATATACATTCTGAACATTGAAACATGTAAAAAATAGTGTACCTAGACAAAACATGAATGTAAAGCCACTCTGTACACAACTGATCCAAAATTCTCAGGATTTCATATGGTCCAATGAACCTCAGACTAATCATTTCCTTCTTACCAAAATCCATCAAACTTTTACATAGAGAAACATTGAGAAAGGCATGATCACCTACATCAAAATAAATATTCTTCCTCTAGTTATCCATATAAATTCTCTTCCTACTCTAAGTTGTTCTCATTTTTTTATTAATAAACTGATCTTTTTCTTCCATCTCTTATACCAATTATAGTCACATCAACTTTATTTCACATACTTCATTGAAAAAAGTTTGAGTTCAACACCACTTCCCATAAAATGCCTCAAATGTAGACATCTATATACTAGAATGAAAACTATTATTATATGAAAATTCAAACAATTAAATATCTTAGTCCCAACTTCCTTGGTAATCCAGTGAACAAGAACGTATCATATCCTCCAAAGTCTAAATTGTTAATTCTGACTACCCATCTGATTGAGGATGAAAATCTCTACTAAAATTTATTTCAGTACCCAACGACATCTGAAAGCCTTTCAGAAAGATAGAAGCTAACATGAGATCATGATCAGATACAATGGAGAGGGGAAATCCCTGAATCCTAACTATCTATTTAATATACAGCTGAGAAATTTTATCTAGAGACAAATTATCTCAAATAATAAGAAAATGAGAATATTTAGTCAACCGATCAACAATAACATATATTTCGTTATTAACACAAGATGTCTTCGGTAATCCCATAATGAAGTCCATATATATATTTTCCCATTTTCACTCTAGTACCGGTAAATGCAGAAGCATCCCTATCAGTAACTATCAATCTGCTTTAACCTGCTGATAAGTCAAACACTTCATAGTAAAATCAGAAATATATATTTTCCTTCTATCCCACTAGTAATAATCCTAAAGATCTATGTACATCATAGTACTGTTAGGATGAATAGAAAATGGGGAACTATGAGCTTCACATAACAAATCATTCTCAAACTATGAATCACAAGGCACACATAATATTTCTCCAAACCTCAAAACACAATCATTATTGATGTTATATTCAGGAAACATAACCATCTAGACCAACACTAACTTTTTCTGCAACTCACTGTCTTCCTTATGCTCTTGGTTTATTCTTTGTGATAGAGATTATTTCACTGACACCAGAAATAAAACAGAATAATTTCCTGCACAGATAACTTCAATGCCAAATTTCATCAAATCAAAAACCAAAGGGTCTCGTTCCAATCATAGAATGGTTAATGTAGAATTATTTTTTGACTCGAAGATTCATCCAGTTTATTTTCTTTTCATTGACTGTAAAAGATTATGAAATCATAATGCTTGATTAATTTCAGCAATCTCCTCTGTCTCATGTTCAATTATTTCTGAGTAAATATATACTTTTAACTTTTGTGGTTAGTATATATTTCACATTTTACTTCTACAAATTAAGCATCCAAATATTTAAAGAAGAAACAATAGTATATAATTCCAAATCATGTGTAGGATAATTTAACTCATAATGTTTCAACTAACGTGAAGCATAAGAAATTATCCGATCATTCTGCATAAATTCACAACCATGCCCTTTTAATGTAGAGTCACTATAGATAACAAACTCCCCATTTCTGGAAGGTAGTACTAAAACTGGAGCATTCACAAATAATCTTTTCAATTCCAGATATCATTCATCACATTAATTTTTTAGATGAACTTAACACATTTTCGAGTTAACTATGTCAGTGGGCTAGATAACCATGCAAAATTTTCAACAAACCTCCAGTAATAATCTTCCAAGCCATGAAAACTATAGATCTCAGTAATATTTGTGGGTCTTTTCCATTCCTCAACAAATTATGTTTTATCTGGATCAACTGTTGTGCCATTTTATGTAATAATGTGACCATATAAAGAAATTTGCTGTATCCAAAACTCACACATGTTAAATTTCACAAATAGTTTCTTTTATTTTAGGGTGTTCAAGAAAACCATTAAATAACTTTCACTCTCCTCTTTAATTTTAGAATAAACTAAAATATCATCAATGAACACAACCAAAAACTTATCCAAGAATTCATGTAAAATTAAATACATAAGATCCATGAATACAAAAGGTGCATTGGTTAAACCAAACTACCTAACTAAAAATTCATAATGTCCCAATCTAGTATGAAACAAGGTCTTTAGAATGTTTGCTTCCTTTACATTAAAATAACTGTACCCTGACCTTATGTCAATCTTTGAAGAATACTATTCTCCCTGGAGCAGATCCATCAAATTATTGATATGAGGAAAATGATACTTGTTCATAATAGTGATTTTATTCAATGATTTATAATCAATTAAAAGTCTCATTGAACAATCATTCTTTTTAACCAATAAGACAGGGTAACCCCATGGTTATTTTCTTGGTCGAATGAAACCTTTATCTAATAACTCATGAAATTTATTATTTAACTCTAAAATATAAATTTGGGTCATTCGACAAGAGGGTTTTGAAATTGGCATAGCATCAAGAACACAATCAACAGTAAATTTAACTTCCCGATCATGTAGAATACTAGTAAATTTATCAAGAAAAACATCAAGGTACTCATTTACCACTAGAACATCATTAAACTAAAAAATTTATTTATTTATAACAATATTTGAAAGTTAACATTAATTTCCTCCTTTTATTAGTTTCTCACCTTCTAGATATGTTATCAAAAGCATGGGTTCATTCTTGTACACAAACAGAAAATATTTCTAAAAGGAAACCTCTTTAGATATGCAGTCAATATTATCATGATAAATATAAATCCAATACATACCCTAAATAACATCAAACTATACTAGAGGAAAAAAATATGGTATGAATGTAGATTCATTCTTCACACATGGGAAAGAAGGTTCTTATATTTTCTTTTTGTTTCAACAGTTCCGCTAAGTGTTTTCACCATAAGTTCAGTACTCATATCATGATATGGAATTCCCAATTTACTCGAAAACTTCTCAGAAATGAATAAATGTGTAGACCTTAAAACAAAAAACACATTGGCATAATCTGAAAAAAAAAATAGTGTACCTGATACTACTTCATTTGATGGCCCAACATCTGCTGAATTAGTTTCAAAGGACTTCACCACCCCTTTATTCATTTAGTCTGGTTTTTTTCCCTCAGTTGAGTTCTTAATTGGACACTAATTTGATTAATGAACCATTTTATTTCACATAAAACATTTTACAGATTGTATATCAGATTTTTTATTACCATTACCCTGGTCTTTTTCAATGAAATTATTAGATTCATGTCATATTTCACCAAATTAGTAGTACATACCAAAATTTTAATATCATTCCCCAATATTCTTTTTACCACAAATTTCACACACTGTAATTTTATGTTTCTTACCATCATAATTTTTTGAATATTTATTCCCTTTTGCATGCCACCTGACCTCTTATTATGTTGTTTGTCAATGAACGCCTGATCATCGGAAAAATCCATTTCCACCTTCTCCGTATATCGAATAAGTCTTTCATAACTTTTGAATACACAATAAGATAAAGCTCATCGATACATTGTCTTTAATACTGAGTAAAAATGGTTGATATTAATATCAAGATCTCATATGAAATTTTGAGCATACCCTGCCAGTTGAGTGAATTTTTCTGTATAAGAAGCCACTAAGTCATCCTCCTGCCTCAATTCTAGGAACTTATTTTCCATCCTAAGACAAACCACCTTAGAAATCTATTTCTCATGAAACATAACATTGAATTTATCCCAATCAAGAGCATCAATCTCCTCACTATCCCTGATATTTTTTCACCATCGACCACCACTGATCAACTTCAACTTCATATCAGTAAACATTGAGACTTACCTTTTAATGTTCTGAACAACCCATGACATCAAAAATCATCTCCAGTGCATTAATCCACCCTTCTGCTAGCACATGGTCAGATGATCCTATGAAAGATGGGGGATGTTTCCCCATAAAATTCTCTACTACTGACGTGTTCCTCTATGGTTGATGTATTTGATCTTGTTCATGGATACCACCACCATTTATAGCCTGATTCAATTGTTCCATCACTGCTTCAAAATATCCAGTTTCGATTATGACCATCTCAGGTTGCTGATTTGGAAGGTTGTTATTATACTAATGTCATCCCAACATAGCTTCCCTATTTCATCTACGGAAAACCATTCTGAAAACAGAGATATTTTAGGCCAAGCAACATGGTAATATATAAATTTTATCATTTCAATATTAACAAAAATTAATTTTTGGATTCTAATTTAACAATACCATAACTCCTAAATTAATCTAAATAGGCCATTGATACCAACTATAAGCACCTGAACTTAAAAATTAAATAATATTGAATTAAATGAATAATTAACATTGAGGATCTTTTCAGGTTTAGTGTTTTAGAGAATTAGGCTATAACAATTACATTTTATATCAAAAATTACAAGGTATAAACTTCTAATCAATTTCTATTTTTTTATATGATAAAAACTCATAAAAAAGTCATGTATGGTCCCATGTTTTAGAAAACATGACTTTTCCTTGATCCCATCCTTGACTCTATTCATTTTTAAGTCCTTTGAAATACATTTGAAATCATGAGATGAGCATTAAAAGAACAGTAGGGGTTATAAAACAATGAAATAAAACATTATTTCGTCATTGCATACATAACATAAGCTCTTTAACAAACCTCATGAAATAATAATATTTACGAATAACACATAGAAAACATAAATCATAAAGGTACCTTGTGGTGTCCATAACATACATAAATTGCAGCAATAATAGCTATGTAGGGAGTAACATTTGGAATACCAATCACAATATATTCCCTAAATATCTTAAGAGAAACTTTCACGTTTACCTCTATCACGTTACCCAAAGGATTAGAGAGAAATATCAGGCTCACCTACCCTAGGATTATCATGGAACCATCCATATACATAACAATTTTCAAGAACCATAACATATTCATAACTCATAAAACCAACATAAAGGAGAGATAACATTTCCACATTTCAATCAAAATATATCATTTAAATATATTGAAATAAACAATCCATTGTCAAACCCATTTTCAATACCAATATACATAAAAAGATTAAATGGTATTTATTTTCTTTTTAAAAACATTAGGGCTTGTTATTGAAGTAATAGATCAAATAATACTCGTGGCAGCAGAAAGGTCTTTATAATCACTTATGTTAAAAAAGAAATATTCATTCTGTCATTTAGTAAAACACATCATCAAAAAATAATCCCATTTGAATAATGGTAAATTTCAAATGGGTTTATACACCGTATAAAAGAAAATCGTGTAAAAAAATATATGCCTCAATGAAAGCAGATTGAGATGAAGTCTCCTACCTTGTGTCTGACATGACCCACTAAATCTTTAATAACTTGTACAATAAATAAAGTTAATTTATACTTTGTGAAGATTCTTTTTAAGGATTATTATTCTTTTTATATCACTTATTACCATTTCATAAACATTTTGTAATCATTTAAGTCAATAACAGTCATTTTTTCGATATTTGGTACTTGAGTAAAAATTGTACTTCTTATAATTTCCCACTGTTCTCATGGTCAAAAGATAATTTTATCCAGAATGATATTCATGATTTAGATATCATATATATCATATATATCCATTATATATATGTATTTATAATTGTAAATAACATTTCGAGATATGAAATGAAATGCATCATTCATGGAGACGGTAAGTCATACGAACGCATGAACGCTACTTTCATTTCTATTTCTTATTTTAATGGAATTAAAACACAATGATACATAGTTATATTTTCATTTCCAGTAAAATATCATATATAATATCATTATCTCAATCCATTATACGTTTCACATATTCCATTAACGAGTCATATCACTTTGAGTGGTTGGTAGTATGCACTTCCTCAAATACAATTATCACATTTACCCATAATTGAAACCATAAATGTATGCTATAAATGAAAAATACAGAAGAATAAGACAAAATAAACAAAAAATATATCCTATATAAATATAGTTCCATATTAATGGCCACCATGAGAGGTGGTAGGAGATAATTGACCAATCATCGTTTCTTAAGGCGTTAGTTTCCCATCCACAGAAACAGTGTGGGTTTTGCCCATTAGATGGAGGTGTGTGAATGTATTGTCAGAATAATTCTCATAAAAACATAATTTTATATTAAGGATACTGTTTTTATTATAAAAGAAAAAATTAAAATAGTTTAGGGGTTGGAGAAGTAAAATTAAAGAAAAGAATTTAAGAGAAACTGTTATATTTAATTTCGGTAACTCCCTTTGTTTGGAACCAAAAGGACATATTGTAGTGCCATATGCCTAAGTTAAGGATTTTAAGAGGAAGAGAGGGATATCGAGAGATTATTTCATGGTATTGATGATCCATTGGGCTTGATAGGTGTGAGGGATGGGATAAAAGTGGTTTCCTTTTATAAGGGGGATGAGGGGCTCTTTAGGAAAGTGTGAAAATATTATTTTATTATATAACTGTTTTCACTTTATAAAGGTCTAAAAATAATTAATGTAGAATATATGATGACTCATGGTCGAAATAAAATCATATAATAATAATTGGATAGGTTTTGGTTATTATTTTAATCATTATGATTTTATTTATTTAAATCATTTATTAATGATGTAAACACAACATCCTTATTGTGTTATAAATAATTTTATTTATTTGATGTCTAAAAATTATAAATAATATACCATGATGTATTAAATATTTTTATGTTTCTAAATAAAATTTATATAAGAAAATACAACATATATAACCCTATGTAAAAATTAATTTACTAAAAGATATTTGTTTTTGTGATTTTTATCTTTACATTAAATTAATTAATATAAAGTGTCATTATAACTATTAAGTGGATCAATGGGGTCCAAAAATAGTCCCAAGTATTCTCATGTTCGTCCATGACTCATCAAATAAGGTTATAAAAATTGTTAAGATAATTATTTATTATTATGATATTCTTCTTACCTTGAATTACCATATTTATCTAAACCGCAGTAAATAAAAGTCAAAATTTACTATTCAACAAAAAAAATTCACCATATTGAACCAAATTTTACTAAATAATAATAACCATGTATGTTATATTATTTAAATTCAATTCCTATAAGCGGTAAAATTTCATTTAAATGAAAAATCAGTTTTTAACAACTACTTAGTGGTTTCACTATTCATTTAAAAATTGAAGTTTTTTTGAAAAATACCAAAAATTTAGCCTAAGGTATATTTGATATTATGAATTCAAAAATGATGTCTATTTTACCAAATTTAATTCATAGAAGTTTCATTTATTAATTTAAAATTATTTCCCATTGTCAAAACTAATAGCGTGCTTTTAATAAATAATAACTATCAAAAGATTGACATTTGTTTATGTCAAATTTCAAAGTGAAAATACTTCCAATGACCAAAATTGGATTAAATGTTAAAAATATAATCTAATTACACTTTAAAACAACTTAAAAAGATAATATATCCATATAAATAAATTATATTAAAAGGTTGTTTTGAATTAACAGATAGTAATTTCAAATTTTCATCAAAAATTGAATTTTATAAAAAAAATACCAAAAAATTACCCAAAGTAAATTTTGATGTCCCAATTCTGAAGAAGAGTTTTATTTTTTCAAAATAAAAATATATATAACTAAAAAAACTATATTTATAGATGGTTCTCCATTTAATGGTGGCAAGTCGACCATTTAATGAATATTAGAGTATTTATACTTGAAATTTGATAATTTAACATTTAAAGCCTCTAAAATTTATTGGATAAAAGTAAAAACATTAAAAAAACATGTATAATAATATTTTAGTTAGTTATATTGATTTCTACCAATAAAATGGCTAGGTGTTAACAACATTTAAAATAATATTATTATATTAATAATGAACAATGTAAGATTTCAAAGAAACCCGTTGTTGCGTATCGGGTAAGCCATAAAACCTAACAATTACCTTTAAAGTAAAATTAATATTTTATTCAAAAATACTAATAATTATGATAACATATTATTATTTATTTGGTTGGGATGTTATAGGTAATGCCCTGAATGGAGTTCAAATTCGAGGATGGGATGAACATGGAGATCTACACATCACCCCTCGTCCAGTCCTGAAAAAATAATTGGAAATGACATATTACAATGACATAACCCAAAGGCATCAGTAAAATGAATCCTTTGGCTAGGAATTATGAGATACTCAAAAAAACTAGCCAAGATTAAGCCTCAAAATCCTCTGGACTGAAGAGATCAAGCCATCAAAAAGGTTCTGAGTCTGACAGCCAAGAACATCTAGTAGGCTTCCTGCCTACGGAAATCCAACCAGTATGTAGTGCTCATGTATTCAACAAAACATAGACTCCGTGTAGGCCCAATGCCATAGTCATATCAGACCCATATGAGAATACGTTAAATGGAAATGGTGAAAATAGTGGCAACTACCGCCGCAATGTAGGAACATCCCCATCCCATATGGCTGGGGTCTTTTAACCTCATGTTCCCAAAAAAATATGTATTTCTTCTCCTGTATAAGAATAATGATAGACAGAAGAGTCACCCATTCCACCCTTCTTATGGTTCACACCCTCCTTTCCAAGGGAACATTACGAGGTCAGATTAGGACCCCCATTGGGTCAATAATTACCAATAAACCTAACTCAAACCACATAATGGAAGGAAAAAATCTGACAAACTAGGAAGAAAGTCATCCTACCATTCATCACTGGGTACACCACCCCTAATGCAGTATGCATCAGTGAACATGGTAAACGTTTACCCCACAGATCTCATAGGAAATGACATAGGGGATAGGACACAAAGGAAGAAGGCTCCCTCCAAAAGGCATCCCTCACCGAGCCTGATGGAGTGCATTCCCGGAACTAGTGAGATGTCTTAAATTTGGGTGCCCCCAAGTTATTAAATCACTACCTCCCTTGTGAAACCCCAACACAGGGAAAAATAAATCCATTTTCATCTATGACCCACCTCCTCCTCCCCATGATAATGTGTCTCTCACCATCGAGGAAAGGCTATCCATGTAGGAGGAAGGAATGAAAGAGATCAGTTGAATATATACTCAGCTGCATTGAGTGAGCTACCTCCCCGGATGTGTTCCCCTGAAAGAATGTCAATAGGTTTTCGTAGAAGAGGTTCCCTTTCCACAGGTACTCATCCTAGTAAATGAAGCCAAGATCATAGGCCTGTCCAAACCAACATTGGGACCATCATCCAACTTAAACCTGGCCCCGGAAGGACATTAAGACTCCCCCCACTAGGAAGAAATGAAAAATATATTCAGTTAAACCCATAAAGGATACCCTCAACTAGATATTCACCCCCAATTCTAGAAGCATCAGCATTCTCATCATTGGCTAATGTTTTACCAGGCCAATCTCAATCCAATAAGGATATGCATCAAGGGTACATGAACACCATCGATAAATAAACAACTTGAATAGAATCCATGAAGGTGTGACACACTCTGATGCAACTAGAGAACAAACTCTACCCAGATTGGTTGATCAACATTATGCCACTACCAAATTTTAAAATACATGAATTTCCAGTATTCAATGGCTTGGGTTCTTGTAAAAACATTTAATACACTATGCCTCTTATTGTGACCCCATGATGGGCACTACGGAGCAGCAAGATGCAGTAAAAATCAGGTGCTTCATACAAAACTGGTAGGGCTTGACATTTCTATGCCATACTAGCCTTCCAACTAACTCAATCACAGGCTGGGAGAACCTATAGTGAATGTTTATCATCAATTTCAGTTCAATACTTCATATGAAAAGAGTTAGTGATCTCATGAATAGTAAGAAGTGAGAGAATAAAAGAGTATTGGACTTCATTTCAAGATGGAAAGGTCTGACTTATTCCCCGAATCTGTCACTTCTCCAAAATGAGATGCTCGCTATGGGTAACAACAATCTTAAGGATGATTTATGAACGCCTCTCATCCCAGTGATGTAAAAAAGTGGTTTTATACATTTCTCTTCCATTTCTCAAAGGATAAAAGACTACTCAAAATGGACTAATTCATGCCCCGAGTGGCCCCATCATCCCCATAGAAAAGGGATGGAAATTTTGAAGTGTCTTTTGTCATGCTTATGCCACCCTGACACTAGATCAAATCGCGAGGACCCCACCGAGCTGTGCAGGACCCCCTGGACACCAACAGCCACCCCCTCCTAGAAAATATGAGAAATTAGGGTCTCAAATAAATTAGTATGAATACTGGATAAATAAATTCCACTCATTTCAAGATGACCAGGTCCGCAGATAATTCATAACCTCCATGAATTACAAATTTCTCTAGATACAAGAGCCAAAGCGAGCCAATTATGTGGCTCTCGATGAAAATACAAATTATTATCCATATCACCATATATTAGGACACACAATCCATAAATTATTCATTTTCAAGGATCTCCTTCAGATGGTTGTTGGTTCTTGGAAAGTCATGTTGGGCCCGCACCAGCACAAATGGCCTATATTTCCACCACAGACTCAAGAGAGGGAGATAAATGACTAACAATCACCAGTATAAAGGAGAAAAATTCAGACAATTGGATGTTACTTAAGAAATTCAATCAAGTCCATGGAATCCTCTAGGTGTAGTTAAATCAACCAACCATTCCCCCAGAACATCCTAACACAACACATCCACCCTCCTCATCCACAAAGTTCTATAATGGCCATAAGGTTTGAAAGTAGAAGTAAGAAGATGGGATGAAACCAAATATGAGGTTAGTATAGACACATGAATATTTCATACCAACAGACTTGGTACAACATGAAATACCACTCCATATAGAAAAATGTTCCCCGACCTGATGAACAGTACCATCAGAGGGAGAGCTAGATGGGAACATTGTCATACCTCGAACTGATCTTCATTACCATTAATGTCATTCACTTGATAAGACCCTTCTAAAATGGATACTTTTTACAAGTACCCAAATTCTCCATGCCCGATCAGAGAGCTAGGGGAAGAGTCTACATAGGCTAGAGGTTTCCTGGACGGAATGATGGTGGAAGTATGTAAATCCCCAACCACACCATTACTCAAACGTTTAAAGTCGAAGAAACTCATAGAATGACCCACTGGAAGACACAATAAGAATCGGAATGCTCCTCCACCCCCATAAAAAGAAATACAAGCCCAATTAACTTGGAATATCCATCAGGGGAATAAAAAATATTCAATCGCCCAAGGATTGTGGGTGGACCTGTTATAATAAACCTAGAAAGGACTGCAGTGCCACCCGCTTCTATCATAGAGGCTGAACCACCTACATCCAATTCCAAATCCCATATAGTTTTTATAAAATAGAAAACCAGTGTTGGGATGTTCCCGTATTTAGAGCTGAATTATGATATTATAATGTAGCATTATTTAGTACTAGAAAATATGTCTACACATGATGTGTAAAGTTTGTTCAAATCTAATAGGGAGGAACTCATCAAATCCTTACCAAGTCCAATAAAGTTTGAGGCAGAAGTAGCAGCCGGTGAAGTCTATGGAATAGAGACCAATCTCAAAGAATGTCATGTTGTCATATCCTTCACAAAAAGTTATGTTGATTCAATCATTCAAGGGAACATAAAACCCTTATATGTGTCTGGAAATATAGATGGAATTGATGTATAAAGGATTTTCATCAACAACGGCTCTAGAGTCAATCTCGTCCCACATTGAACACTTCATAGGCTTGGTTATGATGAATAAAACCTGACACCTAGCACCACAAGTCAGTTGGGATATGAAAACTGTGGGCAGAAGCTGTTGGGACGAATCCAGTGTAAAACTTTTCTTGGAGACCTCATATTGGATTCTGAGTTCCTGGTAGTGCATCAATGTACGGCCACCAACGTCCTGTTGGGAAGTCCTTGGTTTCATCATCCCACTACAACCTCGTCATAATACCATTAGTGGGTTAAATATTGCACTACTAGAAAAATCATGACATTGCACACTAATAAATCCCCATTTGAGTCCTATGAGACCCATTATATCGATGCAAGGTTCTATGAATCAGAAGAAAAACATCATTCGACCAACGACATTGTTATATTACCACCCAGAATGGATTAGATATGGATCCCACTGACCCCCCTACAAAAGCTTGGGGAAGAGTATATATTACACATCTACCATGTTGAATGAATAAGTGTATGTTCAGTTAAATACTCAATTGTCTACATGATCTATGTTATTTCCACCAAGAAAAAAGACACATAAGAGCAAGATGACTCCCATTACGATAGGAGAAGACCGACCAAAGATGCTCCCAACCCATTCATGGGAAATAAAACATCCCTAACTATGCCTAATAAGCCGAAAGAGGATTTATCTCCCAATATTAGAGAGTTCATGTTGAGAATCCTCTCTTCATACGAATAGGAAAAGGGTGATAAAGAAGAAGAAGAAGAAGAGGAAGAAGAAGAAGAAGACCTCAAAGTTGACTCTCCTATATCTGAAGAAGGTGTTTCCACAATAATAAATAAACATAAAGAGATAATCCAGGGCACTGAAGACACCCCACAACCCACTCTAATCATTGTTTCAGTTCCTATAGAGGAGTAGGAGTTATATAACTCCATCCAAAATAAAAATATTGATGTGTTTTCTTGGAACTACACTGAAATGTTAGGAATTTACCCTAAGGTCGCCACTCACCATCTGGGCTTATCAGAAGACCATTGGGGCTATTAGTAGGTAGCCATAAGGACCCACCTGATGCATGCTTCCAAAATAGAGGGTAATGATTACTAGATGATCATATCAAACATTATATGATATGTCCAATATCTAATATGGTTGGAAAACATAATTCAATTAAAAATTAAGAATGGGTAGATTAAAAAATGCATCGGCTTTAGGGTACTCAATAGGAATTACCTGAAAGTTGATATTCCAGTCCTAATAACAAAATTGTTTATCGATGAAACTGCAAGATATGAGGGCCTCTATTTCTTGGGAGGCTATTCTAGACTCAACGTTATCTGTATGACGTGATGAGAAGAAGGTGATTCTTCTTTTTGAGTATCTTAGGGAGTGTTCTATTATAAGTTTGTACCCTTGGGTCTAAAAAATGATGGTACCACATATCAAAATTCCATGGATCATAGATTCATGCCCTTATTATGAATATTTGTCGACTGTTTTGTTGAAGATCTGGTGGTTAAATCACAACAATGCTCAAACCACCTATCCAATCATGAAATTGTCTTCAAATAACTACCACAATATATTTTCAATATGATCCCTCTAAAATGTTCCTTTGGAGTTACCGAGGAAAAAATCTACGACTTCTTCGTAGAAAATATTGACATCAATGTCGACCAAGAGAAGTCAAAAGCCATCAATTTTATGTCCCCACCTCCCAAAATCACTAAGTTGATAGGTCTCTAGGGGAACCTAACCTAGATTCGGTGCATCATAGCCAACATAGAATGTAAATGTTTACCATTCACCATGTTAATAAAGAAAGGGATTACGTATGAGTGGGATAATGATTTCCAAGAAGCATTAGAAAATATCAAAATACATCTCCTGAGACCATCAATGCTAATTTCACTAGTTGAGGGGAGGCCACTAACTTTGTATGTAACCACCTTGGAATGGTCATTTGGTGACTTTATCATGTAGAAGAATAATGTTGGTAGCGATAATATCCTCTATTACCCCAGTCAAACAAGGATTGATATAGAAACCCAGTATTCAAAAAATTAATTGAAATGTCTAGACCTAATCTTCACGATTCATAAACTCATGAATTACATGTAGCACCATGGAGTACTTCTAGTCTCTTTCTGCTACATGATCAAATATATACATAATCTTCCTATGCTAACTGGACCCTAGTCATGATGGGCAGTCATCCTACAATAGTTTTACAAAAAATACATGAACCATAATTCCATCAAAGGCAAAGCATTAGTATACATCCTTGTAGATAACCCCTTATAAGAAACAAACCATTGGATGGAATACATTCAAATGAATATGTTTCCTTCATCTTGATGGACCCCCAGATATGGTAAATTTACTTCAATGGAGCTTTCAAAATCCCGACAAGAAAACTGATGGAGGATCCCATGCTCAACAAATTGGGGTTAAGAGTTATACTCGTATCCCCCGAAAAGGACATCATGTTCTACTTATTCCTGCTTTTGGATGGGTGTAAAAATAATGAAGTAGATCATATGTCCCTCAATGCAGGCCTAGAACTGGGACTTCATGTGCAATACAAAAATCATCAAATAAAGGGTCATTAAAATATATTCATCAAACATGTCAATGGTGAATTGGCCATTATGAATGATGTCTTGGTCCCATTGATGAAACTCATATTGGAACTGATGGAAGAATTCCCATTATAACCAACGTTGACATATGTACCCTGGTCTCGAAATGCTCATGAAGATGCTTTTGAAAATATAGCCATGACCATGGATGATCCAGATAGGGATGAAATGATCATTATCATTCATCATGACAACATGATATTTCCATTTATCTAGAATTTTATGGTGGAGAATTATGTAATTATCCTATTTTTTAGCATTATGGTCACCCAACTGGATGGATAACTCCCTTTGAAAATTTCCTTCGGAAGGGGAAACTCTCACCAGATAGGGTTGGAAGTGAACATGTATGAAGACAGGAATTCAAATTATCCATGTAAAATGGGGTTGACCAAGAAAATATTCTATACAAACAAGGACTTGACAAAGTCATTTTTAGGTGCATTGATGGGAAAGAAACTGCTGTCGTCATGAAAGAAGTGCACACTATAGCTGGTAGAGCACACGAATCTGCAACTAAGCTCTCTCCCCGAATCCATCGGCTTGGATATGACTATCCCACTGTGATAAAATATTGTTCCACATTCGCCAATAAGTTTCATTCATACCACATTCATGACAATTTTATTCCCCAACACCTGAAGTTACTTCATACATCTATGTACTTCTGGCCATTCACCACCTAGGGGATGGATTTTGTGGGACTATATCTTCTCTCCATAACTAGACAATTCATGTTCACACTCACAATGAGTGACTTCTTTTCCAAATGGGCCAAATCCATGCCCCTTAAATAAGTTAGGGTGACAAAATTAATTATATTTTTGAAGGAAAACATCATAACCAAATTTGGATTCCTTCATACGATATTTATGGACAATGGCACCATCATCAGCTCTGCTGAGTAGGAAAAGTTATACCAGTTTTATGGAATCAAGGCCAACCATTCCTCTCACTACCACACAGTGGCCAATGTGTAGATAGAGTCTATCAACAAGAATCTATCTAGAATACTTCAGAAAATGTTATATAAAGATTCAAAACAGTTTCCAAATAAGATCCTTCATTCTATATGGGCCTACTGAACCACAACCTACTCTACCACTCAAGTGACCCCGTACTCACTAGTATATGGCTCAGAGGAGTTACTACCTATAGAAATTAAAGGGACATCACATCATGTGTCCATTTTTGATCAATTGTCTATGGAAAAGGTGTCCTAGAGATATTTTGATGAGTAGGAGCAACATGATGAAAAATGGCTACACACTTTTCACTATCAGGATGTATACCAGAATCAGATTTCCTAAGACTCCAACAATTTTTTACCTTAGATGATACTTCAAAAGGGAAATGGTATTAGTCCACAGAATCCCAATGATAGTTAAGGAGAAACCCATAAATATTGATCTAATGTGGGAGGGACCACATGTCATACATAGGTTCTATTCAAATGGAGTGTATGCCCTGATATCAATGAACGTAATGCACATAAAGACTCGAACAAATATAATGATTTCTAAGAAGTATTTCACGCAATAGAAACTCTTGGTC
Organism: Viscum album; assembly: GCA_963277665.1. NCBI lineage: Eukaryota > Viridiplantae > Streptophyta > Magnoliopsida > Santalales > Viscaceae > Viscum > Viscum album. The sequence continues at coordinate 992,234,771 of OY728133.1, forward strand.
ATGGACCAAGCTCCATGACCCTAAACTCTGAGTTGTAGCACCGCCATGTCATGGTCGAACCTCTATGACCATAAACTATGACTTGTATGACCCTGATGTAATGGTCCAAAATATATGACTGTAAACTGTGCATAATGGTCTTATCTACAAGATGTTAAACTATAATGAATGTTTCCCTAATACATGACATTAAATTGGGTCTCATGCCCTGACTATAATACGTTAAAATACAAAGCACAAGGAATCCTAATCGCATGATGATAAACTGCATGATCTCATTCATAACTAAGTGTAGCTTGATTCCTACCCAAACATGATACATAGAGACGCCTCAATCCTCGATCTAGGCCCAACTGCCACTAATAAAAATGCCTTTATCATATCCTATATTTCCCCACACTGATGCGAGAATCCATTGTCACTCCTTGTTTCTCACATCGAGTGTAAATCACGCGAGCCTAGGATTAGTAATAATTATTTCTTTATGAAAACTTGTTAGAGCGAAGTATGGTAGACCCAAACCCATAGTTAATGAATCAAAAATGTTCTGACACCCATGTCTATGACATATCGGTACAGGGAATGCTCAGAACTATGTATAGATTGATTTCTACCCTTGTAGGATAAGTAGTGATGCCCAGATTTGGCATCATGACATAACAATTTAAAAAATGTCCTCACATGTCCCTACATAAGGTCTGAGGCAAGTCGACATGGGGAATATTCAAAACTATGTATGTCCTGATTCCATTCCCTGCAGGATACGCTGTGATGCCCATAATTGGAATCATGGAAAAACCAACCTTTAAAAAAATTCTCCTCTCGTTATGAATAGGTCAAAATTGTACATGGATTCCATAAAATTTCCTAATCGCATGACAATAAACTGTGATATTATTAAAGAGTTATGTGTGTCACGATTCATAGCTTTATGAGATCCTGTACATGAACCCACTCAAGAGAAGTCAAAAGATCATGCTTCCCCGATATATATATGTTAGACCAATGTGGAAGCTCCAGTTGTTCATGGTTAATCATGGTCTGGGTATTATATACATTCCCATGCACATTATTCAGATTTTCAAACTATGTATTATGTGAAAACATGGATCACCATAATCATCCAAGTATATATGAGATGGAAGTCCATATTCATGCAGAAACCTGTGTTTGACTATGCACATCATGTCCTAGTGGCTCTGCATATGTCACCTACAAAATGGTTATCCATCAAATGAAAATTCATCCACAAGTGAGGACTTTCCCATCTTAGTATTCCCAATAGGATTATAAGTCTCATGCCATCCCTCCGGATCCATGTTTTCTCCTGAGACTATGGTTTACACCCTCAATCCTCACTCACGTATAAGGAACACCTAGATTTCATTATTATGATTAACTCAAATATATAAAATATCATTATGAAAATGTAATCATCCCGACTGCATGACTCTAAACTGTTAAAGGTCATGTCCTCACTACATGACATTAAACAACGAGACCAAAATCATCATTGTTGTATGCAATTAAACTACACAGTAATGGTTTAATCCTAATTTTCCAATAATGATGATTTTTATATTCATAGGTAGTTACCCAAAATCCTTTTTATATATTGTTTCTCACACCAAGAATTTCTCTCGCGAGCTTAGTGATCTTAATGAGAGATCCATGGTGAAACTATAGAAAAATGGTCCAAGAGTCTGGTCCACGTAGCATGACCCCAAAAGGCATGTCATGATTCCCTTCCCCAATGGGAAACCCACGTCCCAGAAATGTGATGTCAAATGATAGGGCATCCCAAATATAGGATGAATTCCTTACCCTATGTGTGAGCTAGATCCATGTAAGGGATAATAATTCCATGAGTAAATCACATCACAACTGTTTCCAACATATCCAAATACACTCCGTACATACCTCAAGCTCTATGCTCTATGTGATATTGAACCCCCATAATCATCCGTGTCCATCTGATATGGAATTCCAATTTCCAAAGGACACCTTTGTTTTACTATGCCCATCACGAACCAGTGGCTCTTCATATGTTTTTCAAAATAACGACCATCAATAAAATTAATATTTTTCCATAGGAGAGTCCTCTCCTATATAAGTAATCCCAATGGATTACATGCCTCGTAAAAACCCTCCCATTTCAAGTGTCGTCAAATTCATGGTTTATATTATTTTTCCAACACACTATATGAATATATCAAAACATGTTGGCTCGATTCATCTCTTGTCTCCTTTGTGGTTTTTGAAAATTAAATATACCATATCCATATGCGTGATGTTGATCCATATATACAAGAAGAGTACCCCCACACTTTTTGATGTTTCATGGAGAAGTTCATTTAAAAATGTAACTTTTCATGATTTGGTGCAAGCCTTGATTAATATCATGTTATATGTTTAGAAATTTCCCAATGTCCATAATATTTCATAGCCATCAGAGATAGATGAAAAATGTCTTTCATACACCTTTGTTTTACAATTCACTTCATGCACTTGTGGCTCTGCATATTTCCCCTACGAAATGACTTTCAATCAATGGAAGATTTGTTCCTATTAGAGTCCTTTCTAGATTTTGTACTCTCAAATAATATTCATCTCTGGTCACACCCTCAAATTTGGAGAACCCCTAGATAACGATATACATACATTCCCCTTTCCTAATACCCTAAAATAAATTATACTTCTAATTGAAATCACCATTCACCAGCCATATCTTATGCATATAAGAGCTATGTGGGGATAAATGTTTTCTCATAAATGATATGAATGTCCCGAATATTTTTGGACAGCATTACTCAGACAGGCCACCCATTGTGGTTCCCAGCATCAAAATAAATTAAATGTTTTTTAAACATTACTAGGGCATCATATATGGAAGTCCAGTGTCCTGTGGACACCTTTGTTTAACTATGCACATCCTACCCCGGTGGTTCTTCATATGTATCCTACAAAATGGCCATCAATCTATGGAATATTTTTCCCTATAATTTTACTTTTCTACCATTATATTCCTAATTCAGTTTCCAAGCCTCAAGAATTTCTATAATTCACAAAAATAGGTAAGGTAAATCCCAAATCATTGTCTATGTAATATTAGAACATTATCGAAAAACTAATCCTAAATTGGGGCCCTTTCCATATTATGTTTTTTCCATGCCATTCGACCTAAATCATAAGTGATAAGTCTGATTGGTAGGATTGTAAATATACAATGAAAAAGATACCATAAATTCAAGAGGGAAAGTCCTCAAAGGGAGGCTCTGCATAAAATTCTAGTATTAGCTCGTTAATACTACACCATGTACGGTTAAAAAATAGAATTGTGGGTCAAGCTATCAAAAGGGATGTAAAGCTTGTTATGTCAAATACCCAAAAAGGGCGACCTAAGGAAATGTAAAGTTATTACCGCTAATTCTATGTCAATCATGCTTAGGAAAAAATCAAGGTAACATTGAAAAAGTCAAAAACATTTGTGAGGTGATTCATAAAACCATAGCAATAGTCAAACTACGCTCGTTAAGTCCTGTGGCTCCAAAAACAATTATATCCCAATTCAATTTTATTAATTTAATGGTTCCAAATCATTGTTCAAAATTAATAACAGTTCCAAATGATGTCTATATGATTTATTGTGATCAATTTATATAACAGGAAATGACATAGAAGAAGTATTTGAGGCACATCAGTTTTATTGAGTTCAACAAAAAAGGAGGAACATCCCCAATTTGGAGTCTCTTTAATGTATCAAAAAGAAAAAGAGTACATATCGTGATTTGTGATGGAAATACAACATGGTATGGATGTGACTTTTCAAAAGGATGAAAGGTTATTTAAACTGGCTTTCAAGAGTTTTCCCTAAAAAGTCCCCTCCGCTTGTTCTTCCTTGACCACTGGATGCACATGTTCCAAAACAAATTTAATTTCCCACCCTCTCTTCTGGATTTCTTCGTAGTTGGCATGTGAAGAGGCAAGTTGATCCCACAAACATGATTCATGGTCCTCACATTCCCACAACACATCCTTTTCAGTGACCAATAAATCATGGACCTTAACCTCTTCAACTGTTATGTGACTGAGTTCCTCTAAAACATCTCGGATTGTTGTCACATGATGATAGGAAGAATGGAACATGGCTATATTTTCCTCAGAAGAAGCAAGGTATTCTTATGATATGATGATCTGGTAGATAAGAAGATTTATGTGCCGAAAATTGAAGCCACTAAAATCTATCTCGATGAATAACCGACGAAGGTTGTCAACTGTGTGTTCAAAATTATCCAAAGGTGTCTCTACAGAAATTACACATGACTAGAACCATGCCTATTTTCACACTACCTTGTTCCTCTCAGAGGCACTGGTACCATGATCCTTCTCTACATTAATAAGTTTATAAGTATGAAGTATCATAATAGGAGTTAGAAGGGACTGATGATTGGATACCCATGATGGGGTGCTCTTTTTTCCCTCAGAATGATCGACTGATGGAGTCAGATGCATAAGACTAATTACATATTTCGGGGTGTCTGGTGATACATTTCTAGGACCATCCTCATTATGTTCATGGAAAATATCTATAGGAGGAGATTCATCTAAATCACTCCCTACTAAGATAGCTGGTACCAATGATTCCTCTTCCAGATGTTTTTGGTAGTTAACCGAGCATATTCGTAACACAAGGGATAGAATAGGTGGTGTATCCATCGTGGTTTCCATAGGGATAGGTAAAAAAGACATTTCCATCCTGATCATCATAGAAGAAGGAATGTATGGCATGGTTGTTGGGGTGAGGATGGGGAAAATAATGGTTAGAGGATTCTACACAAAAAAATGGTTTTCACAGTATAACTTCTGGGTAACAATCCACCTACAATTTGGTATATTCCGATGACAAAAATGTGGATCCTATTGTATTGGGGATGATGAATTCCATAGGAGCATATTCCTCAATCATAATAAGCCACAACTAGAAAATAATTAATGGATGATACTCTCCCCTTAACTGTGTAGTAGAAAGAAGTATAGCTTGTAGAATGCACTCAAATTTACCAGCAAACCGGTAGGTTAGGTATGACTTTAAAATGACCACTCGATCTATATGTGTAGTGAGCATACTACTCAATGCATAACCGTGTATGAGAATTATTCTAAAGAACCACCCATTTAACCTCTTAACAACCCATGAGGTGTTGGATGTGGCACAAACGAGAAGCTATAAGCGTCAATCAGTATCACATCTGCATCAATAATGCTTAGAGTCCTGGGAAGAACATCTAAAAAGCTGAGAAGGGTGGGTTGAAAGTCAAAATGACGAACCTTTGAATTATGCCGATATTCATAATAGGGGAAGTGTTCTTCCACCTACCTATATAGGAATTGAAAAATTCCACTGAGTTGATGTGGGGAAATTACTTCTAATATTTTTCCCAATATCTGATAAAGCTGAGAGAGAGTAAGAAGGGCCCAATTAATGGGTCGACCCTCTTCCTGTATGGCTGCCATCATCCAAGTACATGGCTGATCCTTGGTATATACATCATAGTATGTGACAATCCATCCACTCAAAAACATTGAAAAGAAACCTGATATTCTATGCATCGGTGATACATCTGGTTGATTCTCATATCCACATGTGGTATATCTATCTCCTTTAAGAGTTGAAAAATATGACCCTGAAGTCTCACTGGACTAACAGTATGGATATGTTCGACTGTGGCAGGCCCTCATCATAGGTCAGTTTAGCTTTAAGAGTAAATGTATCCATGCCTCAATTAGGGAATGAGAGAGATCATGTAGGGTTAGATCCAACAATCCATCTACCATAACTAGTAGACACCTTGAAAATGGGTCACGTGGTCTGTTTAATTATAAGTAACGACTACTGAGAGAAACACTTAGTACATTACTCCAAGGACGAGGAGTCCTCTATGCTGGTGGATATTCCATAAGATGATTACCACTTCCCTATAAACTGAATGTAATGTAATGGTTCTTGATCACTGACGAATCAGCATCTCCAGAAGGATTCCATCCTCGGAGAAGGCAATGAAATGTGAAACCCATGCTTCCAGATATAATCTCAGCACCATCAACTTGTAAGGGGATTCCAAATAGTCCGGATGTACCCAAAATGCCTAGACCCATTCATCATAGAAACATCCTCAGACCCGTAGATCCCACTTGGTGCTCCACCCACCAATAATTTTTTCTTGGGTAAATTATTATAATGGAGGGGTACTATCAGGTGATTAATTAGAGGTTATCATTGAGACATCCTTAATAGCCTTGATTCCGTGTGAAGCCTCCTAGTATAGAGATAATTTCATGAATTGGGGATGTTATGACTTCTCTTATTGGGATAATTTGGGCTTGATCATGTCCTTGTGGTGGTTCAAAAATATAAAAGGGGTATTGGGATCAACTAACAATAGAGGAACGTCGTTAGGAAGACCAATGATGAAAAGTGGAAACTACACAATCAATGGGTAATCTAGGAGCTCTTGCATCAAGAGATATGTTATGATGTTCTCACAAGGAATAACGTAGGATCGAAGTTGATCCTTATATCCCATACCATGGTCGCCCATACCTCCATTGATTTTATCACATCTTGTGATAGAGAAATTGTAGCATGCACATGAGGATCCAAAAGTAGATACAATTAGTACTATGAATGTTTTAGGATAATGGATACAATGGAATGGATGAAGGACTAAAAATAATCTATATAAGGCATCCATGTGTTGTCCTCGAAAACGGTACGCAATAGGCAAATCTTGCAAACTGCATGATCTGTGGAAGCAACCACCACATACGACTATAGTATGTTGAAACATTACCCCACATACAATCATGCTATGTGAATAAACCACTAGACACTAGACCACATATAATTGACCAGGGAATATAGGGGTTCAAGGAAGGTTGATATTGTGAACCTAGGCCTCAATATGTTTATTTACAATGATTAAATAATTTTTTTTATTTTGTGATTATTAAGTCCTAAATATTGGCACGCTCGTTAATGCTTGATATGCGGACACCCAATCACCGTGGTGTTCTCAAACAAAAAATCAATATTTAATTTTAAAATTACACAATGCCATCAAAAAAATTCAAAATTTGGGTCACAGATAAATTAATGGTGAAATGTTGGGTTTGAGGAACATGTGAAGCGGTTCACGAAATGGGTTTTCGCAAAATAAACGGTACACAAATGCAGAGGAAGCCAGGGGAGTCGAGAGTAATTTTTACTGATAAAAAAGGTAAAAAAAATGTAATTATCTCATATATATCTGTGTGGTCCGCTCTTACCACGAATATCAGTTCTACTACAAACCATTCCAATTTAGGACCACATCTATATTAGAATAGTCCCTATTTCATTTGGAACAGACCCCATTCTGATGGGGTACATTTGTAGGGTGCCGAAAATTTCTATCAAGAGAATAAAATGCTCCCACAATCATTTTTAAAAATGATGTCTGCATTCCTACTGGTCCATAATGGTGTATGTACTCAAATTGAGTTTCAAAATATATGTAGAACTTGAAGATGTTTATGTTTGGAAATGATTTTTAGTGGCCTGCTTTCCAGAACTAGGATGTGTTTGGAGACCTCCTGGATGGAAAATCACTTGTACTTGGAATGATCCATGAGTTGCTGGCCTGTGGACCGTTGGCTAGTGAACCCAGTTGATAGTGAACAATGTTTCTGAAAGAATAATATATAAATCCATCCACAAAATATCTCATTAACTCAATGGTTTGATGATGAATCAAACCGGAAGGATTCCATGAACCAATATCACAAACTGCAGCATCCACAATCCTTGGTTGACTGAGTCTTCCGTAGCTCAAGAAAACTGTTCTTGGGCATTTTAAAATGGAACTATATGCCCATTGATACGATTGCCCCAATGCTCTATAAAAGCATAAAAACCCGAATTGGAAGAGAAAGAATGAAGGAAGAACCAAGGGGACCCCAGTGTTTTGAAGAATGAATTTAGACACGATTCCATCATCATTAATAAATCATTGATGAATCATCGAATTTCAAACCACACTCTCCGTAGGTGTAGATATCCTCGAACAATAAAATGGGTGATCTTAATAAAAATAATAGAACCAAAAACCTGATTAGTGAAACCAATAAAGACGTATTTCTCATGGATGAATTACACATGAATGATAATCCCCCAGACCCCCCCTTCATTATGGTGTTTTGTGTAGTGTGTCACTAAGTGGATTTAACTTAGTGTAGCGTACTGAATCAGTTCACAAATTGAACTGAGAGTGGCATGAAAAACCACATCTTGGACCGTGTAACATTGTGGTGCAAGGTCGTCCATGCCCATGACCATGTACTACTTCAGTATGCAGATTCCCCCTCGGCCAAGGTACCCTCATGGTATGTGGAGGTGCCTACATCTTTCATAAGAAAACCGTATCAAAAATGAGGTATTTTCGGGTATTATCTCTTCTAGTTCCAATATCTCCCTTCCATTTTCGTCCATTACACTATAATCCCTCTATGATCCTCTCCCCCAGTATCCGGATAAATCCTCCTCCAAATCAACTTTACACATAATAATAGACCATTGGGTGCATTATCACACCTCGTTGAGTCTACATACCCATTTTAGGAGGGCTCACGAAGGCCCTCCCCTTAATGGTTCGGGCTTCAAGGATATGTGTGTGTCTACATTCCCATGGTAACCCAGATTCCGACATTGGGATACTAACATCAACCTCCCCATTCTTTGGATTAAGGGTGATCACATGATTTTCAATTCAATGACGAATGGTGATTAATTGAAGAGTTTATGTTTGCTTCCCCTTTTGATGAGGATGACACTCCTCCCGATTCCTAGAATGCATTCTGGGACACTTCGACTGAGGTAAGTCCTTAATCTTCTAAGGTTGATCCACAAGACCTTTAATGTCATTTCACATTGAAAGGTTCATCGCTCCATGCCCTTGCTCATGGTTTCCCCAAACCCTTCCCCCATAGGCTCTCCCTCTCCCACCAGTAGGAGATGAGGTGTGTGTTTGGTTGGATCTCTCACATACTCTTGACTCTCACATTGATCATGGCTCATGTGGGATCAGAGGTTTGTGATGATGACTATATCTACACAATTCTGAACTGTGGGAACTCTTATTCCTTATCAAACCAGGATACATAGGTTGCCTACCTGAAGGAAAGATCTCAAAAGGGTGCCTTTACAAAAGGGGTTCAGCCAATCATTTCCCAATATTGGCATCCATTATGCATAATCCCCAATAATTCTGAACTACATGGGTTTTGATTCCTCTCCTAAGTATGTTGGAAACCCATATTAATGGTCCAATACGAACATCTAGTATCCTTTTATCCCCCTGGATGACATTAAACATTATAGGACCTAACTATATTGATTTTGTTAGCATTACCTCTGTAGCATAAAATCCATTCATTCCTATGATGATACTAGAAAATAGTGATTTCCCATGGTCACACTCATCAGGAATGAACCTAGGATTCATGGACATATGAAAATGAAATAAATTTAAATGAGAGTCCAAGAATAGGTAATTATTCCCCCAAAAATGGTGGCAATGAGCCTGAATTCCAATCCTCTCGGCCAATGGATTCCTTATGTGTTGTTGGAAAAATCATTTCATAATAATCACCTACATTTCGAAAGGACCATGAATCATGGATACCAGGGTTGTTGGTGTTTCCGGATCAACAAATAACCCCATCGGATACCATAAAAGGAAGTTATTTCTTTATAGGACAATTTTAACAAGTTCTTAAACCTATCAAATCTACTTCTGGGACCATTTGAATGCAGAATCTCTCTCACTATACAAAAGGAATGAACAACCACTCCCCATGGGTTTAATCCAACTCTTCTTTAAAGTATAATAATGTAGAATGGGTCGAAACAAAAGAAATGGTGAAGTTGATGAGAACCCGTCTATATAAAAAAGTGGTTGGTAATGATTGTCTTCGTACCATTTAAAAAACACCTAGAACGTTCTACCTCTATGGCAGAACAAAACATTATAAAGGTACTCAAAGATCCCTTCATATATGTATTTTTCAAATGCATTTCAAATTACATAAAAAAGGTATCACATGCGCTATATAAATGAATGGGGAAAATTATGGTGTTGTGTAATGTTATATTGACGGTACATAAAGGTAATGTGAAAACCATTTACACATGTAATGGTAACAAGGCTATTCAAGGGTACTTTTATATGGTGCGAGGATATATAAAAAAAATGATATAACTCAATTTAGTGATGTTTATTTTAATTTGAGAAATATTAAGATGTTGCAAATTCATTCATTGATGTTTCTCCAAAAGGTCTCTGAATGAGGTTTTGCTAATATTGTGATGTTTAGAGACACCACTAAATTCCATTTACCGAAGTTTCAAAAAAACAACTTCAAATTAAAAGTCGCTAGAATTTCTTGAAAATGGTGTTGTTTTTTTTAAATATCTATTTTTCAGTGCTTATTTTCATGATACATTTAAATATTTCGAATAGAAAAAAATTATCACAACTAAAATGAACCTCATCACCACACTATCCCCCACCACCATTCCTCCCCATCTAGCACAAAGGTCAGCCCAACCATCCCGCTCGCATTGTTCCATAGTCCCTTTCCTCATACATCATGTTCCACTGTCCCCCACACATCTTGTTATTCATATCGTCCATTACTCAGTCAGGCTCAACCCACCCCATCCTCGACTATAGTTCATGCCTCCCCGACCCTAGGCAGCTAGTTCCCCATTTCTGTTCACCTATTGTACACATCTATATCACTCTGTGGACATGTAAAAAAAGTAATTAAGGTTGCAATTCCCTACCGATGGGAATCAAAATCTATAAATATAACTTCAAATATAATGAACAAACCAATTAACATATGAATAAATTGATAATTTAATGGTATTATATATATTTGTATGTATAAATAAATTTTTTTAATTAAAAAAATAAAATTATATATATATATTTCTATATTAATATACACATTTTAATAAATGAGTATATATATATATCATTATATTTTTTATATATTATATTTTATGTTTATATAATATTATATATATATAGGTCTATATTTTATATTAGACACACACACACACAAATATATATTTATGTGTTGTTTCATATAGTATATATTTATGTTTATATATATATATATATATTATATGTTAGTATTAATATATATATATGTGTGTGTGTGTGTTATATATATATATATATGTATATATCTTTCTGTGTATATAAATATATATGTGTTTCTATACATATATATAATTGTACATATAATTATATATATATATAGTTATTGATGTTTGAAAATAGTGTTAAAAATGTCATTAAAATAGCTATGTTTTAAAGCACTCATAAAAATGTGACTAAAGTAGCCATGCGCTCTTAAAAACGTGAGTAAATTTAATATATATATATATATATATATATATTTGTTCTTATATATTAATATATTAATATATAATTATATATTTATATATTTATATATATATGTCTCTCTATGGGTTTATATATATATATGTAGATATATATATATGCTTACATATTTGTGTTTGTGTTTATATATATATATCTAAATATATGTGTCTATTTATATATGTTTATATATATGTGTCAATATTTAAGAAATTAATATTATATATATATATATACTTTTATATATTAATATAAAAATAATATATATATATATATATGCATTTATATTTTATCATTTATATTTATTGTTTTTTATTTTATGTATATATATATATATTTGCTTATATTTTACCAATACATTTATATATTATATTATATGTGTCTGTTAATATTATATATTATATCTTGATGTTTATCTTTTACATTTATATTTTATGTTATATATATGTTTATATTTGATGATTACATTTATATATATATATATGTTTTTATATATGTGTGTGTGTTTGTATATATATATATATATATATATATCTATGTGTGTGTTGATATATATATATCTATGTGTGTGTTAATATATATATATATATATATATCTATCTATGTGTATAATTATATGTTTATATGTATACATTTATATACTAATAATTATATATATAAATATATATATTAACATAGTCACATTATAAAACAGTGGAAAAAATGTAACTTAAATAGCCATGTTTTCTTAAAAGCATGACGAAAATTTAAATATATCTATTAATATATATAAATACATGTATATAAATATATATATATGCATTTGGGTGTGATTATATATAAATATATATATATATATATATATTTGTCTGTGTGTGTATGTTTATATATATACATAGATGTGGATAAATAAGTTATATAAATATATAAATATTTAGTGATGTTATCTAATAACGTCTTAAATGTAGTGATGTATTACAAAAAACACCACAAATTTTGCAACATTTCTACCAAAATGTCGATAATTTAGAGATTTTTTTATGAAGTGTCTATAAATTAGGAATGATTTTAGGAAACAATGAGAAATTTTGGATGTTTCCTTACAAACATAGAGATATTTAAAAATTATTGTCGTTTATAAAAAAATCACTAAATTACATTTTTTTGCAGTGACAAGAATATTTGGGAGACCTATATAATGGTATCCCTCCTATTCCCAAGTCCACGTAACAATTGATCCCAACCTGTGTAAGGTTATATATTAGGACACACACAATGACATCATGTATTGGAAGAGCCATCACTTTCAAACATCATCCTTTGAAGAATTTGCTACACATAACCCAAGTAACCATGTGATCATTTGAAGGACATAATGTTGTTGAATGAATATATCAATATGAATATCATTTTAGGTAGTATGGGAACATGAGTCGATTCTTGTTATCTTCATCAGTTTCATGTTAGAGATCCAACCTAAAGAAAAATATTGATGTCATGTATAAATATATTCTATTTTTTTAGCATAAAAATATTTGACAAATGGTGAGACTTCTGGGTGAATTAAAATATATTAGAAAAAATATATTTTTTATGGTTTTAATTCCATCCTCTAAATGACTTTTTTCATTGAGTTTTGAGATTACCTATACATTATAGTTATAGTTCTATAACCCTTTTGTAAAAATAGTGAATCTCATCATGTGGGAAGTTACAACCATTTGTTATGTTATGGATCACATTCTATAGAGTAATATGAAGAACCAAATGTCCCTCTTCTAGATTGACGTATAAGGCCTTCAACATTCCTTACTCAGTTATGGGATTGAGAGTATATTTTATGATTTTTTTTTAAAATTAATTTTTTTTGAATAATATGAATGATTGTTTATAATGTACTCAACATTTTTAATAAAAACAATTTAATGATTAAATACTAGATTTTGAAAATCTCATTTGCTAATGTAAATACATGAAGTACATAATTGTTTTTATATATTGATTTTCTCAATGAGAAATGTTATTAATGGTGAAATTACATGATGGTATTGGGATTGAATAAGAATGGATATATCTAGTGTTTACGATTACATGAAGGAGTGAAATTCATGAGTAAAGGAGATGATATTCTGCATGAATTTGTCTATTCATGAACACATGAATATATAATAATTTTTGTATATATAATAAAATGATTAAAAAATTTGGGAAGAACATAATACTTATGAGGAAAATAAAATGGACACATTCTGGGGTATAAAAAGGTAAAGAGGCTGTGAAATTTATTTTACATGAATGAAGTTCTCATGTGTTAATTTATAAATTAAGAAGAAAGTATATTGGGTTGTGCAAGATAAATATTTTATAAATATTACATAAAAAGATGGGTGCATCTCTTATACACCTTTTAGTTTGGAAAATAATTTATCAATAGAAGAAATATGTTCTTTATAAAAGATTATCTATGGAATTTGATCCTTGACAAGAGATTTGAAATATATAAGAAATACCAGAAATATACATTGGTGGTTGAATATTTTACATAATAATGTCAGATCAAATATGATCACAGAGGAAGATCAAAATAATATTCTATAATGGTCCAAGAATTGGGAAGGATAAGAATATGAGACACATTATAAATAACGAATTCTATGATTCATGAGAGTAACGACTAATATGTACTCTAACAATACATTTTCAATAGTATAAATATCATGTTCTATGACTCAAGAGTATTATTACTAGTGTGTAATCTATTAAAAACATGTGAACGATTCTAAACGTCATATAGTGTAGATTGGCGTGTTAAGATAGAGTGCGACTTTGTATTGACTATAATAATGGATAAAAAGATTATAGTATTGGATATATATTGTGTGGACTAATGAACCTTGAGTAGAGTTGCTGTTTTTACCTAAATTTTAAAATACTACATGATGTTCTTTCTCTTATAATTTTTGTATATGAGGTGTGGTAGTAATATATCCCTGAGTTTATTGACAACCATAAATAGTTAATGAGGATGAATTCAAAACTAAAGAACATATAAAAATTATATAATGGTTCACCCCCACCCACAAAGTGGTAAATATGTCCTTGGGATCTATAAATCGATCATCATTCACTGAAATTGGGTATTTATTCTCGAGGATCACATAGTTGAGAATCTAGTAATCAATAAAAAGTTCATCGATACAATTTATCTTATTTCTGAAGATAAATGGTGAAAAATGGTTATTCCTACATCAATGAAATCCCAATATTTCAAAATAACCATACTGAATCTCGTCACCATTATCTTGGAATAATAAATCGGGTATGATTAGAAAGAGATGGGGACTATCCTGGGATGTAAGTTGTCTAATATCCTTACCTCCTTGAGGGGAATCATCCTTAAAAAATTTATTGAACGTCGAAATTATGCTAATCTACCACCACGAAAAGGTAAAAAAACATATATCCGCTCCACCAAATAAAACATAAAACTATAGAATAATCATGAGATCAATCCAACATCAAAAAATAGTGAGTACTTCCCTCTATGATCTGGAGTCCCATTCACCCTAGGTGATGTCACTATTAACCACATTAGATAAGGATGAGACCATTTTGTAACAAAAATCAATATAAATATTTTATCGAATCTTTTATCTCATGATTATTAGGATGTAATAACATCCATGTTATATACTAATGAATCCCACACAATATCAGAATCAGAAATCAAAAGTTAGCACTGTAGACACTTGAATATATAAATCATTACATTTACTAATAGAGTATAAATATCAATTGAAAAAGGAATCCAATTAGAATGAAATCCCCAAGGGTACATTGACATAAAGGAAATAAATGAATAAAATTCTCCAGTTTCTAAAAATGAAATCATATTGAATAATAAATAAATACGATTTCTCTCACGGTCTCTCGACCTACGTTAGTGACCTCTGAAATATGTTCTACTGCATAGAAAACAAAATGAGATTGACACTATGAGTTCTTGGATTAGTGATAATTCACCTTTTTCTGAGGATAGGGTCCTCAACCCCTATCAGTATAAAAAATAACCTAATAAACCCCATAAAAGTAGGATCCATGTTTAATACCCCAAGGAGGTCCTTAGTAAAAGAATTAAATATAACCCAAACACCCATAATTGCAGAGAATGTTTGGTTCCACTAGAAACTCATGTATTTTGGTATCTTCCCAAACTGGATTAAAATAATATCAATGTGACCTAATGAAGTCATTGTCATAAAATTCTTTGAATATTGGTTTCTTGAACAAGTACATTAAGAAAACTCCAATTATATTCTCTTATTCCTAAAGAATAACATTTACCTCCACCGTAAATAGGAGAAGCACCATTTAGTCCAACCAATCATGATAAATATATGTATACCAATGTGAATGAGGAACATTAATGGTGTTTATCATTAGTCCATAAATTTAATACATTGAGACATATTTTATTGATGATTTTAATTAAATTACCGGATTATATTTTCTGAACATATATGATTGTTATTATTCATCAATCTAGCTCATAATTAGTTATTTAATTCAATATAGTAAAGAAAATGATTGTTTCCTTATAGTAAAAATATGTGTAAGTTTTAATGAATAGTCTTTTTTCTATAATATTATGAAATTTGATGATATGGAATTAATTTTTATATGAGTATTTGAGTGTAATACATGTTTTAAATGCATTTATATATAATAATTATTGTTACCTTATTGTTATTTTATATAAAACAAGTTTTAGTTGATTTATTTGTTGAGGGGTGGTTTTATTTTTTTATGGAATTGGATTCATGTTGATGAAAGTAGGATGTTTTGGATGGTGGGGAATAGTTTCAGTGATGATGTAAGAATGTTTGACTTGGTATGACAAACTTTCTCAATGTATACAATGATTATTTACCACATTCTATAGTTTTATTAATTCATTAATGTATATCCCTACTATGATATTTAATAATATGAGTATTATAATACTTGTTATTTTGGAATTGTAAATTAATCAAACATGAACACTAAGGAAGTGTTGTTGATAATGGTAATGCTATGATAAATTCTATCATTTTATTGGTTTTATTAAATAACTATGTTCTTGGTTTTAAATCAAAAAACATAATAATGAATATAAAATCACAATTTATTTTGATAGTTAATGTAAATGTAAACCTGAATTGATGACAATGTTTAATAATGTGATGTTAATTATTAATTAAAAAACTATTCTTAATTATTATCAAGTAAAATGATAGTATACATATATGATTATTATCCTACCATTTATTATGATAGTTTATAAATTTGTATTTGGGATGTAATCTAAATTTTAGTTAATGGGAAAAATATTTTTCATTTTTTTGAACTATTCCATCATTATGTTGTATTATCTCATATTCATCACCACAATAATTAGAAGGGGGTAAAAACACTATTTTAGACATGGGATATAGGTGTGTTTTCCAATATATAGGTTGTTTCAGATATATATGGATGTTAACTCCACCTATTATTATCCCTCCTTTGAATGTGTAATGAAATATATAAATACCATTAAAGTGGTAAATCATTTAATATAGAAAAATATAATAAATATTATAATATAACTCCTTTATTATATTAGGTATAAACAAGATGTATAATTTTATGGTTGTTTATTATTCCTCAAAAAGATTATAATGGTTCATGGTGTTTCATATGTATTTATGCATAAGATGTTATGGATTTAGGTACATTTTATACATAAATGTAATATTATATTCATTTTAATATGTTGTGATAGGGATGTGATGATGATGTGGCCATAATATATATGCATGAAGTGCAATATGTAGTGATAATGTGGCTGGGGTGTGTGTTCAAGTGGTGTAGTATAATATTATTATGTACAGCGTAAATGTTTTTATGGACGTTTCTTTTGACATATGTAGGGGATGCAAGAACCAATAAATAATGTTTTAGGGTTTAAGGTCACTCATTTTTTTTGGGAATGTGGTAGTGGGTCACCTACCTAAATATGTTCCTATTACTTTTTTAGTAATTATCCTAAATTAAATGGTGATAAAATAATAGTGGGTAGGGATATCCTATAATTTATTTTGGTGATAATTAAATTTATTTATTTAGTCACCATGATTTAGTATTCTGCTTCAATTTTTTATAAGTGGGGATTCATGGAGAATTCTACTAAACATACTTGTATTTACATAATATATATATAAATCCTTCATTCAGGTCTATATTAGATGGTTGGTGATGAATATTGGATTTACATAATGATTTTCCAAGAGTGTTTTGAGTTTTCTATCACTTCTTATGAATTATTCGTGGTGTATTCTTATTGGTTTCCACATTAATTGATATTATATTCGTGTATTGGAATAGTTATTTTTTTGTTGGATGTGTTGATCAATGGATCTCTAATCACATCAAATGAAATGTTGAGTGTAATACCACTCATATTTATACATTCTATACCATTTGGGTCTAGTAATAAAAATTTGGCCTATCCGAGTTGATATTTAGGGGTCTATCTCATATCCACATTTGACAATCAAGGGGAACAAATTGAAGGGTTATGAGGGGGTCACAATAGTGTTATTAGATATTTTGGTTGAGAGATATAATGAGTGCTACGGATAATCATTGGTAGTAATTTCATTGGCTACTAGTAAAATGTTATCAGATGAACATAATTCATGATGTGAGTAAGGGTGATTTTCTAGGATAAGAGATTTTATACCCATTAGGATCATAATAAAAGAAATTATGTTTACTAGATATAGTAAATTATGTGACACTACATATAATGTGGGGACCTATGTACAAACAATATATCACGTGTTTCTATGGAAATATCTGAATTGGGTTGAAAATTTGATTTAGGATGAATTGTAACTGATCTGACATAATTATTCTATACTTTGGTTTTAGGATTCCAAACAATTTTCTATTTTTTAGGTAAGGATCTAGGTTGATATCTTATTCACATTTATCCCAATGATGTTCAACAAGATGCACTAAAATATTTCCATAGTATTGATTTTCGTGAAGATGATTATTAGATGAATATAATTGAGATTTTCAAAACCATATCCTATATAATTTTGAGGATTTTTTTAAATCAACAGATAAAGTCACGATTGGAGGTGATATAGATTTCCATATTTTTTATCCATAATTGGATGGTGAGATGGATATAAATTGAAATTAGTATGATATATAGGGATGTCTTATGGTGTTGGATTTGATTTCTTAGGGATCAATAGATTTAATCC
Source organism: Viscum album (assembly GCA_963277665.1). NCBI lineage: Eukaryota > Viridiplantae > Streptophyta > Magnoliopsida > Santalales > Viscaceae > Viscum > Viscum album. Next base: position 992,253,537 of record OY728133.1, read on the forward strand.
GATTCATATATTACATTCCAATATTAGTTTAATGCTTATAATAATTAAATAACAACACATATGTGAATTTTCACTAGGATATTATTACCACCTATTGGGGAGATCCAACATGTGCAATCTTTGTATTTAGAATAAGAACATTCATTTTTATTATTTGGACCATATTCCAAATGGAGATGCTAGTGTGGGGAAGTTCAACGAATCTTTAAATCTAGAGATCCCACATCAAGTCACTAGGTTCACCATTCCAACTTATCATGAGGGGTTGATGAAGATAGATGTTATTGAGGGGATTTTGGTCAAGATCATATCATAACTAGAATAGAATCTCTAGAATAATATGTTGATTATAGCATTAGATAATACGTTATTGAGGGTTTTAGAGATATGTGATTTAGATTGAACCATCTTCCTCCCAATTCACCAGATTAGGAGTTTTGTAACCCCTATCAAAGGATCATGCATAGATTTATTTTCATGTCAAGGACATTGAAATCAAAATATATAGTGTCTGACATTCCTTATCTGACATTATGGAGTTGGAATCCCTTTTTAGGATTAGTCATTTTGTGGTATCGTTTGAGAGAGAAGAAAACATTTTGTGCTCTATTTTATGAATAGGAGTGAATAAATGTGGTGTGGTGTTGAAAATTTCATGATGTCCCACATCAATAAGGATATAGACCAGGGGGTTTCATGGATACGGTCTCCATCCGAGCCATAGGGTTCATAAAGAATGAAAAAGGAAGATACAAGCCATATATTTTTCATGTCTGGGTGATAATGACATCATCCATCGTACCATCTATTCATATTATATTTAGGTTCATAATTTATTTTATTTTGGAGATACACATTCCATCATTTCACGCAACCTAGTATAATATATAATACTTTAAGTATAGAGACTTATATTTCCCTTTCCATTAAATGCATAAATTAGTTGTTGAGCTTGAATGTATGATGTTGGTGGTTATTGTGATCTAAATCTACGTAAACACGACTATTTAACATATTTCCTATGATTGTGGATAATACCATAAAATATCATCATCTTTATAGTTAAGTTTTATTTTGTGATGGACATTACTGGATACAATATTATATTAGTTATATTCATTGATTATCATCATGAGAACACCATGTTCCTTGGTGTATGATACCATCAAATGGGATAGAGGGATGTTGGGTCATTATCCACTGTGTTGGATAAGTTGATATTGGGTTTTGAAAACGTTTATCCATACATTTTTCATAATATAGCTGATGAGTAACATGATATATTTTACAGTATGGTTGTGATACAAACCCCTTGAAGTGAGATATAATTTTGGATAGATTTACGACTAAGCGCCTCTAAAATATCAATTTTTTATTATATTATAGCTCATTTGGAGTTTTTGGAACTAGTTATTATGATTTATTATCTTCTATGAAAGGGTTATATTTATCCTAGTGTGTTTTATGGGGTGATTTGGTGTTTTTTACAAAGAAACTAGAGAACCATACATGACAATGCATCGTGTATTAACACTTTAACTAGGATACTGTCTATAATTGTTAACAAATACAACGATTTAATTATTTATTCAATCAATTAATGAAATCACAATTGTTATCAAGGGTTTATTTGTGGTTACGATATCACTTTATTTGATTTAATGATAAGGATATTCCAAATACTACATTAAAATGTAATTATAATCACAATCAGTTCATGGTAATTCCATTTGGTGTGATGTACACTATCACCATGTCTATGGGATAGATGAACCTATTGTTGTGTGAGTTTATCAATTAGCTCATGGTTATTATCATTGATAATATCACTGTGTACAATGATTTCAAGAATGTTAATGAAAATTATCTAAAATCCATTACAGAGGTTCTTCAACATTGTTTGATAGTTTAGCATTAATCAAATTATTTATTCTTGGATAATGAGGTTTCATAATGGGGAGGTATTCTTTATCAATAGGAAGTATATGTGGATTCTTTAATGTTTGAGGAAGCTTTTTCTTGGTTATCCACTAAGAACCTTTTATAGGTTAATATTTTTCATGGACATCATGCTATTACATGAGGTTTTGAACTAAATTCTCATATATTTTGACTCATCTAATTGCCTTGAATTGGAGGTAACGTTATTTTATATATTCTAACTTATTTTGGGATTATTCTCATTATCTAATGATAATTTGGATGGTTATCATATTCAAAGATTACAGGTAGAGGATATTTTTTCATTGAGAATGATGGACCCGACGATCTTATTATTAGACAAAAACAATGAAAAACAAAGGATAGAGAAAGGGGTTAATAAAAGGAAAAGAATACCACATTAAGGGGTCCTAATCATTTCCATTATGTTGGTAGAAATACCTCATTCTTTTTCACACAATCCTCTCCAATCGACTCCATTCCCACATCCATGAGATCCACCTCTATGGTAGTAGTCACTAGACATTTTAGTTACATACACAGGCTCTCAATGTCAGAATTATCTATTGTAGAATCATTGAAATGGGTTTCATTCATCCATTCATTCCAATCAGCTTGATCTCATCCCTATCAGTAGATTCTCAGGTGACTCCCCAATTTCCATGACTTTGGAATTCTAACTAGACCCATCTGGCTTGTCTCCTTCTAATTTGGAAGTCTTCTTCACTAGTGGATTAATCCCGCTATTATTTGGGACTTCCTAGATATCTAAATGGTGTGATATTCAAGGGCTCAAAAACCATTTTTGAGAAATTAACTGAACATCACTATACTGAAAAAATTCTTTTGATGTAGATTTCGTATCGAAATTGACATTGACAGTGTTAAAAAAATCTAGAATTAGATCAGAAGTTTTTATATAGGACCATTTGAAATACTTCCTTATCAATCATGGTATCCTTCTTCATTATTTCTAGGAAATAACCTTCCTCCATCCCAATCATTTTGGTAACCTATAATTTGGAATTACAAGGATTTGAATGTGTTTGGGGTTTACCATGATCAATATGACATGGCATTTAAACCACAGTCCAATCAGCCAATGATTAGCCAGATTCGATCATAGGTACCTATTTAGAATTTTTCATAGGGAATTCAACATCTAAATTTGGTTTCCCTTTTCATTTCATGTTGGATATTTTCTATTCTAGTAGAAGCATTTGATCAATTTACTTTTGAATAATCTCCTCTTCCATAGATTGGATATCTTCATGGACATCTCTTCACTCATAAGCTGCAACAAACACTGCATTTATGATATCAAATTGAGCATTAGAACAATTAATTATATTTTCCTTAACCAATGTGAATTGGATATTAGATGATAAAATCATGTCTTTATTATATGTGACACCCTTTACATTCATTCTACCCTACCCATGATGTACTAATTATTCATCATGATAGGATAGAGTTTCCATGGAAATATCCACCCATGATTTACTATTTACTTTCACATCATGTGTCCCCGTGTCATTGGATTCAACAGATATATTAGAGTGAACCTTTGGAGGTTCATCAAGGTCACTACCACTATTCTAATTTTTCTCATTATCCTACAATACGTAAAAGCTTCCCATTTTGTTTTACATAAGTCCCAAGAAGAATCAAACATGAAATTCATCACCTTATGTCAAATGATTTTTAATCCACTACATAAGAGATGAATGTTTTCATATCAAACAGTCTACTAAATGTTGAAATCCATCATGGATAGAGACACATGATCGAAACTTCTTGATGAAATATCAATTGGATCTAAGAAATGGTCAATGAAACTGAATCAATCTTTATCGTTGGCTCTGTCAATCATTATAGGTGACCCAATTGTAGAGGAAATGTCGAAAATAAATTGAGAATTACACCACACCACTCTTAATCCACATATTAAAAGCCGAAAATGATCCTATTAACATCAATTAAAAAGTGGGTTGAAATTCAAATACTAGTTTTCAAGGGAAATCATACCGGTTTTGACATAAATAAGTACAATCCCCCACACATTTCTCTTCATTCACACTATGTGAAACAAAATGTGAAAATACCATTCTAAATGGGAATACAATTCCATTCTAGAAATACCCAAGAATAATAAAACCTTACAATAGATTCAAATGACATCTATTGTTTATAAAGCGATAGGAGAAATATTATTTCAATAATTGAGTGTTAATAGTTCCCAATCCTGTCAAGAATAACATCATAGTTATCTCAAATTAGGTCAGAGTGACAGCACTTGAAAATATGATCAAATATTCCATTAGATCATAGTTTAAAGTATTGAGACCATTTTTCCTTCTCCACTACATCTTCCTTTCCCAAATGATGAAGAAAACTAGAGGCCTTATCCCTCTCAATCACAACATTCTGAGATTTTAATCAACATTTTGAAAAAAATAAATTATTTATTATGTCCCATTTTTTCAGATTTGATTGTGTGATCTCCAGTCATCATATCAGAGAAATAACTAGAGCTCTTGTACTCAAGACGCCGTCCTTGTTAGGTGATATTGTATTTTAGGTTTACATTGGTGCTTCATGCCTCCACATAGTGTGTGTTCTGATGAAAAAATAGTGGATATATCTAACGGGTCTCATAATACATAACATCATGAGTGTATGTATAATATAGGTGGTCTCAATAAACATATAGCGGTGCTCTTTAGGATATTATGTACAAATTACCTCATTAGTGAACACTTTTTAGAATTCAAAATTCACAAGATTTTGAGGTATATCATATCTATGAATTGTTTTTACTTGTGACAATGTTAATGGATGAAAATATTATATAATTATAGAATACATATTTTCTATTCACTAAGGGAAGGTAATGTTTTGGATTATGCACTAAGTAAAATTATTGTGGTGATGTAGTGTTTCAGTCTAGATATTCTTAAGTTTGATAGGGGATCTTGTGATGATACAAATTAATAGTTGAATTTTTATGGTATGTGGTGTATCTATAATATGACTATGTAGTAATATTTTATGTATTATGTCATGGAGTCCCAAATTTAGATTCTCAGGTGGAATTCTAAATGGATTAATTTTTTTATATATTTCCATACAGAATAGTCTAATAATTATTGACACTAGGTGTTTTTATAGAGGATGATTTTTATAACTTCAGTTATAGATAAGGTGGTTCTTTATTAGTTTCTTTGTTTTCCCTTGGATGGGAATCCCTGTGCAACCAATATATACTATTCCTTCAGAGTCTAGTTCTAGTCATTTGGTTTAATGATACCAGTTAAATAGTTTGTGTCTCAGTGTTTGGTTTTCAAGTATGTAAAGGATGTGTATAATATTTCTTTTGGGTATCTTTGGGCACTCAATGATCAATAATTACTATGGGAGGATATTTTTATCACATTCATACATTTTTTACCATAGAATTTGTGTGGTTTTGATGTTATTTAGGTGATCAAAGACCTCTATATTATGTTATATCACATCATAGTGAATATGGAGTCATGTGTAGTGGATTTATTAATAAAGAAGTACCTATCAGAGACTATTAAGTATTATGGGGTTCCAATGATGACCATCGCTAATTTGGAATCAAAAGTTTTTCTCATGATTGTAGAGATATCTTAGGAGTGATTTTTGATATTAGTTATTACATTGAAATAATTTTCATTCACAGATGGCTGTTAAGATCAAGAAAACTATCCATCCCATTAATGATATATTGAACGCATGAATTATCAATTTTGGAGGATCATGGTTTAAATACATACCAATGTTGGTGGTATCATATGAAAAAATGTATAACTGTATAATTAGTATGACTATACCTAATGAAATTTACAAAAAACCATTTCGATCACCATTTTGTATGACTATTCATGGAGAGTCTTCTATTCCGAGACCATAATTGGTATAGAGAATGAATGAGAACATGTAGATGATTCACAAGTGGATTAAAACCTCTTGGTTTTGTCAATAGAATTTTCTGATTATACAAGGGGGAATATAGAGTTCTATAATAGGGGTCATGTGTTCTTGATGGAAACCCTTTTTAATTGGTTCCAACTTCTCAATTATTGGAGTAAAAATTCTACTTGATTTATAAACATTTTGACATGATTGTGTATGATGGTTATGGTTCATATATGTTGACAGTTTTCTAATAGATAATATAGATCCATGAGATATTTTATGTATCACATAATCATTGGTATGTTTTTGACGATTCCCATATCATTAATTAGGGCGAGTTTTTAGTTGAATATGATGTGATGCCCTAGGAATGACCTATGGATATTCATGACCATAAGAATATTTTGTTGTGTGGGCATGATATTCCTTTAGTTAATTTCCTATTGTATAATGATGACTTAATGGAGTATTATTGGGATCTTGAGTATTATATGTGCACTTAGTATCTCTAATATTTTATATTTTTTTTATTGATATGATATAAATATGTCCCGTGGGTTAAGAATGAAATGATTGGAAATGATTCATGTTTATGTTTCTCTTTCATTTAGATAAAATTTTCAAAGACCCAGAAATTCCATGTAATATCTTTTTAATTGAATGAAATAATTACGAGTCTGTGAAAATTGATGACATGTGATTCTGAGGCACAATGATCCCAAAAATTATTTTTTATCTTTTTAGGTATGTTCATTAAATGTGAGAATGTTGATTTCTAACTTTTGAAATGGTTCTCAAATTAAAAATATGTGGGAATTATTGAATTCACATCATTGATATTTTCTTAAGATAAGATAACTTTGTTAGAAAAAATTCACAAAAAAGTGTTAATTAAAAATAAATTACAAAAAAATAATAAAATAAATCAACGAGGTATTTTATTTGATTCATTGTAATTGTTGAGTGGTGGTGACGAGACCACTGTCTTGTTAGAAGATTTAATTGCTAGTTACACTTGGTTATTTAAACTCACAGTTTAGAGAATTAATAGGTTCATTAATTTAGTTTATTAATAAACCTCATTAATTGTGTGCTGGTTTGATATCATGTTTTCTTCTATTTAAAAGATGTTTTGGAAGTGGTTTTTGGGACTAAAGGGAGGAACTTATAACGATGTACTGATGGCATCTTCCAACAATGTAGAACAGAGCTTCGAAGACCATTGGGGGATTCTGTGATGAGCACCAATGGATGTGAACCTTCTCCTTAGACTGCAACACCCTCTAACATGGACACTCTTTCCTCATCCTTAGTGACTTCAAATGAAATAGAGGTAGTGGGTTTTGTTGTTTACCTATGAGTTGTTTCCTTATTGAAATGCTTCTAATTTTATTGTGCTAATGAGGAGGGCGCGTGACAAATGAACAAGGCCTAGAACCTTCCCCATACATGGTTATGGTTGTGTTCTTCGTGGGAAACTAGAATATATGGAGGCAAGGTAGATCCAAGGGATGCGCAGTGTACTCATTGTCTTGGGAGGCCTGTATGCACGAACGAGAATTAAAACGGACCACCTGAGCTTCAGCGGTGGCCCATGGAAGCTATGAAAGTGCGATGGCACAAACAACCAAGGTAGGCGACAACCAGAACACATTGATCGTGATGGAACAATGGTGCTCGAAGGCACCACGGTGGAAAAAGAAGCAGCCAGCTTGAATGAGTCGCATTAAAGCGAGGTAGGACGCTGCAGCGGTGCGCCACGAATGAAGGTTGCGGCTTTGAGCTACTACCGTGGGAAGAACCATGCTGGCAGGTTCATTTCAGGATGGTCTGTAATGATAGGCCTTGTGGTGTGGTTCCATCTGGCACCACTACTGAGTCGGGTGGCACGTCATGGAGGAGGACCATGGCATCGAGCTGCGGTGGAGGGTGAACCCACGCCCACAGGTCTGTAACGTGCCAGTCCACAAGGACTAACTAGGATGTGTAGTGCCAACTAGAACCATGTAATTGAAGCCCCAAACAGCTGAATCTATTTAGGATAAGTGTATATCCTCCATGCTCATCCAGCGGGCTGAGCAGTTCTGCAGTCTGGCGGCCACACCCAACCGGGCTGGCGGGGCTCGACCTGTGGTCTAGGAAGACTAGACCGCGACCAGCATGCCTAGCACACAACCAATGGTCCAGACCAGACCCATCCATACCGAGTTCAAACCATCCCCCTTTTGGTTGGTCCTAGTGGGATAGGTCGGGTTTGTCAGACCATGTTGCACCATACCCAAACCCCTTTTTCCCAGTTACACTTAAACGGGTGTATCTCCTAAACCAGAAGTATGTTAGACTAACTATCAGCAGCGTTGGGACCCTTAAGAAGAGGTAGTGTTTTTGAGATGCCCCATGAGATACTTGGAGAATGTTGGTGTTTGGATGGGTGGGATCATACCCGAATCCAATAGGGCCCTTGACTTTAAGATTCCTATAACATACAGACCAAGCATCTGGTTGGCACATTATCTGTTGGGTTGGAAACCTTATGACATGGCAGATCATCGGGTAACATCTTAAAGGGGATTAGTTCTTGTTGAAATACAACTGATGACATGAGGAGGGTTTCTTCCATGCGTGCTACGTGCAGAACCCTAATACTGGATAAGACCTAAAGACTGCAGACTTTTGACTCTGTGTGACACGACGACCAAGTGGGAATCACCTCTATGTGACTATGCAGGGCCATGTTGGGGATTGGCTCTGAGTGACCTGTTGGACCCGATGTACTCGACATTAGGAGTACCTCAGTTGTACATGGTGGGGAGTGGCTCTGTTTGACCAGTCAAACGTACAGTACATGATTGGGAGAGTACATATGTAGGTCATGTTTATTAGGAAACACCTCTGTGTGACATGGGAGGTCCACTTTAATCAACAGACAAACTGTTCTCTACTAGCCTAGGTGTTAAAAAATGAGACTGATGGTGCTATTGTTACTACCCATGAATATACATGGACTGAGTTTTTTTCTTGTACATTGTGGCTGAGACCAGGATTTATGGTTTTTCTTTTTTGGAATTCTTATAGGCCTTCAGAGGTCTCAAGATCCCTACTGGGTTTTGTTATACTCACCCCTGCATGGGCCTTTCCCTCTCATTGTTGTGTCTTTTACAGACTACATGCATCTTTCACTGAGTCTCTATAGAGACCACAAACTTGACGTACATAGGCATTCCATTACTTTTGCAGAATACTTAATACATAACAAAAACAGACACAAAAGAACTGTAATAGTTTAGTGTCTTTGGAAACTAGGAACATAATCTTCTAATCATGGTGAAAGATCTTAAACATCTCCCCTAAAGATCTTCCCCTTTTGTTTTCTTACCTAAAAACATTCATTATATCCTGGGGAAAAGAAAAAAAAATTTGAGCTCAAATGCTCAGTAAGGGTAATCATAGAGAACACAAAACAATCCATAAACATTTGAATGCAAAAACATGATCATAAAATCTAAACATCAAAATCTAGAGCAAGGACATAAATATTGGAAGTACGTAAGGCATATATCATAAAATAACTTCAATCATGATAAAATGGCATGGGAAGAGAACATTTAATTGTGGCAAGACATTAAGAAAATTATATGATTTCCATAGTAGCCAATGCATTGCTGCAAAGACTATATTAGTGGACAAAGTCCCTTTCTGAATTGAGTTCACTCCTCGTTCCAATCCTGTATCACTAAACTGGATGAACTTACCATTCCAGCCATGTCTATCTCAATAGATATAAATGTTTACCCAATGAATTCGAGGGAGATATAGGTCCCACCCATCTCTTAATTAAATCATTATTAATTGTGCCACAAAATAAAAATAAATCAATCATCATAACCCAATGAATAAAAAGAGTTTCATAAACATCATCCCATCATAAAATAATCCATATAAAACAATTGGATATGATTTCATCATAAGAAAAGAGAAACCATATAAATAATAGATACATTATAGTTGGAACATACACATATTAAATAATTTCATCGTGTATGGAAAATGGTTCTGATAAAACACTTGAAATGAATTCTTGGGGAAAATATACTTTCTTTTTCAAAATCATTATCTTTTCAAAAAATGCCATGAAATTTTAAAAGAAAAGTATTTTGTTAAAAATATTCATGAAATATTGTATATTAATCTTCATGTAAATAAGGCGTTATGAAACCTTAAAAATCTCTTCATGCCGTATACGTTAAAAAAACAATCTCCTCTTACTTTTAACGGAAAAGTCAAAAAGTACCATCTATGGTAAACAGAAACATGATTCCTTCCATAACACAAAGTAAAAGTCAAGAGGGGTAAATATGACATTATAAATACATTGAATAATGTTAAGCACTTTACAAATACATTTTTATGGACCTGGATGAAAAATATAAACCCAGTAAATACTTACGAATAAAAAATCTCAGATAAGAATGAGATTGGAATAATTATCCCTTACCTTAATTATGATATGCTTAGTATGTGTCCTAAGCTCATGTATAATTATTTAAATAATTTTATTGAATTATTACAGAATAATATTCATTTTTTTGATATCATATATGGTAATCTTATGACTTTATATTACCCGTTATTTTGACAATTCCATGTTAAAGCAACGTTTTGGGTAAAATCGTTTCATTTATCGTACCTGTTTCAATTTGAAGTTCATGATATTATTACTTATATACTAATTTAAATAATTCCCAAATGTAAAACATGGTTTATATATAATATATATTCATTATATAAATATATATGACAGATCGGTAAATGGAATGAAATACACCGTTCATGGAGACGGTAGGTCGTACGCACGCATGAACGCTGTTTTCGTTTCCCTATAGAATTTAATGGAATTAAGTAAATGAAAAATATATGTACATAAATCTAGTATCATTATTATGGAATATAATTCATGATTATTTATTACATATATACTTTATAATCATACTTGAATTGTTAATCATGGAAAATGAATCTCATCGCATTCGTGGAGACGGTAGTCCGTACGTACGCAGGAGCGATGATATCATTCCCATAATTATTGAATAGAATTGGTGTGAATGATATAATATCACAGAATCATTATTATGTTATAATAACCATATATAGTTATTCTTTACACCCTTATACACATCCATGGAAGGTGGTGGTGGAAAAACTGATTATACCACGGCGTTGAGACGGTATTCCGTACATACGCACATGCAGTGATTTCGTTTTCCATAGGATGGATAGAAGGTGAAATGGTGTTGTTTAATATTTATAATAACATATCAGTATATTAGTTATACTGATTTTATTATTTTATAATGAAAAAACTTAATAAAAAGAAGTTGAATAAGATAAAAATCATGAAAGAATCGATAGAAGTGATTAACTCTTCTTCGGTGCACCTCTTTTAAGCTTTCTCTTAAGGCACTAGAGTTGGTCTTTTTAGTATACCAGAACCTATATAATTTTTTTATGGAAGATGAGAAGGGAAATGGGATGGGTTTGGCCGAGATGGAAAACTCATAATTTTTTAAAGAGAAGAGGGAGGAGGTTCCCTTTTATAAGGGAGGAGAGGTGCACCTTAGGAAGAACAAAAAATATTATTTTATAAAAATGTCATATTCGGTTTATAATATCTCAAAATTGATTTATTTAAATTATAATGTGGGTATGGGTCTAAATCCTCTCAAACAGTAGGTTTTAGACATGTTTATTTTACTATTTTAACCTTATCATTTATATTTCACTCTAAGTTAAATAATTTTATCTTTTACCGTGTCTTTTTGTTTTCTTACACTATACAGTTAATAAGCATACTATAACAAGCCTAACTAACTCCAAGTGGTTAATTATTAATATAAATAACCTTATATAAGTAATTTGGCCACGACATTGATTTTTTGGAATAAAATAACAATTAATAATATAATATTTGTTTATAAAACTATTTTATGTCAATTTTGACACTATTCAGTAATTGATTTTTTGTGAAAATCAAAACACCATGATTAGTTCTAAAAAGGTTAATTAAATAAATACTAACATGTATTATTAACCTATAAAATTAGTGTTATTCACAAAATGTCTAATGTTACATTTATTTGTGTATTTATAACATCAATTATGTTAATATTTCATTAATAAGGTAATTACTGCATCATCATTGTGTAATAAATAAATCCACTTATTCAATGTCTAAAAATTATAAATAAAATACCATTATGTAGGAAATAATTTTTTATTTTCAATGAATATTTATAGTCTAATTTATCTTGTGTATAAACCTATATTAAAATTTTGTTAGTTATTAAACATTGATTTTAACTCTTTTAACTCTTCTTTAAATAAAATAATAATAAGTGTCATAATCTAATCCAAGTGTACCTAAAGGGTAATGTTTTATTCCAAAGGTTGTTTGGGGTATAATTAAACTTATCCAATATAATTATGGCATGTTTTTGTGTATTAATAATATCATTTTTACCCTTAATTACCCTATTTACTTTTGACCGTGGTAAATAAAACTAAAAAGTTACTATTCACCAAAAAATTATTTTTATCTTATTGAACCACATTTTAATCCTTGATATTAACCGGGTTGCTCATAGTTTTGTAATTCAACTCATAGAAGTCGTAAAATTATGTTTTATCTACAATTTCAAATGCTCTTAGGAGGTGGGTAAAAAACGGTGAAAAGCCCAATAAATTTTTTATATCTAAAATTATTATAAAATGACTCCAATCAATTACATTTAACTTATATAAGTATTATGTATCTATTTTGACCTAAAATAAATTTAAATAAACTAAGTTATAATTTAAATAAAAATTTTATTTTAACCAATAACTCAGTGATTTCACTATTCAACAAAAATTGAAAATTTTCAAAAAAATACAAAAATTTAACCCAAGACTAATTTCGATATTCCAAATCCAAAATTGAAGTACATATTGAAAGATTAAATTTATAATATTTTAAAAAGTGGGTATTTCTATTCATAACGGCTAGTTTATATAATATTTTAATAACATATCTTTGTTTAGTGAAACTCGGTATTGTGTACAACACACGCTATCGAGAAAGGTCGTGATTGCGTGTAAATAAAGCCATGTCACGGTTTCATGTAGTGAAAGATTCCTCTGTTTTTGTGTATAATATAATCCAAACATATTTCATTTATACATTGAATATATATATATATACACACTACATGTTGTGAACATGAAATTTTTTGTAACACGATCCAAGAATAGTGTTGCGTATACTGCAAGCTAATACGGTGTTGCTTATAGCGCAAGATAATCTTGATGTAGAATACAAAACAAGACATCAAATAAATTGAATAGAATACTTGTCATAAAATCTCGGGCGTTACATTATACACCCCTTAAAATGAATTTCTCTATCAAAATTCGTCAGGGTTATAAATCGTTTACTACTTGAAAGTTTCTTCCATAGAAACCCACATCGTAAAAGGAAATAATAATACTTAATTTTAAAAAGTGAAGTATGAAACATATCGATTACCCAAATTAACTCATCATTGGGGTTCCACATAGGAGAACATAGGTGAAAATATGGATATGGAGGAGAAACCTAACCATTATGTTCTGATGGAGAGTGGTAGAGAACATGGTAATGACAAAGCCATAAATTCTGGATGATCTAAGGTACCATCTGTTTTAGCAGATATAAGGGAACTAGGACAACACTTTTGGTTTTCAAGATGATTTCCCTAAATTTGAATAATTTTTATTAGAAGAAATGCTTAAATTATTTTGATACAATCTCACCGTTTCTCTTGCCTTCAACAAGTTCCACATAATCTCTTAAAGAAATGACGTTGAATTTGTCATTTGTGAAGTGTTAGAAGATCATGTGATAGAATGATGGGTAACTCCATCTATCTCAAACAAAAGGTTGGAAAAAGTTATCAAATATACAAAAGTCCATATATGGCAAGGTTAATCGTATATTATTCAAGAAATGGACTTACACATCATCTATCATACTACTTAATAAAATAAAACTAGTTTATATTAATCAGGGACTTCCTGTAGTTCAGTGGTTTGAAATAAAGGCATGTTGCACATTGGTTGTGGGTTTCATTCCCGCAACCTTGTCCGACGCAATGAGTTTTCTTTCGTCCTGTATGTTGTCTTGTTTTTCTAAAACTTCACTATTATAACATTACAGAAATAATATCAAAAAAAGTTATATCTGTAAACAATATTATCTGATGTCCGACATAATCTATTCCAATATTTATACTTATCCAATATACTTCTGTCCAATCTCATAGTATAAAGAAAATTATTGCTAGAAATGTCATTAACCAAACATGTGAATACCAACATTTATCCCCCATATATCAAAATATATATCTTGTTGATCACATTACAAACATATGAATACCTTAATATTGTATTCTCTTGCAACATGAATTACCATATAACTATAGTGAAAACATAAATTCTATCAAAAGGTAACTCTTTCAACATACCAAAATCCCAAAATTTAAATATACTCAAACCATGATATTACTTTGTCCTTATATCAGTCATGAGCTCATTAATATTATTTTCTCTTTGTCCCTTCATTATGCACATATCATCTTCTTTCCAAAATATTTGAATTACATTTCATGGTTACCGGTACCATATAATTATTGAAAACCATAATAAACCAATACAATGATATTCCAATATTCAACAGTATTATAAATTAGATTCCACAACATAATTTTGGAATCCCGTTACATAAACACATAATCATTCCACTACATCGTTGTCATACTCAACATTGCCAACAATGATCGCATGTGAATTCCCTTTGTCCTTTTCCTTAAGTGGTTGCTCACATCGAGGATCATTAACCCTTGGATTAGGGCATTGATTAGAATAGTTCCCCATTTTCATGCACTTGAAGCATTGAAGTGTTGGTGGATCATTCTCAGTAGTCTTTTCTCTATTCACATCATTAGAAACATTTTTCCCATTACTTTGGAACTCAGCTCATCTTTGACATTCATTTCCACACTTGAAACATTTTCTAGTACCTTTTAGACAATCTCCACCATGCTTATTTCCTCACATTGAGCATAAAGAAACATTCACCTTCTTTTCACCATTGTTCTGAGATTTTCCTTGAACTCTATCTTCTGTTTCTTGTCAAAACCATGAGATGGATATGTAACACCAACTTCCAATTCTACCTTGATAGAAAGACACGCAATTTATTCATAGGTACTGAAGTCTCTTATAGCTAATACCCTTTGAAGAATTGGTTTTAAGCCACTAAAGAATCGATCAACATTACATTCAAGTTGGACGATAAAGCCATATGCATACCTTTAAAGACTTGTAAAATTCTCCTCGTATATACCAACAGATTCATCATCCTTTTTTATACTCAATGAACTCCTTTTAAATATTTTTTTGAAGAATATGATATATGTACTTATTGAAAAATAAGTTATTGAACTCATCCCATTCCATGGATTCAATTTCATCTTGGGGCCTCGTATTCTTAATTAGAGTCCACCATTGGTCGGCTTCACCTTCTAACCAGTAAAGAGGAAAAATGGCTTTTTCATGTTCCAAACAGTGATGTATCGAAAATATCATTTCAATGATACTAATCCGTTGTTCAGAAACAAGTTGACCATAAGACCCACTGAAAGAAGGTGGATGTTGCCTCATGAAGGACTCAAAAGAATATTGTCCCTTTCTCCCCTCATTTGGAATTCCAGAATGATTCATAGATTGTGTAAGTATAAAAATAAGATTTAGCACTCCATCTCCCATAACATTGGTTTGTTCAGGAAGAAAATCATTGAATTTTCTATTACATTGATCTACACGGTTCCTTTGAGTTCCATCCATCTTCTAAAATTCAAAAAATTACAGTGTGAGAGGCAAAAATCATGCGAGGAAAACAACATAATAAATGGGAGCACCTTCAATATTTGACATCTTAGTTTTAATTATTATATCATTACCATAATTCTAGGACTATAACCTTTACTGATACTTAACCTTAGAGACATCCCTAGACATACCTTATAACTATCTCAAGGGATCCCACTAAAGTTCTTGCATCCTAGTTTCCAAAGGTTGACTAATCCTTTCCTCTGATACCAGCTGTAGAGACCCCAAACATGACATACATAGACAATGCATTACTTTTTCAGAATACTTATTACATAACAAAAGCATAAACCAAAAAACTGTAATAGTTTAGTGTCTTTGGAAACGTGGAACATAATCTTCTAATCATGGTGAAAGATCTTCAACATCTCCCATAAATATCTTTCTCTTTTTTTTCTTACCTAAAACCTTTCATTATATCCTAGGAAAAGAAAAAATAAAAAGGGTGAGCTCAAAATTTCATTAAAGGTAAACATAGAGAACATAAAACAGTCCATAAACATTTGAATGCAAAAAACATGAACATAAAATCTAAACATCAAAATATTGATCAAGGACTTAAATCCTGGAAGTACATTATGAATATATCATAAAGGAAGATAAATTATGATAAAATAACATGGGAATAAAACATGTAACTGTGGAAAACCATTAAGAACATGATATGATTTCCATAATAGCCAATGCATTGCTTCCACGACCATCTTAGTGGACAAAGTCCTTTTCTGAATCGAGTTCACTCCTCGTTCTAGTCATGTATCACTGATCCGGATTAACTTACCATTCTAGCCATGTCTATCTCGTGAGATATAAATCTTTACCCAATGAATTAGAGGAAGATATTGGTCCCACCCTTCTCATAATTAAATCATTCATAATTGTTCCAAAAAATAAACAAAAATCATTCATCATAACCCATTAAATAAAATGGGTTTAATAAACATCATACCATCATAAAATAATCCATATAAAACAAATGGATATCATTTCATCATAAGAAAAGTGAAACTATGTAAATCATAGTGACTTTATACATGAAACATACACATATTAAATAAAGTAATCTTGTATGGAAAATGGTTTTGATAAAATACTAGAAATGAATTCTTGAGGAAAATATCCTTTATTTTTCACAATCATTTTCCTTTTACAAAATGCCATGAAATTTTAAAAGAAAAGGATTTTGTTAAAAATATTCATGAAATATTGTAGATGAATCTTCATGTAAATAAGGTGTTATGAAACTGTAAAAATCCATTCATGCCATATAAGTTATAAAAAATATTCTCCTTGTACTTTTAATAGAGAAGTCAAAAAGTACCACGAATGGTAAACAAATGCATGATTCATTCCATAACACAAAGTAAAAGTAAAGAGGGGAAAACATGACTTTAAACATACATTTAAGAATGTTAAACACTTTACAAAAACATTTTTATGGACATGGATGAAAAATATAACCCCAGTAAATAATAACGAATAAAATATCTCAGATAAGAACGAGATTGGAATAATTATCCCTTACCTTATGTCTCATATGCTTCGTATGTATCTGAAGCTCCTGTATAATGATTTAAATAATTTCATTGAATTATTACATAATAATATTCCTTTTTATGATATCATATATGGTTCACTAATCACTTTATATTACCCGTTCCATTGTAAATTCTATGTTAAAGCAGTGTTTTGGGTAAAATCGTTTCATTTATCATACATGTTTTGTTTTTTAGTTATTGATATTATTAATAATATACTATTTTACCTAATTACAGAATGTAAAACATGATTTATATATTATATATATTCAGTATATAAATATATATGATAGATCAATAAATGGAATGAAATACACCATTCATGGAGACAATAGGTCGTACAAACGCAGGAACAGTGTTTTCATTTCCTTATTGAATTAAATGGAATTATGTAAATGAAAAATATATATATATATAAATCTAGTATCATTATTATGTAATATATTTCATGATTATTTATTACATATATACTTTGTAATCATACTTTAATGGTTAATCATGGAAAATGAATCTCATCACGTTCGTGGAGAGGGTAGTCCGTACATACACACGAGCGATGATATCGTTCCCATAATTATTGAATAGCATTGGAGTGAATGATATAATATCTCAGATTAATTATGATGTTATAATAACCATATATAGTAATTTTTTACACCATTATACCCATCCAAGGAAGGTGGTGGTGGAAAAACTGATTACACCTTGATGTGGAGACGGTATTCTGTATGTATGCACGCGCAATGATTTGGTTTTTCGTAGGATGGGTAGAAGGTGAAATGGGGATGATTCTTATTTATAATAACATATTATTATATTAGTGATACTGATTTTATTACTATATAATGAAAAAACTAAAGCAGAAGAAGTTGAAGAAGAAAGAAAACTTGAAAGAATCTGTAGAAGATATTACCTCTTCTTCGACGCACCTCGTTTAAGCTTGCTCTTAAGGCCCTAGATTGGGTCATTTGAGGAGACCAGAACTTCTATAATGTTTCCATGGAAGTTGATATGTTAAATGAACAGGGTTTTGTCAAGCTTGAAAGCTCAAAATTGTGTAAATGGAAGAGGGAGGAGGTTCCCTTTTATAATGGAGGAGATGTGCACTTTAGGAAAAAACATAAAATAATATTTCATAATAAAGTCATATTCGGTATATAATATCTCTAAATTGATTTATTTCAAAGATATAGTGGGGATAGGTAGAAAGTATCTCATTAAATAGGTTTTAGAAATGTTTAGGTTAATATTTTAACCTTATCATTTAGATTTAACTCTAAGTTAAATAATTTTAACTTTTACTGTGTCTTCTTATTTTCTTACACTATATGGTTAATAAACAAAAAAAAAACAATCCAAACTAACCCCAAGTGGTTAATTATTAATATATATAACCATATCTAAGTCATTTGGATAAACATTATTTTTTTAGGAATAAAATGACAATTAATAATATAATATTTGTTTATAAAACTATTTTATGTCAATATTGACACTATTTGGTAATTTATTTTTGTGAAAATCATAAAATCATGATTAGTTAGAAAACCATTAATTAAATAAATTATAATATGTCTTATTAACCTAGAAAAGTAGTGGAATTCATAAAAAGTCTCAAATTACTTTTATTTTGGTATTTATAACATCAATTTTGTTAATATTTCATTAACAAGGTAATTACTGCATCATCATTGTGTCAAAAATAAATTATCTTATTTAATGTCTAAAAATTATAAATAAAATACAATTATGTAGGAAATAATGTTATCTTTCTTATTAAAATTTTCAGTCGAATTTATCTTATGTATTACCCTATATTAAAATTTTTTAGTTATTAAACATTGATTTTAACTCCTTTAACTCTTCATTAAATAAAATAATAATTAGTGTCCTAATTTAATCCATGTGGACATAAAGAGTAATATTTTTTTATTAATTTTGTTTGTGTCTAAATTAAACTTATCCAATAGAGTTAGGTCATGTGTTAGGGTATTAATAATACCATTTTTACCCTTAATTACACTATTTACTTTTAACTATGGTAAATAAAAGTAAAAAGTTACTATTCACCAATAATTATTTTTATCTTATTGAACCACATTTTACTATTTGATATTAACCGTGTCTCTCGGATTTTTGAAATTCAACTCACAGAAGCGGGAAATTATGTTTTATGTACAATTGCAAATTCTCTTAGGAGGTTGGTAAAAGACGGTGAAAAGTTCAATAAAATTTTTTTTATATAAAATTAATATAAATTTACTCAAATGAATTACATTTAACTTATATAAGTATTATGTATCTAATTTTAACTAAAAAAAATTTAAATAAAAAAAACTATTATTAAAATAAAAAATCTGTTTTAACTAATAACTCAGTGATTTCACAATTCATCAAAAAGTGAAAGATTTCAGAAAAATACCAAAATTTCACCAAAGACTAATTTTGATATTCCAAATCCAAAAATGAAGCCCATTTTGAAGGATTTAAATTATAAAATTTTAAATAGTGGGTATTACTTTTCATAAGGGCTAGTTTATATAATATTTTAATAACATATCGTTGTTTAGTGAAACTCGGTATTGCATACAACACACGCTATCGTAGAAGGTCGCGATTGCATGTAAAGAAACCCAAGTCAGGGTTGCGTGTAGTGAAATATTCCTATGTTTTTGTGAATAAAAGAATCCAACCATACATAATTTATACATTTAATATATATATATATATATACACTCAATGTTGTGAACTTGAACTTTTGTGTAACATGATCTAATAAAAGTGTTGTGTATACTGCAAGCTAATACTGTGTTGCGTATAGTGCAAGATAATCTTGGTGTAGCATAAAACACAAAAAATCAAATAAATAAAAAATAATACTTCTCATAAAATATCGAGGAATTACATTCTACCCCCTTAAAATTTATTTCTCCATCAAAATTCATCGGGGTTATAAATAGTTTACTACTTGAAAGTTTCTTTCGTAGAAACTCACATCGTAAAAATGAATAATAATACTAAATTTTAAAAAGTGGAGTATGAAACATATCAGTTACCCAAATTAACTCATCACTCGGTTTCCACATAGAAGAACATAAGTGAAAATATGGATATGGAAGAGAAACCTAACAATCAAGTTTTGATGGAGAGTGGTAGAGAACATGGCTATGACAAAGTCATATAATTTGGATGATCTAAGAAACCATCCGATTCATCAGATATAAGGGCACTATGACAACATGTTTAGTTTTCAAGATGATTTCCCTAAATTTGAATAATTGGAATTAGATGAAATAATTAATTTATTTTGGTACAATCTCACCGTTTTTCTTGTCTTGAACTATTTACACTTCATCTCTTAAAGAAATGATGTTGAATTTTTCATTTGTGAATTGTTAGCATATCATGTGATAGAATTAAAGGTCACTCCATCTATCTCAAGAAAAAGGTTATCCAAAGTTATCAAATATACATAAGTCCATATTTGGTGAGGTTAATCGTATATGATTCCAAAAATGGACTCATACTTCATCTATCATACCACTTAATAAAATAAAACTTGTTTCTTTTAACAAGGGACATCCTATAGGCCAGTGGTAAGAAATGAAGGCACGTCGCACATTGGTTGTGGGTTCAATTACTGCAACCTTGTCGTCCGCAACGAGTTGTCTTCCGCCCTGAATGTTGTCTATTTTTTCTAAAACTTCACTATTATAACGTTACAGAAATAATTTCAAAAAAAGTTCTAGACTTAAACAATACTATCTGATGTCCGGTATAATCGATTCCAGTATTTAGACTTATCCAAAATACGTCTTTCCATTCTCATAGTATAAAGAAAATGATTACTAGAAATGTCATTAACCAAGCATGTGAATACCATCATTTATCCCCCATATATCAGAAGATATATCGTGTTGATCGCATTCCAAACATGTGAATACCTTAATCTTGTATTCTCTTGCAACATGAATAACCATAGAACCATAGTGAAAACTTGAATGCTGTCAAAAGGTAAGTATTTCCACATACCAAAATCCCAAAATTTGAATATATTCAAACCATGATATCTCTTTGTCCTTATATCAGTCATGAGCTCATTTTTATTATTTTATCATTATCCATTCATTATGCGCATATCATCTATTTTCCAAAATCTTTGAATTACTTTTCATCATTATCGTTACTATATAATTATTGAAAACCACAATAAACCAACACATAGATATTCCAATATTCCACAGTACTATAAATTAGATTCCATAACATTATTTTGGAACCCCATTACATAAACACATAATCATTCCACTACATCGTTTTCATACTCAAAACTTCCAATAGTGATCGCATGTGACTTCCCTTTGTCATTTTCCTTAGGAGGTTGCTCATTTCGATCATCATTAACCCTTGGATTAGGACATTGATTAGAATAATGCACCATTTCCATGCACTTGATGCATTGATGTGTAGGTGGAACATTCTCTGTTGTCTCTTCCCTATTCACGTTATTAGAAACCTTTTCCCCATTACTTCGCACTGAGCTGCACTTTGACCTTCTTTCCCACACTTGAAACATTTTCTAGTACCTATTAGAAAATCTCCACCATGATTCTTTATACACTTTGAGCATAAAGAAACATTCACCTTCTTTTCACCATTTTTCTGAGATTTTCCTTGAACTATATCTTTCATTTCTTGTCAAAACCATGAGATGGATATGTAACACCAACTTCCAGTTCTACTTTGATATCACAACGCACAATTTCTTCATAGGTATTGAAGTCTCTTATAGATAATTCCCTTTGAAGACTTGGTTTTAAGCCACTGATGAATCGATCAACTTTACCTTCAGGTTGGATGATAAAACCAGGTGCATACCTTGCAAGCCTTGTAAAATTCGCTTCATATATACAAAAATATTCATCATACTATTGTTTAAGCTTACGGAACTCCTTTTTCATATGTGTTCAAAGAATACAAGGGATGTACTTATTGAAAAATATTTTATTGAACTCATCCCTTTCCATGGATCAATTTCATGTTGGGGCCTCTTATTCTTAATTAGAGTCCACCATTGGTCTGCTTCACCTTCTAACCGGTAAACAAAAAAAATTAATTTTTCATGTTCTGAACAGAGAAATATCGAAAATATCTTTTCAATGGTACAAATCAATAGTTCAGGAATAAGTGGATCAGAAGTCCCACATAAATAAGGTGGACGTTACATCATGAAGTACTCAATCGAGTATTGTTCCTTTCTCTCATCATTTGGAAGTCCAGAATGATTCATAGATTTTGTAAATATAACAATAAGTTTTATCACTCCATCTCCCATAACATTGGTTTGTTCAGGAGGACAATCATTTCATTGTCTATTACATTGATCAACACAGTTCCATCAAGTTCCATCCATCATTTAAAACCCAAAAAGAACAGTGTGAGAGGCAAAAATCATCGTAGGAAAAAAATATAATAAATGGGGAGTACCTTTAATATCTAACATCATAGGTTAACTCTAATATCATTACCATAATTCAAGGACTATAACCTATACTGATACTTATCCTTAGGGACATCCTTAGACATACCTTAGAACTATCTATAGGGATATCACTAATGTTCTCGCATCCTAGTTTCCAAAGGTTGACTAAACCTTTCCTCTGGTAGCAACTGTAGAGACCCCAAACTCGACATACATAGGCATTTCATTACTTTTGCGGAATACTTATTACATAAAAAAATAGACACCAAATGACTGTAATAGTTTAGTGTCTTTGGAAACATGGAGCATAATCTTCTAATCCTGGTGAAAGATCTTCAATATCTCCCATAAAGATCTTCCCCTTTTTTTTATTACCTAAAACCATTGTTTATATCCTGGGGAAAAGAAAACAGAAATACGGGTGAGATCAAATGCTCAGAAAGGGTAAACATAGAGATCATAAAACAATCCATAAAAATTTTATTGCAAAAACTTGATCATAAAATCTAAACATCAAAATCTTGAGCAAGGACATAAATCTTTGAAGTACGTAAGGAATATATCATAATGGAAAATCAATCATGATAAAATAGAATGGGAAGAAAACATTTAATTGTGGCAAACCATTAATAATATGATATGATTTCCATAGTAGCAAAGGCATTTCTTCCAAGACCATCTTAGTGGACAAAGTCCCTTTCTGAATCGAGTTCACTCCTCATTCCAGTCCTGTATCACTGAACGAGATTAACTAACCATTCCTGCCATGTCAATCTCATGAGATATAAATCATTACCCAATGAGTTGGAGGGAGATATAGGTCCCACCCATCTCATAATGAAATCATTTTTTACTTGTGCCACAAAATAAACATAAATCATTCATCATAGCCCAAAGAATAAAATGGGTTTCATAAACATCATCGCATCATAACATAATACATATAAAACAAATGGATATCATTTCATCAAAAGAAAAGTGAAACCATGTAAATCATAGACACATTATACATGAAACATACACATATTAAATAATTTCATCTTGTATAGAATTTTTTTTTGATAAAACACTTGAAATGATTTTTTTTGGAAAATATCCTTTCTTTTTCAAAATCATTTTCTTTTCACAAAATGCCATGAAATTTTAAAAGAAAAGGAATTTGTTAAAAATAGTCATGAAATATTGTAGATGAATCATCATGGAAGTATGGTGTTATGAAACCATAAAAAACCATTCATTCTGTATAAGTTAAAAAACATTATCCCCGTACTTTTAACCGAAAAGTCAAAAAGTACCACGTATGGTAAACAAAAGCTAGATTCCTTCCATAACACAAAGTAAATGTCAAGAGGGGTAAACATGACTTCAAAAATACATTTAATAATATTAAAAAATTTACAAATTCATTTTTATGGACATGGATGAAAAATATAACCCCAGTAAATACTTACGAATAAACAATCTCAGATAAGAATGAGATTGGAATAATTATCCCATACCTTATGTCTAATATGCTTCGTATGTATCCGAAACTCCTGTATAATGATTTGAATAATGTCATTGAATTATTACAGAATAATATTCATTTTTATGATATCATATATTGTTCAATTATGACTGAATATTACGTATTCTTTTGTAAATTCCATCTTAAAGCAAGGTTTTGGGTAAAATCGTTTCATTTATCGTACGTGTTTCGATTTGTTGTTCATGATATTATTAATCATATCCTGATTTACCTAATTCCAGAATGTAAAAATTCATTTATATATAATATATATTCATTATATAAATATATATGATAGATCGATAAATGGAATGAAATACACCGTTCATGGAGACGGTAGGCCGTACATATGCATGAACATTGTTTTCATTTCCTTGTTGAATTGAATGGAATTAAGTAAATAAAAAATATATGTACATAAATACAGTATCATTATTATGTAATATCGTTCATGATTATTTATTACATATATACTTTATAATCATACTTGAATGGTTAATCATGAAAAATGAATCTCATCGCGTTCGTGGAGACAGTAGTCCGTACGTACGCACAAACGATGATATCGTTCCCAAAATTATTAAATAGAATTGGAGTGAATGATATAATATCTCAGAATCATTATGATGTTATAATAACCATATATAGTTATTATTTACACCATTATACCAATCCAAGGAAGGTGGTGGTGGAAAAACTGATTACACCACGGCGTGGAGACGGTATTCTGTACGTACGCACGCGCGGTGATTTTGTTTTCCATAGGATGGATAGATAGTAAAATGGGGTTGTTTAATATTTATAATAACATATCAGTATATTAGTTATACTGATGTTATTACTTTATATTGAAACAACTAAAGAAGAAGAATTTGAAGAAGAAAAAAAACTTGAAAAAATCGGTAGAAGAGTTTACCTCTTCTTCGACGCAGCTCTTTCAAGGTTCTACTTAAGGCACTAGAGTTGGTCTTTTTAGGAGAAAAAATCCTCTATAATGTTTCTAGGGATGTTGAGAATGGAAATGGTCTGATTTTTTCTGATCTTGAAAGCTCAAAATTGTCTAAAGAGAAGAGGGATGAGGTGCCCTTTTATAATGGAGGAGAGGGGCACGTAAGAAAAATCCTAAAATATTATTTTATAATAAAGTCATATTCAGTTTATAATAGATCCAAATTGATTTATTTGAAGCTAATGTGGGGATGTGTCTAAATTCTCTCAACCAATAGGTTTTAGACAAGTTTAGGTTTCTATTTTAACCTTATCATTTAGATTTAACTCTAAGTTAAATAATTTTAATGTTTACTGTGTCTTCTTGTTTTCTTACACTATATGGTTAATAAACTTACTATAACAAGACTAACTAACTAGAAGTGGTTCATTATTAGTATATACAACCATATATAAGTCATTTGGACGAAACATATATTTTAGGAATAAAATAACAATTAATAATATTATATTTGTTTTAAAAAACTATTTTACGTCAATTTAGACACTATTTGGTAATTAATTTTTGTGAAAATCATAAAAGAATTATTAGTTCAAAAAAAGTTAATTAAATAAATATTAACATGTCATATTAACCTATAAAATTAGTGTAATTCATAAAAAGTCAAAAATTATATTTATTTGGGTATTTATAACATTAATTATGTTAATATTTCTTTAATAAGATAATTACTGCATCATCATTGTGTCATAAATAAATTAACTTATATAATGTCTAAAAATTATAAATAAAACACCATTATGTAGGAAATAATTTTAGATTTCTAATGAATATTTATAGAAGAATTTATCTTATGTATCACCCTATATTAATGTTTTTTTAGTTATTACACTTTGTTTTAAACTCTTTTAACTCTTCTTTAAATAAAATAATAATAAGGGTCCTAATCTAATCGATGGACCTAAAGGGTAATATATTTTTCCTCAGGTTGTTTGTGGTCAAATTACACTAATCCAAAAGAATTATAACATGTTTTAGGGTAATAATAATATCATATTTACCCTTAATTACCATATTAACTTTTAGCTGTGGTAAATAAATTAAAAAGATACTATTCACCAAAAATTATTTTTATCTTATTGAACAAAATATTACTCCTTGATAATAACCGTGTATCATGGATTTTAGAAATTCAACTCACAGAAGCTGTAAAATTATGTTTTGTTTACAATTTCAAATGCTCTTAGGAGGTGGGTAAAAGACGGTGAAAAGTTCAATATATCTTTTTTATATTTAAAATTATTATAAAATTACTCCAATGAATTACATTGAACTTATATAAGTATTATGTATCTATAATGAACTAAAATAAATTTAAATTAAATAAATGATTATTTAAATAAAAAGCTGGTTTTAACCAATAACTTAGTG
Organism: Viscum album; assembly: GCA_963277665.1. NCBI lineage: Eukaryota > Viridiplantae > Streptophyta > Magnoliopsida > Santalales > Viscaceae > Viscum > Viscum album. The sequence goes on from OY728133.1 coordinate 992,280,293, forward strand.
ATTTCACTATTCATCAAAAATTGAAAGTTTTCAGAAAAATACAAAAACATCACCAAAGACTAATTTCGATATTCTGAATCGAAAAATGATGTCCATTTTGAAAGAATAAATATATAAAATTTTAAAAAGTGGTTACTACAAATCATAACGACTAGTTTATATAATATTTTAATAACATATCATTGTTTAGTGAAACTCGGTATTGCGTACAACACACGCTATCATGGAAGGTCGTGATTGCGTGTAAAGAAAGCCAAGTCATGGTTGCGTGTAGTGAAAGATTCCCTTGTTGTTGTGTACAATAGAATCCAACTATATTTCATTTATACATTGAATATATATATATATACACACTCAATGTTGCGAACTTGAAATTTTGTGTAACACGATCCAAGAATAGTGTTACGTATACTACAAGCTAATACGGTGTTGCGTATAATGCAAGATAATATTGGTGTATAAAACAACACAAGACATAAAATAAATTAAAAAGAATACTTCTCATAAAATCATGGGGTGTTACAGTCTCGAGGAACAAGAACATGAAAAAGAATTGAGGAGACAGGTGGATGTGGAGAGCCACAATGGCATGTTGTACCAACCCTTCAGGAAGGATCCTTTATGGATGATCATAGTATATATTTTCCATTTTTTCTATATTTCCATTTCAATTGGGCTTGTATTCTGTACCCTTTAAATTAGTACTTACTTTTACACTCTTTTTTGGAGTTTTAGTTGTGGTTGTACCTTTCTCCTTCCATTGTGTTTTACATGTGTGCAGTGTGCCTTGTCGTTGTGTGTATAGGTTTTGAGGCAATTCCTTCCCATTTTAGGGGAATTCCTTTCTGGTGCTAGTCACCAACCATTGGAAAAAAGGAGGCGGGGTTGGTGTATTAATGGTGTGGGCCCTATGAATGGTTCATGACAAAGTGGTATCAAAGGGGTAATTTATACCTGAAGAACTAGGGGTCTATGTTTTTCTTTGGGTCAAAAGTGTTTAGTGTTGTGAGTCCTACTTTCAATTTTGTGGAGTCCATTGTTGGTGCAGCAGCCAACTTAACCATACACCAGAATAGTTAATTCTGTTTTTGGATCAATACATGAATACACTGGTTACATAAGTACCACCTTTATTTGAATATAATTTTGATCACTGGGTGTAACCTTTTAACCGTGGTACATCATGATCTATATCAGGATGCCTCCCCATAGAAGACCATCCAGGAGCCTGATATGATTTCATGAGGACTTCTTACCTGGTGACGAGGCATCTGTTTTTGGACCAGTGCTTGAGATAGCGAAATTGGGTGGTGCACCAGTGCTACCACCACCCGATGGTCAACATATATAGCCAAATGTTCTAGTGGAAGATGTTCATAGGCATAGTTCCCTACATGACTGTCATATACAGAGACTTCCCATTTTCATGGTAAAGATGGATCCTAATGTCGTAGAGGACTTTCTAGAGGTTGTGAAGTGGTTCTACCGCTTATTGAGGAAACTGCCTGATTAAATAGAGATCTTGGAAGATATCCTTCTCTATGGATTAGTAGGGAGATGGTGGAGTTTGACCATCCAAACTCATGATGAGGCAACCTTCACATGGGTTCACTTCGAGAGGATTCTCTTGGAAGATTATTTCACCACAAAGTTGCACTATGTGTGCATTTAAGAGATTATTCACCTACAACAAGGTATCATAATAGGGACGAAGTACTCGGTGTGGTTCACAGGGATTTCCCACTAATCCAAAGACATGGTATGAGACACTTTCTTCAGGGCTCGACCCTTCATGCAAGGACTCAGGAAGAAGATCAGGGCTTTAGTGGTGTCTCTCAGCATCCCTATGTAGTCTATGGTGTTGGAGCGAGCCCTTCAGATGGAGAGTCTCTTGGTAGAGCAAGCAACTTGAATTAGGGTTTCTAGTAGACCCATGGAAGTAGAGTCATTGGTAGGCAGCAGACAACAGACACGTGGGCCTAAGATGACCATGTCTCTCTGAGGCCAACCCCGGGACTCAGGGTCGGTAGTCGGAGGCTCCCAAGACAAAGGGAGTCAGACGAGGGGGGGCAAGCTTTTATTTACATGTGGCAGGTAGAGACACATGGTGTGTGACTACCGGACCCCGCAGTATGGATGACCAGCAGACGGTTGAGGGGCCACCATGATTGTGTATCTGGTTCAATAGAGGAGGTCCATAGGGTGACAGACGTGGCAGGGGAACTGGCTGAGAGGTAGGTAGTGGGCAACAGTTCGAGGTGTTACCGCCACCAACCCCAATTGGTCCACCCCGAACTCATGGATTAGGCAGACAGGGGCGAGCTCACGTCCAGGAAGAATAGGCTTACAAATACGACACTCCATAGATTATTAGTGGTATGATCTGTGTATATTCCACCCTATATGTTGTTATTTTTTACAAAGGTTCCCATCACTCATCCATTTCCACTACACATGTTCGGAGCTCACAGATTTCTATGGAGCTGTTGGCTCAATCCTTAAAATTTTAAACTCCTACGGGAGAGGATTTGATGATTACAGAGAGGTTCCTCTATTGTGAGCTTACTCTTGGAGGTGAGAGCTTCGGGTGGGATCTCCTAATAGAAACATTGAGGCCTTACAATGTCATCATGTGTATGGACTAGTTATCCGCGATCCATGATCATATTGACTATTTTAGGCACAATGTGCGGTGTAACTATGGGTATGGGACCAGATTTACCTTCTCCAATGAGAAGGGAACCATTGCAGCTCATAATGAACCTTCTAAAATGGGGGTGTAGAAGATCACGCATCAGTTGGCAAGTCTTACCCTCAAAGTAGATGATGATATGATCCCAAGTTATCATATATTGGGGGACCTGTATGATGATTCCTTTCATGATTATATTCTAGGACCAACTCCGCATAGAGAGGTATACTTCTACATCAACCTGTACCCTGAGACGACACCAATATCTACACCATCGTATCAGATGGCTCCCACGAAGCATTGTGAGTTGAGGGTAAAATTGGATGACTTGCATGGTAAGGGGTTTATAAGGCCCAGTGTTTCTCCATGGGAAACCCTGATTTGGTTTTCCACCAATGAAAATTGAATTTTAAGGCTTTGTGTGGAATATCAGTTCCTGAATCAGGTGATTGTGAAGCACAAGTATCCTCTGCTGAGAATTGATGATCTCTTCGACCAACAGAATAGATCATGGTGTATTTCCGAGATAGACCTCACATCAGGATATCTATAACTTAGGGAATGTGATGTGGATGTATTGAAGACAAATTTCAGATGTTGGTATGGCCATTATGAGTTCATGGTGATGCCCTTCAGTGTGACTGATGCTCTGGTAGTGTTCACATGGCTCATGAACAAGATCTTCCAGCATTACCTCAATTGCACTTTGGTAGTTATAATTGTAGACATCTTCGCGTACTGGGCACCAGATGTGGAGCATGTGACACACATGCAGATTGTTCTAGATACACTCTGAGAGAACCTGATTTATGAATAGTTTTCAAAAATTCATGTTCTAGATATGAGAAATCCACTTAGTAGGGAATGTTATCTCAGAGGCTAGGGTTGTTGTGGATCTAGAAAAAATAGAGTCAGTTCTTTCATGGGAGCCACCAAAGAGTGTGAACGAGGTTTGTAATTTCCCAGGATTGGAAGGGTACTACCGGAGATTTTCACCTGTATTTTTTAAGATATCAGCACCCTTGTTAGCTTTGAAAAATAAGGGGAAGACTTTATTGTGAACATAGATGTGCCAGTAGAGTTTCCATGAGCTGAGGTGGGGACTGATGAGTACCCCCATCATAAGGATACCAGTATAGGGCATGGGGTATGTAGTCACTACGATCCAACAAGGACTATACTAGGTTGTGTCCTAATGTAGGAGGAAACGGTGACTACCTACGACTCACTATAGCTGACACAACATGAGTATAACTATGTTTCTAATGACCTGCAGTTAGTAGTAGTGTTCTTTGCGCTGACGATGTGGCATAAATAAATGATTGGAGAATAGTTTATTATTTACTCAAATTATAAGAGTGTTTGTTATATCTTCCCATAGAAGGTCATTAACCTGAGTCAACAGTGATGGATGGATTTCCTCTAGGACTATGACTTTGAGAGAGTATACACTCCTAGGAAGGGGAATGTAGTACTATACACACTCAGTAGGAGGTCTGGACTGCAGTTGCTGAGAGAGGCGACAGAGTAGCAATCTGCATTAAATATATCCTTCATGGATAGAGATAGAGCATCATACCTCAAGACTATTACGGTCCCTCCCCACTTATTTAGTGATTTCAGGAGGCTCATCTTGGGAATGTTGACTGCGAGGCCCGATGTGCTCAGATATCATCATGATAGTATCCTGAATGATTTTCTGATGTTGGGGAGCACATATTCCTATTTAGAGGCACACCATGGTACCTGTGATTCTACGAAAAGATGTGTTGATAGAGTACCACACATCCCCATTGATGGTACGTATGGGTATGGAGAATATTTACTAGGGCCTCCGACATTAGTAATGGTGGACAGGGATGAATAATGTTATGGTAGAGTTCATATCACAATGCCTTATTTGTCACAAAGTTAAGCCTGAATATCAGGTACTAGAAGGCTTAGCTCAGCCACTTGAGGTGCCGAAATGGTAGTGGGATGGTGTCTCAATGGACTTCATGATAGGGATACCACGTACGTCCTAAGGCAATTATTCCATCTGGGAGATTGTTGAACAACTCACCAAGTCATCCAACTTCACACACATCCAAGAGCAGAGATCAGTAATGATTTTAGGACGTCTCTACATACAGGAGATAGTATGGACTCATGGGGTTCAATTGACGATCGTCTCGGATAGAGACACCTGTTTTACATCCCGCTTATATAAGGTATTTCATGAGGTGTTTGGTACTCACCTTTGCTTGAACCTTGCCTTTCACCCTCAGAATGCAGGTCAAAAAGAGAAGACCATGTAGACACTTGGATACAATCTTTGTTGTTTTCTACTAGATTATGGCCCTAGTTGGAAGGAGCACCTTCCAATGGTGGAGTTCACATAAAAAATAGTTCTAACTCCACCAACATCATTGATCTGTTTGAGTCCTTTTACGTGAAACCATTCTGGTCACCTTTATGCGGGATAGACCTAGGGGAGTTAGCACTTATGGGTCTAGAGTTTGTACGGGATATGACTGAGAAGGTGAATATCATCCAAGAGAGGATGAAGACTACACAGAGTTGGTGGAAATATTTTGCTGACAGGATATAGAGACACATGGAGTTTGAGGAGAGAGACCATGTCTTCCTATGGGTCCCACCCCGATGAGGATTACTGAAGTTTGGTCGGGATGAAAAGATATTTCCAAGGTTCATCAGATCATTCTATATTCTCAGCAGACTAGGTGAGGTCGAATACCATCCAGATATTCGCCCACATATGCATCAGGAGTATAATGTTTTCCATGCGTCGCAATTGATGAGGTACGAGCATTATCCATCGCACGTTATCGACTGGGGCGAGCTGGAAATCAATGATTAGAATGAATTTACAGAGTTCCCCGTGGAGATATTGGATCGACTGGAGTGTGTCCTCTAAGGGTGGTCAATTCCTATGTTGTGAGTCTGGTGGAAGAATGAGAACCTCCTAGAGAGAACATGGGAGTGGGAGACTCAGATACGTGCTCAAAACCCGAATTTGTTTCCCTAATTTTGTTTTGGCTTTTGTGGATGAAAATTATTATGTTGGGGAGAAATTAATGACCCAGAACATCCATGTAATTTTTTTAATTAATTGGAAATAATACGAGTCTGCAAAAATTAACGTCTTGTGATTTCGAGGTCCAAAGATCCATAAAAGAATTTCTAAACTTTTTTAGGCACGTTCAGTAAACGTACGATTGATGATTTCTATCCTTTGAACTATTGATCATATTAAAAATATGAGGGCACCATTGAATTCAAAGTTCCATGATTCTATTATGGAAATCATTACATTGTTCGTAAAAATATCTAAAAATGTTAATTATTTAGAATTTTAAAAAATAATAATAAAATAACTCAATGATTTATTTTCTTTATTTCATTTTATCTATTAAGAGTTGGTGGTGGGATCTATGGGTTGTCAGACCATTTAATGGCTGGTAACACTTGGTTGTGTAACCACACTATAGGGAAAATTACTAGGTTAATTAATTATTTTTTTATTGAACCTCATTAATTGTGTGGTGGGTTGATCTCCCATTTTTTCATTTTAAATGAATCCAATGTTGGGTGGTTTTGTAAAAATGGAAGGATCCTCTGATGAAGTGATGAGAACATCTTCAACCAACATATAATGGGGCTTCGACGACCATTTGAGGATTTGATGATGAGCACTAAAGGACGTGAACCTTCTCCTTTGACAGTAGAACCATCTAATGTGGAAACTCCCTCCTCATCTATAGTCACATTTAGAAAACTCAAGGTAGGGTGATTTCTGTTTACCTATTAGTTGTTTCCTTCTAGAAATGCTTCTCAGGTTATTATGTTAGTGCAAAGCATGCAGGCTAAAAGAACAAGGCATGAACCATCCGGTGAACCCTGTTATGGTTGGGTTCTTTGTGGGAAACTAGATGATATGGTGGAAAGGTATAACCAAGGACTGGAAGATATAGAAATCATCCTATGAAGACCTCAGGCGTTGTAAAAAAAAATGGACCATCAGAGCTTTATCGATGGCCCCCGAAAACTAATTAGGCGTGGCGACATTGATGACTAAGGGAGGCGGAGGCTTGTACCCACCAGGTGCGAAGAAATGTGGGCACCTGAAGGCACCGTGATGGACAAAGGCATGGCCACCCAGTTCTGGCCGTCTTGAAGTGGGGTGACAAGTTGCGGCAGCGAGCCACAAAGGAAGGTTGCGACATTGAGTTATGGTGGAGGATGGGCATTCGCCTCTAGGTACGTTGCAGGCTGGTCCATGTGGAAAGGATAGTTGGTGTGTCACCATCTCTAAATTATGCTGAGCAAGGAGGCATGCTGTAGCGGTGAACTACATCTTTGAGCCGTGGCTGAGGGCAGACCCGGACTCGCGGTTCTGCAACCAGCTGGTCTATGTGGACCGGCCTGGAGGTATGGCCCCAACTGGAACAAAGTATTTCAATATCTAAAATTCTAAAGGCTTTAGAGAGGGGAGAGGACCCCCCCCCCCATTCTCAGAATGTGGGCCAAGTGGTTCATTGGCCCAGTGGGCCATACCTAGCCAAGTGTTGCGGGCCGGACCTGCATTCCAGCGGGCCAAGCCCACGGCCAGTGGGTCGATCCCTCGAACCACCTAGACAAGCATGCGAACTAATAGGCCAGACCAGTCCCATTTGTATCTGGCTGAGCCTAGTCCCCTTCTGCCCAGGCCTAGCGGGCCAGATCATGTTGGTCAGACTGTGTCACACCATACCCAGACCCCTTTATGCCTAGTTACACATAAACAAGCATATATCCAAAACCATATGTATTTTAGATGAACCATCTACACCACCAAAACCCATAGGGAGAGGCAGTCCAATTGAGATTCTCAATGAGAGACTCATAGAATGTTGGAGTTTGGCCAGGTTGGATCGTACAAGAATTTAACCAGGACCTCAGCAAAAAATGTCTATAACTTACATATCGTGTGTCCGATTGACACTCTGTCTATTCCAATAGAAACCATATGACATAGAGAATCATCATGTTACATATTAAAGGGACTTCATTCAGGTTGAAATATAACCGATGGCTTGAGGAGAAATTTCCCGAGCATGCTACGTGCGGAACCTTATGACTGGATGAGACCTAAATACTAGAGACTTCTGACTCTCAATAACTGGACAACCCAGTGTGAGGCACCTCAGTGGGACTATGCGAGCCCATGTTATGGAGAGACTATGTGTGACTCATCAGACAAACGATACACGATAGGAGGAGTTTCATAGTAGGACATGGTGGGGAGAAACTCCATGTGAACCAGCATGCACACAGTACACGATGGGGAGAAGAACCTTTATAGTTCAAGGATAGTGGGAAGCACCTCTGTGTGACCTGGAAGGCCCAATGTACTCGATAATAGAGGTGTTCTCTAGCATCTGCGGTATTTGATGATGAGACTGATGATTCTATTATTACTATGCTATAGTATACCTAGTGTGAGATGTTTTTTCCTTGTGCATTATGATTGAGATCATGTTTTGTGGTTTTTACTTTTATTAACTCTATGTGACATTCAGGTGTCTCAGGGTCCGTACTAGGTGTTTTTTACTCACCCCTGCACGGGCTTCACCCAAACCTTGTTCTGTCTGGTCCAAACAACGTGCATCTTTGACTAAGTCTTGAGGAGCCAGAACATGAAGGTGTGTGGAGGTGAACAATTTATATGGAGAGCCACAATAACAATATATGCTTACCCTTTAAGAAGGATCCTTGGAAGAAAATCTCATGAGTAAATTTACATTTATTCTGTATTTCCATTTCAATTGGGCTTGTATTCTGGGCCCATTACATCAGTATTTACTTTTACACTATATGGTGGTTTTTAGTTGTGGTTCTACCATTATCCTTTCATTGTGTTTTACTTGTGTGTTGTGTTCCCTATCAATGGATGTATAGGTTTTGAGGCAATGCCTTCCCATTTTAAGAAAATTTATTTTCGGTGCTAATTGTAAACCCCATGTCCAGAGTAAGGTGGGCTTAGGTTAGTCATGGAACGGGACTCGAGGGACGGGTCTTGACAAGATTATTATTATCTTTTATAGTAAAATACATTAGTGGTAATTCATCAGGTGGTTTCTCATTATCCCTTTATATTTTCATCTCATTTTTTTAATTCTCATAGATGAAAACAAATTGAGTGTTATCATATATAAGGGATTGGGTTATTTTAATCCATTCTTTTATTGATTTTTTTATCGAGTTAGATAAGGGATTTCATGGTAGCATCCTTGAGGATGAGGTAAGAAAATTTTTATATAGATGTTTGTTTCATAATGAATATTTGAGTCATCACATGCCCTTGTGGTTTACAAAATTATGGGGTGAAAAGAGAAGATGGTGATTCTAGAGTTGGTGTGTCATTCTGTGGAATAATAGGCCAATGTGTGGGTTATATACACCCTATTGTGGGGATAAGATCATACCATTGAAGTCTCAAAGAGATATATTTCATAAAATTTACTTGGAAATTACTCATTTTTTTTGATAATGACATTTTTTCTTTTTAATTTGGATAATTTATACATGGGGGGTTATTAATGTTTTTACTTCAATAGTATAATATATATCATTAGTTTTCTTATTGGGGGTTGTATCCACATGAACATTTAAGTTGCATTTTATCTTCCCTTTAGAGTATCAGAATATAATATTTTTGTGAGATTTAAATGAATGGAAGTGGTGTAGTTAATTTAATGGTTTCTAGGGATTCACTTGATCATTCCATGTCAGGTCTTGACCGTGTATTTTCACATACAAACCCCATTACTATATATATTTAATTAAAATTTAATTATTATATCATTTTCCTCTTATTTTACTTATTCCTTTAAATACTAGGAGGTTTTAGGTGCGTCTTGGACTTTTAGAGGGACATTTATTGATTTTTTCCATTTGATTTTTCCAGTAATTAAACTTAAACCAGTGTAACTATATTATTCTTCCTTTAAAATCATTTTTCTATCATTCCTTATTTCCATGTTTTTTTGTATTATTAATTTAATTTTAATTGAATGTTATAAATTATTGATACATGATTCATGATGAAACCATATCGTTATAAATCATTGTTTTCACATGGTGTTGGTGGTTTAGGATTATTCATCAATATCCCATTATCATTCTGTGAAAATAAAATGAAACATATTTATCTATGGATTTTTAATATTAAATAAATTTCATTTTTTTATGTTGTGTTATCATGGTATATCATAAATTAATACAATTCTTATTTGTCCTAAGGGAGATAATAATCTATAATTTAGAAAAAATATTTATTGAAAAGTGTGCTTTGATTTTATGAGATTATGTTTTGTTCTTATAAGTTGCATCTTGTGATTTTATAGATAGTTTGATAGATTGTTTACTATTATAATAATTATTCCATGCCCCATTATACATGAATAAAATATATATAATCGTCTAAAGTTTTTCAGATAAAGATAATGATAAAAGAGGAACATGAATTGAGTTTATCATTCTTTATGAAATTTTATAACATGAAAGGCGTTTCGTTGAAAAAATTTCATTGATGAATATAGTGAATTTTATTTACTAATAATTTGTTTTTTTATAAAATATTTAAATAATTAATTTTTACGTACATTCTGGTAAAAAATTTTTTTACATCAAATAAGTGTTTGGAGTGTTTTTAAAACCTAGTAATTTTTAATAAGCTCCTAAGCATTGATTGAGTGAAATTGATTTCTCAATGTGTTTTTATTTTAAAAATATTAATTTATACAATTTATATATTGATATTTTGGATCCGATTAAGTAATTTTATATGAATCATGCTATTTTTATTTTTTGGATAATGCTAGGTTCTTTTTCCTTGATTTTGGTAGTGGTTTGATGTCATTGATGGTATAATGGTATGATTGGTGGATAATGGTGTCCAAGATAATGATGATAAGGTTGGATTTAGTTGATATATAATATTACCATGAATAATTTTTTAATTAGTTTTGATTCATATATGAGGACAAGTATAGAAATTATAATTTTTTGTGAATATAATTATGGAATATTTTCTTTTATGTTATTATCCACGGAAATGTTAGATTTTAGAGGGTGAAGCCAAAGAATAAAGAAATTGGTTAAAAAAATTAGAAAAAAAATCCTTGATTAATGTAGTTATTTTCCATTTAAAAATTTGATAAATTTTTTGATATATTAAGGGACACTATTTAAAATAGTTCTTTATAGTGTTTTCGACGATAAGAACAAAACGAGAGATTGAAAAACAATATTAAAAAATATGGTTACGGATGTTAAAATTCATCCATTTAGTAGGCATTATTAAATAAATATTAATAGGTTGAAAATACTACTTGTGGAAATTTTTTGGGATGTTTTATTATATTTAAGGACACAACTGAAGATATGAGTACATTTTTAGGTGATTTGATTAAATTATGTATTTCATATAATGATGTTGAAAAATAGAAAAGTGAACTCAATAAGGGTTATTCATGTACACTAGAAGAGTAAATCAAAAAATTTAAAAGATAAGTCCTATGATGTTCATAATATTCTTCTAACTATAAACTAAAAAATATAACATGTCCCATAATTTGGAAGAGTAAACCATGTCATTGAATGTGTCAATTTGACTCTATAAATATAAATTGGATCTTCATGGAGTTAAGAGATACTTCAATAGAGTAACACAGAGGACATCAGGATAGTCATTTTACACGTTCAAACATCAAATTTATATAATTTATGGACATTTCGTAGAGTTTGAATATATGGAAGTAATAGAATAAACGAGTGAAATAAAAATTTAGTAGTATTTGATAATATTTTTAATCAATTTAGACAATTAAAACACAAATTTTTAGAGGAATAAAACATCACAATTAGTTTTAAATTAATTTTTATTATTATCAAGAAATTTTTATCAAAATAAATATTATTTTATGTTCATAAGTTTAAAATAATTCCATTACATGTTGTGGCAATACTATGTTACACTTACATGAACATGATGATGCGTTAAAAATTAATTAAATGTGTGGGTTTCTAAATAATGATTATTTAATATTTAAAATATTTTATTGAGAAGGAAACACTATAGTTTCATTGATCTTTGAACGACGACTATTAATAAACTTTTAAGGACATTGACATTGAGAATTATATTTCAATATGGAATGGGAACATCAATTATTGAAAATGGAAATAATATTTATGAAAAAATAGGTTAATATTAAATAGAATAATATGATGAAGTATTAATTATAATTGATAATGAGAGAGTAAGCAATTCTTTATCTAGTAGAGAACCTAATAGTATAAAAGTAAAATTTCCCATTTGATTTAGGAGGTACTAATGGTTTTAAGAGGACAATATAATTATTCTAAAATACCACTACTCTAGGAGATGATAGGTAGGAACCCCTTATAATAAATATAATATAATATATCATCCATATAAGAGGAGAAAATATAAAAATAACTTTTTTAATAGTAAATATCAGGTAATTTTTTATGATTAAGTACATACATACATTGAACCGGAAGAATAGTGAAATTAGTGACCTATTTTATGGAGGAGTTTAGGTGATCCCTTAAATAATTGTTTGATGAAGTATAAGGACCTCACTAAGATTCAACCAATATATTTTTTAGATATAGTTTCATTTAGAAGGATGATAGTATAAATAACCCATATATGGGTAGTTATTATAAACATGAGTGAATATAATAATAATATTTTCATAAATTATTTTTAGAACATATATCACATATATACCCTTGGTATTATAGTTGAGAAACCGAACCCCATAACTGGACCAAAACCTAGAGTACAGTTTTACTTCAAGAAAAAACAATGTAAATACTCATGTTATTTCATTGTGTACATTATATTTCATATAAAAATGGAATGACAACATGAACGATTGGATCACAATATTAACCACATATAGAGGTTGATTAAGATATAATAATTAATAAAAATAAATGGGATCAATAATTTTACCCTTCCATATAATAGTAACTTCATTTGACATGGGTACTATAAGTTTTATCATAGAAAATCAAGGTTTTCTATATACAATCCAAAAAGATGTATGCATAATTGTAATCCTGTTAATAGTAAAGTAGTAAATTATTTTTGGGTAATAGTTTTCATGTATTTGAAAAATAGATTCTTATATATATCATTAAAATATTCTTGAGGAGTATGATGTTGTATTAGTGGGATTTAATCCATTTGTATGTGATTCCCCTATGAATTTTATTGAAATTTAAATTTTGATGTATATAGAAAATCATGAAATTATATCTTTTAATCTATAACCGGAATATTTCCCAACAAGATAATGGGATATAAAATTAAAAAGGATACATTAGAAAATTTTGAGAACATTTATGAAGGTTATGTGATGATTATGAATGGAATACATATTATTTGGATAATTTTTTTTCATCATGATAAATTTTGATGAATGAATATATAAATACATTACTATAGTTAATGATATTTTAAGTTATATTACATGGTTTTTAGATAATAATAACAATAAATTTTTTTTATAGAATATTATGATGAATTTCACAATTTATTAAACGTAATGTTTTCATACCTCGGTAAGATTAGATAACTATCCCTTAAAAAGATTATTAATAACCTCAAAAATCCAATAATTATGAAATCATCATTTTCTAAATTTTCAAATAGTATGAAATGGAATTAATGTTTAGTAAATACAACAATCTTAGTGAAAAAATTTATACTGATAATATAACAATGGAAGGAGTATATAACATAAGAATACAATGACCATTTTCTCCAAGAACATCATAAGTGAAAAATGTAAAATAAACATTTACAGATTCTATAATATTCTGTTAATTTTTTGGAATTTGGAATTTTTTAGTTGAATTTCAATATAATATATTTGATGGATTTCAATGTGATGGTGAGGACAAGGAATTTTGAAAAAAAGACTCAAAATAATGAAAAATGTAACTCTCCAAAGAAGAATAAAAAATAATGAAAATACCATAACAATTTAATATTTAGGAAATAAAAAAATGACACATCATCCTATAGTGAGTTATATTGAAAAAATATTTCTAAAAGTCACATAAAATTTATAAATATTGTTAGAAAACATAAATATCTATAAAGAACTGGTGAGGAGGAAGGAGCTAGATGTATAAAATTCTTGCAAACATAAGAACTTAATTCCTACCTGAAAAAATTCACATCCTTAGAAGATATTAAATATATCTAAAACTATAAAAATATGTTATTATATTTTGGATAGAGAGTTAATAAACGTTGTAAAAATGTACAAAGAAAAAATTATGGAACACGATAAGATGGAAGAATATATCACTTAAAAAATTATAAGACATATTAAGAGGTAGATGATATAAAATATAATATTTTCAAAGATGAATAATCCTTAAATAAAATGAGATAGGACTTAGAAAAATATATAGATATTAAGGCTTAATCATCCCATGATTCTAGGAAGACGTACCCAAATATAGAGTTATATATTGATACGATTTTATGCCTAGAAATTGAATAATTTTCTTCTAGTTGAAAAAATTATAAAATCTATAATAATAGTGGTAGGTATAAAGGATGTCATAAAGTTTTTCTCCAATAATAATTTACGATAGATATATGTTTAAAATGGGAAATTCACTAAGAAAATAACAACGTAAAGGATGATCTTCAACTAGAATTCAATCTGTTTTACACTAATAGTTTAATAAAAATTATTAATGATATATCGTTACAGAAAATTGACAGTGTCATGGAATATATGATGAGAAAGCCTACAAATATTGTTATAGTACATTATTTTAATGTAATTCAAAAAAATTAAGGGGAAATACTTGAAATAATAGTTTCAACCATGTTTGATAGATAAATAATTATGTATAACAATTGTTTTATGCTAGAAAATCTATAAGAATTTTTTAACAGGATACAGAAGTAAATTAAGATCAAAATAGAAATAAAATTCATGACCCCTATGTAGAGTCAAAAAATTCATTTTTAAATTTTCATTAATTTATGTTTTGGAAATCTCATACATAATTCCCTTAACATTAATCAATTTCTATAAGTTTAATTTAAGGTAAATTATATATGTTTGAATATAATTGGGTTTATTTTCCAAAATTCCTTTTGTGAAACTTTTCAGCTAAGTATAACATTGTTTTTTTAAGACCAACTAGATTTAGTAATCTTTGATAATTGGTTCCATACTCATAAAATCAGAAATTATATTTCTTATAATCAAATTCTCACATTTTATTGAATCTGATTCATTGTGTTTCTCAATTCCAAATCACATAGATTATTTAATCCAATTGACCGTATTTTAAAATTTCGAATCACAATGATTTTTGAATTTGATTCACCATGTTTCCTAGTTTCAAATCACTCATATTTTTTTAATCTGATTCAACATGTTTCTCAATTATGAATCAATTAGATTTTTGAATTCCATTAACAGTGTTTCTCAAGTCTGATTCACACAGAATTGTGAATCTAATTCTCACCATTCCTTACTTCCAAGTATTATAATACCTAGAATCAGATTCTCTCAAAATATTGAATCCGATTCTCATATTTCTTTAACCATGATTCATACACCTTCTAAATTCTGATTATAAATTTTATAAGAATTCAATTTTCAGTTTTACTAGAATTAAATATTTCATTGTTAGAAGTACCTAATTTAATATATTGACATTTATTTACTCTATTTTCCTTATAAATTTAAATAGATTCATACATATTAATTTAAAGATAATCCTTTCTGCAATATTTTATCTAATACTAAATGATGTCATCTCATTAGTTATTTTGTGATCATTTATTGTGAAATCTATATAGGTCCCTCCCAAATTTGAGAAAAAATATGACATTTGGATGAAAATTTGACTGTTGGAGTTATCTCATATTAAAACGAAATCAATTATACAATATAATAATACACAAAAAGAATTTTGGTTTTTCGAGACATGAGAAATATCTGCAAAAATTTCATTGTGTGAAATCCAGGAAGTTATTATGTTAATAATACCCTATTCAACATACTTGAAATATTCTATAAGCATTGTTTTTCATTTTGTTACACTAATCATTAGTGTTTTTGATCAGGTGATTCCAATCATAAAGAAACAAAATGTACTAATTTCCTTCTTGATCGATGGATTCTAGCTAAATGAAGACAGATGTATTGATTACATTCTTAATTGAGGGAGTTTAGTAGAAGGAAGATATATGTGATAATTATCTAAATAATCAAGGGATTGTGGGGATAATAAAAATAAGATAAATGTGATCTTTCATGGAAGGATGGATAAACCTGTAGTGGTTAAGAAAGAAATTCTTAAAATTATAAATCTATATATATTTATACAAGTTGGTTGGATACCATAATCATCAGGTCAAAATAACTTTACTATTTCATATGTATGTTAAATTTCCAATGAAACTTGTTAGAAATAGAAAGTGATTATTATAAGTTCACTTCTATAATAACTATGATTTAAGAATATATATGCTTAAAGGTATAATCTTATTTAATTATACTTATGTTCTTATTTCATTACACATCTTTATCGTACAAAAGGTAAATCTTATTAACTACACAAAAGATGGATTAGTGAATCTGATTTGTTTGACATTTTTAAAAAAAGATTTAATTAAGGATAAATATGAATGTTTTTTAATTTACAATTCACCCTCTCTTTTCTTCTAGCACCATCATTCGTATTTTGATCCAAAAATTGGATTCATATGAGGTATCTTTAATTCTAATACCTACACATGGAATCAATGTCATGTTTTTACTACTCCATTTACTTACTCTTTTATCACTTATACATTTTATCTGTAATTTATTTTATAAATTTTTTTCATTAATATTTTCTACCCTAAAATTTATTGTGGAATTTTATTTTGGAATGACTCTAATGATAGAAGGAATGAATTTCAGATCCATAAAAAATCCAAATACTATAAGACCTCATACCTTGGTTGGGAATGGTTATGAATACTGGAGAGGAAAAATGAAAAATATTGTTATTAATATTAGTGTTCATAATTTTTTAGTGCTCACAAGTTATTAAAAAATACATAACAAAGATGAATGAACTTTTTCTAATTAGGATAAGATATAATATTATACAAACTATAGGGTTCCAGTACACTAATTACTTCCATGAATAAGAATATATATAGAGTTATATCTTCTTATGAATAAGATAAAAACACATGGAGGAAACTAGAAATTACATATTTTAGAACATCTAATGTTATTGACACTAGAAGAGCCACGCTCAGAGCAGATTATCATAGTTTTTTATTTTCCCTATAGGGAACCTATATTTATAAAGTCAGCAATGATTTTTGACTATTGTAAATAGTCTATAATCAATGGGACATATAGTTGTATATTATGATATTCATGTAGATAAAATTATAGAAATCATGCCTAGTGAAGGGGAATATAAGAGAACTGATATTAATGAGTCAACTAATATTACAACAGTGAAACTTGATGAATTATTTTGATCTATCTTACAATAGTAGAAAATATTAATGAGAGATAATGAGAATGAAAAAAAATAAATGGAGTATTTATTTTATAATTACTTTAAATAAAATGAAATATAAAACTCATGAGAAAGTTGTTATGTCAAAAAAATACTATGAAAGTTGTAGTTCAGTCATACTCAATCATATCGATCACTCAGAAAATATATTTGAAGCCTAAATGAAAGAAATCCTTCAATGAAAATGATTCATGGAGTTTAAGTTGTGGAGTCACATATATTGAATCTATATAAATTAATCATCAAGAGAAAAGATTATTTCTCTTATCCCCTGAATACCTATTGAAATACAATGTTTCATGGAAATGGTACACACTACTAAATCCTTAACTAACATATCATTATGTATTGATTATCTTGATGAAGAAAATTATAAATCCTAGGAGTAAGTAACTTCTTTTGTATAAGATAATTATTTATCATATTTTGAAGAAGTATCTAGATTTTCAGAATTTCATGAAAATGAGAATTGAAATATCAAAAAGAATCCTAAAAAATAAAATTCTAGATTTACTATTTTAAATAATGAAGTATCATGTATTTCTAAAGGTTTTGATGTAAAATCATTAAAATATTTTTCTATTTCAGAAAAACCTTCAAGATATTAATTATAAAATGGATAATATTTTTAAGGATTTTGAAAATATTATTACTGATAAATTTTTTTGGGAGACTATTCTAAATTCCAAATCCAGTGGATTTAAGGACAAGAATATAGTCATTAGACATAAGTCTGATATATTTCCCTTAATTAAAATCCTATCAAAATATACATCTAGAAAAATAATTTTTATTATATGTATTCACAAATTCAACCTTTGGTAAATAGTTATGGAATGGGTTTCACTCACTCAAAACCAATTTTCTGTTAGAACTATTTTGTTCCTAGCCATTCCATTATTTAGAAAAATTATAAAAGTTATATATAATGGGAAATACTTATTCTTAAAATAAAAATCAGTACATAGTATTTCATAATGTTCACTTTTCTAAGAATATTATGATTCCAAATATTTTACATTCTAACATTTATGGATCCAATAATGTTAGGATTTAAAAAACCTAAATATTTTATTTTTAGGTAAACAATGGATGTACTAATAATAATACATGATTCATGGATATTGAATGTTCCCATAAAATTACTAGAAGCAAAAAATTCTTTGAAATGACTGTTAATATGAAAGGTGTATGATTCACTTTAAGAGATAATGATCAAGGAGATATTAAATGTATATGTAACATTTCTCATAATGAAAAATCATTGATTGAAAATGTTTTATTTGTTAAAGGTAATAAAAAAACATATAAGAATAATTACATTATGCGATGAAGGTTAACTTGTCATTTTTAGGGATGATAATTACATTTTTACACAATTATAAAGATGAATTCATTATTTCTTTCCATCATCTAGAGAATGATTTTATAGTTAAATTATAATACCTATAGATCAAAGACATAATTTACCTTATTGAAATGGAAGATTAATATTGGTTATGGAATATAAGGCTAGGAAACTATAACTAGAGGAACATGTGTAAACAATCTATGAACGGACATGTTAAGGTACTAACATATCATATATTTGATTCTTCAAAAGAATGTGACCCTTTTCATTATGAAATTCATCACAATTATAGCATAAAATTCATAAGTGATGTCTCAAATTCTGTTGAATTATTGTTACTACACATGGACTTGTTTAGTACTTCACAGAATAGAATTATTTTATGATAATAATATTTATTTTCTTAATTGGTGATTATAAAATAAATAGATGAGTTTACATTATCTCAATGAAATTTGAAGCCTATTATTGTTTCAATTCATTTTCCACCAAATTTAAAAAATAATAAAAACCTTCTATTGATATCAATTAATAATTATCATGGTAGAGAAATTTAAAATACACATTTTGAAACATTTTGTTGTAATAAATCCAATACTCATAACTTATCATCACCATGAACTCCTCAACAAAATCATTTAATTGAACATAGAAATTTAATTCATCAAGAAATAATAAGAACCATGTTCTGTGAATAATCAATTTCTTAAAATTTTTGGGTGGAAGTTGTCACTACTACCTATTATATTATAAATATAGATTTAATGATGAATTTTTTTTAATAAAACATCTTATTATTTATGGATTGGAGGAAAACAAAATTTTTCATAATTTAGAGAATTTAGATGAAAAGTATTAAATATAAATACAAAAGATAACTTACAATATTTTTCCATCAATCCAATGAAAACATATTCTTCAGTTATTCCTCTACTTTTGAGTCTTATAGAGTTTTCAATAGAAAATATTTTATAGTTAAAGAATAATTACATAATAAATTTTATGAAGCATATCTCATTGTTTTTAAAAAATCCCAACATATATATTTGGATTTGTTTTCTATAAATGTTTATCAACCTTTTATAGAAAATTATTTTAATATGGAGAATACTCATGAAATTGTTTTTGAATTATTCACGGATGAAGAGTTTCTACTCTATATTGATTAATAAGTTTCAAAAAATTCAATTGATTTGTTTTTTAGGAATCATCACAGGGATCATGTCCTTGGTGATTTTAATCATCCTATAAAGAATGAAAGTTCGTTAAGAAATAAAGTATAGGATATTGCATTTATTTTCCAATTCAAACCTAGATGTCCCAATGAGTATTTGAGTGATGAAGATTAGATTAAATCTATACAAGATAAAATAAATGAATTAAAAATGAATAAGGTCTATAAATTGGTTGAAGGTCCTATATAAACATTTTTAATTGGAGTAAATTGGGTCTTTATATAAAAATTTGATGGAAATTGAGTCACTGATTTAAAAAAAGAATGATTTGTTGCTAAACGCTATAATCAATAATAAGTAATAGACTATGAAGAAACATATTTTTAGGTTGAAATAAATGAATCAATTATAATTATATTATCCATTACATCATTCTTTAACATCATTTTTTTTAATATGGATGTGATGTGTGATTTCCTAAACGGATATTATCAAGAAGAAGTTTATGTTAAATAAACTCCTCATATTATAAACACAAAGCATCCAAAATAGGGTTTAAAACATAAACAATATTTATTTGGAATTAAACAAGCCCCTAGAGTCTGGAAAAATTGTCTTGCATGATATTAGTTACAAAAAAATTATGTTATAGGACATGTTGATCGAACCCTTTTTATAAATAATGAAAATAAAAATGATTTGGTTGTTCAAATTTATGTTGATTACATTATATTTGGATTAACTCAACAATCCTTAACTAACTCATTTATTAATATTATGAAATATGAGTTCAAAATGATCATGATGTGTGAGTAAAAAAATTTCCTTGGATTCTAGATTTCTCAACAAATAGATGTAGCCTATATATCTCAACATATGTATATTTAAGAACTTCATAAAAAGTATGGATATGAAAAAATTAAAAGTATAAGTAATGCAATATGTACCTCTAATGTCGTTGATATTAATAAAGATGAGAAAATAGTAGATCAAACATCTTTTATAGGTAAGATAGGATATTTACTATAAATAATAGCTAGTCATCGAGAATTAATCTTTTTAGTATGCATGTGTGAATTATTTGAAGAAAATACAAATGAATCACATTTAAAATATGTTAAAAATGCTTATCATTATTTAATGGGAACTATAAGCTTGGGTATTTATTTATTATAATGGTAATTATGTTGAACTAAAAAGAATTTTGGATTCTAACTTTGGTGGTTGTAGAATGGATAGAAATAGTATATCACGAACATGTATTTTGTTATGAGAATCGTTAGTTTCTTGGTCATATAAGAAAAAAAATTGTAGAGCACTTTCCACTATTGAAGCTGAATAGGTAGTATTTGGATATTATTGTGCTCAAATGTGGTGGATGCAACACACACTCATTGATTATGGCATATGTTATAATAAAAACAAAATACTATAGGATAAAACTAGTGTCATATCCTTAAAAAATATTCCACATCACTCTTGAGTAAAAAAACATAGATATTATATCCTTCTATAGGGATCACACACATAAATGAGATATTATTTAAACAATTCATCATAATGGTATAATAAAATGAAGATATTTTTATAAAATTATTACCTTTGGATAGATTTTAAAAAATTAAACAAAATTCTGGAATGATAAATATAAGGTAATAATTCATATCCAATTTTTCTTAAAACAGTCTATTAACATTAAGATATTTTCTTATAGGGGGAGAACACTTTATTTCCATAATAAATATTTTATAGAAACCCAAAAATAGTTTTTAGTACCTATAAAAATTTTATAGATTCTAATAGATCTTTTTGTAATATTTGTTTTATATGAAGAATCTTATCAAATACTGACAGACATTTAGAGAAGTCTGAATGGTACTTGTTTTTAACTATTATGTATTACATTTCCATTTATCATTTTGGTATTCTCAATGATGTTTTAATAAAAAACAGAAGATACATTTATTATTAAATCTAATTAGATTTCTTAAATACCTTAAAACACCAGAAGCTATAAACCATTATTTATTTTAATATCAACCGTCATATCAGATTAGATTGTTTTCAATCATTTGATTACCCTTAGATGTTGAACTGAAAACTTGATGAATATATAAAGGATGAGGCCCCTGGTGTCCCACATATATTTTCTTAGTTTTCTACTTGAGTGGATACCGTCCGCCAATGATCCAATTTTGCTGTACAGTCCTCTTTCTTAATGTTCTGAATGTCTTAGTCAATCTCATCTAAGACATCAATTCCATTGTTTATGTAGGATAAATATAGGTGTATTTTTATAGAAAGGATATTTGATCCAAATATCTTCCTTAAATATGATTAATTATTAATAAAGATTATAAAATTTCACAGATGGAAATTTTTTTTCATTGCAAGGAAGATGAATGAACATGATCCAGTGCACGGAGATCTGATAATTGAATTCAATCAATTATTCATGTTTTTATTTGACAATGGAAATGATGATGTCCAGTTTAAGAGATATGGAAAAAGATATTTAATGTCTTATAGAAAATAAGTATATATCTAAGTAATTCCACATAACAGAGATGTTTATTATCCCTCTAATAAGATACTAGATTCTAAAGGGTATTTTAACAAATATACGTCTATTTCTTACATAGGAATTTAGGTATTAATGAAAAACAACCAATCCCACCTTTAGAATAACTACAGTATCGTGGATTTATAGATGTAAGGATTTTTAATACCAAGAAATCAAGAAAAATAACCCATGAAAATAAAATTAATATTAATGTTATATTTTATTTTTAATCTAAGAAGTATTAAAATATTGAAGTATATCATTTTCATAATCATCGTGATAATGGATGGGTCGATCAAGTCATATATTTTAATATTTCTAGCTACATTAAAAATATATTAATAAATTTCTAGAACCCTTTCAATATTTTTTTCGAGACAATTCCATTTAAGTTAAAAATTATTCTTTTAAGTGATGACACACATAAAATAATTAGGAAATAGTTAAAATAATTAGGAAACAATTAAAATAATTAAGAAACAAATATATTTAATTAGGAAACAATTATATTTGATTAGGAAATAATTAGATTTAACTAGGAAACAATTAAATTTAATTAAGAAACAATTAGATTTAATTAGGAAACAATTATATTTAATTAGGAAACAATTAGATTTAATTTGGAAACAATTAGATTTAATTAGGAAACAATTAGATTTAATTAGGAAACAATTAGATTTAATTAGGAAACAGTTATATATAGTTATGAAACAATTAGATTTAATTAGGAAACAATTAATCAAAAATTATATAAATTCAAGTACATGGTTATAAATTGGCACAATTTCCAGCAGATTGACGGATACCATTTGTTCAATGTCTCATATCTTTGCTACTTTCTCCCACTAAAATCAGTATGAAAAATGTGCTCTAACTTATGTCAGAGCAAGTTTTTCATACTGATTTCAGAAGGGAGAATGTTAGAAAGAGATGAGTCGTCGGAAAAATCAGAATAATTAGTAATATAATCTCCACAATGATGATTACAAAATTTTATTTCATTATTCAAGCATATATAATTTTTCCAAGTATTTCTAAGTATTGCTAAATTAATAATAATTAGTGGGGATTATTACAAACTAACTGTGTCACCTATAATTATTGGTAATTACTAACAAATAAATGTAATTATGGGTCTTATTTTTTTATGAAATTGTTTCTTATATCAAATTATTTAACAACAGTAACGGTTTTATATTTGGTAGAAACATATATATGAATATAGAATAAGGAAATCGACATCAATCATTATTAGATGATCGTTCTTGGATAAATCAGCGCAGAAATCCAAACAGTTCTAGTTTAAATCCTTGATATGTTGATGGTGTTGAAGCTTTTTTATCATTTGCATCATCAAACCCAGAATTTGTTTCAGAAGGCACAATTAAGTGTCCTTGCAAAAAATATTCTCTGAGAACGTTTGAGACATTTGACATCATTGGGAAACATCTATTGCGTTATGGTTTTCAATCAGATTGTATTTTTTGGTATCAAAATGGTGAATGATGTTCCAGAGAAGATACTAATAATTTGATTTCAGATCCATCACGGTTTCAGAATTTAGTACATGATGTTGCAGGGTCATCTATTCAACAAACAGAAATCGAGGATGATGTCGATTTACCTCCCGAGTTGGAACCATCAGAATTTGCTGAGTTGCTCAGGTCTGCTAAGGATGCAATATATCCTGGTTGCAAGATAAGAAAATTAGAAGCAGTTGCAAAATTTATTGCCATTAAATCAGATAATGGAATGTATAATAACTATTTTGATCAGATATTTTCTTTGGATAAAGCACTGTTACCTGAAGGAAATGTGTTGCCTGCTAGTTATTATAAGAGCAAATGACTCGTTCATAATCTAGGCCTTAGTTATTATAAGATCCATGCATGTTCAAATGATTACATCTTATATTCTAGTGAAAATGAGTCAATTTATTGTTTTCCCACATGTGGACAATCGAGGTATAAAGAAGCTCAATCAGGGATGTCTGGATTGATTCCTATAAAATAGTTGAGATATTTCCCACTTACACCCAGGTTGCAGCATTTATTTATGTCTTAGAGCACAACGACAATGATTTCATGGAACAAAATCAATATTTCAAATGGTAATAGCTTGATTCATCCATCTTCTAGTGATTCATGGAAACATTTTGATCAATTGCATCCATCTTTTTATTTAGAATCCCAAAACGTGCGATTGGGTCTTTCTACTGACGATTTTTGTCCATTTGGATCTTTTGGTACTCAGTATTCTTGTTGGCCTGTCTTTATAACTCCGTACAATTTGCCTCCATGGATGTTGATTAAAGAGCCTTATATTATTTGTCATTATTAATCCCAGGACACCCAAAAAAGAATATTGATGTTTATTTGAAACCATTGATTGATGAGTTAAATTTATTGTGGAGTCATTATGTTGGTACAGATGATGCTGCTGCGAAACAGAATTTTGTAATGAAAGCTACTTTGATGTGGACAATTAGTGACTTCCCGGCATATGGTATGTTATATGGATGGAATACACATGGTCCAAAATCAGGTCCTTACTGTATGGGAGACAACAAAGAATTTATTCTCGTGAATGGAAAAAAAATCTATCTATTTTGACTTTCATCGAAGATTTCTTCCAACCGATCATTCGTTCTGGAGGAATAAATCTCATTTTAGAAAAGGATGAATTGAACGAGATGAACCTCTCAAAATGATCTCAGGTACAGAGTTACAATCAGTTGTATCTTCATTACCTTCCATCACTTTTGGACCGACAATAAACCAACAGAAAATTCATGGTTTTGCGAAAGAACACAATTGGAAAAAACATAGCATTTTTTGGAATCTACCATAATGGTCTGATTTGTTTGTCCAACACATGTTGGATGTCATGCATATTGAGAAGAACTGTTTTGATAATTTATTTCATACAGTTTTGGATACATAGGGTAAAACCAAAGATAATTCAAAGGCACGATTAGATCTTGACCAAATTTGCAGGCAACCAGAACATGAATTGTTTGAAAATGTCATATCACAGAGATTAATGAAGCCAAAAGCAGCTTATACACTGACCAAAGAGAGTCACTTATTATTTTGTCAATGGATTGTAGATTTGAGAATTCCAGATGGATATGCTTCCAACATGGGAAGGTGTGTTAAAAATGGTGATATTACCGGATTAAAAAGTCATGACTGTCATGTTATAATGGAAAGACTTATGCCTATTGGATTAAGAGGTTTGTTGAATTCTATGATTTGGGATTTGATAACAGATATATCATATTTTTCCGAGACATGTGTGTGATGACAACATACTACGATACCCCATGAAAACTGGAAGAAGCTGTTGTTTAATTATATGCAAATTGGAAAAATTATTTCCGCTGACTTTCTTTGACTCGATGGAACATTTGATATTACATTTTCCACATGAAGCAAAATGTGATGGTAGGGTTCAGTTTTGATGGATGTAACCATTTGAGAGATGCATGAAGAAATTAAAGAAAAATGTCCATAACAAAGTATCAGTTGAAGGCTCAATTGCTGAAGCTTATTTGTAAGAAGAAATTGCTTTATTCTGCTCTCATTATTTTGAATCTGAATATCCCTCAAAATTTAACCGCATGGGCCAAAATGAGGGGAATTTTGATGATGATATGAACAATCAATTATCAGTTGTCAATCAGCCCGAACTTGTCTTTAGTGGAGTTCATGATAGATGGCTTTCAGATGATGAACATCATAGAGCTCATACATATGTTCTACTCAACTGTGAAGAAATGTCACCAATTGTACAATGAGTTCTCTTATCCCTTATTCAATATATTATGGTACAATAAATTAATCATATTGTATTTGTAAGTTATATGATGATCATATCAAGAATCAATTTCCACAAATTACATAAGCTGTCTTAGAAGAATGTCGGCAAAAAAAATTTGACTACAGGTTTCAAAAACTGGTAACATACATTCTTTTTTGGTTTTACATAAAAAATCAATTTATTACTTGTAACAGTGATAATTTTTTTACAAATTTTCAGGTATCTGTACATGTTGATAATATTGATAGTCAATTGCGTATATTGAGTAGCCCACCATCCAAAATGGTTAAATCTTATAATGCATATGTGGTGAATGGTTATCACTTTCATACACGTTCATATGGGGAATCAAAGAAAACAATGAATAGTGGTGTTTGTTTGAAGGGATCATATCATAGAGATATAGAAGTTGACTTTTACGACATCCTTGATGAAATTATTGAACTGTGTTATTTGGGACTGAATTATGTAACAATGTTTAAATGTCAATGGATGGATACTGAGAGAGGCTTGCGTATTCATCCAACTCATGGAATTGTTGATATTAAACATAAAAGTATTTTGTAGTAAATGAACCATTTTTATTGGCTCATCAGGCACATCAAATTTATTATGCAAAATACTATGCTACTGCAAATGAGTTGGATGATTGGTGGAGTATAATAAAAGTTAAATCTCGAGAAAATCAGTTTACTCAAACTAAATGTGGTTCCACTGACGTGCAAGGAAATGAAATTTTTCAGGACACTCCTCATGTCACATCTTTTTCACAAAGAGACATGAATATCGAGGATGACACCCCACAGTTAAGGGTCGATGGTGACGATGTTGTTAATGATGTTACATTTGAATTTGAAATGACAAGAGATGATGAAAGTGAAATTAATATGGAAAGTGAAACTAATATAGAAATTGATGATGTTGATGAGGAAGATGAAGACATTGACATTGACAACTATGAATATGATGATAAAGATGAACATTGACATAGTAAAATGATGGTTAGAATCATAACAAATATATATCTATACATAATAGTAATTTTCAACTGTTTGATAATAACAATCATTTCAGGTTTCAGATGGACTCGGAAAAGTTTCGCCAGTTAATGGAGGCTGATCTACCTATGGATGATGAGGTTCTTGAATCATCTGACACTGAGGCTGTTGGAACTACAGGGAGCACTCGGAGGGGGCGTGGTCTTTCCAGACTGATGATTCCAGATCCTATCCCGGAGCGACGTCCACCTCTTGGATTCGATGCACTCACGCGGTGGTATGGTAACTTGTGTATTTTAGTTATATTTCATTATAATTTATTAATAGTATAATTTTTTGATTATTTTTTCTTTTTCCACAGTTTTACGCATATAGCTATTGGACAGGGGAGCGCTATCTTGGGAAATTATTTTTCGCAGCCATGGCTCCCATAGGATCAGATTCCCGCTGATGTGAAGGCCGCCATGTTCGATCATTGGATGGTACGTAATTAAATATTATTTATTTATAAATTTAATTCATTAATAACTTTATTATTAGGGTTTATTGTATCCTATCAATGAGAGCATGTGTGCCACTATCCATGCGGCATGGGTGGTGTCTATGCATGACCGTTTCATTCAATTTTTGCATAATTTGAGAAAGAAGGCTTTGAAGAAATCCAGAGTGACAAAATTTTATGAGTCCTATAGAGCCCACCAACTAGAGTATATTTCATCTCACATTTGGGATGGATTATGTACACAGTGGTTGGGTGGTGGGTTTCAGAGGAGATCTGCATTGGGCCGACAGAATCGAGGGAGACAAGAGGTGATGCATCGAGCCGGTAGTCGTACATTCAGTGTGCATAGAGAGCGTCTGGTAAGTAATTTAATTTAATATTTTATACAACTTTAAATATAAACAGTTTATTTTATATTCATATAGGAAGTCGAGCAGCCTAGTATTTCGGCGTACGACGTTTATCAGAAGATGTACACCGACCCGACTACTGGAGATATTAGAGGTGACCGCCATCGTCAGATTGTGGTCAGTATTATTTTCTTTTTAGTTTTCAAATTAAATGCATCTAATATTTTCATTATTAAAATTTATAATTGAATCTTAATGATTCATATGAGGCTGTGACCTCTCAGACACAGGCAGAGAGTCAAGACGGGACGAGTGATCAGACTAGTGCCCACCATTTTGATGAGACGGCATGGATGCAGGCAACCCAATATGGCTTTGAAAAGGGCCAAGTAGTTGGTATCAGCTCTCATTTGACTCCTGCAGCTTATTATGGTACTGTTGCGATATCAGCGTCTAGCTCGAGAGGAGCTCGTAGAGAGACATTATCTTCTACCTCAAAGTATCAGGAGAAACTGCATGCTCTAAGTCAACTTATAGAGGATTTGCATCAGGGGCCGGAGCAGATGTGTCAACAACATGATGAGGAGATGCATCGATGGCAGGAGCAGATGCGTCAGCTGCAGGATGAGGAGAGACGTCGACATGAGGAGCAACATAAAGAGTATATGGATTATATGCGTCGTCTAACTCATAGTTTAGGGATAGAGTTTCCTCCACCACCTCCTCCAGGTCCACTAGGTCCTCCTGATAATCCACCCCCAGTGAGTTTTTAGATGTAATAAACATTTGAGTTCTTAGTTTATTGTCATATTAACTATTTACAATTCCTCTTTCATATTGGTACGAATATTACGTGATTTAATTTGTTTTTATTTTTTAAATATATTATTACTTATTAGTATTATTTTTAATGTCTCCTTATTTTAGTAATATTACTTTTAATATTTTATATTTATTGTTAATATTGAGAAGTTTATAAATTTATAATTTTAATAATTTTAATAATATTAATATTATTTGTTCATAAATATGTATGTTTATTTTAATAATAATATTATTATATTAATTTTTTATATTAATAATATTAGTAATAATATTATTATTTTTTGATATTAATATTTCATAATATATTATATAATATTATTTATATTCATATTATTATTATTTTTTGATATTAATATTTCATAATTATATTATATATATTTTTTATTATTAATATTATAATAATATAATATATTTATATTATTAATATTATTTTATTATTATATAGATAGTTTAATAATAATAATATTATATTAATTTTTTATATTTTTAATATTAGTATTATTATATTATATTATATTTTTTATATTCATATTATTATTATTTTATATTAATATTTCATCATTATATTTTATGTATTTTTTTTATTTATATTATAATAATATATATTTTTATATTATTAATATTATTATTAATTTTATATAGAATTATACGATTTGTAATAAATATTTTATTTTATTTTTATTTTTTTCATATTTATGACGGGATTTCCCATCATAAATGTTTTTTACTGTACCATTTGTGACAGGACGAATACCCGTCAGGAAAACCTTTCTGCGACGGTTCGTCACAAATACCGTCATCGCAAGTATTTTTTAAAATTTCACATTTGCGACAGGATTCTGACCCGTCGCAACTAATATATCTTCGACGGCCCGTCGCAAATACCTTTTTTATATATAAACGAAAACTCATTTGCGACGGGGGAAAAATACTATCGCAAATACTCTTTTTGCGACGGGACGACCACAAAAACATCTATTTGCGACGCTGTTTTCGGCAACGGGCGATTTCTGACGAAGCCCCATCACAAAAGACCTTTTGCGACGGGATCCCATCGCAAATCGCCCATCACAAATATTCTTTTTTCCTGTAGTGAAGGAAAGTAGGTTTTTTAGGCTCAGTTATGACTATTAATGAATAGTATAAATAAGAATAAAAAGAAGAAAATAATATAGAAAATGAAAAATATGATGAGATACATGAAATTGGGGAAAGTAACGGGAGGATTCAATGCGAAATGATATCAATAATAACTTTCATGCTTCATCTTCAAAACTTGCCTTTGAAGAAAAATAATTTCATAATTTGGGTTTTCAGAAAGACAATATTGTTGATACTGAAGTTAATCAGAAACCATCCAAATGTGATTTTTTTGTTGGTGATGAGGGTAATGAAAGTTATGATTTCCATGATTGTTCATATAGTGATAAAAATAATTATTATGATGAAAAAAATCATTCATGTTTTTTATGAATGGAAAATAATACACAAGTCATCGAAATTAGTATATATTAATGAATAATGGAAG
This sequence comes from Viscum album, assembly GCA_963277665.1. Classification (NCBI taxonomy): domain Eukaryota; kingdom Viridiplantae; phylum Streptophyta; class Magnoliopsida; order Santalales; family Viscaceae; genus Viscum; species Viscum album. Next base: position 992,310,742 of record OY728133.1, read on the forward strand.
CACATAGATGTTGGAACCAATAAGAATAAATAGAGACTAAATTAGAAAGGAAATCTTCATCCTTTGGATAAGTTTTTTATTTTCAATCCTTGAATAAATTTATAAATTCCATTCTATACATTCTGATCATTGATTCATGATGTCAGCTTATTCAATAATTAGTAATTCTGTAATCAAACATAATAACCCTCTTCCTAGAGAAGTTAATAAATCATGAAGCATAATTCATAATAAATATTTTAAATTATTATTCTTATAATAAATAATATAAGGAGATGAAAAAGTGGTCGAGATAGAAAAATATTGATCATAATGTTTACGATGATAGGTTCATAGCAGTCAACAATACATTCAATGAATCAAAAGACTTCCCCAATGAACATTTAGTAGCTTTTAGAAAAATACGAAGGAAGTTAATGGAATTTAGTTTCAAGAAGATAATGAATTTTTTTGGGAAACATAATTCTCTCGTAGTTTATGTTAAAAGGGTCAAAGCTTATAATGATGAAGTGGATGAAAAACATATTTCCCAGGAATAAATGATTACGATATAGGAATAAAATAATGAGAATCATGATAAGAAAATTCAAAATCTAGAAGAGCTCATATCAATGTTTGAAGATGATCAAAATTAGTTGAGGAAGTTGATGGATATAGTTAAATTAGTAATGTCGAAAAAGGAAATTTTTTCTTGAATTTATGATCATTTATTGTAAAATAAATTTCAATATCAAATTTTTATTATCCTTTGTTTCATATAGTTTGTGTCCTAACATTTTAGGTAAATTACATTTCCCATATTTATTTTTTTAAATCAAAAAAGGTTGTATGTCTTGAAAATAACATTAGTCTAACGTGGAGAATGTGGATATAATGTTGTGAATGCCTAAAGAATAAATACTTAATTCAGGGCGGTATATTTCATTTGTGAAGGAAGAAAAAAAAATTAATACAAGAATATGATCCTTAGGTCATTTCATATCCTAAGGGGTAGTTAGTCGTATTCATTTTGAATTACATAATTAATGAAATATTAGTATTTTTTTAACGATAAATACGAAATATTTCAGTCTTTATAATTATTTTTTCATAAAAAGATGAATGTTCTTTCTATAAAGGGGGAGATAGTTGAGTCAATAGTTTCCTTTTTAGTTTTTCATTCCATTATGTTTTGTAAATCACAAACATATTTCCTTTATCAATAATCTCTTTCTGTATAATTAATTTAAGGATCTTTATTTGAGTTCAAATATAATTATACTTATATACCTTAATGAATTTTATTCTACATATCATATTTGTCTAAAACAGTTTATCAAATGAGTGATTAGATTATTTAATATATGATAATTGGTTCTATACTCCAAAAATTGTATAAACTATTTTATAGAAACTGATTCTCACATTTCATTGAATATGATTAACTGTATTTCTCAATTATAAATTGGTCAGATTTTTTATTCTAATTCACCATGTATCTCAATTCAGAATCACTTAGATTTTTGAATCTGATTCCCCATGATCCTGAAGTCCAAATCACTCATATTTTTTAATTCTATTCACCATGTTTTTCTATTTATAATCACTTGGTTTTTTGAATCTAATTCACCTTGTTTCTCAATTTCGAATCACTCATGTATTCGGATCAAATTCACCATGTTTCTCTATTCTAATTCTATCAGAATCATTAATTTTACTCTCATTGTTACTTAATATTTATTTGCCTAAAATTTGGAATCTAATTCTATCATAATCATGAATGTAATTCTAACACTTCTAGAAATAATATTTATACACCTTTTCAATTCTGATTCTCAATTTTTTAGAATTTGAATATCCGTATTAATTGAATCCAATTTTTTTATCCTAAGTATATGAATTATTATATAGCCTTTTATTTAATCAATTTTCATAAAAATTTTAATAATATTCTTAAACATTATGGAAAAAATAATTCATTTCATCATATTTTCCCTCATTCTATGCATTGTTATCTAATTAGTTATTTTATGACCATAGTAAGTGATAAATATATATGCCCCATTATGAATTTAAGAAGAATATAACCATTGGAGGAAAATTTGACCATTGGTGATATATTTTATAAATAACAATTCATTTAGACGATCATAAAATACACATACTCACTTTTGGTTTTTGGAGACACGAGAGATATTGTCCAAAATTTATTTGTGAGAAAGCCTTGAAGTGATTAAGTTGTGAAAATATTATTCCAAATTCATGAAATCTACAATAATATTTATTTTAATTTGTGTGAAACAAATAATTGGTGTTATTGATTGATGTATTCCAGGATTAGGTAAGATAGTTGTGATGATTACTGGCTTAATCGAGGGATTGTGTGTAAGAAAGTCTTAAGTGGTATCTAATATTTTAGGGATCAAGGGATTACCCTAGTGTGGGTAAGATAGAATTTATAAAAATGAAAATTCCAGGTACCTTTATCCAAGGTGGTAGGATACCCTAAACCTTAGGTCAAAGGAATTTTACACCTTTTTATGTACTTTTAATTTCCAATAATACTTGTTAAAAATAGAATGTGTTTCAAATATGTTAAAATTTGTAATAACCCAAATATAATATTCTATACACATTAAGGTAAAAAAAAATTTATGTATACTATGTTCTTATTTAATTACGAATTTTTATCATACCTAATTTAATTTTTATTAACCATTGAAAATAGGGTTTATAAAATCTTATTTTTTTTGACATTACTAAACAAATATATCTTAAATGATAAAAACAAATGATTTTAAACTTATAAGTCAACCTATCTTTTATCTGAACATATACATACATATTATGATCATACACATTATTCTCATGGTTTTTTTAATCAAAATATAAAAATAAATATTTAATATGAATTTTTTTCCTAATGGAAGGTAAGAAGGATTTTATGGTGATGTGTTGTGAGGAATAAATTTTCAAGATGGATTGTATTTTTGTAATGATTAATTTGTGCGTCTAACTTTGATGTGCTAAAAATGAAGAGGAAAATATATGGTTAATAGTGTGAATAAATTTATCACATTAAAAGAAGTACCCATGTAAGGAAATAGTGAAATAAATAATTCAATTGTTAAATCAATGTATACGAGTGAAAGAGGATTTAGATAAATTAGGCATTAAGAGATTGTCAATAGATAAAAATTAAAATTCATGATTGAATCTGGTGGAGAGGTAACACTAAAAACATTCCATACAATTTATGATATTGGGGACACCCTCCATATTCCTTTATATATTCATTATGTTATGTTTTAGTTAATTGAAGGAGTTAATCAAAAAGAGGAATATAGGTGAGGCTATCACAACTACATAATAAAAAATAATGGTCCATCAGTGAGTTACATTGATAAAAAATATCATCAAAATAAATTTAGGTGATTGAAACCCTTGAGGGGTAAAATAAAAAATATTATGTCTAAAAATTTTCATTCTAAACTAAATACATAATTCTGTATCTATATATACAAATTTTAATATTTTAATATTTTATCAAAATCCCCACCACTCATTAAAATATATAAAATATTTTTATAATGATACAACATTTTTTATTGTGTTTGGATGGATATAGGGTGATATGTATCCATTTTTCACTTGATATTTTATTATTCATTTGTTTAAGTTTAGTTTTCAATATATAATTCATGAAAAATTAGTTCTCAATCCAATTGAATTATAAATTAGGAATAGTATAACAATCAAGAATATATATTGGAAGCTTTGTTGTCTTGGTTAGTATAACTTTTTTCAGCACAAAGGATTTCTTATGTACAAAAAGAGCTCATTTTGTACATACTCATTTAAATGAAAGCTGTGGTTTCCTCATTATCCCAATACTTTGTATTAATATTTAATTCAAATATAATGATTGATGAGAATTGAGTTAATGATAACTCATTTATTAAGGTAAATAAGAAGTACGTTAGAGAGTTTTTTCACCTATTTGACAATTGTATTTATTTTCAATAAGGGGGAGAAGATTAAGTATCAATGTGTACGTATATTTCCTTAAAATTAATTTGATGATATTAATAAAAAGCACAAAGGGAGAGTCTGATATTTCCTTGAATAATATTTTATATTTTTTTCAAATAGAGAGGCTAAAAATATAATGATAAATAATCCAATATGTTTGTGATGTGTGAGATGAAAATAACATGGAACATCAATTACATCCATTGTGGATGTAAAATAAATAATTAAGATATTATATAATATACATGCAAAACATTAGTAAAAAAATTTATGAATCAATATATGTTATAATAAGACTATTATTCTTCTTTTAAACATAACACTAGTGATCATGGATGATTGTAAACTATCTATAATAATTTTTGTTTATGTTTGTGATGAATCTATCCAAAAAGTAGGTTCAATAACAATATTATTGAAGATACTGAATTATTTGAGGATCCACCCAGTGGTTACCAATTATGGATGTTATTATAGCAAGTGACAAAGACTATTTAAGATGGTGTTGTGAGATGATTTAATATATTCATGGAACAATTTGTCGATTTGAATTTTTTTGAGTGAATTTTAATGAAGTGTGAACTTTTTATATACAAGTATAAAAATGAGAAATGGAACATTGAAGGGGTCATTTTTGGACATTAGTACATAAAATTGAATAATTTAGTAGTTTAAAACTAAAATGATCATAAGATTATTTTATCTTTAGGATAATTTTTTTTTTAATTTCATAGTCATCCAAACAATAGATTACAGAATTAGAAAGGTAAAAATATACATTGGAAGAGTAAACCATGAGTTAAAAAAATTCATTTCATAAATTATAAATGTAAATTAGAACGTAGAAACTAGGCTCGTATGCCAAGATGAGTAATTTAAAATTATTATTATAATTCATCTTACTCTTCTAACCATACAACTTTTATGATCATAAAACACCTTGATTTTTAATTACAAGATATATTATAATAAAAAAAAGATATTACAGTTTAAATTTTCTAATAAAATTGTGAATCAATTTAGATGATGCATTCCCTAATCATAAATAGAGTTCAACATCACACTAAAATCAATATATACCATGGTTCTTATTAAAAATCATGAATAAAAATAATGGTGATACTACGAGATTACGATGAGAAGAGTTAGACAACAAACGAAAGGATTTTCACATCATAGCCCAATGAACTGATGAAATATTTCAAAATACACTAAATGGAAAGGGGGTTTTTATGATAAATTATGTTATTTTATTTTGAATACCACATTGAGAATGAAACATTCAGGTTAAAGGATTTTTTAATGAATTAATTTAATCAAATTTGATAGAAATTAAAATTAAGAAATATCATTCCATATTTAAAGGTTATTCAATAATTTAATATAGTAAAAACATAGAAAATGTGATTTTTTATTCAAAACCAAACCAAAAAAGATATTGTTGGTATATAATTGAGACAAATAGAAAATATAAAAAACCATATTTGATAACACATTCTTATGTGAATGGGGTACATATTTTTTTTGAATGTCCCATTGAATCACTGAAAATGGGAATGGAATCCAATGCAGTTGTTTAAGTGTTAAAGTTATGGAAAAAGTTATAAGTTTCCTCCCCATCTTGATAAATAAAATATAATTATATAATTATGATATGAAGGTGTTAAATGTAAAAAATAATTCAGAACCCTGGGATGTAAGGGTTTTATCGAGAATAAGTATTCATACATACTATAGCATAATAGAGGAACATTTCATGATATGTTATGTAGCAGAGTTGATGATGAATTGTAAAGAACCATCGATTTGTTGAATAAAGACACCATCAATTGATGAAAAAATTCTTTTCAGGTGATAGATTCAAAATGATGGATAATGATATAATGAACCTTCTTAAGGGTAATTTTTTAAATCATTAGGGATAAAGAACATCTTGACATTGTCTTCCATGTTTTTATAGTGATATTTTTCACTTGTAATTATTTTTTATAGTGGAGAAACTAGGTTATATAACTCAACTATAAAATTTTTTTGTATGATTTATAGTTGTTTCCTCTAGAATTGGGGATGACCTCATTGATTGACGGTTCAAACATTATAATCAGTTTCTTACGGGATTGTTCATAGAAACAGAAACATCCAATGATTACATATCAATTTGGACCTACTTTCCAAAGGTATGTGTTGATTAGTTGTATACTGGTGAGGCTTAGGAATTTGCATTGGTCGAGAGGATGAGAGGTCAGACTCATCACAACATTTTGAGGGGAATTGTTGTCTACTACAGGACTCTCTTTATAGATTTAAGTTATGTTATTGAATCATTATTAAATTACCAATTATAATATGAGATTTCTTTTTGTCTAACAATCAATGATTGATATGTAGGAAATTCAGATAATCTTTTATATGTATTTGAGGTTCTTCATCAATGAAGAATCATCTGTATTTGTAAGAGATTCTTAGTTGATTGTATCCTTAAATACAAAAAATTCTATTGGTCATTATGATGACTATACTTGTTTTAAAGCCACTCATTGGGGTACATGAAGTTTATTGTCATTTAAGAGGACATGGATTATTTCAGATTTGGGATCGTACCTGCTGATGGGCTACCTACGTATCCTTTGTTTTTTAAAACGAATCAGAACCCATGTTGTTAGAGTAAGTGAGTATAATGCTTATGCATGATTGATGGCTGAAAGAAAGCTGTCATGATTAATTTTACACTCTAAGCTCACGTGAGTCATGCTCGGTGCGAGAAACAAGAGGTATTGGTGAAACCTGAAAATCGTTCCAGGAAAGATGAAATGATATGGGGCTTATGTGTGTGTGACTGCCCAAATAGATAAGGATTAAGATTTAATTTAGAAAATAAATCTACGAAAAGGGTCAATAAGGGTATATGTTCTTTATGGAGATCTGGATACTCTAATCTTGGGGATTACTTCTAAGGAAGATGAGAAAGTTAAGAGGGGACTTATGATTGGGTTTTACTCCTGAGAAGGAAGCCCAGATAAAAAGGAAATTCAGAATAGGGATTACTCCTGAAAAGGATGCCTAGGTTAAAGGGATTTGAAAATTAAAGTTACTTGGGGCTTACTCCTAAGGAGGAGGCCCATATTTGAGACTGGGGCTTGCTCTTGAAAAGGTAGCCCAGGTTAAGAGAATTATGGTTGGGGCTTACTCCTAAGGAGGATGCCCATATTTGGGAATTTTGGGATTGGGGCTTACTCCTAAGGAGGATGCCCATATTAATGAGGATTTGTCCTGGGGATTATTCCTAAAAAGGAGGTCTAGGTTAAAGATTATCTCATCTTAATGGATAAGGTTGAATGAATGAAATCTCAATCTTTAGTGACATAAATATTTGTAAATAACTAGGTTTTGAGATATGTTCCACATAGTTCCTTTCACATAAGGAATCCAAATCAAGAAATCATTCCATAAATGTTTTTGAAGAGTGTCTTGAAGACTGAATCATGAATAAGAGAGGTGGATTGGCATAATAGGGGAGAAATGGGTAGGAAAGGCACAAAAAAAACAGGGGCACGATTGTCCTGGCAGGCGGGCAGGAACTGCGTGGGTGCGCAAGTCCTGGCCGTGCAGGTATACCTGCACGGAACATGGGTACTTGAGCGATATTTCTGCCCTTAGAGTAATATTTGAGTGATCCTTGATCAAAGCCTTTAGAATTATACCACAAGGCTTTCCCGAAGATGGTGCACATGTTATGGTGAAGAAGTAGGGTGGTGCAAAGGTTTGTCGATTTCCTTTAATGGTAAAACACTTTGTCTCGCAAGTGTTAGTGAATTATAACACTTAGAAATTAATACTCTTGTTTAGACCTTCCATTATAGGTAAAGAATTTCCTTAGAAGTGTTTAGAAGACCTAAAGAAGAGACTTGGGCATTCATAGCTCTATATTCGAATTCTGGAAAAATTTCCTCTTGAAATGGGGGGCCCACAGGGTCTATTTATAGGCTTCTGAAGACCCTCGACGGTTATCACTTATGGCGCACAAGTCACTTGCACGACAATTAGGCAGCGCACAAGTATACTTGCGTGAAAATAAGGTAAATTGTCCGAACATAACTGCTTTGACTCCTTTTTCATTCCTTTGTCGATTTTTGATGTCTTTTTCAAAGGATGAATCACTTTGGGCGAAGTCATTTCCCTTTCCATTCATTTAGACAATGTAACGAAATGTAACGTCAACAAAAGTCCCCCCATAGAGTTGGATCCAGATGAATAAGGATGTGACTCTGAGGAAAAGAAGAAAACCAAAGGGAAAGGGCCACTTAGGTGTTCACTGTGCAACTGTCATTGCACAGGTGCGAGGCGTGCAGGGCTGGAGTGCGCTGGCTGGAGCGCGCTGGCTATAGGCGCGTAGGTGGGAAACATGGCCTATAAATATGTTGTCATTTATCTCGTAGAGCACTGATTTCCGGATTTTCGAGCTCTCGCCACGCATGTTACCTTCACCGTGCAAGTTGCTCGTTTTCCGCTGTTTCTTCGTTATCACACTGTTTTCAAGGTATTTGTCCATGCACGGTTATACTTGCGTGCCAAAAACATGCACGTCACATTAACACTTTCGCAACACATCCATACTTGTGTACCAAGTTTAGTCTGGGGCGCCTTAATGCCTTTTCCATTTTTCCGAATTTCTTCACCAATTTTACGAAAATCAAAACACATTTAAGAGTTAATTTATTCAACTTTTGTGCAGATTAAATGGCTACGAGAAGAATTGGAACGACTGATGAACTGGAATGAAAAAGAATTGATGAAATAATGGATAATGGTGGCGATGATTATTATACCGTCTGTGGTAGCCCTCTCCGAGATTTGTCTAAGTATTTGATGAAATATCACTTTGATTTCCCACAGAGCACATTTCTACCTTTGTACAGTTATGGTCATCTGTGAGAAGTCACTATTCTAGAAGAAAAGAACAATCTCTCATTTTCATGGTTTTAGAGTTACACCAACTTTTCTTTAGAAAATATCTCATGTGGAGGAGGATTTATGAATGATGGAACATTGGAGAAGGCCCACATGATGCATCATAACCCTTGTATGCCAGATATGAAACCTCATAAGCCTTAGTTGCACCCACATTGTCATCCTTCTGTCTCCCGAAATGCTCAGATGGATCAATCCAATAGCTGGACGAAAAGTTGGGACTTCCGTCCTGGTGGAGGTGTGAAGCCAACCTGGATGTGGGAATACTAGGTGCGACCAATCCATGCAGAGTTTGTAGAGGATCTGAAAGGAGTTGTGATATACGAAGCTGCTTGGGTTGGGCAAACATATGTTTACAGACATGATAACTTCGTGCCGGAGATACTCATCCACTGGAGCCCAGAAACCAATTCTTTCCATCTGACTCATGGAGAAGTTGGCATCAGTCTATGGGATGTCCACAGGATCTTAGGGGTTCTAATTTTAGGCGATATGTATGATGAATTCATTCCTCCCAAGGTTACAAGTAATGATTCAGATAAATCTCATGCTTTGGATCGGGAATTATTTAAAATATTCCACATGCTCAACAGTTTAGAGACCCTTTTAACTAATTCTAGAAAGGATATTCACCCGGAGGAGTGGATGAATATATTTCTTATTGAGAATAAAGAGAATGAGCAAAAGGAAAAAGGATCTAAGAAAAATAAATTCAATGACCAGAGGCCCACCAGTCCTACTACCTGCGCAAAACCAGAGAAGAGGCCTCCTCCTGGAACATTCTGGGAAACTCTAGAAGCAGGAGAGTTCTAGAAGTGAGGATATGAGTTGAATCAAAGGATCCTAAAGAAGACTCATCTGGTGGGGTTCTTGGCTTTGTGGCTCAGCATTTATCTCTTTCTAGTCAGGGATTCGATGGGAGGCATTAGGCCAGGGACCTTCATTATTGGGGAAAAGTCAGCTGACGGAAAAATGGTTGGGTTGGCTACCCCCATTTTAGAAAAGATTTACAGGAGTTTACATCATGTCTTCATGGATAAATCTCCATTAATAATAGTGGGACCATTCCATGTTTTATGGGGATGGATCACCACTCACTTCAAGACTTACAATGTACAAAATGGATTGCAAATTCCTAGAAGTTATTTCATGTTGTCAGTGCAAGCATTCTCCGGAGTTGCTACATTAGATCTTAATGACTATGACATGAAAGTGAGGATGAGCATGATTAAAGAATTCAACTTATTTATTTATGGAAATCCGCCAACCGGGCGGTTTGTTGATGATGGAACAACCCACTTGGATTTGAGGGCATACATGCTAGCTTGCAGAGATGGTGTACTAGTTGCTAGGATTGACGGAGAAATTATATGTGAGGCCTATGCTCCATATAGATTTTCATGTCAATTCAAGTGTCTACAACAGAATGTTGTATCTCCTCTTGTACATGTCATGTTAGAACAACATCTGATGGTTGCTTGGAAATTGTGGCTGGTGACATCAAGGGAAAAGACTGGGGTGGTACTTGATCTACCAGTTGAAAAGGAGGCACATAACATGACTACATGGCATGCCGAGCACTGGATAGCATCATACTCTAAAGGGGTGCTGAATCACCCAGGTTATTAGGTGGGGAAAAGGAAGAGGGATGTAGAGAAAGGAACCCTTCTCATTAAGGTGATGAATCCCCACCTGAAGCTGATTCACCATATTCCTCCTCTAGTACTGATTCACCTGATTCCCATGATGGGGATGATGAGGCACAGCAAGTGGTATAGCTTCCTCATGCCTGATATAATCCTCTAGTCAGAATCAAAAGACCCACTCCATCAACTCCTGGTGAGTTACTTCATTGGGGTACTTTAATAACTACTACTTTATAAAGCAATAAGTCTTAGTTTATAATTCTCAATATATAGTTGCAGGTGCTGGGAAGGAACTGAAATCAATGATTGTATGACCTTCCTCGCAACCTTCATATCTAAGACCAGATTTTTTCCAAACATGGTAGAGTTTATACTGTGGTTTTGAAACTACTTGTGTAGATTTATAGGAGAGGTTACACATCCTTGGAATAGGGAATCTTATGGCTTCTATGGACATCAGTTATGAGAATAACCCTGATGAAGTGCGGATTTATATCAGAGAGCTAAAAATGTTTATTTATTCCACTAATGATTCCATTCCTGTCACCATGTGGGTGAAGGAATTGATAGATCGTGGCGCCGCTGAGGGGACTGATGAGGAGTATCATGATTATTTGGATCCTAAAGATGTAAATTTTCTTTACTTATTTTCATTGAAACATGATTTCAATCGAAGCTTTGTCACTCAAGGAAATTGTTTTCATCATCTTGCAGATTTCTAAAACTACTGAGGTTCCTTCACATCAGTATAGCTCCAGTGGTACTGCCATCGGAGATGCTGCTGAATCTCCTCATGAACCAGGCGAGATATATCCATGACAGCAGGCCATGAATGAGGAGTTGGACATGGCCTTCCATTTTCCAATTCAAGTGCCAATAAGGGAGACTACTCATACTCCTAAAATTCCGAAATGAAAAAGCAGACAAAGGAGGAATTCCACCGCTAAACACTTTATCAGTATGGTAAGCCCTTCAGATAATCGAGAATTTTAAACCATGAAAAATATTTCTCACTTTTCATGGAATTACAAGGGCTTCTTCAATTTCCCCTATGAGTTAAAGGACTGATCCTCCCTTAAGGACCACAGAGGGTGCAGTGGAATAAATTCAAATTCAGTATGACTTGGCTACTTCTGAAAAAGAGCCAACATCTATTCCCAGTATTGCTCATGATGTTGCTACAAGTAGAGAAGATCCTACACCATAATCATTGGTGACCAAAACAATTGAATCTTCCATCCTTCCTGAAGAAGCTGTCTAGGGTCAGGGGCCATAGAATGAGGGTCTCTAAGAGGACACATCAAATTCTCCCACTGGTGATACTAACCAGGACTATGAAATATCATTATATGGAATGATGAATTGTGATATGTATTTTGAAGAATTTTATGATCATGCCATGTTTTCATGTGATTTAGAAGACCTTGGGCGTGAGTGTTATCCTTCGCCAAGTAAATTTTCTTATAATTTACACTTCTAATCCTGACTAAAAATAATATGAAGTTCCATCCATAGAAGCTTCTGAACTGCCAATCCTTGAAGAGGGTGTAGACATTGATGCCAACCCTACTATTGCAGAAACATTATCTCAAGTGGATCTAATCCTAGTAAACCCTCCTGAGACCCATCATGAAAATCCTGTTGAAACTGGGAAGGATGTGGAGGAGTCTTCTCAAGCATCTAATCTACTAATTGGTAATGATTATATTGAGTTTCAAAGATAGACATCCAACTTCCATTATTCCAAGAAACTAACCACAATTTTAATTAATCAAAAAGTGTTATCAACTTCAATGGCTAGAACTAGAGGTCAAGTCTCATCCTATACCCAAACAGTAGTAGATGGCGAAGCTACCTGGGTCAGGGGTGAAGGAGCAGAACAGGGCACTTCCCTGAGTTCATTAATCCCAGATTACATGCCCCCCTATGATGATGAAGTAGAATCAGACCCAGAGGTACATAAGGCGCTAATCTTTTCACAACGCATGGCGTGGAACAACATATGGAAAATCATATCTGAAGTGCCTTTAGAAGAGCTATCATCGAAGATCCCTTGATTGTTGTCCCAGTTTTTCATACTAGGATTTGGCAGTTTTGGCTACCAAGAGATCCATACCACGGTGAAACAAGTCATCTTAAAAAGGGAGCAGGAACAAAAGTGTTGTGAAGATCTGACCAGGGTGAAGCTATCAATCAATATCAGTGAATTGGAGGCTATAGTTTCCTGAGCTAAAGCTGACTATGCTACCAAGATGATGGAGCTAAAGCATAAGATCAAAGATAAATTGGTTCAAAAGATCCATCTTCAGCAACAGTTATATGATGTTACTGGGGAACATGACCAACTTAATAATTCCCTGAAGGGGAGATCAAATGAATGGTATTAAAGCCATTTCGGATGCCATGAAAGCACTCTATTAGGCTGAAAAGAGTGAAGTTGGTCGAGTGCATGAGCTTCAAGTAACTGCTAATGAATCTCGGGATGCGGTTCATCAATTCAAGACTTATGTTGACAAACTTTTTTAATTTCCTGAAAAAGAGAAGAGACTCCAATCTGTGGATGTCCTTCTAATTCTTATGCATCAAATGAATAACTTTTTCACCTTTAATCATTTGTGAACCGATTTTCCGGCTACCTTCTTTAAAGTTTACTTAAGAAAATGGGACTAGAAATCATAGTTTGATTTTTACTAGGATTAATGTAAATAGCCCTACAAACTTTGAATCTTTTAATTTTCTCAATATTACCTACATCAAAAAAAAATGTATGTTTAGTGACCTAGAACATGACTTTTATTCAGTTTTCCTTTGTATTTTGTGGGATGTTAAAAGTCAAGCATGTCGGATATAAAGAGGCTAATGTTTATGGTCAAAATTGATTTGACCCAAATGAATTAGAATTGACTCAATTCCTTGAAAATTTATCAGAAAACACATTACCATACTCATGTATGAGGGAAAATATGTAAACTATGACATAAGAATATTTAAATTTGAGGAATGATATGAAAATGAGAAAAAAAGGCATTAGAAGAATTCGTTTCCATGAATGAAGTTAACATTATTTAATAAACCCGTTAGGGGGTTGAATTATGCAGGGCCACCTACGGGCATTGGCAGCATTGTCAAATAAATATCATATTTTGGCTAACATGTCTGTTATGTATACTATTTATGCAAGGCTACCTAAAGGCACGTGCTGCATTGTCAGGCAATAGAACTCTCAGAAATTTACTTTCCAAGTTCTAAAAAGTTAGTGAATGTTTATGAAGATTCAAATTTTCCAAAGTATAGAGTTTTCTATATAGAAATAAGTACTTGAATATAGAGAAGATATTTCCAAACAAGATTATCGAAGAACTGGATGAATATCACTCCTAGGAAGTTCTGACCCCAACATAGGGAAAGATAGTATAAACCATAAACTTGAATACATTCAGATCATGAGAATGTATATGGGAGAAGTATGTTAAGGATGAATATTTTTGCAGATCCCTACATATAGTCAATAAGATAAATAAGGACAAAAGAAACATTCTTCCCAATAATGACGTTACCAGTATTTAAAAACCCCGTTAGGGGGTTGAATTATATAGGGCCCCCTAAGGGAATTGACTGCATAGTCAAATAATAGCATCTTTTGGCTGACAGGTCCGTTATGTAGATTGTTTTTGCAAGGCCACCTAAGGGTACTTACTGCAAGGTTAGGAAAGATAACTCTCAGAATTTCAGACCGTTTGTGATTAGAAGTCAAAAAAGGGTTTTGATGATCTATAAGTATTCAAGATTAGGAGTATGACACATAATGATGATTATTGTCCAATGAATGCAGAGATTCACGGATCAATGATAACCATTATCATGTTGTGGCTGGGTCCTGAATGGAAATGTTGGACTTCACTACGTATCCCATAAGTATGGGAATCAATCCATACGTAGTTCATGAACTATAGTTTAACGTCATGTGGGACAAAAGGGATGGAGATCTTAGTTTAGCTTCATAATGTTTGGACCGTTATAAGAACTACCCAGTGTGTGATTTCATGGGGACTTTTCAGCCAAGGGACTGAAAGTGGAATTTGGGGTTAGGCCCAATAGACTTGGGGCTAGATTCGAGGGATACTCGAACGATCCTACGTATCCCATAAGGATGGTAATCAATCCCACATAGTTTTGGAAATACCATCTATAAAAATTTTGTTCGTACTTGTGAAGGGTGAAAGGGAACTTTAGTGAAATTGATGGTTTAACCTAAGATAAAATGTTCAGGAATTTCCATGTATGCACGTAGTCTTTGGAATGAAACATGATTGAAAATCAATGTAAATAATGATTCCCTATCTGGTGAGGGTATCAAAGAATGTTGTAGTTTATTTTCGTACAGGACAAAAAGTTTTGTACAGTTTAACATCATATAGAAAGGATGAAAGTGAACCAATGTAATGATATTGATTCTGGGGACAGTTTCATGAATCAACATCCTATGAGATGTAGGTGAAACGATGTGAAGAGATTGCTTTTGGGCTTGAACCTTGGGAGGTTGCCTACGTACCCAACCTGGAAGGCAAGGATCAAAGTCCGCGTAGTTCAATTAAAGAATGAATTAATGATCAAGTTGTTCTTAGGGACAACGAACTAATAAATGATGGTGTTGGGACATACACATGGTTAGTATCCCAGAGTGAGTGTTATGGTTGAAGTTTTCTCTAAGCTCACATGAGTCATACTCGGTGTGAGAAACAAGTGGTAGCAACAACCCTAATGATGAAAAATTTAATGTCATGTAGGACATATAAAGGGACTATGCAGTTTAAAGTCTTGCAGTTTGGACTATTGGTGCTACACAGTTTAGAGTCATATAGCAGGGACAATGTACAATTTAATGTCATGTAGGACGTATTAAAGGACTTTCTGTACAGTTTAGCATCATATAGTTAGGACGATGGGGACAATACAGTTTAATGTAATGTTGGACAAAAATAGGAATGTGCAGTTTAATGTCATGAAGTAAAGAAAAATGAGTACACCATTTAACATCATGTTGGACGTATTAGGGACTTTTTATATGTTAACGTCATGTTGGATTAAAAAAGGACGGTACAGTTTAGCATCATGTTGGACGAAAGTGTAAATTGTTTAAGGTCATATGCATGGACTGTTGGTTATGCAGTTTAATGTCTTGCTGGACGTAAGGGACTTCTATATATTTTAACGTCATATAGCAAGGAAAATGAAGGGGGACACAGTTTAACAACATGCTGGATGAATTAGGTATCTTTTTCACAGTTTAACATCATGTGGGAAGAAAGTAATAAAAATAGTTTAAGGTAAAATGTATGGACTATTGGTTATGTATTTTAATGTCTTTCAGGATGAAAAGTACTTTTATACAGTTTAGCATCATGTAGTTAGGATGTCACAGTTTAACGTCGTGTTGGACGAAAGTAAAACAGTTTAAGGTCATATGTATGGACCATTGCTGTATTTTGTGTTCATACAAAATATTTATTCAGAAATCTAGCATTGGATGGAGTAGTGATTAGTTCTCCATCCATTTGCATTAATGAATAAGCTCCATTGGTGTAGACCTTATGTATTGAGTATGGTCCTTCCCATTTTCTCTCAAGCATGGGAGGTTACTTTCCTGGTATCGTTGGAGTTCTGAGAACTAATACCACTTATCCCTGAGTGAATGAAATAAGAAAAACTTTTTTGTTGAAAGATCATGCTATTCTATTCTGATAGACTTCCATGTGGTACAAAGTACACAATATATTCTCATCTAACCATTCAAATTCATTCAATCACTGTTGATATTGTTCATCTGTAGATGACTGATCAAAAATGACTACTCTAATCAAAGGCAATTGAACTTCAATGGTCATGACAGCTTCCGTTCCATATACCAGTGAATATGTAGTTGACCGAGTTGCAGTGCGGGTGGTAGTAGGATAAGCCCATAAAGCATGAAAGAGTTTATCAGGACATGATTTTTTATCTTCATCCACCATCTGTTGCAGTATATTTGACAGAGTCTTGTTGAAAGCTTCTATCTTACCATTGGCCGCTTCATGATACTAAGATGAATTATTGGATTTGATGTTGTATTCTTGATACAATTTCTTCACCTCGGTTGAAAAGAAGTCGGTTCCATTGTCCATCAATATAGTATGAGGGACACCAAATCTGGTAATGATGTTAGACTTGATGAAGCTAACAATTCATTTATAACTGATTTACTTAAGAGGTATTTCCTATGCCCATTTGGAAAATAAATCAATAGTAGTAAGAATACTCTTAAACTTCTTGGCCAAAGCTGAAGGGTAAGGTCCCACCACATCCATTCCCCATGTGGAAAATGGCCATGGGTATTTAGCTATATGAAGAAACTCTGGAGGTTGATGAATGAAGTTGGCTTGTACTTCGCATGAATGACACTTCATGGTGAAATAAACACAATCTTGTATCATTGAAGGACAAAAGTATAAAAGTATTCGAATCTTATCAGACAGTCTATGTCCATACTGGTGGGAACCACATATTCCTGCATGCACTTCGTTCATGACAGCCATTGTCTCTTCACCATCAATGCACCTGAAGAGAACTCCATCAAAACCACGTTTGTATAGGATATTCTCTAGGTGATTTGTGCAATCATAAAGAGTAAAGTTGACCACACGTCACCAGATTTGATCTTTCCAGGCTCTATCAGACGGAAGTGTTCCATTTTGATGGTATTCCCTGATAGGAGACATCCATCCTATAGTATGACCACATGGTTCAGAAATGCGACTAAATTCATTGATTTACTCTGTTCTGGCTCGAACATAAGGTGAAATTTCATGACGGTGGGAAATTCTGATGGTTGTCTCATCCCGATTTGGATCTGCCAGAGCTGTGTCTATATTAGCCAGTGCATCAGCTTGGGAATCCTGTGATCTTGAGACATTAGAAAATGTTGGTTCCGAAGGGAATTCCGCCATTAATTCATTGATGTAATCATACAAAGGGATTAGTTCTTCTTTTCTGATGGCATAATCCCCCATTGACTTGTTTGATTACCAGGTCTGAATCACCTTTCACCTTTAAGTGATTGACTTGTGCTTCAAGTGCCAACTCCAATCCTTCACCGAGATCTTTGTATTCTGCTTCATTATTGGTAACACCTTCCCACAATAAGAAGGAATAAGGTAAAACTTTCTTTTTCAGGAGAAATGAGCACAATTCCTAATGCAACATTTTTAAATTTAGTATTCTCCATTTTCCTCCCTGTTGGACTTCTAGAAGCACCATCAAAATAAATTTCCCATGCATGAGGACTTTCTTGAATTGAGAAGACTTCCTCATCAGGGAGTTCAATATATGAAGATGTTTCTTCCATTGGAGGGTGTTAATCTAGGAAATCAGCCAGAGGTTGGCCATTTATTGCCTTTTGAGACACATATTGAATGTCGAATTGCTGAAAAATAATTTCCCACCATTCCAGACGTCCTGTAAGTATTGGACAACTAAGGATGAATTTTAGCGGGTTATTGCGAGATACCAATTGGACCTCGTGCTGTTGCAGGTAGTGTCTCAACTTCTGAACTGCAAAGATTAATACTAGGAAGCACTTTTCAATACTTCAATTCTGGGTTTCTGCTTCAAGCATAGTGTGACTGAGGTAGTAGAGGCTATTTTCAATCCCAGCTTCATTCTTCTGAACAACAAAGGAACCCAATGATCACTCTAGAGCTGTCACGTATAGGATAAGTGGTCTTCCTTCAACAGGTGGCATGACTACCGGTGGACTCAAGAAGTATTTATTGAGAATATCTATTGCTTCTTGACATTCATCAGTCCACTGGTAAGTGACTACCTTCTTCATCAATTTGGTGAAGGAAAAACTTTTTCCTGCCAAATTGGTGATGAAACGCCGAATATAGGCTAGGTTTCCTCGAAGTCCTCGTAAATATTTCAAATTTCGAGGAGGTGACATACAAAGGATTGAATTTTTCTTCTCAGGATTGACTTCAATACCACGATGGCGTACAACAAAGTTGAGAAATTTTCCTGAGGTTAACCCAAAAGCACATTTTATGGGGTTCATCTTCAAATTATGTTGTCGAATATTGCGGAAT
The DNA here is from genome assembly GCA_963277665.1 of Viscum album. NCBI lineage: Eukaryota > Viridiplantae > Streptophyta > Magnoliopsida > Santalales > Viscaceae > Viscum > Viscum album. The sequence continues at coordinate 992,329,487 of OY728133.1, forward strand.
ATGTCATCCAAATAAGCCAAGTGATTAGAATTTTATTTGTATTTGACCACCAAATCGTCCACATAGCATTCAACAAACTTCCCTAAAAAGGGTTTGAAGTTATGATGCATGGCACGTTGATATGTTGCACCTGCATTGGCATTAACCGGTATCAAAACACACCCTGAGGGGATCTAAAGGTTGTGGATTACTCATCTTCTAGGTCCATTTGGATTTGATTATATTCAGAATATCCATCCATGAACGAAAGCGCATCATATCCTACTATCACATCAATCAAGAGTTCTGTAATCGGAACTGGGAAATCATCCTTTTGACAATGCCGATTAAGATCTCTAAAATCAATGCAAACTCTAATTTGTATGTTATTCTTCTATACAGGAAAAATATTATCCAACCACTTGGGATACTGAACTTCTCTGAAGAAGTTAGCTTTGATATGTTTATCCACTTCAGCTTCAATTTTGGAAGCATAAGTTGAGTGTGTTCTTCTCGCAGCTTGCTTAAATCCTCGACGTTCTTCTGGTAAACCCAAACGATGAGTAGAAACATCAGGATCATGCCCGGGAATCTATGTATAGATCCAAGAAAATATGTCTCAATATTTCTTTAAAAATGAAATATACATCTCTTGTTCTTCAAGAGTCATGGCCGCACTAATTAAAGTGGGGCATGTATTTTCTTTTGTACATAGATTTATTTCTCTGAGTTTATCCACGGTGGTAGAGATACTCTCTTCAAATGCTGGAGGAGCATCCCTGAGATCTTCCTCTTCTTCTTCAACATGTTTTATTTCTTCCATTTTAACTTTCATAGGAGATGACGAAGCAGAATTTTCATGATCTGAAGAGATGTCAAAATTTTCACATCTTGAAGAAGAAGCTTCCATTTCCAACCCGATTGATGATGAAGGGTATTCTTTCGGTAATAAAGAAAAGATTGTGGATTGATAATCGATATCATTGTTCACCTACAATGTTGCTATAACTTCTTCTGGCCTAATTGGAGATGTATAGACTTGTTTGATTTCAGCAGATGAAATGAAGACGTCATCATTTGTGCTTTCATCACTGCTTGGTGGGTTACCAATTTCTCTCAAGTTGTCTGGATCGATTTCCATAATTGACATTATGGATATTTCCATAAGAGTATTTTGATTTGGGTTTATCTTGTCAATATGACTGATAGGCAACACATAATCTGTACTCACATGTGTAAATGGATTTACTGGAATCTTCTCCAAACCATATGGAGCATTAACATTGGTAATATCCTTTGTTGTGGATTCCTCCTATTCCTTCATGTGGTAGAATTCCGCCTCAATGTATTGAGATTCACATGTCTTGAACAGGGCCTTATCACCATACAATGTCCCAAATTGACCATAGAAACAATATTTGAGACATTGATGGTATGATGAATGGATAGTCGCATCCCGATGTAGCCAGGGTATTCAAAGCAAGATGTTGAAGGATGAGTCTTTATCAACAACCATGAAATCTGAATTGGACACAAGATCTCCAAACTGAGTTCTGAGTGTAATCTCACCCAGTGGTTCTTGTTCATTTTTATCATATCCTTGTAACATCAATGTAGAAGGAGATAAATCAGATTCCGTGAGTCCCAATCGATGAACTGTACGAATGGGCATGAGGTTGACTCCTGAACCCTTATCAATGAAAACTATTCAGATGTCTATGACATTGAACTTTCCAAATAGGTACAATGTTCTAATATGTCCATGCAAATCATCATCTTCATCATCATCAGTAAAAGATATTACTGCATGGCATTCTGTAGGATTATTCTCTACATGGTTGACTTTAGCTGCATCAATTTTATTTTCAAACTCCTGAGGACATGACAAAGCCTCAACGAGTGCTTCCCGAAAATCCTTTGATAAATTCAAGGCATCCAGGATTGACAACTTGGCAGGTACTTGGGGCAAATGTTTATATATATCATACTTTTAATCCAAAGGGCCATGTTTCCCAATAGGAACATGTGGTTTCTCAGGTGTCTGGGAAGTTGATGCTTTGGAATGTGATGCATCTTGTACCGGGATAGGAGTTGGTAATACTCTTGGCATTGGAAGATTAGACCAATTAGGTCTATTTACTTACTGAAATGAATAAGATGGAACTTTCAACTGACCTTCCAGAATAATTGTGCTAGGGCTAAGTCTGACTTGTGTGGAAGAACTTTCTTGTTCTTGTTGAGCTCGTTGAAGGGCTCTACCACAAGTTTCTACTGCATATAATGTTCTAGAAGGAGTAGAATTGGAATAGTGGCCTCTGAAAGATCCACATCTTCCCCTGTATCCTGAGCCTCTGGAACTTCCTCTAATTCCTCTATTTGATATAAGTAATGTGGGCTCATCAAAATCGTAACTGTGACTTGAATATGGATCTATTAATTGAATCATATTAACAGAACCGAAAATCAACTCTTCATCTGATGAAGACTCTTCCTGATTATCCTATTTAGGATTTGCCGTTTGGTGGGGTGGTGCCTGTTGCTTTGATGTAGATGGAATGCAATCTGCTAGAGTCAAAGATAACTTTGGCTCTGACACATATTCATCTTCTTCTAATTGTTCCTCTTTCTTGGAACTGTGCTGTTTCTTTGAGGATTTTCTCTCTGATGAAGAGGGTTTTACTGCGGCATTCATGGCAGAAGGCACAATTGGTTTCTTCAATTGCATTCGCAAAATAGAATGAGTTCGGTTGATTGTCTTTCTAACCATCCAATCATCATATTTTTTTTTTCATTTTTGTTCTTAACTTCTTGCCACTCACCTTCCTCCTTTGGAACTATAGTAGAAACACATGATACCTGGGCTGAAGACCCTTTTAGTTTGACTTGTCCCGAGTCGACCATATTTTGCAGGTGGTCCGTGAAAAAAAACACTCCTGGATGGGATGCCCCAACATTTGATGAAAGGGGTAATAATTGGTATGGTCATCATCTCCCTACATGTTTGGACTTTTGGGCCTTGGAAACTGAACCAAATTATTTTCTAGAGCCGAAATGAAGTAACTGGAAACTTTATCATTTTGGAAAGAGTATGTTTTTCTCTTCAGATCCACAAATTGTTTTTGTCTTTGATCTCTTTGATCGTTTTAACGAAACGACCTCTTTTTCTGATTCTCAAGAGGTGGAGTCCTTAGGTGTGATGAAGGTTTTGACGTAGAAGCAGGTATAGGTGCTTCATTAAGCATAACTGTAGCAGTCTCTTCTTTACCCATTCTCCTTCCTGGAGATGATGGAATTACATGATATTTATCCTTAGTATTTATAAGATAATCTTTAATCTATTGAGAGATTGATGTACAGTCTTGAAAACATGTTGTGTGTATTGTAGGGATCAACGGTGTGCGTAATTCGTCACGTAGATTTTCCACACAGATTGGCAACAATTCCTCTTGAGGGTGTGCTAAGCTTATGGAATATGTTAATCCCTTCCAGCGAGCAATGAAATCTAAGAACCTTTCATTATCAATTTACTTACAGTTTTTAAGATAAAAAACTCTTGTATTTGGCAATGATGAGCTGAATTGGAGAAGAAATCTTTGGCAAAGATCCTCCAATCTGGTAATTGACCGGGATTGCAAGCTTGTGTACCAAAAAAAGCTGGTCCATGCAAGGATCGTATGAAGCATATGAGTTTCACTACTTCTTTCTGCTCTAGATTTCCCATCATAGGATCGCAACAAGACACGTAATGAATCAAATGTTTATCAGGGTCGCTTGATCCATTGAAAATAGGGAATACAGGGTTCCCAAAACTTGATGGAGGATAGATTGAATCTACCCATTTAGGGTAATATTTCTTTTATGGTTGAACCTATGCACGCATCCCATCCGTAGTCTCTAACCACAATGTTAATGACTCAATGGTAATTATTAACTTTTGAGAAACATCCGGTTAAATGTGGACTTGGGCAGGTGAAATGACTGGAGTTTAGATAGGTATGGTAGCTGGTACTGCAACTGATGACAGCACTGCCAATTTTTGTTGCACTTGACCAGTAGTATTAGACCTGTGAGGGTGTCCTGATAAAGAAGGATATTCTTGATCCATCTCAGTAGATGCAACAAAATCCCATGGATAACTTACTCCAGCATGCTTAGGATGAAGACTTCCTTGAAATAGTTCAGCATTCAACCTCCTCAATTCTTTCATTCCTTCCTCTTTTTGAGAAAATATTTTCTCTAGTGAGAGATATTGGACTTCTCCAGAGGAAGGATATATACCATGATTCTTTCCCTTCAACTTGTTTAATCCCATTCGGAGAGGGGGAAGTGGATTATTTGAAGGAACACCGAAATTTTTGGTAATCCTTTTATTTCGTGTACGCACAGATTCTTCATTTGTGTCCATGCATACATCTTCTTGAACAAGAACCTCATCATCTAATCCCTTTGAATGATCTTCATCTGGTGGATCAGAAACAATGGCATTGATGAAATTAACTGATGAATAATGCATTGCATCCCTTATATCAGCATTTCTGTGATATTGCCTTCTTCCATGTATCTGATGATACATTTCCTTTCATTGATTTGATCCCTTAGGAACTTCTTGGTGAACTGTAATTTGGAGAGAGTATCCTGATAATTTTGATCTTTGTTCCTCTTAGGGATTCTTCCCTAACCGAGAGAAGACCAACATTCAATGAGGGAGGGATTGATGATTTCAAAATGTCCCCAGTCCGGTGGACTGGTGATGTTCCTACTGTTCCCACTCAACTCCTCATATCCTATTTTTTGATTCCTAGGGTTGGTTTAAAAGACTCCCTAGTTTGGAAAGCCGGGGTTGCTCATGACATGCTATGTCTGAGAATTTCTTAAAATCTCCCCTGATCTTGAAACCTTGGTTCGGAAATTAGCTGGATTAATCAATCGATATCCACTTTTATCACACGGATCAAAAGGATGTTGGATGATTTCTTACACTTTTGTCACTTGATGATGTTCTTGCTCCATACGAGAGGTCTGTTTAATATTCTCACTTGATTGATGTAGTAGTAATTCAACAACTTGTTCTCTGTATTCTTGATTTTCATAGGAACTAGTTGAAGCTTGTTCTTGGGAAAGCCATTGATTACAAACAAAGTCATTTGATTGTGGCCGGCCACGGGCAATAACATTACATGAGACCATTTTTAGTGGGCTTTGCTGACTGGGGAGCATATTGAAATGTAGTGATCAATGAACACCCCATTCTCTGACATGAACACCTGATGGGGCATTGTCAATTAACTGGCGCAATCTTCTTTGTGCTCCAAGGCATGAACATTGAAGGGATCTCTGCTACATTTCAGCCTTCAGATATCGAGAGACAGATAAAGATGCCAAATCAATCTGACATTGTAACCCTTCTATTATCATAACATGAATTTCATATTCATCATAAGATAATACTTTCTTCTTAAACTGAAAAATAGTTTTCCATACGTTGAGACGAATATCATGAATTCCATCTTCTGTCAAAATCTCTGGAATGTTGTACTGAGAATCAGCCATAGACTATAACATGACTAGCACTTCACCTTTAGCCAGTTGATTTCCCATGTTCATCATTTCCTCTTTATCATTAAATGAAGATTATTCTACCTCATTTGACTAGAGCTGGGGCTTCCTTGTTGCTTCATCAGATTCATCAAGATTGGTAGAGAAATCACTGATCAAACTAGAAGATGCATGACATAGGGGTGGTTCGAAGAATGACCTACACCCTAGGCTATCTTCCGATTGAGAAATTATTTCACCTGCTAGGGATGAAGCATCATATTTGACTAGTTTCACATTTTAAAGTGCCTCAAGATAAGATGGATTTCTCGAAACTACATTGTACACTAGATCATTTTCTGGGAAATTTGCATCCCTACTACGGAGAGGACTTTCACAACGAAATTCATCATCATGGGGAGGACCACTATGATGGGTTACGGAAAAAGATGATATCTCTTGCTCCTTGGTCTTCTGGCCACACAGAAAGTTATTGTAGCTCTCATATGATGATGAAACTTCAAGATCGACTGAACTGTCATGAAGCAAACCTTCATGAGGATGTGTCTATTGAAGACCTTCTGAATTAATGTTCACACTACTGGGAAATGAGGGAGTAGAATCTTGAATTACAACAGATAACTGTCTGAGGGATTCAAGAACTCCAACATCGAGCAAGGCCTTGTTATAGATTGCCTCTTGATCTCCTGACTGTGCTGGGAAGATCTTTTTCTTACACGGCTTATTACTCTCCTTGAAAACCACTTGTTGATGAAAGTGGCAGCTCTGAGCAGGTGTAAGTGCATGATAAAGAGAGATGGCCAAGTTAGGCTAACAATCTCTACTCAAATCAGGTGTATGTGCCTGACTTGGTTCTCCGTATGATATGGGGGAGTATGCCCCACAACCCTATTGGACTAGAACATATGTGTGTGTCTATTCTGGAGTGAACTATTGATGTGTCACTCCACTGGTAGGGATAAATTGTTGTGTCTTTCCCTGAAATGTTGCTAAAGCTGTTATAATATCTTGGCATGAATCCAGAATATAAGCAGGGATTTGCTTCTGCTCTTTCACCGATGATAGAACATGCTGGGTGACTTTAGCTGCCAGAACGGGGATATATGTCCATTCCGTGATTGGAGTAGGTGTATATGCATGCTCTTGCCATCATTTTCCTGTCAGTGAATCCTGACAGTACTCATGTGTGGGGGAAAAAAGTTAAGTCTACCTTCTGTTTGTCACCTGAGCATCCCGAATGATTTCTCCGTGTGCTACCAAGAGAGACTGTTGGTAGGCTTAATCAATACTAGTAGGTGTATGTGCTTGCTGATTGCACTTCGCTGAACGTGGTTAACGAGCTCCATAATATGTAGTAAGACGAGCCTGCTGACTAGCTGATGATGTATAAACATGTATATGTTCCGGCCAATAGTACTCCGCCGGAATTTCCTGGTGGGATTGGCATGATGCTTCCAGACGAGTCTTCTAGACAATGTAATTAAAACGGGAAGGTGGTGTTCCCTCTCGTTTCTTTCTACCAAGTTAGGTTGGTGGACTTCTCCGGAGATGGCATAGATGATAACCTGCTCACTGTTAACCAAATTTTACTTCTGGTGATTCATCTTTCCTGCTCGGGTTTGAGGAACCTGAGCCAAACTCCTGAAGTCGACACCCTCATCATGTTGATGGTGCACTTTCGCACAAGTCTGGTGGTGATGGTAGATGTGAGCCCTCGGGAAGGACTCCTGCTTCCTTGAATTAAGGCCCTAAGGGACTTGCTCATTCACCTCCCCAGAATATGGGAGTGAATGAAGATTGCGTTCTGGGGATAACGACCCAAAACTATTGGAGACGGTAGTCAGCACTGCCTGCTTCTTGATCGCTGGTCGTTACTGTCTAGACGACCAGTGTGAATTGTTCACATGGAGGGCTTGTCGAGCAGCATTTAGAGTTGTAATGGTACCCTATTGACGACATCGCATTTGATACCCAGATTTGATGAAGCTGAGTGGGTTATGTCATCCTCAGAGTGGATGATGATCCAGTAGGTGTAGCAGTAGTGGCATTCACAACAGTAGTATTCAAAGTAGAGGTATTCACAAATGTGAACTTAAGAGAATCCATTCTGGAAATGTAGAAGATCATGGAAAAAATTTCCTATTTGATATAACAGATGTAATCTAGATAAATTTAGCCACTACATCTTTTGGATGAGCACATATATCAATGACTATTTTTGTTGGCCCTCTCATTGAGTTTTCAATAGGTTCCTAACAAATAATTAAAACACCATTTCAACTTGGTTAAGGATTCACGTCGGGTTCAACATTTTTTGTTTCCTCTAGAATTGGGGATGAACTCATTGATTGAAAGTTGAAACATTCCAATTAGTTTCTAATGGGTTTGTTCATAGAAACGGAAAAATCAAATGATTCCATATCCATTTGGACCTACATTCCAAAGTTAGTCACTCATTAGTTGTGGACTGATGAGGCTTACGAATTTGCATTGGTCGAGAGGATGGGAGGTCAGAATCATCACACCTTTTTTAGGGGAATTATTGTCTACTCCGAGACTGTCTTTGTAGATTAATTTTATGTTCATGAATCCTTATTACATTACCATGTATAAATTGAGATTTCCTTTAGTCAAACAATCAATGATTGATATGTTGGAAATTCAGAGAATCTTTTATAAGTATTATAGGTTCTTTATCGAAGAAGAATCATACGTATTTCTTAGAGATTCTTAGTTTATGGTATCCTTAAATACATAAAAGTATCTTCGTCATTATGATGACCATACTAGTTTTAAAGCCACTCAGTGGGGCACTATATGTTTATTGTCATTCAGGAGGACATGGATTATTTTAGATTTGGGATCGTACCCGCTGATAGTCTACCTACGTATCCTTTGTTTTGGAAAAGGAATCAGAACCCACATAGTTCGAGTAAGGGAGTATAATTTTTATGCATGATTGATGGCTCAAAGAAAGATGTCAAGATTACTTTTACACTCTAAGCTCACGTGAGTCATTCTTGGTGTGTGAAGCAAGAGGTATTGGTGAAACCAAACAATTGTGCCACGGAAGATGCAATGATATGGGGATTATGTGTGTATGACTGCCCAAAATAATTAAGGATTAAGATTTACTTCAGGGAAGAAATCCAGGAACAGGGTCCATAAAGGTATATGTGCTTCATGGAGATTTGGATACTCTAATCTTGGAGCTTACTCCAAAAAATATTTCCAAGTTAGGTGGGGACTTATGATTGGGTTTTACTCCTGAGAAGGAAGCCATGATGAAAAGGAAATTAAGTCTGGGGCTTACTCCTAAAATGGAGGCCCAGGATAAATGGATTTGAAAATTAAAGGGACGTGGGGCTTACTCCTAAGGAGGAGGACCATATCATAGACTGGGTCTTACTCCTGAAAAGGAAGCCCAGGTTAAGAGAATTATGGTTGGGGCTTACTCCTAAGGAGGATGCCTATATTTGGGAATTTTGGGACGGGGATTACTCCTAAGGAGGATTCCCATATTAATGAGGATTTGGCCTGGGGCTTATTCTTGAAAAGGAGGTCTAGGTTAAGGATTATCTAATATTAATGGATGAGGTTGAATGAATGAAATCTCAATCTTTAGTGACATAATGATGTGTAAGTCACTAGGTTTTGAGAGATGTTCCACGGAGATCATTTCAGATAAGGAATCCAAATCAAGAAATCGTGCCATAAATGGATTTGAAGAGTGTCTTGAAGATCGAATCTTGAATAGGAGAGGTGTAATGACATAAGAGGGGTGAAATGGGTAGGAAAGGTACCAAAAAATATAGGGGTGCGCAAGTCCAGGCAGGCGTGCAGGTACTGCGTGGGCGCGCAAGTCCTGGCCGCGCAAGTATACCTACACGACACATGTGTACATGCGTTATTTTTCAGCCATTAGAGTAATATTTGGGTGATCCTTGATCAAAGAGTTCAGAATTATCCCTAGAGGCTTTCCAGAAGATGGCGTCCAAGTTATGGTGAAGAAGTAGGGCGGCGCGTAGGTGTGTCTATTTCCTTTAAGGGTAAAACACATAGGCACATAGGTTTTAGTGAATTCTAATACATAGACCTTACTCCTCTTGTTTAGACCTTCAATTCTAGGTAATGAATTACCTTATAAGTGTTTGGAAGACCTGAAGAAGATACTTGGGCGTTCAGAGCTCTATATCTGAATTCTGGAAATATGTACTCTCGAAATGGGGGGCCCACAGGCTCTATTTATAGTCATATGAAGACCCTGGGTGGTTATCAATTAGGGTGCGCAAGTCACTTGCAAGACAATTAGGTGGCGCACATGTATAATTGCGCGAATATAAAGGAACTTGCGCGACCATAAGTCCTTTGACTCCTTTTTCATTCCTTTGTCGATTTTTGATGTTTTCTTCAAATGATGAATCACTTTGGGCGAAGTCATTTCCCTTCCCATTATTTTCGACAATGTGACGAAAAGGAGCATCAATAATAGTAAATGAAATTAAATACTCATTTGATATCCATATTTAAATTTAATAGTATAAAATAAAATTTGAGAAAAATAGGATGATTTGATCAATATTTTAATCAATCACATTGGTTCAATAAGATATAATAATTCAAAAAAAAAGAAAATGATTCATTACTCCACCCCTCCTACTGTTAATGAACTCTCATAAAATGGGAACTAAATAATAATTTCATAGTGGATATAATTTATTTTGGGACATTAACAAGATTATTTTCTTCTTAATACAGTTTATAGATTCACTTAGCTATATATCTTCATTAACATATGACTAGTTGAGCCTGAAAATACAATATATTATACAATATTAAATTAATTACACATGAACTCCAAGTAATTGGTGTGTATTGTTGTTATGATAGGATAAATGGGCACCCTGGAAATGTTGGGTTAATTATCTAAATGAATTATTATAAATTAGAAATTTAATGATGAATAAAAATGTACATATGATTTTGATGGTTAAAGTAAATGTAAACTAGAATTGCTAAAGGAGTTTTGTAATGTGATAGTAATTCTTAAATTCTATATAATGATTTGTAATTAAAAACATTGATTCCTTTATTTTTGATGTTTATTAACACTATAGTATTAATGATTGAAATTTGGTTTTCACGTTTGATGTAATATACAATTGAGGTATTCTGTTATTTAGTTACCATTATAATGTTTTTATGTTATAATATCATTATTTTATATTACATCATACGAACTACCACCTATGTTAGTAGTGGAATCCACCACCCATACTGTCCTTGGTCTTCAGGTGACCTTTTTTCCATATATGTAGTTGTATTCACTGATGTATGAATACTCTTATAGGCATGAAATGTTGACATATTTGGACCATGGTGGAATATAGAATAGTGGATATGATCATTCATGATGTGATGGATCTCAATAATTAAATCAATGTATATTACTACTATGGTACCTTATAGTTATAATAAGTTATATTTTTATGGGGTGAAACATGAGATGAAACATAGTAGTGATACTTTATAAAATATATATCATATAAATTATTAGGACCCATAAGTGTTGGAGTAATTGGTAATCATGGGGAATAAAAAATGAACAATAACGTAAGGATAATTAGCATAATGAGATCATTAGAACACGAGTCATAGAACCATCATAAGTACATGATGTAAAACATCATTAAATGTACATGTATAATAACATATAAATGTTTATAAAGCATAATCATTAGACAATCATGATTAAATCTGTCAATTTACTCAATATGGGTTATTAAAATCATATTTCCAGGTTTATTCACAAAGGTATCAAAAATAATTTCCATTGAATCAAGAACATTTAATATAAAGTGATTAATTATTTATCCATTGAATTGGAACAGAATGATGGTGCACACATCATATTACCAAGGATGTTCTATAAGGTGTCATAAAATATTACCATGTTGTACTGCTCAGTTATCATGAACATTCCATCTCAAGCTATCAATTATTTAACCAATGCATTAGAGTGATATGAGGGTGCACGATTCATATTTCTATCATTTTCAGTGACAAAACCTTAAATGATTGAAGGACATTTCAATTTAACCAATTATTTGTGAAAATGGGATTTCCAAAATGAATTACCAATTCAATAAAACAATGTTACACCAATAAATAAATTATTTAAGAAAATTCTATTGGGGAATTCACAATATAAAAAAATGAGTTAAAATTCAGGGAATGACTTTGGAATCATGATAGATATATTAATGGGATAATGTAATGGGTTGAATGATTGGGAAATATAGTCTATAATAAATATGAATTTATTTTATGTAAATATTATGATCTTTAACACATGGAATAAGAATTCAATAAGAAAAAGGAATATATTAAATTGAAAAGTGGTGGGAGAGAATCTAGGATTGATTTCAGTTGCATCAAGGCTATAAAAAGGGAATATGAAATGTAATTAATTTGAAATAAATGTAGTATATCATCACTAAAATATAACTTTGGAATAAAATTATTGATTGTAGATAGATTTAACAAATATTTCATGGAATTTATAATTCTTAAAAAATGAAGATCTTTAATTGAAATGAAGAGAGATTGAATTGACATGTGATTTATACAACATGAAGAATATAGTAAATGGATAATGAAATGTGATTAATGTAATAAAAGGGTAGTATGTCACATATTTCAAATGATTTGGATAGTAAAGGATTTATTAATGGAACATGGATTCATAATCATACATAAATAAAGATTATTTATCCTTAAAATAAGTTCTTGAAAACAAATGAGGATGTGGACCCATACCATTATATGTAGATTTTCAATGATTGGTAGGACTAAATCGAATTTAAAAAACACTTTGGGAGGTATTTGGATAGCCATTGGGTATGTAAATTAAGGATAACTTCCATTGGGGTGGAGATGGATGATATAATGGGTGGGATTGATATCTCTTTATTGGTGAAAAAGAGTTATATTCTATGGAAACTACTATTATGTAAGGGGTAAGAATAGAAACACATATTTGTTATATGGGAAAGGTGAGTTATGTGGGGAAATATTAGTGATACATGTATGTATTACTTTTTAACCTAAAAAGTTTATTCAATATGGTATTAATTCCATGTTTATATTTGTAAAAACTGAGTTATATTAGGTTACCGCATTTAATCCCGATTAATCTTAATTAAATTTTCATTAATGAAATTATATTATTACTAAATATAAATGATGAACCCTATTAATTTTTTTTGGAATGAGGATTATAAATTTAGGTTCTTTTTTACCTTATTAAATTTCTATATATTATAAAAATAAATTTTAAATTAACAAACACAATGTATATAAAACCCATTTTGGTAGAAAGATGATGTTTTATTTTTTCATTGTACTTAATAATATATATCAATGATTACTAATTATATGATTTTCAATTTATTTTTATACATGTTTAAACATCATATTAGAGACTAAAATTAAAATGGACCCATTTAATATAAAAATACAGAGTATCTAAAAAATCATAAATCATTGAAATATAACTATTTTACCATGGAAACCAATACCTTCCTGGGTAAATTAATTTCATTCTAATATGTCAATTTTAATATATAAAATAAATAGAAAAAAATTCTTTAAAATAATTAAAAAATATTTTTTTAATAATTTATAAAATCGATAATCATTAATTTTAATATAAGTGTGTCAGAACATGTTTTTGGATAATTTTATTTTTATTCATAACATTAATGTGCTCCCACAATTACTATTTTATTATATTTTCATGATATTTATTTTTTTATTATGAATAAAATTTTAATGGTTTTAAAAATATATGTTTTCCTCTTTAAATATATATTTTTTCAATTAAAATGATTTATAACATTCTATTCATTTTTATTATATAAATAAAGTAAAAAAATATATAGTTTTGGTAAAAATGGAGCTTTTAACTCTTCACCAAAATAAACAATTTCATAGAAATTCCAAGAAAAATTACACTATGATAATTTTTTAATTCATATACTACAAATGATATTATTTTTTTTAATTTTAAATTATTTAATTTATAACTTTTTATTTTGTAAGAATAGAAATATAAATATGTTTTAATGATTTAAAAATGATATTATAGAGTGTTCATAATATTTTTTAAATCAATATTAAACATTAAAAATATTTTTGTTCAAGTATAATATTTTTCTAAAATTTAATAATTTAATTTATTTAGATAAATCTTTCAAATGTTTATAATATTGTTTTCTTAAAAAATATAATTATTCTCATTACTTTATTTTCAATATTCCAAATTTTAATTTTACAAACCCATTGATATTAAAATAAATATTTGAATTTTATAAATATATCCCATCATATTTTGATAATTTTAATATTAATAATAACATATATCATAGTTGTATATATATACGAATAAAATTTTAACAAAATATTTTTTATATCATTGGGAGTAATATTTATCTAAATATATTATTAAAAATACCAGACATTTGTATACATATTGTATATATTTTTATCCAATGTTAATATTCTCAATTTACATTTTTCCAATGATCATATTCCTAGCAAACATATTCAAAGTGAATAGGAGTTGTTCCTATATATGGATGTTCTAGAATCATGAATTCCATTCTTGCCTCTTAAGTTACACATCACATTTTCGTAGTTTAAATTTTATATAACATAATATGATTTCTCATTTAATAGATATGTAATTTGAGGTTTTCATAGGATATTAGTGCCCCTCATGGGTAGAGTTGACAAAGAGGAATCTGACTGTTAATGATTTTATTAGATTAAATTTATTAAAATATATTAATTTATACACATTTCAATAATTTATTAATCCATGATGAGAAACTATCAATGGGTTAAAATCATAGTTTAACGTTTATTTTTTGGTAATGTTTCAATATAAATAAATAATGTGTTGTTAATTTAATTATTTTCTTATATGGATTAGTTTTGAATCTATTTTAATTCCATTGAAAAAAATGGAAAAATTTGAATGTTATTTTTCAATTATAAAAACATTGTTTTTTGAAATATTATGCTTCCAAAATAACATGTGGTGTAATAATTATTGAGGGGTTATGAGTACCCTATTATAAGACGCTGCGGTTTAGGTATATTAGTTTAGTGGGAAACTTTTAGCGGGGTATATAATTATATATATATATATGAACTTTATTATTTAAAATATTTCTATGAATTTCATCTTGAGCGGCCTATCTGGATTTATCATATTGTTTTATGATTCTGGTAAAGATTTAATTTATCAATTTATTCACTGGGATTTAAGTTTAATCTTCCATATTTTCTTGGGTGTTTTCATAATGGGTCCTGAAATGTACACTAATATACTCATTATATATGTATATATTTATATATCATGTATATAATGTTTTGTTTCATGATAGATATAAGATATAGTAACTCATTGTGATTTTTTTGGAGTTGCTAGAGTTTGTGGTTACAAAAAGTAATTGTTTGTAGTATATTTTTTAGTTTTTTCACCAATTTATTCTATGATATAATATATTGGAATATTTTAATTTTTTGGGAGTTTATTAGTAAATATTTTATCATTTTAAAGGATATGTTGAATATAACTAATTATATTGTTATTCATTCGATAACATTAAAAAAATTCTAACTCCTATTATATTATAGGGGGGATTCGAGCGTATTTGAAATATTCAATGTTTACCTAGGAGTGGTACCAGTGTAGGGTGGTCATTAATAATGTAATAACATAGAGTTAAAATAAATTTACTTATAAAATTAGACATGGATTAGAAATGTAAAAAAAATGGTAGATAAGTCACTTATTTATGATGTTTCTAAAAATATCATGATGTGCTTCATAAACACCTCCTATGGATGTTAGTGAATATTAATACTTTATGTAATATTTCCACTCATTCCTAAAAAACAACTTCGTATTTTCAATAAGAATACTACTGAATTTCCTTTTACTATTTAAAATTTGTAGAAAAATTAATTTAATAAATAATGTAAATTAATTATAAATAATCTTTGTAAATACCTCTTTGTTTATACAATTTTTTTGATGGTTTATAATATATTTCATTAAATTAAACATGTAATAAACACAATTTATGTCATTTAATTGATTTAAAAACTAAAAACTAAATTAAAATTTATGTAATTTTAACTGATATACTTTTTTATATGAAAGGATCATTACATTCTGCCTAGTACATATCTAATATATGAAATTAATAGCTTTCATGTGTATATTAACCATTCTCATATATTGACTTTGAGGATATGTAAAAAGTACCCTATCCAAAAAAGCGAATGTTAAAAAATAAAAATCATATATCTTGAGGATTATTTGAAAAAAATTACTATATTTTATTTAACATTCATTAGTGGCATCATAAGTGGTTGACTTGTTATATTTTGAAACATTGGATCCAAAAAAATATATCATTAATGTAATAAAATAATATTGTATTGTAATATTATTATACGATTAACATAGTGTAAGAAATATATTAAAGGTCTCAGTCTAGAATCAGAAAATCCGATATGTAATAAAATGAACATAAATATATACATGAATAACTAAATATAGTATACTCAATATCTTAATGGTTTATTTTTAATGCATGATAGATATATTCATGAAAGAAATATTATAATCTCACCACCATAGATAAAAGTACTACCACTAGAATCTTCATTCATAATGAGAGGATACCTGAATTGTAAACGTTTTGAACATCCTCCACCTCATGAAAAATGGGGAACTTGGATGAAGAGTGATTCAACTATTCCATAGTAGTGTCTCATGAAATATCCATGTGTATTACATCCCATTATGTTGTAATGTTCTTTGAATAGAGTCTCAGAGTCAATTAGGATTTCATGGATGTTGATATACATTATAATAATGTATTATTAATGGGGTAAAATAATCTCTGAATATTTAAATGATTATTTTTGGACAGGGGTCCCAAAAAAACCTATATGTACATTATGATAAATTGTATTCATAAAGAAAAATATTAATAAAATCTTATTCATAGAATGATTATTCTTGTGGGTAACATATTATGTGATAATTCCCAATGAGTAGTTTTCCTATGGAAAGGTCATAGAAGTACCCCACTATGATGATAACCATCAAGTTTCAGGATAGTATTGTAATATATATTTCCATTTCATGGTGTTATCAATATAGGTATACAAATGATATAGGCTATCTAGGGTGGAGACTCATAAGACATTAGGACACCTTCTTATGGTATACACCCTTGGTAATATCCAAGGTAAGAAATTATAATAACGAGACCCACAATTAGGAAAAAAATATTTATATGTGTTATTAGATATTCATATTTGACAATGTGTCAATTGATCCCTATAAATTATTATTATAATTATTATTAATGAGTATTATGAGTTGTATACATTGATTTGAGGAGGAAATATGTGAAAACATATGTTTCAGAAGATGAAGGATACACTTAGTATTTCACAAGTAATATTTAATTAATGAATAACTGGAGAAATTATTTTCAACTTCAATTAATTTATTGATTTTGATGTATTAGGCCCTTTTATCGCAATTATATAGTTTAAATAAATACATGGCCATGGTTTTCTATAATAAGTTTTGATTTCATGGAAGTCCATGAAAGTGAATTTGAAGATACATGTTTAATGAACTAGTAAGAAACCTACTCGATTAGAGATACCATAAAAATGTTATTATAATAGGCACTAATAATCCACATGATTTATTGTGTCATTATTACATTAACTTCATTCTCTGCGGGTTACATGTCGTGTTTCTATATGCTAACCTAGGACTTTGGATTCTTCATTTAATTCCACTGAGAATGTTTACTGGATGGTGACAAACTATGTCTTTCAAGAATCTCAGTTATAAAATATGCTATTATTAAATATTTTTGTAGCCTAATAAATATTAACCCCAGATGTGGTTTAATAATTTTTCATGTAATCTTGATCACATATTTTTGAGGACCCATTATTTTAGAGAGTATTATATGAGGGGAATATTTAAAATTTATTCATTTAATATTATGTGAATATAATTTTTTTATATTTGTTGGAAATAAAAGAGTGATAGTTGATTTATTAAATAGTAATTCAGTAGCCAAGGATTGAAAATTTTAATAGAGGAATAGATGATCGAGTTTAATGGAACAGTGAGAAAGAATATATATTGAATATTATTTAATTTAATATTATTTACCTTAATTATTCATTTAAGAGCACATAAAGGAATAATAATATTATTACAATAGAAATGGGATTATTTAGGGATTAAATAAACAATAAAGGTAACATGTGTAATTATTTTTTTATACCCCTTGATAAATATGAACCCAATTATATAATGTTTTAGGAAAACCAATTCATTTATTTTGTTGTGCACATTAAAATCCAGAGATTCCACTTGAATACATAGAAGGTTATCTACTCTATGTTCTCACGCAATAATAGATAAAAATAATCTTCCACCATCCAATCATGATTCATATTAGTGAAAAAATAATCCCGTGGTAAATATTGTTTAATCGATAAAAGGAGAATGACACAAACAATACGACCTTCCATAATAGCACCAAGGGATTCCTTTTGTGGAGTGTTGATATTGCTAGAAAACTTTTGGATCACCTATAAACTAATGTATTCATGATTCATAAAATGAAACAATTCTATGACATAAATATGTTTTTTGATCAATCAACAATGAATTTTTTTCTCACAAGGCAATTCTTTAATTGCATAAATAATTTATAAATATTACTTAGTGATTCTATAGTTTGTTTTGTTGTGTCTTTTCAATTCTATGTATTATTTAATTAAAATCTATTTAACATGATATATATAGTGAGGTTAATATTTTAATTGTCTTCAATCCTGAAAGGTTACATTTTGGTCACAACCCATCTGAATCTCCCAACACACATGGACACTAAAATTTGACTTAAAGGGGGTCACATATTAATTTTTTAAAATATAAATATTATTGACTAATTTATGAATTAATTATTTATTATTCCATTACTTTTTAAACATTATTAAATTAAAATATAAGTATATACATATTACAATTAATTTGTTGATAATATTATCAAATATATTTATCTGATGAATAAAATAAATACGAAGATCTCATATGGATGAACAAAGGAATTAGGTCGGACAACACAAGAGTACATGCCATGTATCTTGTAGGTACACACCAGGTAACAATTATTGATGCATTCTAAATTAGTTATTAATTATTTCATGGTATTTTCATTTTGTAGACATTGTTAATTTATTTATACACCACGTATAAAATGGGATATGCTATCCCACAATCATCCAAAGTACATGTCATGTTACCTCTTCACATGGAATGTAGTATATAGTCTGAGATAGAATATCTATATTCTAACACATCCTACATAAATTGTGATAATGTAACGTAGAGACCACACATCATGTATCCAATGTAAAAGTAGTGAACACCTATATTTTTCATGTCATTTTATATAACCAATTCCTTTCCACATGATTTCATAGATTTCAAGAATAGTACATTCCAGGTAGATTTATTTTACAAACCCTATAGTTATACCAATATATACAGTATCAAAAATTAATTTCATTTAATGGGTAAAATTTATTAACATGTTTATATGTGTGGTCATTAAGTTGATATGAAAATCCATTTTGAATGTTTATATATATATATATATATTTATATATATATCTAATTAGTTGATGTGTAATGTTTGGATTTACATGTATTTTATAAATTGTATTACAGTTACTAGTAAATGCATTTAAGTATTACATAGTATATTAAAATAAGGAATAATGTGAAATGTGTGATCACTAAGTTGATATTATGCATAATGACATGACGTGATGAGTCATGTATTCAAAATTTGGAAAAATTTAATAGTATATGAGTTTAATTACCATTGGGTATTTTGGAGGGGTAGTAATTGTGTTTCCTCCATGGTGTATATTTATTTTAAATAGGTAATTTTACATAAATATATTTAATTTGTATAAAATTACAATTGATTAAAATCTCTATAAAATTCAAATAAAAATTTATATAAAAATAATTAATTAAATAAATAAAATAATTAATTATTATGAGAGAAATTTATCTAAAATATAAATGATTATGGATTGAATGCAATTTTTATAAATTACATAATTCTTTTCATTCTTATAGATGATCATGATCATAGAACCAGAAATTTAGTGTGCTTGGATTCTTTTAAGATGTTAGTATACTAAATCTTTGGCCTATGTTTCATGTATCCTATTATAATTTATGGGAATGCATAACCAAGGTTTATTTTATGTAAAAACACTCCCCTCACCTATATATGAGTAAGAGAATTGGTAATTGATGGAGTTACCATGATAGTAGTGCTTGTTCATGTTTCACTTATGATCTATTGATATTCATATTTCCTAACATGTACTTTAATCTTCATTTTATGCCTTTTTCACTACATTACTGGTCTTTATAGCTCACCATTTTTATGCACATCCTATGTTTATCCCAGATAGTGATAAGTATGAATGAATGAGTGTGGTAATGTAAAAGATGTTTTGAATAACGATTTTTATTTCATGTTTTTAGATGTTATATAACGTTCATAATCTCCAAAGACACTACACCTCTTGATATTATATGTTTTATCATGTTAATATTTTATGTAATAAATTATGATCATGTGTTAAATAAAGATAAGGGTTGTTATAGTTAGCATTAGAGGATATGTTTTTTTGATTTTTGGGATTAGGATTAGAAAATACAAGTTAAAGACTTAGGGATAATACTGAGTTTAATAAAAACATCCTGAAATTTTGATGAGTATTGATTAAGTGGTTTATCAGGAAAATAATCCCCTGTTTGTATATGAGATGGTAGAGGACACACTTTCACATATGTATCTAGGGATAATACCTGAAAACACAACATTGAGCTAGACTCGAACAGGAACTAGTGCACGATAATGGGCCATACTACACTGTTGGTTACGATACTCCTACTGTACATGATTTGGTAAATTCATAAGATTAGTATGGATCATTATTAAGTGAATATAAAATATTGCACTATGAATATATATTGGTAAGTAGTTCTTGTATAACATAGATTGATACCTATAGATTCAACTGTTATCGAAATAAAATTAATTTATTTGTCATCAATTTTTTTATTTGCATTAACCATTATGTGTTACCACTAAAGTTTCTTCTAATATAGACATTGCCGATAATAGGAGGACATAGGCAAAGAACCAAGGAAAAGATCAATGTGAAAAATATTCTAATGAGATGCCCAATCTGGTGGTAGTGGGAATCGTGAAATATTTCACAAAACTCTATTAGTTAACTCATTTTTTGAATAGAAACATTTTTCAAGTGGAACATTCAACCCCCAAAATAAAGATCAAGTCACAATTGAGAGATTCACGAGACAAATGCCTCCCAATTATAATGGATCATCTGATCTCTCAACTTCTAAAAAATGGATCAACTTCATTGAAATAGTCTTTTGCATCCTTCAAGGTTCTGAATAAGAGATGGTTCTTCTTGCATCTTACCCTATGGAGGGTGAATTTGATCAATTGTGTACATTGATAAAAATAAATACACTGAAATGGATATCAAGGTTTTCAAATAATATTACTTCTATAAAATGCTTTTTGTTTACTATTTTTTCTTGTACCCTCTTAATTAAGATGAAAAGGGACTTCCTTAACCTCGTGAAAAATGATGACGAATCCATCAGAGTGTACAAGGAAAACAACATAAGTCTTGCATGATATACCTCTGGATTTTTTGTTACACCTTAATGCATGGTTTATTACTTCTTTGGTATGATAAAACCTAGTCTTCAGAAGTCCCTAGTGATTCATGACTTAAAGAGCTATGCAGATAATGTTCAATTTTCCCTCAAAGATGATATGGAGATCAGAAAATTTTAGGGATATCATGGAGATAATATGTGAAACGTGGAATTTATTTCTAGCATTACAATGGATTAATCCAACGGTGCTAAAAAAATATAGCACCCCACTTATAAGGCCCCAGCCTTAAACCATACTTAATCTTGAGTTATCACAAGATTACGCGTTGAGGATCTTTTCAGGTTTAGAGTTTTAGAGAATTAGATCTTGTAACTTGCATTACTTTCCACCTTTAAACAAAGTGGTTACATAAAAGACAGGATTCATTTTTACCAACAACGGAAACATATTTAAAATAAAACTTGGTTTCTTTCTTGACACATCCTTGACTCTATCATCTTATCATATACCTTTCCCGTGACCTGTGAAAAACATTTCAAAAACTTTGGATGAGCATAAAAAGCTCAGTAAGGGTTTTATAAAAAAATATGGAAAGGAAACATGAGTTCATCTATACATAAGAATGAAATCATACTTTACCCATAAAACATAGGCATATAAAATCATGAATAAATCATAGAAATCATAAGACATAAAAGGTAACTTGAGGCATTCATAACATTCTTACGTAGGGAGTAACCCTCTTGGTTGCGTTTTGGAATACCCATCATAATATATTCCCTAAATCTCTTCGGAGAAACCTTAACGTTTCACTCCTTTGAGTTACCCAATGCATTGGAGAGCTATATCGGGCTCACCCGCCCTTAATTTATCACGAAACCACACGTTTTCATAGCAATTCCCAAGAACCATAACATAAATGTATCACATAAAACATGCATAAAGGAAACGTAACATTTCCACATTTCAATCACAATATAACATTTTAGTATATTGAAATAATGAATCCATTCAAAAAGAAACCATTTCCAAAACCATTTAAAACATTTAATAAAGAGATTTTTGAATCAAAGTGTCCCATAACACCTTGAAGCTTAAAATTTTAAACCATTAATATCCATATAAATAAATCTTTAAAACCATTTTGAAAACATGGATATTAATAAGAACAAATAATTAAAACATTTAAAACGATATATTGGTTAAAGGGGTTTTACCAAAATTAGAGACACTTGAATACAATAATTGAGGAATAACATTTAGTAAAAACTTTATAATATCATGAGAATAAATGGATTCATGATATAATACTCCAAAGGACAGTATATACACCATATAGAAGTGGATTGGTGCATAACAACAATGAACCCTCAATAGGAATGTCAAATGTGATGAAATCCATTATAAAGAAGGTATCCTTAAATTTAGGACAAATCAATCTCAAAAATATGTGTGACAAATATAAATACACCCACTATATGTGGATATTAAGTGTAAAACAATTAAAGGTCATTCACACAAATTCAATGGATGACATATTCAATGACTAATGTTGAACCCCAAGAAATCGAAATTGGGTTAAAAAGTTCCCTTGACAGCCTAACGGCATCACATCAAAATGAGTTGATGAGAGATAAAAAGTGTATCTCATCACTTGGACATTAAATTTACATCAATAAGGATATATGAGACCATATCCCAACATAAAAATATGTAAATTAAAAGACCCAACAAAGGAATTCTTTTAAAAAAGAGGAGGGTGAAAGGTTCCCTTACCGACTTGGGTATCTTTCAAAACAAACACCCTATGAAAGAAGGACAATAGATCATTGATGTAAATACTCATAAACGAAAGTATATTACACAAAGAGTAGAATAATGGTCAGTACATACACCACTCAATGGAATTTGAGGAAAATGTAGAATAAATCTCATGGGAATAAAAGTGAGATGAAAAATCCCTTACGAAAACTCGACAGCCTAACGTCGCCACATTAAACTTCCGAATAAGGATTGATGAGATCAAATAGGGTATCTCATCACATTAAAATAAAATTTAAAGCAATAGGAATATAAAAGAACATCCCCCAACATTACAAAGAGGAAAAAAAGTGACATAAAGGAGAGTACTTAAAAAGAAAGAGAGAGGTTAGATCTCTTACGAAAGTTCGGCAGCCTAACGGCGCCACTCAAAACATCCAAAATGGATTGATGAGAGAGAATAGGGTCTCTCATCACATGAACATAAAACTTACAGTAATATTAATATCAAATAACATCCCAATAACAATAAAGATGAGATTTAAAAGAAATGACATACAATTGTGTACTTAAAAAGAAAGAGAGGAGTAGGAACCCTTAACTCGGGTCCGACTTGACTCGATCGTTCTTTAACGTCCTGAATAATAAACTTGAGTTAATTTCTATTTTCTTAAGAACATTTTTCAAGTTAATTATTCCTTTTATATCACTTATTTCCATGTTATAAACATTATTTAATCATTAATGTTAATAATGTTTGTTTTGTCGATATTTGGTTCTTAAGTCGAAAGTGGACTTCTTACAATTACATGTTGTTCGTGTGGTCAAAGGTTCTTTATATCCAGAATGACATTCCTGATTTGGATATCATATATATCATATATATCCAGAATATACATGTATTTATAATATTACATAATCATTTAGAGGTAAGAAATGAAATGCACCGTTCATGGAGACGGTAAGCCGTACGTACGCATGAACGCTACTTTCATTTCTTTGTCATATTAATGGAATTAAAACTAAATGAGAGGTATGTATATTTTAATTACATAATTATATTAATCATTTATATGTATCATTCATCATATATTTCCATTATATACATGTACTTATAATAGTACATTACATTTGTGGATAAGAAATGAAATGCACCGTTCATGGAGACGGTAAGCCGTACGTACGCATGAATGCTACTTTCATTTCTATCTCATACATTAATGGAAAGAAATAATAATGATATAGAGGTATATAATAATTACAGTATAACATCATATATAATAACATAAAATCCATCCTTTATACGTCCCACATATGGCATTAACGAATCACATCACTTTGAGGGGGCGGTAGTCCGCACTTCCTAAACTGAAGATATCACGTATACACATAATGGAATCCATAAAGGTATGACACAAATGAAAAATAAAGAAACATAAGTAAAACATAAACATATTATATATCATATATAAAAATAGTGACATCATAATGGCCACCTTTGAAGGTGTTAAATGAGTATTGAACAATCATCGTTTCGGGAGGCAGAATTTCGCCATCCACGGAAACCATATGTTCATTAACCATTTTGTGTAGTTTTGTTAGAGTGTAGCTCGAATAAATCTTATAACAACATACTAGTATATTGAATATACTGGTGTTGTTACGATAAAAGTAAATAAAAAGAGTTTAGGGGGTTGGAGAAGAAAAATAAAACAAATGAACAAGAGAGAATGAATTAACTTTAAAAGTGTAACTCCTTTTGATTTGATCCTAAAGGCTCCCTTTGAAAGGCTTATGCCCAAAGGAAATTATCTAGGATTAGTAGAGGGTTGTGGAGAGAGTAAACGGGCAGGGTTTGGCCGAGCCAAATGCTTGAGGAGTGTGTGAAATGAGGTAGAGGTGGGGGCCCTTTTATAAGAGGAGAGGAGGGGCACTTTTGGAAAGTAAGAAATATTACTTTATTGGAAAATGTGTTTAGGTTTTAAAAGGTCCCACATTGATATAATTCGTGGATAAGGTGATAAGGGTTCTAAATCCACCCATCCAATAAGTTTTGGACATGTGTAGGTCATAGAGTTTACATTATCTTCTCATATTATTTAAATAGTCAGATAATGATGTCATCGCTGCATCATTATGATGTCATATATAATTTAATTTATTTAATGTCTAAAAATTATAAATAAATTACTATGATGTAGGAAATATTTTTATCTTTCCAATGACTATTTATAATAAAACATCTGAACTGTATAACCCCACGTAAAAATTGTTTTAGTAAAACATATCATGCTTTTGTCATTTTTACTTTTACATTAAATAAAAAGTTATTTATGTCATTTCCCAACCAAAGTGGCTCCATGGGGTCCCCAAATTGACCCATGGATTGTCTTGGTCGGCCATTACACATACAATGATGTTAGGACATGTGACAAGTTCATTTCATATTATTAAAACATTATTTTTACCTTAAACTACACTAATTACCTCTAATCGCAATTAAAAACTTAACAAGTTACTATTCACCAAAAAATTATTTTTATCCCATTGAACCACATTTTACTTCTTAATGAAAACCATGTATATCGGATTTTTGAAATTCAAAACCCAAAGTTGAAAAAATTTCATTTAAACGGAAAAATCAGTTTTTATAAGTACCACTTAGTGGTGTCACTATTCATCAAAAATTGATGTTTTTCAGAAAAATCCCAAAAATTAACCCTAAGCTATATTTGATATTACGAATTCAAAAATGAAGCCTATTTTAAAAAATTCAAAACATATGAGTCACATTAATTAATTTAATAATTAATTCCCGCTGTCAGAGCAAATAACGTGTTTTTATGAAACAATAAGTATCAAAAGATTGACACTGGTTTAAATCTGATTTCAAAGTGAAATTAATTCCAACGACCTCTATTAGATTTAATGGTAAAAATATATTCTAATTTAACTTTAAAATCAATTCAAAAGATAATCTAATCATATAAATAAATTAGATTAAAAAGAGGTTTTGAATTAAAATACAACATTTTACACTATTCATTGAAAAAATGAACTTTATCGGAAAGATACCAAAAATTTACATAAAGTAAATTTTGATGTCCCAATTCTAAAGAAGAGTTTTATTTGGTCCAAAATAATGTATAAGAGTGATCAAAATTATATTTAATGACAGTTCTCCATCAAAAGGTGATATGTGAACCTTTAGTGAAAATTTGGGCATAAAGGCCTAAAATTGAATTCTTTCCGTATTTTATGCCTTTATCTTTTATTGGATAAATGTAAAAACATTTAAAAACATATATAATAATATTTTAGTTATTTATATCCATTCACGCTAATACAATGGCTACATGTTAACTACCATTTAAAATAATATTATTTTATTATTATAGTGCAACGTAAGATTCCCAAGAAACTCATTGTTGCGTGTTGGGTACGCCATCGAGCATAGCGTCCCCTTTAAATTCATATTAATATTTTACTCATAAATATGTATAAATAAGAAAATGTCATTTTCTTTATTTACCTGGGGTGTTACATCCTTCCCCCCTTTTTGGAATTGCGTCCTCACAATTTCTAAAATTGCGCTTGGAAACATCCTTGAATGTCCCACATCGGAACAAGAGTGGGTAAAACATTCACATTAAAATAAAGAAAGATAAGTACAGAGGTCACCTGAGTTAACCCATACTAGGATTCCATGTATGAAAATATGGACATGGAAGAAAAAGCAAAGGGTCATGTTCGGATGGAGAGTGATAGAAAACATGTTTAGGAGAAAGTTAACAATAATAAAATCACAAACTTGTGATGGGTTAAATGGTGTTGGGTTCCCCAGTAGGAAAATTTAATAGAAAAAATTTTTGTTTTAAGTTACTTTTTATTGAGGAACTTATTCATAAGGAAGCATAATCACTTATCATGTTGACTTTCAACTTTTACTAGATTCCTTAATCAAACTCACATTTTTTCCAAAAGATGAATTTTTAGGGAGACTTGTTCACATTAAGAGTACTATAATCAACTTCAATAGAATCATCTAATCCACCAAAGAGAACTATACAGATCCCATGTCTTTAGGATTTAACCAAAACCAAAACCAAAAAGGTTAGTACAAGGTCAGATAATCCAGAAAAGGATAACCCTTTATAAAAAGAAAATCTATTCTTAACCTCCAAAATTTGTCCAACAAAACCCAAAGATCAACGAGAACCATTCTATAATCAATTTGTCCATAAAATTATTCAAAGTAAACTAATATAAGATTGAAACCCAAATATTTTAAGGATTTAGTCACATAGTCTTCCATGTTAAATCGTAACATTTATCTCCAAACAACATCAGTTGCTCCTAAAGTCTCGTATTGAAAAGTAATTAACCTAATAACATATCCTCTATGATAGGTTAATCATTTTCATAAATAACCCAAAATCAACTTACTCTTAATTCATAAAATCATATAACTAAAAAGAATCAGTCAAACTATCCAGGTACTTCACGTAGTCCAGTGGTAGGTGATAAATACCAGTCGCACATTGGTTGTGGGTTCAATTCACGCAGCTTTGTCCGACGCGAAGGGATGTCACACAGTCTGCGTGTTGTCCTTTTTCCAAAACTATATAATTCTTAAAACATTCCCCAAAATGCGATAATATCTTCAAAAATAATCATAACATATTTTAACCTCAACTTTATCTCATTCCTTTCATTTTCCATCATATCATAGAGTAACCCATAATTACCTCAAAAGTAAGGATCATATAAACTCTAATGGTTACTTTTATAATTATTACCTGAACTTCCACATCGATTGGTCATCTTATACATGATGCATTACAGAACATACCAAGGTTCAAGTGGTTGATCATGACTCCTTGATAGTTGGTTTAGAACAACCACGAGTTTCCTCATTGAATACCCCATTTCATCCAGTCTCTTAATCAAAGAACCACCACAGTTTCCTTCAAACCAATTTTCACATTGGTGCCTGCTAGATCCATCCATTTACTAAAAACAGAAATGTCAGTGTGAGTATATAAACAAAACCATCATGTACTAATGAGGAAGGTAAACACTAAGATACACTTACTCATTCACATTATCTAAAACTAGGACTCTTTCTGAAATCCTAACCATTATGGTAATGTCACTTATGCTTAAAGAATACCCTAACCTCTAAAGTTATCTAAACTGACCTTTGATACCAACCTTAAGGCCCCATCCTTAAACCATACATAATCGTGAGTTATCACAAGATTACGCGTTGGGGATCTTTTCAGTTTTAGAGTTTTAGAGAATTAGATCTTGTAACTTGCATTACATTCCACCTTTAAACAAAGTGGTTACATAAAAGATAGGATTCATTCTTCCCAACAACGGAAACATATTTAAAATAAAACATGGATTCTTTCTTGACACATCCTTGACTCTATAATATTATCATGTACCTTTCCCGTGACCTGTGAAAAACATTTCAAAAACTTGTGATGAGCATAAAAAGCTCAGTAAGGGTTATATAAAAAAAATATGGAAAGGAAACATGAGTTCATCTTAACATAAGAATGAAATCATATTTAACCATAAAACATAGGCATATCAAATCATGAATAAATCATAGAAATCATAAGACATAAAAGGTAACTTGGGGCATTCATAACATTCATAGGTAGGGAGTAACCCTCTTGGTTACGTTTTGGAATAACCATCATAGTATATTCCCTAAATCTTTTCGGATAAACCTTAACGTTTCACTCCTTCGCGTTACCCAATGCATTGGAGAGCTATATCGGGCTCACCCGCCCTTAGTTTATCACGGAACCACCCATTTTCATAACAATGCCCAGGAACCATAACATAAATGTATCACATAAAACATTCATAAAGGAAACATAACATTTCCACATTTCAATCACAATATAACATTTTAGTATATTGAAATAATGAATCCATTCAAAAAGAAACCATTTCCAAAAACATTTAAAACATTTAATAAAGATATTTTTGAATCAAAGTGTCCCATACCACCTTGAAGCTTAAAATATTAAACCATAAATATCCATATAAATAAATCCTTAAAACCATTTTGTAAACATGGATATTAATAAGAATAAATAATTAAAACATTTAAAACGATATTTTGGTTAAAGGGGTTTTACCAAAATTAGAGACACTTGAATACAATAATTGAGGAATAACATTTAGTCAGAACTTTATAATATCATGAGAATAAATGGATTCATGATATAATACTCCAAAGGACAGTATATACACCATATAATAGTGGATTGGTGCATAACAACAATGAACCCTCAATAGGAATGTCAAATGTGATGAAATCCCTTATAAAGAAGGTATCCTTAAATTAAGGACAAATCAATCTCAAAAATATATATGAGAAATATAAATACACCCAATATAAGTGGATATTTAGTGTAAAACAATAAATGGTCATTCACACATATTCAATGGATGACATATTCAATGACTACATGTTGAACCCAACGAAATCCAAATTGGGTTAAAAAGTTCCCTTGACAGCCTAACGGCATCACATCAAAATGAGTTGATGAGAGATAAAAAGTGTATCTCATCACTTGGACATAAAATTTACATCAATAAGGATATATGAGAACATATCCCAACATAACAATATGTAAATTAAAAGACCCAACAAAAGAAGTCTTTTAAAAAAGAGGAGAGTGAAAGGTTCCCTTACCGACTTGGGTATCTTTCAAAACATACACCCCATGAAATAAGGACAATAGATCATTGATGTAAATACTCATAAACGAAATTATATTACACAAAGAGTAGAATAATGGGCCGTACATACACCACTCAATGGAATTTGGGGAAAATTTAGCATAAATCTCATGGGAATAAAAGTGAGATGAAAAATCCATTACGAAAACTCGGCAGCCTAACGGCGCCACATAAAACTTCCGAATATGGATTGATGAGATCAAATAGGGTATCTCATCACATTACAATAAAATGTAAAGAAATAGGAATATAAAATAACATCCCCCAACATTACAAATAGGAAAAAGAAGTGACATAAAGGAGAGTACTTAAAAAGAAAGAGAGAGATTAGATCTCTTACGAAAGTTCGGCAGCCTAACGGCGCCACACAAAACATCCAAAATGGATTGATGAGAGAGAATTGGGTCTCTCATCACATAAACATAAAAATTTAAGTATGATTAATATAAAAGAACATCCCAATAACAATAAAGATGAGCTTTAAAAGGAATGACATAAAACTGTGTACTTAAAAAGAAAGATAGGAGTAGGATCCCTTACCTCGGGTCCAACTTGAATCGATCGTTCTTTAACGTCCTGAATAATAAACTTGAGTTAATTTCAATTTGCTTAAGAACATTTTTCAAGTTCATTATTACTTTAATAACTTATTTCCATGTTATAAATATTATGTAATCATTTAAGTTAATAATGTTTGTTTTGTCGATATTTGGTTCTTAAGTTGAAAGTGGACTTTTTACAATTACATGTTGTTCATGTGGTCAAAGGTTCTTTATATCCAGAATGACATTCCTGATTTGGATATCATATATATAATATATATCCATCATATACATGTATTTATAATATTACATAATCATTTATAGTTAAGAAATGAAATTCACCGTTCATGGAGACGGTAAGCCGTACGTACGCATGAATGCTACTTTCATTTCTTTGTCATATTAATGGAATTAAAACTAAATGAGAGGTATGTATATTTTAATTACATAATTATATTCATCATTTAGATGTATCATTAATCATATATATCCATTATATACATGTACTTATAATAGTACATTACATTTGGGGATAAGAAATGAAATGCACTGTTCATGGAGACGGTAAGCCGTACGTATGCATGAACGCTACTTTCATTTCTATCTCATACATTAATGGAAAGAAATAATAATGATATCGAGGTATATAATAATTAAAGTATAAAATCATATATAATAACATTAAATCCATCCTTTATACGTCCCACGTATGACATTAACGAATCACATCACTTTGAGGGGGCGGTAGTCCGCACTTCCTAAAATGAAGATATCGCGTATACCCATAATGGAATCCATAAAGGTATGACACAACTGAAAAAAACAGAATCATAAGTAAAACATAAACATATTATATATCATATATAAAAATAGTGACATCATAATGGCCAACTTTGAATGTGTTAAATGAGTATTGAACAATCATCGTTTCGGGAGACAGAATTTCGCCATCCACGGAAACCGTATGTTCTTTAACCATTTTATGTAGTTGTGTGAGAGTGTAGCTCGAATAAATCTTATAACAACATCCTAGTATATTGAAAATACTGGTTTTGTTACGAAAGAAGTAAATAAACAGAGTTTATGGGGTTGGAGAAGAAAAACAAAACCAATGAACAAGAGAGAATGAATTACCTTTAAAAGTGTCACTCATTTTGATTTGAGCCTAAAGGCTTCATTTGAAAGGATTTTGCCCAAAGGAAATCCTATAGGATGAGGATAGGGATGTGGAGAGAGTAAATGGGCATTGGGTGGCCGAGCCAAAGGTTTGATGAGTGTGTGAAATGAGGTAGAGGTGGGGGCCCTTTTATAAGAGGATAGGAGGGGCCCTTTTGGAAAGTAAGAAATATTACTTTATTTGAAAATGTGTTTAGGTTTTAAAAGGTCCCACATTGAAATAATTCGTGGATAAGGTGATAAGGGTTCTAAATCCACCAATCCAATAAGTTTTGGACAAGTGTAGGTCATTATGTTTACATTATCTTCTCATTTTATTTAAATCGTCAGATAATGATGTCATCGCTGCATCATTATGATGTCATATATAATTTAATTTATTTAATGTCTAAAAATTATAAAAAAATTTCTATGATGTAGTAAATCTGTTTATCTTTCCAATTAATATTTATAATAAAACATCTGACTTGTATAACCCCACTTAATAATTGTTTTAGTAGAACATATCATGCTTGTGTCATTTTTACTTTTACATTAAATAAAAAGTTATTTATGTCATTTCCCAACCAAAGTGGCTCCATGGGGTCCCCAAGTTTACCCATGGCTTGTCTTGGTCGGCCATTACAGATCCAATGAGGTTAGGACATGTGTCAAGTTCATTTCTTATTATTAAAATATTATTTTTACCTTAAACTACACTAATTACCTCAAATCGCGATTAAAAACTTAACAAGTTACTATGCACCAAAACATTATTTTTATCCCATTGAACCACATTTTACTTCTTAATGAAAACCATGTATGTCGGATTTTTTAAATTCAAAACACAAAGATGAAAAAATTTCATTTAAACAGAAAAATCAGTTTTTATAAGTACCACTTAGTGGTGTTACTATTCATCAAAAATTGATGTTTTTCAGAAAAATCCCGAAAATTCACCCTAAGCTATATTTGATATTCCGAATTCACAAATGAAGTCTATTTTACAAAATTCAAAACATATGAGTCACATTAATTAATTTAATAATTAATTCCCACTGTCAGAGCAAATAGCGTGTTTTTATGAAACTATAAGTATCAAAAGATTGACACTGCTTTAAGTCTGATTTCAAAGTGAAATTAATTCCAACGACCACTGTTGGATTTAATGGTAAAAATAAATTCTAATTTAAGTTTAAAATCAATTCAAAAGATAATCTAATCATATAAATAAATTAGATTAAAAAGAGGCTTTGAATTAAAATACAACATTTTACACTATTCATTGAAAAAATGAACTTTATCGGAAAGATACCAAAAATTTACACAAAGTAAATATTGATGTCCCAATTCTAAAGAAGAGTTTTATTTGGTCCAAAATAATTTATAAGAGTGATCAAAAATATATTTAATGACAGTTCACCATCAAAAGGTGAAAAGTGAACCTTTAGTGAAAATTAGGGCATAAAGGCCTAAAATTGAATTCTTTCCGTATTTTAAGCCTTTATATTTTATTGGATAAATGTAAACACATTTAAAAACATATATAATCGTATTTTAGTTATTTATATCCATTCCCGCCAATACAACGACGACATGTTAACTACCATTTAAAATAATATTATTTTATTATTAGAGTGCAACGTAAGATTCCCAAGAAACTCATTGTTGCATGTTGGGTACGCCATCGAGCATAGCATCCCCTTTAAAGTCATATTAATATTTTACTCATAAATATGGATAAATATGAAAACGTCATATTCTTTATTTACCTGGGGTGTTACAACACTGGCCAAAGGTGCAGAAATAAACACCCCTAAAATTATATGAAGGGGACAAGGAAATGATTTAGGTGTGGAAGAGAAGGAAACCTTTGCATTTACTACTGACATGAAAAACATGTTGCTATGAAAAAGGAGAGGAACACTCTATTTGACCCTCAACACATTGTTTATTACTTCAACTGTATGGAACCATGGATCTTTTCAAACTAGTTCCCCATGACACGTTTTTTTGCAACAAACAACTTACAATGTAGCAAGGGTGATATTTTTCCATCACTACTGTCGAAGTGGACCTTTACAATGATGTGGTATCATGTACACTAGTGTTTCATTCAAGAATAGAGAAAATGATCTTTGATTCTATTTTTATGCATTCTTTTATATCCTGAATTATCAGTAGAATAATCCTAACACCACAACAAATCATGCAAGTAATGATGTAAGTGAGAATGGAAAGTGGGGAAATTATTAAATCCCAGGAATATGACTCTTCCCCTTTCATAATTTATGGATTTAACATTCTAGAAAGCCTCCTCATACTCCCTATAGTGTAATTTTATGTAATTATTCGGATGGATTGGTATTCCTTATATAGATCCAACATAAATTGATGTGAGAGGGAAATAACTCTCCATATGGAGAATAGAACGCTGATTCAGAACATGTGCAAGGAGGAGAATAAATCATATTTAGCCCCATCATCTCAAGAATGATATCACTACCCTATGAACACATGTATTCTTCCCATCAGATTGAGTCTATGGAAGGAAAAATAATTGAATAAATGCCTATTGTGAGGGAATTTTTTGAAGTGTTTCCTGAGGAATTAAATAGTCTTCCTCCAGGGAGAGATTTTGAATTTTCATTTGATCTTATACTTGGGGAGTTTCTGATATCCAATACTCCATATAGAATGGCTATTGTGTAGCTTAAGGAGACGAAGAAACAACTACAGAAGAATCTGGATAAAGGGTTTATATGAACAAGTGCTTCACCATGAGGTGAACCAGTCCTCTTCATCAAGAATAAGGATGAGTAAATGCTCCTTTTAATTGATTATCATTATCTCAAAAAAATCATTATAAATAACAAGTATACACTTCCAAAAATTGATGACTTGTTTGATCAGCAATATCGAGCACAATTCATTTCCATGGTGGATCTATGGTTGAGATATTATCATGAAAGGGTGAAGAAGGATGATATCCCAAGGACTGCTTTTTGTACAATATATGGAACTATGAATTCATACAAATTTCTTTAGGACTAACTAATTCTCTAAAAATCTACATGTATTTGATAAATATAGTCTTTTTAGATTATGTTGATAAATTTGTGGTATTCATTATACAAAATATTCTAATATACTCTAAAACTAAGGAGGATAATGAGGGGTATCTATGATGTATACATGAGACCTTTTGAAAGTATAATCTCTATGAAATGTATATATAGTGTGTGTGTTTTTCTAGAATGTGGTATCATTATTCAGAAATATAATCACAATAAATGGGATATCTGTGGATCCCTCAGTGAAAGATAAAATTTGGGGATGTTTGAGGCCAACATCAGGGACTGATATCAGTTTATTGATGAGGTTTGCTAGATATTATCACTTATTTGGGAGAAATTAATCATAACTCTCAAACCCTCTAACCAATATAATCCAAACAGGATTATAGTTTTCTTAGTGTGATGAATGCGAATAGAGCATCAAGGAGTTGAAATTTTGGCTTATCACTGCACCCATGTTCACATTACCCACAAGTGGATAACTTTTTGTGGTATACGGTGATTCTTAGAAGAAGGAAATGAGTAGTGTGTTGATAAAAAATGAAAAATTCATTGCCAATGAATTAAGGCAATTGAAATTTCTTGAGAAAAACTATCCAACACATGATCTAGAGTTGTTTGCAGTAATATTTTCTTTAAAAACATTTTGATATTACCTCTTTGGGGAGAAGTGTTAAATATATACACACCAAAAACGCCTCATGTTTATATTCGTGCATAATTAGTTGAATATGTTCCATCGAAGATGGTTATATATGATCAATGACTATGAAGGCTCAATCCATTAGCATCCATGGAAAGAGAACATTGTGATGGATTCCTTACATTGAAAGGATCCAAAAATTATATCATTGATTTGAATTGAAAATGATCCAATCATATATGATTTGATGAAGATGGACATGAGAATCATAATAGAGGGAAAATCATCAATCAGTTCAAAAGTGATTTATCAACCTTCTATTTTGGAAGGATTATGGGATTCTCAGAAGGATCATGTAGGAATTAAAAGAAAGTGGAAACTATCAAATAAAAGAAATCCTCAGAGTTCAATGTTAATGAAAAAGGAGTACTAATATTTTGGACATGACTATGTGTTCCATCATATCAAGAGATAACGAATGAAATTTTGTATGATTCACATAATTTGAATTTATCTATTCACCTAGGAAAGAAAATTATGTATTGATATTACCAAGATCATTAATGGTGGGATGACATGAAGATGTAGATAACTGAGTATACATCAATGTTCCTAGTATGTCAGCAGTTGAACGTAGAGGGCCATAATTCTAAGGGGATAATGAAACCATTTCCCATACATACATGGAAATGGGATAACATAACCATGGACTTTGTCACCAGACTTACGATGAGATACAAATTAAATAATGATATCAGGGTTATTATGGATCGTCTAACAAAGACAACACACTTCATTTCAATTCTGGAGGATTTTTTATTTGATCAACCAGTACAGATATACATTAGAGATGTGGTATGGATGCATGGAGTACCACTATTGATTGTATCCAATATATATCCAATATTTACCTCTATGTTTTATAAGAGTCTTAAACATGATATGAATACTTATTTTAACATTATTAAAACTTATCGTCATCATATTGATGGACAATCTGAGAAGACTATCTGAAAACTTGAGGACATGTGGAGAGAATGCTAAATGGTCTTCAAAGGAAGATGAGATAAAACTCTTCCTCTGGATGAGTTCTCTTAAAATAATAATTTCCAATCAAGAATCCAAATGTCTTCTTATGAAGATCTTTATGCGATGAGAGGTTGAACACCGACATCTTGGGATGAATTTTGGGAGAAAAAACTCCTAGGTCCAAAAATGGTCGAAAAATGGTGGAGATGGTTAATACAATCTAGCTGCTCATTGATGTTTCTCAAAGTCATCAAAAGAAAAATTATGATAATCATCAAAATACCCTATAGTTTAATTTTGTAAAAATGGTATTCTTACATAAGAGATTAATGAGATTTGGGAAGAAGGGAAATCATAGTTTAAGGTACATCGACCCTTTTGAGATCCTTTATCTCATTGTATTATTGGACTATCGATTATAACTCCCAAAAAAACCCATCTCAAGTAGATGATGTACTCCATGTATCACTTTTAATGAAATACATACCTTATCTTTTACTTGTATTCAATCATGAGGAGGTACAATTGGAGAATGACATCTTATATGCAGAAAATCCAATGTAGATTTGAGATCATAGTGAAATTTTCTATGAGGTAAGACAATACCTCTCATCAACATGTTTTGGAAATACTATAAGATAAATGAAGTAGTGTGGGGTTCGTAGGAAGTGATTACGTAGAGTTACCGTCAATTGTTTTAATGTGGGAAAATGAGTTTTTGATGGTGATATTTCGGAAGTGAGGAACATTGTAATGACCAACAAATTTAGTAATGAAAATTCATCATGATCAAATTAAATGTCTTATTATGTAAAATGGTTATATAACATATTAACTTCATTAGATTTATGTTTTTTGATATTAATATACTCTTAAGAAATTTTATAGTTGCTAATATTTTCGCTGAATAGTGATCACATGATTTGTATAATTATTGGTATTTAACAAATTAAATTTACTCAGAAAAAGGATGTGATAGCCTCATCCTATAGGATTTCTCCGTACAAAACCCATTTTTCAATTCTCGGAAAGAATTTTGAATCACTGGGCTTCTATCATAACCAAGACCATGCCGAGCCTTAACACGTTAAGCTTGAATGGAACCACCTATGAGAGAAGTGGAAGTTGATAGAGATTACAACAAGAGTGATGTTATTCGAGCCACTCAAAGAGTCTATCACCGTTGCACACTATGACATTAGGTATTATGTGGGTGTTATAAAGGGTTATGTGACAAGACACTAGCACCATGATTATGTGCATTTTTTATAGAATAAATAAAATACATTCATCTTATTATTGTTACGTTGTAAATGGTTTTTAACGAAAAAATAATATTTTAGTTAATATTCAATTAAGAAATCTATTTTGAAGAATTAGCTGATTTTTTAATTAAATAATATCTTAAAAAAATATTTTTACTTAAATAATTTTTATAAAATATATATATTCATGAAATTTTTCTAAATACAATTGTAAATTTTATAATTGTTTGAAATTGTTTTTTGTCAAAACCCATAAATTTTTGATAAATGTTAGTTTTTATTTTAAAATAAGTAATTCAAATATTTAGTAAATTATTTAGAAAAAATGAATATTATTTTTATAATCAGGATTTCAAAATTATACAACAGTGAATTTTCAATAATTTTCTTAGACAGTTAATTTTTTTGGTAAAAATTGAATATCATTTAAATATATAATGTGTTTTAGGACATAATAATGACTCAATAGTGATTTAATAAAACACTATAAATAGGTTGTTTTTAAAATATATGTTTTTTCAATTAAAATAATTTTATTTTATGTTTTTTGGATTTATTTTAAAAAGCCTTAGTGGAACCTCAAAGTCTTATAAAACTTTTTATATTTAAAAAATATATTCTTTAGAGTATCACTCACCTCCACATTAGAAAGCATAATATTTTAATAAGTTAAGCCATTGGCCATTTAAACTAATTTTTTACACTCCCCTTTAGAAGAAACCATTGGAAAAACCGTGGGATATTTTGTGATTTTTATTAGTTTAATATGTGATTTCAAAAACCTAAATAATAAATAATTCCCTCTCTATTTCTATATAAACCCTCCTAAGCTACCACATCTCATCACTCAAACCATTCGGATCTCAACCAAACTATGTAATTCTCTCTCTATTATCCTCCCAAGGTTCCCCAAGCTCCTAAGTAAGCCTCTATAAAGACCCTCCCATTCCTTGGATATCACACTTCGATAACACCTAATGATTTCAGAGTACATTATCTCGTCAAATTAATTCAACAGCTTGCACTTCACACAACACCGACTTCAAGCACAACACAACCTATCAAACTAGCCATATAAAAAGTGGTTATGAATAGTATTAACCAAATATTGTATTCTTTATATATCCTATATAATTTTAAAATTCATCTTTTGTGTTTCTTAAACATAATATAATGGAAAATTTTAATTTTTTGAGAAAAGAAGTATTTTTAAAAAAATGTTGTTTCTCCACCTTTTAAAGGTGAACTATTTTTAAATAATATATTTGAAATTTCTGATAACTTTAATATTTTGATGAATATAGAAAAATAATAAATTTTAAATAAATACAACTTCTTAAATCAAAATCATTAACATTTTTAAATACAAATTTGATTGGTTCTGAAGTATCATTATATTATATTTTTATTCTTTAATATAATTTAGATTATTGGATGTAATATCACATTTAAATTGTACATAAACACATGTCAATCGTTGGATAGTTTTCACTTCTTAAAACCCATACTTCTGGATCTGAAAATGATAACTAATCTCTATTTAATTAATGAAACTTCTTGGTTTTTAATTTTTTAAAATTTAAATCATTTATTTATTTTGGAATAAAAAAATTATCTTTGGGTGATTCTTTGTTAATTTACTAAAAACATTCAATTTTTTATAAATAGTGAAAAACACTACATTGTAGATAAAAACCAAATTATTAATTAAAATAATATCTTTTTAATAAAAAATTTATCTTAATGAAAAAATATATACATAATACATATATTATTAAAATTTAATTCATGGGATCCATTTTATCATATTATTATACATATAATATTTTATTCGTCTTTTGACCCTCTTTTACACACAATAAAGGAAAATTTTCAAATTTGCATAAAACGTAATTTTACAACTTCTGGGA
Source organism: Viscum album (assembly GCA_963277665.1). Classification (NCBI taxonomy): domain Eukaryota; kingdom Viridiplantae; phylum Streptophyta; class Magnoliopsida; order Santalales; family Viscaceae; genus Viscum; species Viscum album. Next base: position 992,369,041 of record OY728133.1, read on the forward strand.
ATTGAATTTTAAAAATCTGAGAGACATGGTTGTCATTAAAAAGAAAAATTTCATTCAATGAGATGAAAATAAATTTTGGTGAATAGAATGTTTTTATTTTTATTTCCCATTGTTAAAAGTATATAGGGTATTGAATGGTAAAAATGATATTATAATTAACCCGTCACATGTCCTAATTATGTTGGATAAGTTTATTTCTTCCAAAATTATCCTTAGGAAAAAATTATGATACTCTTTATCCACTTGAATTACATTAGGAAATTTATTATATTTTACTTAAAGAATTGATAAAAGAGTTAAATTCAAATTCTATTAACTAAACCATTTTTTATATTGAGTTATACATAATATAAATTAGACTATAAATAGTCATTAGAAATCTAGAAATATAAATTACATCAATGTATTTTATTTATTATTTTTAGATATTTAATGATTAAATTTATTTATGACATAATGATGATGTTGTAATTAGATTTTTAATGAATGATAAAAATAATTGATTTTGTAAATATAAAAAAATTGATAATTTTGATGCCATCAACGAAATTTATTGGTGTAAATAAAATTATATTGTCAATTAAATGTATTTATTTCTATGTAAATATGTTTTTATGACTTTAACAAAATATAAATACTAAATAGTGTTAAAATAGCCATAAATGAGTTTTTTCAAAAATACTATTTTATTAAATTAAATAATATTTATAAATATATAATATTTGGCTAAACGTCATATATAATGATATATATGTCATTAATTAACCACTTTTTGTTAACTTTTAATTTAATATTATGTTTATTAACCATGTAATATAAAAATGCAAGAATACATAGTAAAAGATAAACTATTTAACTAAGGGTTAAATCTAAAAGATAAATTTAATATAGTGAAATAAACTTGTCTAAAACCTATTGGTTGAGAATATTTCATCCCATGACCACCTTATAATTGTAATAAATCAATTTTCATCTATTTTAAAACTAAAATAATTTTATAATAAAATAATATTTCAATCTTTTCCGAAATTTCCCCTCACCTCTCTTTTAAAAGGAAACCTCAACTTCTCTTAAATATGCACCCCAAACCATTTTACTCAGTGAAAACCTTGCTGAATACACACATAACTACCCTAAAATAATCTTAGAGGCATTATATTTATCATAAAAGAATCTTATGGATCCCTTTTGTTCAAATCAAAAGGAAGAACCCAAAGAAGAGGTAATTATTTCATCACCTCTTTCCATGTTCTTTTATTTTCTTCAACATCCTATTAATTTTTTATTTCCATACTAAAAAACTCCCTCCTATATCTTATATATACTATGATGTTATTATAAAAATGGTAAGACAATATTAATTATTCTACCCTTCCTATGAATGAAAATGACACCATACACGTGTACGTACGACTTACCGTCTCCACATTGTGGTGTAGTTTGTCATTCAAAATTACATTATTGTGATGGGTATAATAATGAGTTAAAATAATTTAAATACTAAATATAACATGTTAATGATTCTGTATATATAATATACCATCCAAATAAACACTGGTTTACCATTGATAGAATGATATTGTCGCCCATGACTTCGTACGACATACCATCTCCACAACGCAATGAGATTCAACTTCAACAATAACCATTAAATAATTTTTATAAATATATATATATATATATATATTGATTAATTAAGAGATATTGGAAATAATATTTCTAAAATAATAATATATATTTACGTTGAAAAATATATTTCATTTTCTTACTTCTATACAATACTATAAGAAAATAGAAATAATGTTCATGCGTAAGTACAGACAACTGTCTCCATGAACAATATTTAAATTTAATATATATATCTATTATAAATATTTATATTAAAAATATAATTTAAATATAAATCATGTTTTATATTATGTAAGTATGTGAATCATGATCTATGTTATACAATCAAGAATAACAGGTTAAAACGTGTTCGATAAAGAAATCGATTATTACCAGAAATGATACTTTAACATGGAAATTATTATTAAAAGGTTAGTATATGGTCATAAATGAATCATATATGATATCATAAATATTAATATTTCTCTAGTATAATTTAATAACATACTATGGTCATTATATAAGTTGTTAAATATACCCTCAACTAATGAAATGTACAAGTTAAGTGTTAATTCATCAATATCATTAATTTATGAGATTGATTATGGTTATGTTTGTATTAGGAAATATTTATTAACCATGTACATGTTTCATAAAAGAATTTCCAAAAGGATTATTTTAAAGGGACTACTTAACAAAAACATCATTTAAATTGTTTTAATTTTTATTAATCTAAATCATTCTCATTAATGACCTGGTTTTCAATATTGTTTTAAGGATGTATTAATATAGAAATTAATGTCTTAAATTAATAATTCATTTCAGAAAGTTTCAATGTTGTATGTGAAAAATTGATTCAATTTTTTAAATGACATTATTTCTAAATTTTGTGACTTTTAAATGATTTCATGAAAAGGGATATTCCTCTAAAATTGTTTTATTGATCATATTCAACTATCTCAACATCTTTTAAAAGTTATTATTTATTATCGAGGATTATTTATTATAATAAAATATCCTATTATTTATTGAATGAGTTATGATATGTTTAACTATGGATGTGATTTTTTTATACCATTCATGGTTTATGGTTAAAGTATTAAAATTTCATATTCTAGTTTTAATTGGAATGTTTATTTTATGTTTCACCTACTTCATATGAGGAATGTACTAGACATAGTAATTAACGGGAGGGGACCTCTTTATCCCCTATATGCTTCAGTAGGTCTCATGAGAAAATGTTTGGTCTTGTAATAATGCCTTGACAAAAATTTTATTTGTAGACTTGGCACGAGGCCTCGATTATGTAGTTATGATGCATGACATTATACATTTCCTAGTTATGAAATTATTTATTACATTAGATTATTCAACAAGTATAATATCAATGTTCATGTGTATATGGTAATGTTTGATTTATTTTTTCCATATTATGTTAATGAATATATTTGAAAGTCTGTGGTTTTTGTTACACATCATTCCTTATAAGTTTATAGAGTTTACAAAATTATTTACCCATACTAAGCATCTGAGATCACCCCATTTTTATGTTTTGTTTTCCCAGGATTACAAGAAGTATATTATGATTGATATAAAGGGTTAATATAGGGGAATAGTGAAATTATCAATGGATTAACTATATTGTATTTTATGTATGAATTTTTTATGTAACATTCGTCTATGTAATATATTTTCCAAGACTACTAAATTGATAGATCCATGGGGACATGTTTCCTTACATTGATTCCAATTTTTTAAATTAATGCACCAACTGCGATTTTCTGGGGATGGGGCATTATAGTTAGTATAAGTGGATGTTTTGTACATACCATGGAAAATAGATTAAAAAAACATTAATTAGTGAAAATTTATGTAAGATATGCTTTTAGGATTAGTATAGAATAAAATCCTATAATTTAGGTAATGTATGGATATTGTGTCTTTTCTATGAAAGGCATCCCTATCTAGATACAATTATTGGATATAGTTCTTGCACATATATATCTGGTTTTGAATACTCTTACAAGGAATTTCGGGCATGACTCGGGGTATCCTGTTACATGACAACATGCCTTACTACGCAGCTTGTTTGACACGCCCATGGGATATGCTTTAGATAATTCAAATATTCCTCAGAAACCATTATGAAGGATTTATGAGTAAATATGTCAGAAAAGAAACTATTTTTTTGAGACTAGATGTGTGAAAATATTCAATTAAAATTGTTAATTTTTCTAGTTTTTAGATTATTCAATATGATATGATATAACCAATTGTATGGCATCATTTAGATATGGTGCCCAATAGAAGGAATGTGAACTCCAGCAATACGCATGATCCAAAGAGTAAGAAGGATCCTATCATTCAAGGTTTTAAGCCAACATTTCGAAGGGAAATAGCCTCCTGTATATTCTTATCATATCTGTCAATAGTATCACGTTTTAATAAGACAAGTAAATAATTATCTGAGTCATATGGATTTTAAGGGAAGCTGTAGTAGAAGAGGATGGTAGAGATAGAGATGGATAAAAGGAAGATGTGAACGAAAGATTTTATTATATGTGATAATTGTGAAAAGAATCACCCTAGGATGTGATTGAAAGGACTGGGTGTTTGCTATAATTGTAGAGAGAAGGGAAATCAAGAAAAATAATGCAAATAGAACCAAGAAAGTACTAATAATCAGTGTTTCAACTCTAGTGAAATGAGGCAGTACACAAATAAATGTCCTAAGCATCAAAGAAATATTTCTTAGAAGAATAAAATGGATCAAGGTAAATCATAATCTATTAATATGGTAGACATGGAATAATCAATGTATTTTTGGTTCTGGATTTATGAATTATGTCATTTGAGTGTTGTGACAATTATGTATTGGTTATGGGAATTATAGAAATAAATAAGAATTTTTCTGCGGTACTATTTCATTAAGGATTTGATATTGTATGGTACTAAGAAAACCTTCTCAATTTCAAGTTATAATTTTTGAAAAATACTTTTTTGAATGAAATATAAACCGTAGTATGGTCCTGATATTGAGGTAGTGATTTTGGAATAAAATATGATTGATTTTGACAAATTATATTGGAAATTCTTAACTACCTTAGAACTAATTAATTTTTTGTTTATTCCATCATTGTTGGAGTTTAAAACATTTTTAGATTTCTGGAGTATATCTCATATTATATGTTTAACATAATCAATGAGGAAGAATGAACATTTTAAATATGGTTTTCTCATAATTCAATTTATTAAAATTTTTTAATAGAATACACAATAATGGTATTCACATGTGGTTCACGCCCAAATTTACCCAAGAGAAGAAGGGTAGAACGGTCCTTGTAGTGTAGCTTGGGTTGTCGATTCCACAGAGACCTAAGAAGATACCTAAGATAAACAACCTAAGGGATGGATTTTTGGCTATGAAGTGGGAAACTTGGATTGATTTTGGATGGGTTTTAAAGATATCTAAAAGATTTATGTGGATTCAATTTAAAAGAATGAGTTGATCCTAGGTTATCACTCGGGGTGGATTGGACGTATTTTCTTTTAAATGATTTCAATTTCTTAAATTTGAGATGGGTTCATTTAAGGAGATAAAACAACATCATCAATTACTAGTTTAATGCCTACACCCTATAATAGTAATCACATATACACTTGAAGGATCAATGTTTTGAGCACTTCAAGGTAAAGGATCGTATTAGTACTTGAAGTGTGTGACCTTAAATTCAACAAGGACGATGGAGTTTAAAAATCATCAAATAAAAATCCCAATTAAAGATGGGATTATAAATTAATTAGGTGATAAATAACATCCAATACAGCCCCTTGCTACTCCCTTGGATCAACCCATAAGTGGGTTAGCCCTCCATTGATCCCATGGTTTCAATGGAAGCGGAAAGTAGACTCATAATGGAGGAAATGGAGAAGTAAAGAAAACAACAAAAATAAAATGATCACTCCACTGTTGTGTGAATAATTTCAAATGGGTTGGTGTGAATAAATTCACACCATGATCCAATGGTATCAAAGTGATATTAATAACAACAGAATAATAGTAGAAGAAGAACTTTTATTAAGAAACTAATGTGAATTGAACAACTTACATGTGAAAGACAAAATTGAGGCAACAAAAATGCAGCATAACATTACAATTGAACAAAGCATCCAAGATCCTCATCTCCTTCACCACCACTGCCTTAAATAGGCATTTTGGGAGCCTTGGGTCGAGCCTTCAACAGTACAGTTCATCCCACTTGAGTATGGTAGGCCTAGGGTGGTGGAAAGTTTGTGGAAATTGGAATTTTCCACATTTGACCCGAGGTGGCAGCCAGATTTCATCCACCGAACAGACGCGTTTGGATGACCTTCTAGATGGCCGAATCAGGGTGGGCCATAGAAGAAGTCAATGGAGCTCCGGATGTCTGCTAACTGCCTGAAAATTTGGGCCCATTTGGAGTTGTGTATTCCGAGATATGATCAAATTGGTGGACTATTTTTCTGGGCCTCAGAATCTGGCCCAGAATTTTATCTCTACATTGGGCCGCCTAAATGAGAAACATGGAGGCCGAATTAGCATTAACTCCTGAATTGTGATTTGTTCCTGTATATGTCTTCTAGCATCCCACGAAATTTGGGATTAATTGGGCCTGTATGTTGGGCCCCATAGTCTCATCAGTGGGATGGTGTCCAATCTGCCTTCTCCAGAATTGCTTCCTTTCATTGCCAAATATCTCCATCATCCTCCATGAATTCTCCATTGATCCCTGAATCAAACATGTTCATATTTAAGTGTAGATCAATTTCCAAAAATATCAAATTAAAATATGTAAAATTCAATTCCTTAAAATCAGATAAATCATTGGGTACTTTAAATGATGTTCAAAAATGTAGCACATAATAGTGCATTTTAAGAAGGTATTACAATCATAATGTGAAATGGTGTTCAAAGTGTAAAATGCACTAAAATGGTATTTATGAATAACAAAGAAGATGAAAATTATGTATATTAACAATGAATATTAGCCTCATTTAGTGGCTAATCACACCCCCCAACTTCAGTTTTTCTAGTCCCGAGCAAAATATATCTCATCAAAATGAAATTTGAATTCCCTTTTCTAAAAAATTTTAATACACAATGATCACAAAAAAACCTTATACCAAACAATCATGAAACCCATCAAAATATTTTAATACAAGAAATTTTCATAAGCAGATCCCAATCCCAAGCCCATTCCTTTGATCAAATCCATCATCATACTTCATCCAACTCAATTAGGTGTAATGATGTGTTGTGAATCACAATAGATGTGGGGGATCATTTTTATTCAAGGGGGAAATCATGGAAGCGCTAGGTGGAATCACATTTAAACCTAATATGAGTATTCTTCATACTTTTTTTTCAATCTTGCTATAGTAATTGAGATTGCAGTTAATCAAATTAACCCATGTAGCAAGACTTTGTCGATGACTCCCAGACTCAAAGGCCTTAGGGCACCAAGTGAAGCCCACATACTCGGGCATCGTCTCGAGTTAACTTAATCAAAAACAAAGTCATATTACCATAAATAGAGATATATTGAAAAACTCAGGGCTATACAACTCTGGAGTCACGATCCCCAAGTGCCGAAAGCCTCGCATTTTATCAATCCATTGCTCTACACGAAAATTTTTATTTTTATTTTTATTTTTATTATTATTTTTTAATAATTTTTTTTAGTTTTTTTTTGAATACTCATATTATTCATAACAATAAAACCAGCCTATGCTATTTATTATGGGACCCCAAAAATTCAGATTAGTACCCCACAGTCTAGAGGACGTGCATTGTGACATTTTTTTTATTTGGATGAAAATATAAACGATGAAATATCACATTGGACAGCCACACTTTCCAAAATCTATGCTCATGAAATTATACAAGGATTAAAATCAGAATTAGGGTATGCTAAATTTTTTGATATTTAGTTTCAATGTGTGCAATGCATATTACCATGTTCAAAGTTAAAGGAATTTTTCCTTCCATTTAATTATTTTTTCAAATCATTCATTTTTTTTTGACACAAAAGCCTTTTTTTTATTTTACCTCCACCCCCAACTTAAAACAACATTGTCCCCAATGTTTGAAGAAATGAAAAATTAGAAGGAGTAGAGGCAGGGAATAAAAAATTAAAAAGGAAATTGAAAATGAGGATTATGGAATGAAGTCACCTGGTGGTTGAAGTTTGAAGTTCTTGCCGCTCGAATTTATTCCTCTGATATCCATGTCGCTTACAAAGTTCCCTAGTGGAAAAAAGGAAAAACAAAACAAACAAAACAAACAAAACAAACAATATATATATATATATAATAAAGGAATTAAAATATAAGAATATATATAAAAATTATAGAATAAGGTATCACAAGAAGCCGTAGGTCAGTGGTAAGCGCGCGCCCCTGTCTCCCTTCGGTCCCGGGTTCGAGTCCCCGCGGCTTCGCCGGTTGTGACGGGGTTTGCCCCACGGCCTATGACGTGGAATTTTTTTTGTATTAATATTTATTTTTTTTCTAAACCTATTGAATAATAAAAACAAAATAAACTGATGATACATTGTCTTCTTTTTAAATTTCTGGGTAAGGTATTACTCAAGGATCACACCACGTGACACGGATGAATATGGTGCTCCTCTTTCGTACCCATCCATACTCATAATAGAAGAACAGTTCAAAAGTCTATTTTTTTATTTTTAAATATAAAAATGATTAAGTAATCTTATTTGAAAAATAAAGATTATTCAGAAAGATTAGAAACATAAAAACCACGGGTTGCCTCCCGTGCAGCGCTTTGTTTAACGTCGTTAGCCCGACATAGATCCCAAATTTATCAATTTTTTTCTGGTACATAGATTGGATCAATTAACTCAATATCTATTTCTTGTTTATTGAATTATTCAATGAATGGTTTTAACCTTTGAGCGTTGACCTTGAAAATGTAACCACTTGTGGGATCTTGAATCTCTACTGCCCCATGGGGGAATACATGATGCACTACGAAAGGTCCTAACCATCTAGACCTTAACTTTCCCGGATGTAAATGATGTTTTGAACTATACAAGAGCACAAGTTTTCCCGGTTCAAAATGTTTGACCTTGATTTTCCTAGATTGGTAGGCTTGAACTCTATCTTTATTGATCCTTGAATTTTCTTAAGCCTCCATCCTTAGATCCTCCAGTTCATTGAGATCTAATTTCCTTTTTGTTCCGGCCAATGAGAGATCATAATCCATTTTCTTAATTTCCCAAAAGGCCTTATGTTCAATCTCCACTGGCAAATGGAATGCTTTACCATAAACCAAACTATATGGGGACATTCCTAAAATGGTTTTATATGCGGTTCTATAGGCCCAAAGAGCATCTAAGAGTTTCTTAGACCAATCTTTCCTAGAGGGGTTGACAGTTTTTTCAAGAATTTTCTTAATTTCACGATTGGCTAACTCAGCTTGACCATTGGTCTGTGGGTGGTAAGCAGTGGACACTTTGTGAGAAATTCCATATTTTTCCATGAGTGATGAGAATGGACGATTGCAAAAATGAGTTCCACGATCACTTATGATAGCCCTAGGAATTCCAAATCTAGAAAATATGTTTTCCTTTAGGAATCTAATCACAGTTTGATGATCATTGGATTATGTGGGAATGGCCTCAACTCATTTTGAGAAATAATCAACAGCTAAGAGTATGTAGAGGTATCCCCGAGAGTTTGGGAAGGGACCCATGAAATCAATTCCCCAACAGTCAAAGATTTCAACCACTAATATGGGAGTGAGTGGCATTTGATTCCTTTTTGTGATGAACCCTCCTTGTTGACACCTAGGACAGCTTTGACAATATGTGTAGGAGTCCCTTGAATGGGTGGGCCAGAAAAGACCACATTGAAGAATCTTAGCAGATGTTTTCTTAGAGGAAAAGTGACCTCCACATGCCTCACTGTGACAGAATTTAAGGATGGACTCTTGTTCAGATTCTGGAACACACCTCCTAATGACTTGGTCAGGGCAGAACTTATAGAGGTAAGGATCATCAAACACATAGTGTCTAACATCAGAAAGAAATTTCCTTCGAGCTTGAGTCCCTAAGAATTTGGGAATGACTCCTGTCACTAAGAAATTTGCTATGTCAGCATACCAAGGGTAGTCACTCACAGAGTATAGGTGTTCATCAGGAAACGAATCAGACACAGAGAGGTGATTTGAGTTGTCTTTGAATTCCATCCTAGAGAGGTGATCAGCTACAACATTTTCAACTCCCTTTTTATCCTTTATTGTGAGGTCAAATTCTTGTAAGAGAAGGACCCACCTAATCAGTCTAGCCTTAGCATCTTGTTTTTGGAAGAGGTATTTTAGTGCAGAATGGTCAGTGAACACAGTGATGGGTGATCCTAAGAGGTAGGACCTAAACTTCTCTAAGGCAAACACAATAGCAAGTAACTCCTTTTCAGTGGTGGTGTAGTTTATTTGGTCATCATTTAAGGATTTTCTTTCATAATCAATGACATAAGGAGTTTTATCACAATGTTGTCCTAACACAGCTCCAACAGAAAAGTCACTGGCATCACACATAAGTTCAAAAGGAAGGTTCCAATTTGGAGATTTCATAATAGGAGGAGATGTGAGATAGGATTTGAGGGTTGAGAATGAACCCTCGCAGCTTTCTGTCCAAACAAATGGAGTATCCTTTACTAAGAGAGCACAAAGGGGACGGGATATTGAACTAAAGTCCTTGATGAATCTTTTATAGAAACCAGTATGTCCTAAGAAAGACCTCACTTCCTTGACAGTTTTGGGTGATGGAAGGTGACAAATGATTTCAACCTTTGCTTTATCAACTTCAATCCCCCTACTCGAGACCAGATGGCCTAGAACAAGTCCCTCTTTAACCATGAAATGGAATTTTTCCCAGTTTAGGACCTGATTTTTTTCTTCACATCTTGACAAGACTCTCTCCACATTCTGTAGACATCCCTCAAAAGTATCCCCAAACACAGAGAAGTCATCCATGAAGACCTCACGAAAATCCCCTACCATGTCTGAGAATATTCCCATCATGCACCGCTGGAAGGTTCCAGGGGAATTGCATAACCCGAAGGGCATGCGTTTGAAGGAAAAGGTACCGAAAGGACATGTGATTGTAGTCTTCCCTTGATCCTCTAGGGAGACCTCAATTTGATTGTACCCTGATTACCCATCTAAGAAACAGTAGAAGGCATGACCTGCCACTCTCTCAAGGACTTGGTCAATGAATGGTAAGGAGAAATGGTCATTCTTGGTGAATGACTTTAGTTTCCTATAGTCAATGCAGACCCTCCATCCACTACTCACCCTTGTTGGAAAAATCTCTCCATCCTCATTGGTTATCACTGTGATTCCAACCTTTTTTGGAACCACTTGGATTGGGCTCACCCATTCACTCTCAGCTATGGGATATATGATACCAGCTTTCAACAATTTCAGAAGTTCCTTCCTTACTACCTCCATGAGATTAGGATTGAGTCGTCGTTGAGGTTGACGACATGGCTTTGAATCAGATTCCAGAACAATCCTATAAGTCCCGATAAGTGGTCTAATCCCAGGAATATCAGAAAGGGTCCAACCAATGGCTTTCTTATGATTCCTAAGAACATCTAGAAGCATCCTCTCATGATTGGCGTCAAGAGAAGAAGAAATGACAATAGGATGTGTTTGATTTTCCCCTAGGAAGGCATACTTTAGTGCAGTAGGAAGTTCCTTCAATTCAAGATCAGGTTGGATCAAAATTTCAGAAGAAGATTGGGACATTGGATCAAGATCAATTTCTTTTTTTAGAGGTTCAGATAGGATTGATTCCTCACATGTAGAGGTTTCAGCTACTAGATTGGCTTGATCAGATTTAGGGAAGGAATTTAGAGGGGTCTCTATGAAATTGGTTTCTCGAAAGGTTTCACTGATTGTTGGACCTAAAACTTCATCATAAGAGAAATTTGAAAATGATTCAAGCCAAGGAGATAAAATTTCTTTATATGAACAAAGGAAATCAATCTCATTCTGACTTAAACATTCATCAAATATTCCTTGATGTTCCATGGATTCATTATCAATGCTTCCTATCATGTTTACTTCATGAATATCCTCGTCATCCCCTATTTGTGAGCTTGCATTATAGATGTTCAAGTCTAGACTCATGTTCCCAAAGGTGATGGTCATGTTCCCATTTCGGACTCGGATAACAGAGTTGATTGTTGCAAGGAAAGGACGGCCAAGGATGATTGGGGTTTGTTCCTTATTTCCTAAGTTTAAATGGTTGTCAAGGATAATGAAATCAGTAGGGTAGATGAAGTTTTCAACCTTTACCAAAACATCCTTTAAAATCCCCTTTGGAACCCTAATGCTACGATCAACAAGTTGAAGTGTGACAGATGTGGATTGGAGTTCTTCTAGGCCTAACTGAAAATACACAGCATATGGGATGAGATTGACACTATCACCTAGGTCACACAAGGCCTTGACAACTTTTCTCTCTCCTGGTTCAACATTGATGTAAGGGCAACCCGGGTCTTTCAACTTAGGAGGAATGGTCCCTTGAATGGTGGTACTCACATTAGCAGCCAAAAGGACTTGGTTTTTATGTGAAAATTTTCTTTTAAAAGTGCACAAGTCCTTAAGGTACTTTGAGTAGGCAGGTATGGTTTGGATTGCATCGAGAAGGGGTATGTTCAACTTGACTTGTGAAAATATTTCTCTCCACGTTTCACTCAGTTCAGGATTGGGTTTCCCACTCATGCATTGAGGAAATGGTGCAGGTTGTGGGGTTGTTTGTTGAAGAGCTGTTTCTTTCACATTATTATCAGTTTCCTCAGTTTGATCTTGTGGTTCATTTAAATTTTCATCCAAGTTTGAATCTTCAGGTGGGTTCTGAATTAGTTGTTCAGGTTTCTCAATTGATTTCCCACTTCTTAAAACTGTAACAGCCTTTAGTTGTTCATGAGTTGTTTGAGAACAACTTTAATCTCCCCTTGAAGTTGAGGATGGCACCGCCTGAGTAGGCATGGGTGCCTTTCCTGTTTTGATGGTTTGAAGTTCTTGTTTTAGGGAAGAGACTTCTGAGTTCATCCTCTCCATTTGTTTGCACAGTTGTTCTAGTAGGCTTTGTGGAACAGTTTGGGTTGGTGCTTGAGTAGGTTGGTTTATCCCAGGGGGATATTTTGGAGGTGGGATGGTTTGTTGAAAATGGACTAGTGGTTGTTGGTATTGGATATGTTGGGTTTGAAACTGATTATGAGTTTGGTAGTTCTGTTGAGGGTAAGGATTTTGCCCTTGTGGTTGGCTATGTTGTTGGTTATCCTTCCATCGGAAGCCTGGGTGGTCATTGTACCTTGGATTGAAGGTGTTTTGGTATTGGAGATTTTGAAAGTTTAGGGCATTGACTTCCGCTGGGGGTCCTCCTAGAAGAACATCCTTGATGGATGGAATGGTTGGGCAGTTGTCTGTTTTATGGTCATGTTTGTCACAAATTGTGCAAACAAGGTCTACATTTTTGATTTCATGGACTTTCCTAAGGTCTATCTCTTCAACCTTCCTAGAGAGTGCTGTGAGTTTAGCCCTAAGGCTTTCCTCTTCTCTAAGTGTATGAATTCCAGTGGTCCTTTGTGGCTTTTCAGAATAAGGTGAAGTTCCCCAAGTTTGGTTTTGTTCAGCCAGACTTTCCAGATACTCATAAGCATCATTTGGGGCCTTGTTTTTAAAAGTTCCATTACACATCATGTCAATGAATTGTTTATTACCCGGACCCAACCCTTCATAGAAAATTCTCACTTGTTCAGGTATGGAAAACCCATGGTGTGGAACCATGTTTCGGGTTTCTTTGAACCGCTCCCATGTTTCATAGAATGACTCTCCCTCTTTTTCAAAAAAGTTTTGGATGCTCTTTTTAAGTGCAATTGTTTTGTGACGAGGGAAGTATTTTTTGTAGAATTCTCTTTGCAGTTGGTCCCAAGAGTGGATTGATGTAGGTCTCAAGTTTTTTAGCCAATTTTTAGCTCGATCCTTTAATGAAAAAGGAAATAGCCTCATCTTAGCGGATTCTAGTTGATGTGGGGGACACCTGGTTTCAACAATGTCGTTGAACTCTTTGACATGAAGGTATGGCATTTCTGACTCCATCCCATGAAAGGTTGGAAGGTGGTTTAGGACATGGGGTTTGAATATGTAGTTGGTGTCTCCTATGGAATTGTGTCTAATGCATGAGGGGGCATTGGTCCAAGATGGAGTGAGGTAGTTGTTCATGGTTTGATAAACTACATTCCCTAAGTTTGGAGCTTCTTGGATTTGGTTTCCCATTTGATTCCCCCCAGGGTTTACAATTTGATTTTGTGGATGACCCTCCATTGGACTTGTTTCAAGTTATGACTTTGGGGTTTCAAGAATATTTGAATCTGATTTAAACAATCCCTTAGGTGCACTTGACTCCCCTATCCTAGGACTTTCCACCCTAACTAGTCTGTTTGATAAATCGTGGGTGTAGGCGGACGTGCGCCAAAAAAAAATGAGAAAGGGACAAGATAAGAGATCTTGGGTGAGATTAGAAGAATGGAGGTGAGGAAAGAAGGTTTTTTTGGATCTAAGGTACTTACTTGGTCCCCGGAAACGGCGCCAAAATTTGGTTCACGCCAAAATTTACCCAAGAGATGAAGGGTAGAACGGTCCTTGTAGTGTAGCTTGGGTTGTCGATTCCATAGAGACCTAAGAAGATACCTAAGATACACAACCTAAGGGATGGATTTTTGGCTATGAAGTGGCCAACTTGGATTGATTTTGGATGGGTTTTAAAGATATCTAAAAGATTTAAGTGGATTCAATTTAAAATAAGGAGTTGATCCTAGGTTATCACTCGGGGTGGATTGGACGTATTTTCTTTTTAATGATTTCAATTTCTTAAATTTGAGATGGGTTCATTTAAGGAGATAAAACAACATCATCACTTACTGGTTTAATGCCTACACACTCTAATACTAATCACCTATACACTTGAAGGATCAATGTTTTGATCACTTCAAGGTAAAGGATCGTATTAGTACTTGAAGTGTGTGGCCTTAAATTCAACAAGGACGATGGAGTTTAAAAATCATCAAATAAAAATCCCAATTAAAGAAGTGATTATACATTAATTAGGTGATAAATAACATCCAATACAGCCCCTTTCTACTCCCTTGGATCAACCCATAAGTGGGTTAGCCCTCCATTGATCCCATGGTTTCAATGGAAGCGGAAAGTAGACTCATAAGGGAGGAAATAGAGAAGTAAAGAAAACAACAAAAATAAAATGATCACTCCACCGTTGTGTGAATAATTTCACAAGGGTTGGTGTGAATAAATTCAAACCATGATCCAACGGTATCAAATTGATATTAAGAACAACAGAATAAGAGTAGAAGAAGACCTTTTATTAAGAAACTAAAGTGAATTGAACAACTTACATGTGAAAGACAAAATTGAGGCAACAAAAATAGAGCAAAACATTACAATTGAACAAAGCATCCAAGATCCTCAACTCCTTCACCACCACTGCCTTAAATAGGAATTTTGGGAGCCTTGGGTCGAACCTTCAACAGTACAAGTCATCCCACTTGAGTATGGTAGGCCTAGGGTGGTGGAAATTTGTGGAATTTGGAATTTTCCACATTTGACCCGAGGTGGCATCCAGATTTCATCCAACGAACAGACGCGTTTGGATGACCTTCTAGATTGCCGAATCAGGGTGGGCCATAGAATAAGACAATGGAGCTCTGGATGTCTGATAACCGCCTGTAAAATTTGTGTCTATTTGGAGTTGTGTATTCCGAGATATGATCAAATTGGTGGACTGTTTTTCTGGGCCTCAGAATCTGGCCTAGAATTTTATCTCTAAATTGGGCCGCCTAAATGAGAAACATGGAGGCCGAATTAGCATTAACTCATGAAGAGTGATTTGTTCCTGTACATGTCCTCTAAAATCCCACGAAATTTGGGATTAATTGTGCCTGTATGTTGGGCCCCATAGTCTCATCAGTGGGCTGGTGTCCAATCTGCCTTCTCCAGAATTGCTTCCTTTCATTGCCAAATATCTCCATCATCCTCCATGAATTCTCCATTGATCCCTGAATCAAACATGTTCATATTTAAGTGTAGATAAATTTCCAAAAATATCAAATTAAAATATGTAAAATTAAATTCCTTAAAATCAGATGAATCATTGGGTACTTTAAATGATGTTCAAAAATGTACCACATAATAGTGCATTTTAAGAAGGTATTACAATCATAATGTGAAATGGTGTTCAAAGTGTAAAATTCACTAAAATGGTGTTTATGAATAACAAAGAACATGAAAATTATGTATATTAACAATGAATATTAGCCTCATTTAGTGGCTAATCAACATGTAGGATATGTGACCTTTCTTATTGATTTTGGACATTGAGTTTTGACCATATTATTATAGATATGTCTAAAGAAATAAATGGATTTTGTTATACATTTTATATTATTGATTAGGTTTACAAAATTTCATTGGATTATTTTTGGATTATTAGAAAAATGATAACCAAGAGGTTAGGGAACAACCCGTCGCATCTGGCACGACTGCGAAACATCAAACCGAACCTAAAGGGTGAAAAGGGTGCATCACCTATCACTAGCCTACGTGAAGTATTTGTTTGTATAATGAAGTTTTTCCTAAAATGGTATGATATATTAATTACAAATTCATTTATTTTAAAGCCAATATGGTTTCGTTTAGTAGAATATTTTTGTGTTCTATTATATTTAGGAGTGAAAGATTACATTGTGGTAGAAATTTGTTAATGGATTGAAATATACTTTTCAAGTATTCATTTCTCCCCAAATATTTAAGAAAAGGTTCTTAAAACCAAATTTTTTTTACCCTAATACGTTAGGTTTTTTTGAACCGATGATATTTTAAATCACCATCAGAGATTTATGGATTCGTTGCCCCAATTTTCTGTTTATTTTTTGTTAATTTGTGATTGATGACCTCAATGAATCCATAAAAATATTTACATTTTCCACAAATTATGTGTCAATATTTTCCACCAGTGTTCCTTAATTAAAATCCTTAATTTGGTGGTGACTTTTTCATTTCCATTTCCATCATATCAAGACTAAATTTTATTAACCCTATTTATGATGTGGGTTTTCCACAAATTAATTTTCTATATTCAAATATTTATTTTCTAAGAAAAATTTCAAATGTAAAGGATGTAATTATTTGAAGGTGGGGTGAATGTAACCCCCCAATATTTCATAGTACATTATCTCTTTAAAATAGTTTAATAGCTTGTTCTATACACAACACAAAGTTCAACTGCGTCACGACCTATCAAACTAGCTATTTAAACATCATTTGTGAATATTATTAACCACATTTATTTTTATATATATATCATATATAATATTAAAATTCACATTTTGTGTTTCTTATACATAATATAATTCCAAAATCATTTTTTTCCGAAATAAGAAGTATTTTTTAAAAAATACAGTTTCTCTGGCTTTTAATGGAGAACCCTATTTAAATACAATATTTGACACTTTTATATATTCAATATATTAAAATTAAATTTTTATTTACAATAGGGACATACAAATTTTGTTTAGATAAATATTTGGGACTTTTCTGAAAACATTAATATTTTGATGAATAGTGAGAAATTCTAAATTTTAATTAAAAACAATTTTTTAAATCATAATAATTTATAGTGTTAAACAATACATTTGTGTGGTTTTAATGTATCATTATATTATATTTTATCATTTAATATAACTTATGTCATTGTATGTAATTTCACATCTAAATTGTACGTAAACTCTTGTCATGTTTTTTGAGGGTTTTTACTTCTTAAAAATCCCGCTTTTGGGTTATGAAAATGGGAATTAATATCAATTTAATTACTTCAAATATTATTTTTTGAATTTGGAAAAATTGACATCATTATTTAATTTGCAATATAAAAATTATATTTGGGTAAATGATTGGTATTTTTCTGAAAACATTCAATTTTTGATGAATAGTAAAAAACACTACGGTTTAGAATAAAAATTGAATTTTTCATTTAAATAATTATTTTTAATTACAATTTTTTCTTAAAGTAAGTATATAAACACAATAAATATATTAGTATAATTTAATTAATTGGAGTCATTTTATATTTAGATGAAACATACAATGTTTTATTGAACATTTTGAGCGTCTTTTACCCACCTTTTGTGAACATTTGCAAATTTGAATAAAACGTAATTTTAACTATTTACTGAATTAAATTTCAATAATCTGATAGAAATGGTTATCATAAATAAATAAAATTTGATTCAATGGGATGAAAATATTTTTTGGTGAATTGTAACTTTTGTTTGTATTTACCACAGTTAAAAGTAAATAAGTTAATTAAAGGTACAAATTATATTATAATTACCTAAAAAATATCATAATTCTGTTGGAAAAGATTATATATACCAAAATAATCCTTAGGAAAAAAATATTATCCTTTTTAGTCCACTTGAATTACAATTGTATATTTATTATATTTTATTTAAAGAAGTGTTAAAAGTGTTATATTGAAATTCTAGTAACTAAACCATTTTTAATAAAGAGTTATACAAAATATAAATTAGACTATAAATATTCATTATAAATATCATAAAATTCCTACATGGTGTTATTTTATTTATAATTTTTATACATTAAATAGTTAAATTTATTTATGTCACAATGATCATGGATTAATTATCTTATTAATGAATGATATAAATAATTGACTTTATAACTATCAAAATAAATTTAAATTGAGAAAATTGATGCAATGAACGATTTTTAATGGTGAAAATGACATGTTGTGGTTTATTAAATGTATTTTTTCTAATTAATTGTGTTTTTATGAATTTAACAAAAACCAAATACAAAATTTTGTAAAAATTAAAAAAAACGAGTTTTATAAAGAAATACTATGTTATTAAATGATATAATATTTCTAAAAATTTAATATTCTCCTAAATTATTTATATAATGATATATATGACATTAATAAACCATTTTTGGTTCTCTTGTCATTTTATATTATCTTCATAAACCATTTAATAAAAAAATTCATGATGAGATGGTTAAAGATAAACTATTTCACTAAGAGTTAAATCTAAAAGATAAGGTTAATATGGTCACCTAATCTCATCTAAAACCTATTGGTTGAATGGATTTATACCCATACAAACCTAATCCTCAAAATAATCTATTTGACCTATTTTAAACAAAACATTATTTTATAATAAATGAATATTTCATCTCTTTCTTAATGTGCCCCTCACCTCTCTTATGAAAAAGAACCTCCCATTATCTTAAATTTATGCCTCCAATGATATTTGTCTTGGCCATACTCGGATCAAATATCCTCAAAAAAACCATAAAAAAATCTTAGAGGCCTTAAATTTTTCTTAATGGAAACATAAGGATCCCATTTGTTCAAATAAAAAGGAATCACCCAAAAAAGAGGTAATTATATCATCACTTCTTTCAACGTACTTTTCTTCAGCTTCTACATCCTGTTTTTTTTTATTTCCATACTAAAATAATAAATTCAGTGCCTTATACATAAGGAGATGTTATTATATATATTTTAAAACCAATTTCATTATTATATCCATCCTATTAATGATAAACTCACTATATGTGTGTATGTACGGCTTACCGTATGCACTTCTTGTTGTAGTTGGTTATTCAACACTACATTATTTGGATGGGTATGTCAGGACCCATCCTCGAGGCCCGTTCCATGACTACCCCGCACCCGGCTTCCATAGGCCAGGGGCTGGAGACTAGCACCAAAGGCGTAAATCCTGTTAACTGGGAAGGCATTGCCTTTATAAAAGTTAACAAAACACCACATAGTACAAGAAGAAGTAAAATAGTAAGTACAAAAGAAGTGCTGAAAAGGTAAATGAGCCAGAATATAAACCCAACTGAAAGTACAGCTTCAATTGAACGAAAGTACAACAGAAAAGACAAACAAATAGAAGAAAGGAAGCATCTCCTGGGTTGTCCACCACAGATCCTACCTGAAGGGTAGGTACAGATAGCGCATCTCCTAGATCATCCTCCACGGATCCTACCTAAAGGGTAGGTACAGATAGCCTCTATAACACTCTCGCCTGTCAACCTCCTCCGAGTATCATCATGCCGTGTAGTCCACCTCTGGATACTAACTCGTCGTGAGATCCACCTCCGGGTACCGTCCAGTCCTCGAACACTCAGCCTCTATCAGCACTGCCCGTCGTCTGCGACCAACACAAAGAGGTGCGGGCATAGCCCATGCAG
This sequence comes from Viscum album, assembly GCA_963277665.1. Lineage (NCBI taxonomy): Eukaryota > Viridiplantae > Streptophyta > Magnoliopsida > Santalales > Viscaceae > Viscum > Viscum album. Next base: position 992,389,022 of record OY728133.1, read on the forward strand.
GGGTGAGTATAACGATACTCAGTAGGGACCCCGAGACCCTCAAGGTCTCACTAAATCCAATAAGGATAACCATAGAGAAGGATCTCAACAGATAACCCTTACATGGGTATAAGACCATACTTATACCTTTGTTTTCAAGTAACCCATCTAAATCAAGAGGAAACACAAAGGTTATGAAATCAACGGATAACCACTACCCAGGTATATACCCATACATATATCAAAGTTAACATGTGACCCATCTCAATCATGAGGTAAACAAAAAGGTCATAGAATCAGCTCAAACCATTATTTTATTTATGATGTCAAAACCACGGCTGCTGGAGAACTCCTCCTATGTCGAGTACAGTGGGACTGCCGCTACAACCAAGCATGTCCCACTAACCTGGAATACTGAAGTACTCCACCTGTCGAGTACTATGGGCCTGCCACTGCAACCAAGCACATCCCACCATGGGTCTGCCACTACAACCAAGCGCACCCCCTCATAACCTACAGAGGTACTCCTTCTGTCAAGTACCACAGGTCTGCTGCTACAACCAAGCACACCTCTGCCGTGGGTCTACTGCTACAACCATGTGCACCCCACTGGGCTAACCGAATCACTCTGAGACGATCGATCAGCAGTCGTCAAGTCTCTGCCAGCTACTAGGTCTCTACACTCTTCTAGATCATCAGCGGGAGGGTCCGATCCATGAGCTACTGGATGATACTCCAAGTATCACAATGTCCCACGAAGAAGTATATCAAAGGACCGCCTCGTCATAGGGGTCTCAACGCAACTGAAGTCGCGTCAATCAGAAGCCCGATCTGTGAGTTTTTAGCCTTTTAGTCCTGGGGGCCCGGTTGGTTTCATGTACGAACCAACCCGACCATATCTCAACCATACCCAGAACTCTCATAGGTTATACTCATAGGGACCGTTTCTCAACATGATCACCAATGTCGCTGACGGTTCTTCAAACGGACGTTCGGTCTGAAAGTTATCATCTTTTCCGTTCCAGGGGCCCGATTGGATTTTAGGATCAATCAAACCCCACCACTATCCAAATGCATCCAATCCTTAGGCAAATATTCCAAATGTTACGTCTCATTAAGAGTAATACAAAAAAGTTTATGTCACGTCAATCGGACGTCCGGAGCACAAGTTATAAGCATTTCCGCCCCGGGGGCCCGGTTGGTTTCGGGTTCGAACCAACCTGGTCATACCCAAAGTTTTTCAAAACCTTGAGTGTAATATATCGAAATGACCACCTTGATCCAAGGATCGCATCGCAGATTATGGTGCGTCGATCGGATGTCCATAACCCATGTTATGGGAAAAAGACGAAAAAAAATCTAAAAGTGGGGGTTTTGGGCTCGGACCGACCCGGCCCGAGACCCCCTGGGTCGGCCCAAACCGGGTTGACCCAACCTGGGTCCTGGTCCGGCCCGCTTGGGCACAACCCCGCCTGGGTGCAACTCGGCCCGGCGTGCTGGCTTGCTGGCGTTCTTCTGGCCTGCTCGGTGTAACCGAGCTGTGCGGTCAGGGGGGGGGGTTTCCCCCTAATGAAAAAATACACGCCCCCCCCCCACATGGGGGCCGCTGCTATTCGTTCGACCGGTGGTTACGAACCCCCGGAATCTCCCTGACCGGCCGGCCGGCTGCTGCCACCACAGGACCAGCTGGTCCGGTCCCCCTGCTCCGACGCCGGCGGCCGGAAACCGGCCGTTGCTCCCTGCTCTGCCGCGACATTGGTCTGTCCGGCGCTACACGACGACGTCGTGCCCCTCCGCCGCGGCCCCACTCTAGCTGCGTTGTTTTTGTGATTCTCCGGTGTGGTGCGACGGTGCCACGACCTTATTTGACTTCAATGGATCAGCGTGATGGCGCCCCACATCCTTACCACACGATCCCATGTGGTGTGACGACACCACGTCACTTTCCTTCATACTGCAACAACGCAGAGATAAGGGAGGAGGGTCAGCCATGTTTGTGCGGTCCGGTCCCATCCTGTTAATTGATAGCAAGCTGTCCAATTTGAATCTAGGAACAACGACGGATGAATTCATGAATAAAAAAAAACAAAAAATCACCTACCTCAAGCATAGTTGAACGAAGGCTCGTCATGGAATTGAACATCACGGAGGAAGGCATCGCAGAAGAATGTTCCGCACACATTGTCAGAGATCGTCCGAGGAGGAACGATGTCTCCCTTCCATTAACACAGGAAGAAGGAATGAAGGAATGTGTGTCGGGTCGTCGATCTCCGAGGAAGGCGTCTCTCACCATTTCTCATCGTCGGAGGTCATCGTTCTCCGCGTTCTTCATCAAGGATGAAGAACATCAAGACATTGAGAAATTCTCCTCAAAATCGCCTCGTACATCCAAGAAAACCCTAATAAAAAAAGAGTTGCCTTATTTTTATTACTCACGTAATACGTTTTGAAATTCAAAATTGTACCAATCAATTAAATAAATTAATTGAGAAGTTTAAGCTGCCCAAATTAATGAGGCATTTAAACATCAAGTTAAACGTAAGAGTTGACTCTCAATTAAAGGGGGGGTGCGGGTGCGTTACCTAATTAATAGTGGTGGGTGGGGGGGTTTAGGAAGTTGAAAAGTTGGGGCTCATGTGAGCCCCACCCCACAAATATCCTACCTAGTGGAGTAGGATATAGTGGGTTCTACTTCAACCACTTAGCTTAGGTTAAACAACATTAAATAAAATAAAAATTTGTCGCACCATTTTTATTTTATTCTATTAATTAACCCAAAAAAATTAACAACCACACCCGAGAAAACAAAACTTTGGAAATGGTGTTTCTAAGAAATTACTATCACTGTGATTCCATCGGTGCCCACAGAATTCAATTCCGAGCACCGGTTCAAAAGTTAGGAAAACACACTCGTTCGTTCACTGAACGTACCCGAGCTAAACTTCAGAAAAAGATTTCTCCCACACCGGGCCTCAGAATCAGGCGCCATCAGAAACTGTGTTGTCATAAAATCCCAAAGAAAATTATGATAAAATTGTCTTTGAAATTTACAAGTCTTTACATTACTCCCACCTCAGGGATTTACATCCCCGTAAAGCTTTAACAGAAACTAGGAAATCAAAAGTTTTATTGAGCGTTCAACTGAGCCTTCCGCTCCCATGTGCTCACCTGGTGGTTGTCGTGCTACCAATGAAATCACACAAGAGGAATCGACTATCCTTGTAGGACCCACTCCTGTCGATCCTCAACCTCTACTAGAACCCCGCAAAATTCACCCCATCGCAAATGTCCATCTTCCCATGGATGATGATATGGGTCGGGTCAAGAACGTATCTCCCCAATTGAGATACGTGGAAGTCAGCATGCATCTGGTGCAACTGAGGTGGATGGGTAAAATGGTAAGTCACCTTGCATACCCTGCTGAGGACCAGAAAAGGTCTGCTGAACCTCGGAGATTGCTTTCCTCCTTGGCCACATCTCCATAGACCTCGTCGAGGTGAGACCCGTAAGAAAACGTGGTCTCCATCCTTAAACTCTAGTGGTCTCTGCCTCCTGTTGGCATAAGGCTTCTGTCGGCTCTGAGTTGTCCACATCCACTCCTGGATGACCTGGACCTTCTCTATCGTGGCCTGGACCATCTATAGTCCCACAAGAGTTGTTTTGATTTCCTCTCTGCCAATAAGGGAAATCTGGTCTCATCCCCTTGACGAACCACATTCTTTTCCTAATACAGTCAACCCCGACATGGATGATACTTATCCATAACAAGGTTTCCATTGAAAGGCCTCAACGCTACTACCAAGAGATCCAACTGTTACTCTCACCTCCAAGGGTTGAGTCACACTGTCGGTATCAGTGTGAGGTAACTGGGACTCCTCCAGTAGGAATCTCGAAATTGAGGGTCAAGTCGACAGTTTAAACTAGAACCACTTAGTACACAAAAGGAAGGAATAGAATGTCACAAAGGTAAGTGTATTTCTATTATTTCATCTCATAGTTCAAAGACACAAATGTAAAATCAACATGGAACTAGAAGTACAAATAACAAAAGGAAACTACTAGTTCCGCTCCTGTTCACCTGCTTTCGGAGCTCTGTAGTCATATGCCTATGCTGCCTGAAGCTGCGCTCTCCCATGTCCACTGGTTCCTTGCGGTTGGGGTGGACGTCCTGGTGGTGGTGGTGGAAACACCTCGAAGTGTCGTCCACCTCCAGCTGCACGACCAGCTCCCCTTCCTCGGCCTTCTGCTCCTAGCGGTCCGCCTCGATTGAACCTATGCCTCTTCCTGGGAGGTTCTTTATTTAACTTTTGGACATCAACATGACGTGTCGGACAGTCACGAGCCATGTGAAAAACCCCACCATAGTAGTAACACTGTTTGTGCATGGTAAGTTGTTCTCCACCTTGGGTGCCTCGCACACACGATCCTGTGTCATGCGGTTGACCACCTGTAGGTCTGGTCCACTTGGACCTCTGCGTCTTCTGTCTACTTCCTGCGGCAGAAGACTATGCTGTATGACAACTAGTGGTGGGTCATGCTACTGGAGACTGCTCAGCAAGGAAAATCTCTACTAAGAGGGCTCGCTCCAGCACCCTTGTCTGCGTTGGGATGCTGTGAGAAACAACAGAAGCTCTAATCTCTCTCCTGGGCCCCTGCTCGAAGGTTCAGGCCCTGAAGAACGGGTCTCGTACCATATCTGTGGAGTAGTGCGAGAGGTCTGTGAACCCCACAGAGTACTACGCCACAATTATGCTACCCTTCTATAGATGCAGCAGCTCCTGTATACGCACCGCTCGAAGGGTGGTGGGTACAAACTCTGCCCGGAACAGGAACTCGAAGTTTGCCCACAGAAGTGTCGCGTAATCATGCATCTGGACCATCAGGCTCCACCATATTCTTGCTGCTTCATGAAGGAGGCTGGCAGCAAGGATCACCAGGAAATCTTATGGCATCCCCACTAGTCTAAAGACTCTCACCACAGCCTACATCCAATCCTCCGCCGCCTGCGGGTCCGTCTCTCCCCTGAACCTGGGTGTCCTATGGCGCTGGAACTCGTGCAGTGCAGTCAAGCGATGTGCACCCTCTGCTGCTAGGGCTGGTGGCATCGGTGGCCAAACAGGAAGAAGTACCGCTGGTGCCTCCGCTGGTGCCTGAACTAGGATAGGGCCATGTACTAAGGCCACGGTGCTCGGTGGGCTGTCAGTACGTACAACTCTCGGGGTAATAGCTAGTCGTTTGTGAGGAGGCATCCTGAAAGAAACAAACGTGACATGGTCAAACGATTTATACATGGTGAGATGACCTGGTTTGATATGTTTTAAGGTAAAACCTTTGAAAACACACATGCAATCAGTGTTTTTGTTCACAACGTCGGAAATCAGTTGTCAGGGTCCTGGTGTATGGATACACCGTCCGCCCTCACAAACACTAGACTCCCTGAACTTGAAACGACACTCGGTACCCTTACCACTATTTATTAACAGAATAAAATATCAGAGTTGTAAGTTCTGCGGTAGAACCGACTCCTCTGATACCAATTTTCCCCGACCCGTCCTCGGGGCCCATGCCGTCACTACCCCAAGCCCTCCTTTCATAGGCCAGGGGCTGGCGACTAGCACCAAAGGCATAAATCTCGTTAACTGGGAATGCATTTCCTTTATAAAAGCAAACAAAACACCACTGAGTACAAGCGGATGTAAAATACTAAGTACAAAAGAAGTGCTGAAAAGGTAAATGGTCTAGAATACAAACCCAACTGAAAGTGCAGCTACAACTGAACGGAAGTACACCAGAAAAGACAAACAGTTGGAAGAAAGGAAGCATCTCATGGGTCATCCACCATGGATCCTACCTGAAGGGTAGGTACATATAGCGTAGCTCCTGGATCGTCCTCCATGGATCCTACCTAAAGGGTTGGTACAGATAGACTCAAGGATGCCCCCTCCCGTCAACCTCCTCCGAGTATCGTCACGTCGTGTAGTCCACCTCTGGATACTGACTCGCCGTGAGATCCACCTCCGAGTACCGTCTAGTCCTCAAACACTCATCCTCTATCAGCACTGCCTGTCGTCTGCAATCAACACAAAGAGGCGCGGGCATAGCCCGTGCAGCGGTGAGTAGAACGATACTCATTAGGGACCCCGAGACCCTCATGGTCTCACTAAATCCAACAAGGATAACCACAAAGAACGTTCTCAATAGATAACCCTTACGTGGGTATAAGTCCATACTTATACCTATGTTATCAAGTAACCCATCTCAATCAAGAGGAAACACAATGGTTATGAAATCAACGGATAACCACTACCCAGGTATATGCCCATACATATACCTATGTTATCAAGTGATACATCTAAATCACTATGCTAACACAAAGGTCATAGACTCAGCTCAAACTAGGATTTTATTTTTGATATCGAAACCCCGACTACTGGAGAACTCCTCCTCTGTCGAGTACAGTGGGCCTGCCGGTATACCCAAGCATGTCCCACTAACCTGGACTGCTGGATTACTCCACCTTTCGAGTACTGTGGGCCTTCCGCTGCAACCTAGAGCATCCCACCATGGGTCTGCCGCTACAACCAAGCGCACCCCCTCATAGCCTATAGAGGTACTCCTTATGTCGAGTACCGCGGGTCCACCGCTACAACCAAGCAGACCTCCACCGTGGGTCTGCTACTACAACCAGGCGCACCCCACTGGGCTATCCAAATCACTCCGAGATGATCGATCAGCAGTTGTCAAGTCTCAACCAGCTACTAGGTCTCTACACTATTCTTGCTCGTCTCTGGGAGGGTCCGTCCACGAGCTACTAGTCGATACTCCAAGTATCACAAAGTCCCATGAAGAAGTATATCCAAGGACCGCCTCGTCATAGGGGTCTCAATGCAACAGACGACACATCAATCAGATGCCCGGTCTGTGAGTTATTAACCTGTTAGACCGGGGGCCCGATTTGTTTTGTGTACGAACCAACCTGACCGTATCTCAACCGTACCCCAGAACACTCATGGTGTATACTCATAGGGACTGTTTCTCAACATGATCACCAACGCAGCTGACGGTTTGTCAAATAGACGTCCGGTATGAAAGTTATCAGCTTTTTCGTTCCAGGGTCCCGGTTGGATTTCAGGTTCAATCCAACCTTGCCACTATCCAACTGTGTCCCAATCTCAGGCGAAGTATGCCAAAAGTTCGTTCACATCAAGAGGAATCCAAAAAAGTCAACGTCGCGTCAATCGTACGTCCGGAGCTCAAGTTATAATAATTTCCGCTCCGAGGGTCCGGTTGGTTTCGAATTCGAACCAACCCGGACATACCTAAAGTTCCTTGAAACCTTGAGCGTAACATAACGAAACGACCTCCTCGATCCAAGGATCGCATCATAGCTAACGGTGCGTTGATCGGAGGTCTGTAGCCCACGTTATGGGAAAAAGACTGAAAGATGTCCAAAAGTGGGGGGTTTTGGGCCCGAACGGACCCGACCCGGGACCCCCTGGGTCGGCCCGATCCAGGTCCGGGTCTGGCCCTCTTGGGCGCGGCCCGCCCCGTCCTGGGCGGCCCGGCCCGGAACGGCGTGCTGTGAGTCCACTGCCCAGCTCGGTGTAACCGAGCTGGGCGGTCAAGGAGGGGGGAGCAGCTACCCCCCTGTTCAAAAAAACTCGGCTCCCCACATGGGGGCCGCTGCTGTTCGGCCAGCCAGGGGATACGAACCCCTAGATTCTCCTTGACCGGCCGGCCCGCTCCAGCAAGCTGGTTGCTGCCGCTACAGGACATGTTGTTCCGATCCCCCTGCTCCGACACCGGCGGCCGGAGACCGGCCGCTGCTCCCTGCTCCCCTGTGGCCTAAGGCCGAAGCCTTGGTCCGTCCGGCGCAGCAAGACGGCACCGTGCCCCTCCGTCGTGCCCCCCATCCAGCCGCGGTGTTTTCGTGATTCTCCTGCGTAGAGAGACAGCCCCGCGACCATCTTCTACTTCAATGGGGAGGCGCGACGGCGCCACACATCCTTACAGCACGACCCTGCACGGTGCGATGACACCGTGTCACTTTCCTTCAAACCGTAACAACACAAAGATAAGGGAGGAGGGTCGGCCATGTTTTTGCGGTCCGGCCCCCTCCCGTTAATCGATAACAAGAAGTCCAATTTGAAATGAGGAACGACGACAGAATAATTCATGAATAACAAAAACAACAAATCCCCTACCTCGAGCGTAGTTGAACAAAGACTCGTCGCGGAATTGAATGTCGCAGAAGAAGGTGTCACCGAAGAATGTTCTACACACATTGGCGGAGATCGTTCGAGGAGGAACGGTGTCTACCTTCCTTTAACACGGGAATAAGGAATGTAGGAATGCACGTCGGTCATCGATCTCTGAGGAAGGCGTCCGTCACCGTCGCCCGTCGTCGGAGGTCAGCGTTCTTCGCGTTCTTCGTCGAGGAAGAAGAACTTCAAGACATTGAGCAATTCTCTCCAAAATCCCCTCACACAACCAAGACAACCCTAATAAAAATAAGCATTGCCTTATTTTTATTACTCACACCAAACGTTTTGAAATTAAAAATTGAACCAATCAATTAATTGAATTAATTGAGAAGTTTAAACATCCCAAATTAATGAGGCGTTTAAACATTAAGTTAATCGTAAGAGTTGACTCTCAATTAAAGGGTGGTGCGGGTGTGATACCTAATTAAAGGAGGGGGGTTTCGAGGAAGTTGAAATGGTGGGACTCCTATGGGCCCCACTCCAAAAATTTCCTACCTAGTGGAGTAGGATATAGTGGCTTCCACTTCAACCACCGAGCTTGGGTTAAACAACCTTAAATAAAATAAAAATTGGTCTCACCATTTTTTTTATTCTATTACTTAACGAAAAAAATTTAATAACCACACCCGTGAAAACGCAACCTTGGAAAAGGTGTTTCTATGAAATTATCGACGCTGTGATTCCATCGGTGCCCTCGGAATTCTATTCCGATCACCGGTTCAAAAGTTAGGAAAACCCGCTCGTTCGTTCACTAAACGTACTTGAGCTAAATTTCAGAAAATTATTCCGGGCACACCGAGCCTCGGAATCAGGTGCCGTCACAAACTGTGTTCTCGTAAAATCCCAAAGAAAATTAAGAAAAAAATTTCCTTGAAATTTCCATGTCATTATAGGGTATGATAATGAGTATAATTAATTTAAATAATTAATATGACATGTTAATGATTCAGTGTATATAATATACCATCTAATTGGAAATAGTTTTCCATCGATATAATGATATCGTTGCTCGTGCAAACATACGACTTACCGTCTCAACAATGCGATTAGATTCATCTTCAACGATCATAATAAAAGATTATATTTTTATATATATTTATTATGTATGAGATATATGAACTAATATTTATTCTGGAACAATATATATATATTTAGATAAATATATATTGTTTACAAACTTATGTAATATACGATTAGAAAACAGAAACAACATTCCTGCGTACGTACGTACTACCTTCTCCATGAACATTGTATCCATTTCATATATATATCTATTATAAATATATATATTATGAATATATATGATATATTAATCACATTTAATATTATTTTTGTTTTTTAAATCTGGATCTAAGGGATACGATCAATAATAACAAGTTAAAACACCTACGATAAAGAAAGAAATTATTACCCGAAATGTTACATTAAAATCGAAATTACAATTAAATTTGTAGAATAAAGTCATAAATGAATCATTCATGATATAAAAAATATTAATATGGTTTACGTATAATTTAATAACATACTATGGTCATTACAAAGGATGTTAAACATACCCTCGACTTAAAGAAAGTATAAGGTACGGGTTAATTCCTCAATCTCATTTTTATCTAAGATTGTTTCTGGTTATGTTTATATAGTGACATATTTATTATCCATGTCCGTGATTCATAAAAGAGTTTTAAAAATGATTCTTTTTAAGGTTATCTTTAACTAAAACACCATTTTATATGTTTGAATATTTATTATTCCAAATCACTCTTATTAATGTCCCTATTTACAAAATGGTTTGGAGGATTTATTAATAAGGAAATGATTTTTTTTTAAATTTTAATTCCCTTAAAAAATTTACAAAGTGGTATGGGAAACATTGATTAAAAAAATTCTTTTAAACGAAATCTTTTATAAATCGTGTGAATTTTAAATACTTTCAGGACAAAGTACATTTTTCTCTCAAAGAGTTTTACTGATCATTTTCAACTATTTCAACATCATTTCTGGGATATGATTCATGATTGATGTTTATTTATTATAATATAATCATCTATACTGTATTTAAGGAGTTATGCAATGTTTGACTGTGGATGTGATATTTTATTATACCATTCATTGTTTATGGTTAAAGTTATAATATTCTATATTATCGTTTGAATATGAATTCCTATATTATGTTTCACCCTTTTCACATGTGGAATGCATTGGATGTAGTAAGTGACAGGCAGGGCCCGCTATAGCCTCTTAATGGATCGGTGGGTCTCATGAGAAAAATTAGTATCGTTTCCCAAGGTAATGAAAACATATTTATTTGTAGTCCTGGCAGAAGTCCTTGACTACGTGGTCATGATTTCTGAGAGTATTCATTCCCTTGTTATAAAAATTGATATTGGATGTGATTATTCGACTAGTATAATATCCATGTGAATGTGTAGATTGTAATGTTAGATTTATTTTTTCCACATTATGTTACATTTTATTTTTAAATAGTGGTTGTTTTTATTACACATCTTTCTGTAAAATTTTATATCTTCTTCTAAATTATTTATCCTTACATAGAATCTGTACTCACCCCTTTCATATGTTTTTTTTCTCAGGAATCTAAGATGTTTATTATGATTCATACTCAGGTTTAATTTAAGGGAATAATGGAATTTTAAATGGAATATATATGCTGTATTTTATGTTTGAATGTGTAATGTAATGTTTGTGTATGCAATCTATTTTTAATATTGCTAAACTGATCAGTCTTTTGACACATGGTTCCTCATAATAATTCCAATTTATTAAAATAACGCACTGGATCCAGGCTTCTGGGGTCGGGGCATTAAAACTTCCATGTAAAGGATTTCTTCATATATAATTTTTTTCCAAATTTCTTTATGTTGTTATGACCTTTTATATTTAATTACATATTTTGGGGTATGATTCCAAACCACCCCCATAATTTCGTCTTTATGTTTGAATGATGAGAAACCACTTTCTCTATCATTAATTACTCCCATGTACACTCGTTACCATGTTAAAATTTTGTAAGGGATTTCTTCCTTTCCAAATTTTGTCCAAATTTCAATATGTTGTTATGCCCTTATATTTTCATGTACAAATTAAGTGTTATGATATCTCACCTACCCTATACTTCCCTACTTATGTTTTAATGATGAGAGACCCCATTTTTTCTCATTAAGGAATCCCTTGTTCACCTGATACCTTAGCAAAATTATGTAGGGGATTTCTATACCCACATTTAGATTCGAGTAATTCATTTGTAATATGAATCCTAATTCAATTTAATATGTTGGGACAAGTATCTACATGACCCTTTTTATATCAATTTCATATAAATATTATTAGATACCCCTTTGTCTCTCTAATCATCAATTGTTTTATGAATTCTAATGTCATGTTGTTATGCGGCCAAAATTCCACCATGATTTTTCAAGCTAAAGTTATTTTTTAGTGAATACCAAGATCATTTATATATAAATGATATTAAAATTTATGAAAATTTACATATTTATTATAGAGTTTCATGAATTAATTACATATTCATTTATTTTGGAATAAAGGATGATGTTTAATTAATAGTTGTTTAATATTAATGTTTCACACTTATGCATGAAATTAAATTATTAAGATGGGTGTGCCCGGATAACACTCTAATATATTGGGTAAAGATTAATATAATGATACGTCAAGTCCATTAATATTTTACTAATGCTAACTAATGTTCAATGAGTGTTTACTCACACTCCGTGTGCAATGGGCCTTGGCACTTACAAATATCATGTTAAATGTTGTTTCCACATTTCCTTGTTATTATAATAATGATTTATCAATCATCTGTGTTCATGGTACTCTTATACCCACTGATATACTTATTTTCAAAAATGTACTGTAATCTTCATGTTATTCCTTGTTTAATCCCTTACTGGGATTTATTTCGCACCTTTTCTTATGCATTTCCTTAGGGAGTCCCATGAAATACCAAGTACGAGGAAATGTGTCTGGTCATGTAAAATATGATTTCAATAAAGTTATATATTTCATGTTTTATGTTGTTATGAAATGTTACTAATCCCCAAATAAACTTGACCAATTTATCTTCTATGTTGTATCAAGTTATGATTTTATGTAATATCTAATGTCTACGTGTGAATACAAAGGGTAGGGTTGTTATAGCAGCCATTGTTGGGGTGCTTTCAATTATCATGGAATTATAACATGAGATATTTGGTTGAAAAAACATGTATCACAAAAGGGGTGACTATCTATGAAAGAATTGATATAACAAAGAGGCAAGGGGTGAGGAAATCCAATATAAGAATTTCAGGACTTGGTACTCCAGTCAATAGATCAATGAACTAAATGTTAGTGAAATAGTAAACTGGAATGACTACCTATAAAACATGAAATTTTAATACCAGCTAATGTTTTGGTGATGAGATGAGGAATATGGATCCTTCGTAGTATAATTTCTAGGAAAAATAATATTCTAAAGCCAATTATATTGGGTTTTGATAAAATATTAGTAGATAAATAAATATAATATTTATTTACTTGTCTAAATATTTTGAGATAGTTTACTAACACTATTATCAACATATTAATAAAAAACAATAAAATGTCTACCAAAATATCACTATGATCAATAATTGATATGTATAATTTTTTCACCAGAAAAAATTCCCTAGGGTGTTAAAATCACTTGCACATTCTCCCATTCCACGAAAAGAAATATTATGTTCTGGAAGAACATATTGTAGATTAAACTACTAATTATTCAAGTGATGAGAAGTTAAATATCTATGATAATCATTTGAATGATTCCACATATGTTCTATGTTTCATGCTATCATCAATTAAAAATTTGATTCTGATGAAATTGGAGGACATGGATGCATATAGAAAGTTGTATCACCTTCAAGATATCTATAATAATATAGTGAGATGAGAGAGATAAGAGATTTAAGATTATCTATTTAAGACCAATATTATATTTGTGATTCCATCTAGGCCTCAGGTAGTCAAAATTATAAGCTACATAGAATTGTTATACATCTTAAGGATTAATTATCTTGATGAGTTGGGCCCATCTCTCAAACCTTAATTAGTACCAAATAAATTCCCATGTTAAATTGTTTATTATATCATGATCACTAATGAGAATAATTCATTTGAGGTTTTTAATTTTATTCATGAAGTGTATAGAAAAATGTGGTCTAAAAAACATAATCATTTTGGTGATAAAAATAGAAATATTAGGAAACAGGTCCCAATACACCTAAAAAGTTTAAATATCTTGAGAATAATTCTTATAAGAAGAGGAAAATCTATATACATGACATGGAAAATGAGTTAGTATGTTTTTCATGAGTCAAGAATGGTCCCTGGTTGAATAACTACACCCATAAGAAAGGGTAATCTAAATGTTCTTTATTTATCATGTGTAATATTTCTATATCTAGACATTAGGTATTGGATACAACTTTTGGTGCAGAAATCTATATACATATGTGAGAACAAAGTAGATTTTGAATGACAGATATAGGAAATGTGCATCTTTTAGCTTCCAATGGTGAGAGGTTAGATAATCTATCAATTAGAGAATATTACCAAATATTTATAACATAAACAATACTATTTTAAAGCGATTTTAATTATATTGATATCATTACCAATAAAATAATTTATTTTCCATGTTAGGATTAAGATGTTTTTATTTTAATGTTCAAAAATGAAAAGTTTTTTTTATAAATACAATATATGTTATGGAATGGTGTATTTAAAAATAGGTATTTGTGCATTAAATAATGAAACCAGGTATTGGAAATAGATGGTGAATTATTTCCACACGAATAGAATAACAAGTTACTATGGCCTAACCATTGAGGATATGTATGTATGAAGAGTTTGGAAAACCATATTTTCGATGGTTGTTTATAATGTTTGGAGATAATAGAACATGAAATATGTCACCCATGTTTATAGTGAATAATGAACAAACCTCTTTTCATTGGATTGGGTGAAAGGGGAAAAAGATTCTTTGATTGGTATACACTGATAACTATGGAAACATTCCAATAGAATCTAGAGGTGGATGTTTAGACATCATTTCATTTTCTAATGACATGATTACTTTTTTGATTCTCTATAAAATGAGGTATAATTATGATTCCTTTTAAAAATTCAATGAATTCATGAGTAAAGTGGAGAATTAAAATATTAAAAAGATAAATGAGATTGGATTGTATTATGGTGTTTTATATCATAAAAAGGAGTTTATCGACAGTCTACACATGTCTTGGATTCTATCTCATGTTAATCTTCCATACACTACCTAGTTAGATTGTGTTTGATAAATTAGTATCTTTACCTTTTTATAAATGGTATGTTCATTGATGATTGATGCATATTATCAATTATCATTTTGGAAATATTCATTATAAAAAGATGAATATACATTTACTTGAGTAACGAATAAAGAAGAAAATGGAATTCCTTTTGAGTTACATAGTGGAAAGAAACTCTTTTTGTTATATACATGTGTATCAGGATTCAAAGAAATTTTATGGACTTCTTATGTAACAAATGTCCACCCTCGGGAAATTGTTTTATCACTATAGGTTATCCTAAGAAAAAATGTGTACTACATATACAACCCCTCATATAAAAATGTGATTCTCTAAATAAAAATATATCTATGTAGAGGGAGATCATTATCAAATAAGATATAGGGAGGGTGATTGACATTGATGAATTTGATACTCAAGATACTTAAGAGTTTGTAGAGGAACAGATTCCATAGGTCCCTATTGAATATGAATTTCCAAAAACACAAGTACAGTATAAGGGGACACGTGAGGTAAGAGAAACACATAGATTTAATTTTCTAGAAAGGGAATATGGTGACTCACTATTATTTGACAATGAAGAATGTATATTTTACCAATAGGTAGTAGATAGATCAAAAGATGAAATATGGGAACAAGACCAATATTTTGAATGGATTCCATGTATCTAATCTTGGTTTTGGTTTGGGTTGATACACTAATTTATATAAATCAAATACAGTCAAAAAAGGTATTAAGTTGAAAACTATACATAGAAGGTAAAGTAAATATATATAAATGAAGGATAATTTTTATGTACATAAACAACATCATAGAATTTACTATAATGAAACCCTTTAACTAGATTAAATTTTTAAATCCATCATAATGATAAATGATATATCATCTTACCATCAATATGAAATTTAGAAAAATTATTTCCAAATATATTTCATTAGTGGATTGATTTTGGAAGATGTCCTTATGACACAATCGGAGGGGGTTGTTACTCTAGCTGATTAGAAAAGGATTTTAGAGTTGTTGATATCCAATTATTGATTAGAATAATCCTCATGTTCATAGAACATTAATGTTGATGAAGCTATAAATGAATTTGGTTTCATTATGAATGAATGTGAACCATGTGTTTGTAATAGATTTTGAGGAAATGTGGATATTATTATAGTATTATATACTGATGACATGTCACATCGTGGAAATAACATACCTATGATAAAATTTAATAAGGAATGGTTGAACATGTGTTTCTCTATGAAGGAATTTGGTGCATGAGTATATATTATATTGATTATGACCATTCAAGATTGATCTAAGGGGATACATGGACATTTTCATAGTATATACAATGAACAGATACTAAAGATATTTAGTAAAAAAAAATCTAAGTGGAGAATGGTTTTAATGTCACAAGGTATATATAATTCTATGAAATTTTTTTGACAAACACAACATGTTAAAGAGATAATGAGAAACATTTCATACTATAAAGTGATACAATCAATCATATCAGACATATTATCTACTAGACATGAGGTGTCCGATGTATTTATCATGGTACAAAGTTATCATGTAGATCTATGAGAACAACACTTGTCTACTAATAAGTCTATCCGAATATATCTAGGATGAACACAGGATATGTTCCATTTGTATGGATGAGATGAGGAGTTATTCATCATGTGTTATATAGATGATAGTTTTTAAATAGATTAGAATGATATAAAGACATAGTACAAATATATTTTCTATCTCAACAGAGGATCTTTGTGCCATAAGTGATCAATGCTACCCATTTTCATTGATTTAATAGAAATTCCAATAATATAGAAGCATATAATATAAGCATGAAATCTATTTTGATATTAATTTTTTCCCTAGAGATTTATGTGTTACCAAGTAGTAGGATCTCCATTAAATTTTGTTACAATGATACAATAATGGTGTCTCCTTCAAATGTTCCATTCTAGGATTAATTGAAAAATAATATACACTTGAATTATCACCAATTGAGGTATTTATATCAAAGTAATGATGTTGTAGTTTTATGAGTTCCCAAAAACGAAAATGTAGTGGACCACTTGTCTAAAGGCTTATCTAATCAAAATGTTTAGTATCATGAGAGTTCTAGTAGAATAAAGGTTTATAGAGTTGACTCTTTTAAAAGTTGGTATCTGTTCATGTTGGTTCTATATAACCAAATTGTATATACTTTTTGAAAATACGTATTCATTTTTATAAATATTAATAAACAAATTATCACAACACGATAATAATTAAATGTATCATAGTATGAGATAAGATAATATCCATAGAGTAGTTTTCCAACAGAAAGGTCATAGTGGTTCCCTGTTATGATGACAATAATTAAGTTCCTTGATAGTATTCATTAATAATTGTTTTGTATCCAGATGGAATCATTTTAATGAAAAATATTATATAGTCTACTCAGGGTGGTGACTCGTAGTACACTGAGACACCTTCTCATGGGATACACCCAAGATAATATCTATAATAAGATATTATGAGAACAAGATCCACCATTAGGAAATGAACATAAATATATTTAATGGGATTCTCTTATATGAGGACAATTTTATTGATTTTTTGACATTATTAATATTTTTTAATGAGTTTACATGTAACCTACATTGTTTCATATATGAAAACTATGACACCATATGCTCAAAGTGATGTGGGTTATATTGGGTGATTGACAAGTAATATTTCATTATTGAAAATGTGAGATTGAATTTTCACCTTATATTCTTTAACAGAAGATAATATTTCATCCATTTGATGAAATTGATATAGCTTAAATAATTTCACATCCATGGTGTTATATAGTAATGATTAGTTTCCAAAATGTTAAGGAAAGATACATCGAGAATAGAAGTTGATAGATCCAAAACACAACTATCTTGATTAGATATATCATGATAATTTGATTATATTACACAGTAAGAATACCTATAAAGTATTATATTATTCTAGAATTAACTTATTTATATATGGGTTCAATAGAATGTTGTTAGATGTAAACCTTGGACATCATGAGACTTCACCAAATTCCATCAGGAATGTGGAATAGAGTTTCACCCAATACATATATCTTGAATAAAATTAAATAATAAATAATTAATTATTATTTAAAAAGTTGAATAAATATTAAAACCGGAAAATGATTAATAATTATTTATGTATTCTCGATCACATATACCATGTCACTATTTATTGAAGACAATATTATGTGAGAGAAATATTTAATAAATATTTATATTCTATTTTGTGAGTATAATATTTTTTATTTAATGGTGAATAATGTTGTGATAATTTATTTATTAAATTAATATTAATTATCGAATTCTTGATAAATATTATGGTGGAATTTTGGACTGAGTTCAATGGTCGGGTGAGAAATAATATATACTGAATACTATTTGATTATATAATATCTAAATTAATTATTTAGATTAACGCATTTCATAAAATGATAATATTATTATTTTTAAAGACATGGGATTTAATTAGTGTTGAATAAATTATAAAGGGAAATTATGAAATTAAATATTTCCAACCGTAATTATATGAAAAAATTTATATTATTTTTTAATAGAGTTACTTCATTTTTTTGTGTGCATAATGAAATCCATGGAATACTATTAAATCCACAGGGAGATACATTCTCCAATAATTCTAGCATAAATAAAGAGAAATAGTCTTCCAAATTCCACTCTCATGTCAAGAGTGATCATAGTAAATCCATTGGAAGAAATTCTTCAGGCAATCGGAGGTGAATGGCACCAGTGATATGATCATCAAGGCTATCACGTAGAGATTCCTATGGGGATGTTCGAGGAATGAGGAAAATGTGTGGATCAACTCTAGAGAGATTTTATTATTTATTCATAAAATGCAATGATATTATTACATAGATTTATTTTCAGATCCATCTATTATGAAAGGATTTTTTAAAGGTGATTATATAATTTTATTGATTATTTATAAATAATATTTGTGGATCCTAGAGTTTTATTCAAGAATTTTATCAATTATCGGTACATTTTTTATTAAATTCTATTGATAATGGAATTTATCATTAGGTAAATATGGGATTGATCATCGATCATGAAAAAAATTAAAAGATATGAATGACCACTCAAATTATTTCATGACACTCGAAACCTAAAATTATAAATTATATTTATTTCCATAAATGAATGAACATGTTGATTTATAACTGAATTTGAACAATGTGGATGTTATGGTAATTACCATGCACTCAAATCCCATATTTTATTCACATTATATAATACAACAGTATTAGATGGTGAAAAACCCATACATCTTAGTCTATGTATATATCAAAATCCTTTTAATGGATCATATTTATATCAAATGTTGTTAGTTATAAAATACTATACCAGAAGATTCAATTATTTTACTGTAATTCTTATAACTATGTGCATATATTAATATTCCATAAATACATTGTAAAATAATTTACAACTCATAAAAAATATCAAAACTATAATGGATACAATTTATAAAAACTTATCTAAATAACTTGTTTTGAATTTTCAACAAAACCACTTTATAGTGATGTGGGAAAAAAATATTTATAAAAGAACATAAAATCCAAAACTAAAAAAATGAATTTGGAAAAATTAATATTATGGTTTTATAAAGAGTACTCAACAAAATTACACAATATTACATATCACACATTAAATATTATAAAATATTGGAAAGACACCACCCCAAACATAGGATAAATTCAAATAACAATCAACCACGTAGTAAAAAAGATGTGTACTAACACTGAGAATTGAAGTTCATAATTAATTAAAACCCATTACATAGTAAATTACCCATGTAATACTGATAATATAATATATTGGTCTAGCCTTCCTATTCTGTTAAATATTATTTTTTATAAATTCTTTGAGGAATAAGTACTATTCATATGAAAAATGATCTACCAATTATATAAAAGTGAAAGAAATACTAATATTAAACCATTATCGATTGAAAAATTTTATTATCTATGGAATTATTACAAACTCATTTTAGATTTTTCTATATACAAAAATATTATATGATTTTTAGCAATTGTATATATTTTATATATGTTCCTTGAATTTTTTTAATTTTTTTTCTATAATTTCATTTAAATGATAAAGAAATTAATTGTATCTAATGCCTTATTCTAAATTTTTTCTAAATATTCATTTCTATTCTGGATATAATGGTCATCAATTTTTTCAATATTTATTGGAAAATTTAATTTAAAATGTTTTATATTATTAGTATCATCTTGATCATTATTTATGTCTTTTCAGGATCTTGATATCCAAAAAACCTTCGTTCCAATGGAGTCCAGATAGTAATGGGAAGACATGACTAATCCAAATGTTAATTATTTTATCAAAATCTCCTCATTTGGTGAAAAATTAAATGTAAAAAATTTTACCTTTATTATAAGTCATAATTTTGTGTCCTTATTTTACTTTTTAGATATACTAAAAAACATGAAATACTAATTTTATAAACGTAATAAAAGAGTGGAATCAATCAATACATTAGTGATACTCACACTACACAGGGGTCTGGTTTGATCTCAATCAAACAAAATCATATCTCCATATAATAATTTCAACCACAATGGGTATTATAATAATCATAAATAAACAGAAAAAATACCTTTTTTAATGACATAGAGTGGCCAATAGATGTGGAAAATGTCAATATTGAGTACGAAAACTCATTTTTTATGATTAATCTAACTATATTGAACTACTTAATTCATACATCACACATTAATTAACAAATATATTATTTCATCCTATGTACATCATTTTAGTATTTGATTATCTCACGTGACACACAGATATGTATTCCCATTCAATTACAAATTCTAATTCAATCGAATGCTTGAGTGTATTTTCTCATCATATGAGTGGAAAAATACCATATTGTTTTTTCTCAAAAAAATGACATGATGAATACCATAACCAATTACCCACTAATTTCCTATGCTTCAAGGCATATTTATGAAGGAATTGAGAGTATAATGGTTTTCTTGATAGGTATCTCAGAAACATATGGTAAAAGGATTTCATGACTAATATACAACCATATGTAATGAATGAATAATATCCAATGTGACATAATTTGGAAGGCTATGCAAGTTAATATGTATTGAATTATTATGACACAAGTCTATTCAGTGTATTTTATATACAAATCATTTTATAGAGTACAAGATTTTACTCATTATAATCATAACATATAATTAAAACCATAATACTCCATAATGATCATTAATTTGAGAGAAATCATACTTATACATTGGTGATGTACTTATCATATCACTTCATAAAAAATATAATGATCACGTGGATTAGTAATAATGTGATGATTTTATTTTTTAAAATGATATATATTTTATGTTCTTAATCACAATTATTAATACTTAAGAACAATACAAATGTTTCTTCATAACATGTATTAAATCACAGAAACAAAATTAATACATGTTTACTTCCTGTTTATGGGTTTTTAAACCAATCAAATTTCTATGTAATTAATACCACATCTATATGTTGTCACATGAAAAAATAAACCCAGTAAAATATTAATTGTGTAACATTATTTAACCATTTTAACGCGAACTATGGTCTGATTTTTGAATCATGTTCACAT
Source organism: Viscum album (assembly GCA_963277665.1). NCBI lineage: Eukaryota > Viridiplantae > Streptophyta > Magnoliopsida > Santalales > Viscaceae > Viscum > Viscum album. Next base: position 992,410,314 of record OY728133.1, read on the forward strand.
TATTCATCTCCATGAACATATTATAACAACGTTAAAATATAATATAAAATTATATTATATTAATAACTTGTATTATCTATATAAAAATCTTAATAATTTGATAAACATCATCCTTATAACCTTTTCAATAAAAATATTTCCTTAAAATCATATGGAAACATATTGTACAATTTATATTAATATTTTACATATATACACTAATCCATTTAGTATATATAGTGACATTATGTTTTTATTTTCAAAGGAATAAGATTTTATTTGAAATCATTGGAGTTACTAAAAGTAAAAAAATACTCTTACAAGCATCAAAGACACTATATTCACTTCAAAATATCATAATATGTTACATAAACACTTTTTTTATTTAGGAAATAAAAATTATTTATTATTAGTTGGAATATTTAATAAATAATATTTTATTTTTATATATTTAATAGACATCAATGTTCTTGAATCAATTTCAAAAAATTATAATTTTTTAAAATAATCCACTGATGGGAGGTGGAATTATTATCCATTATATTTTATGAAACATTTAGATAAACACTCTAATAAATGATAAAATATTTATCCATGTATCTTCTTCAAATATGTTATAAATTATGATGAATCATAAACCATGTGTATCATCCCATATAAGTAATAAAAATACTTTTTTGTAAAAAACTACCCATTTTATATAATATAAATGATCTAACAATACACATTAATGACATAAATTTCATCTATTTTATATAAAATCCTTCCAATTAAAATCATTGATGTTACAACTTATTTAATCATCAATTTTATAAAAATAACATATTTTATAAATTCATGAATTTATTTTCATCTCTTTCATACTCAATTTTTTTGAATTATATCTTTGGCATCTTATAAACATTGAAAATAATGATCTTAATTTTATAACATTGAAAATTCACATAGATATTATATGGAGATTCATAAACCCATATAGTTAACTAATGTGATTATATCATATAGAAAATTTAATCTTTGTTAAGGAAAACAATAATAAGATTCACTAACAATTAAGGTAGACTAGTAGAAACATTCTTGGAATAGACAACTAAATTTTCCTCTACTGGTTTGACCTATAAAACACATTTTATGTCATAAAAAGTTAATAACATGGATATCTTATCTCTCAATTCATCATTTTTCTATACAAATTGATAAAAAGAATTAAAATTTCATGATTTCACTCAAATTTTCATATCATTTTAAACAATATAAATTCCCCAACTATAGAAATCATCAGTTGATATATTTATTCTCCCCATTTCATTAACATAATCAATCCTATTAATCATATTAGTGAATATTAATCTTCCTTATGTCTTTTTAAATATAATGTCCTTGAAAATTTATTTTAATCACTATATTATTCTTATAATAATCCTATTTTCATATCTTAATGAATTTAAAACGTCTTATTTCTCTTAATGGTTTTCTTTGACCCATAGAATATCTTTAATTTTAGACCATTTCAGAAGATACCACTCTCAAGAGTTTCTTACACCATGCTTCTCCTCTAATTTTTTTTATCTCAACGTAATATTTCATGATTATGATTTTATTTATGTAAAATATAATCCTATATCATATATGTATAATGTTTTATTTTTTTCCTAATGAGAATTAAATTAATGTATCACATCAAAAATAATGAGCCCATTAAAATTCATCATATGTATTAGTGGGACAAGATCAATGTATATTGATGAAATTATTCCACATTAGTTATCATAAAACAATTTAAATATTTAGGTGGTAGATTATGATAATCACATCATATCTGGATATTTTATAGTTATGATAATGAACTTCTACCAACACATCATATGGTTATATAAAATAATATCCATTGACTATATTGACCATTAGAGAATCCCAACCACATGAAACTGAATAAAAATGAAAAGTTTAACGAATCTAAACATTATGGTCTTATAATTACTTTCATTTATTACATAAGATAATCTAAGGGAACCCATATATGACAATATACTAATTGGTAAAATGATTATTGAATTAAAACATTTCTATTTATAAGGAATATAAAAATAGTATTGTAAATTGAATGTAACATGACCATATTATAACATGTTATTCCCATTAAATTTATTACTGTATATAGTGTCATTGTTTGAAATATTATTACTTCTAATAAACCTGTATGTTCAAGACATATTGATGTGTAACACATTACACAACCGATAGTTTGTTCCACTAACCCAAAAATAGATGACATATAGATTTACACATATCCAATTGAATCATATAAATAAAGTATATTAACATTTAATGAAAAGGTATTGTATTATATATAATCATAAATCCCAATATGAGTAATATTAGTGCCATATATAGCTTATCATAATCATTATAGAACAAGGAATAATTCAATAAGACAATGATAAGTGCTTCCAAAAGTCCCCAAACCTAATATTAATTACACAAGGCAGATACCAATTAATTATATATTTAATACTCAATTTGGATAGGCTATATTTAAATAAAAAATTCAACATGAAACAATAATTTATATGTTTAGGCCAATCTAAATGAAAAATATATTATTTAATAGAACTATAATGAATCCCCTTTGATACATGTACAATATCATTGAAGTATAATAATAAATATAAACTAAAACAAACATTAATATTTTTAATATAAAAAATATTTTTTTTAATAAAGTAGAAAATAACTCCTAAATACAAAAAATTTTCACATATATAAACATGAGATAATTCTTTATTGATCAACGCATAAATAATTATAATCACACTTTATATACAACCTAGATATATAAACATCCTATAATTTTGAAGATAATGACATTATATTCATTCCATAAAATTAAATATTTTATATCATTCAATATATCAAATATAATTTAAATATATAAACCTACAAAAAATATAAATATTTTATATTTTAATTTATAATAAGTAAACTATACACATAATACAAATATAATATTTTAATTACTATTAAATACACTGTCAAATTACTTATATGAACTACTTTCTATGTGTTTTATATAATTTTATCAAATAATGTATTTAATTTGATCAATTAAAGTTAATAATTAGAGACAATTCATAATTTCAAATATATACTCTTTTACATTTGGTCTTATTTTTACAATTTTTTGACATTTTATAAATAAAACAAATGATTTCAATATAATCACATTATATCTAAACATTATGTTATTCCATATAATGTAAAACAGTTTAATATACATCTTATAAATATTAAAACTACAACTGTTGCATCCCCTACAGTTTATATTATCTGATTATTTATTCTAAAATACAATATAAAAAATTCATATGTATTAAGTTACCTTTGATATTAATAAATAAAAAATATAAGAAATATAAATAATTTATATACATTGATATCATAAAAGAATGAACTTTTAATTATAAATCTTATTTAATTAGAAGAGGAGAAATATAATTAAATTTTTTATTATTAATTAATTCAGGAATATTTTGATTGAATATATATGATAGTTATATTATTTAAAAAATTTATTAATTATCTATATTTTAATCCAAAACATTAATTTTAATCATTTTTTGATTATATAAAACTTCATGATTGATAATAAACATTAAATATTATAATCTACTATATTAGTAAGAGAGAAACATCATGTATTATTTTAGTGAAAAAAATAAAAAAACTTCTCTATTGGGTTTCTCGTACATAAGAGTTCCACAAAAAACAATTACCGGACACTTTTTATTACAATTGTGTAAAATAAAAAATTTAATTTATGGAATATTCTTTAAGTAATAATATATATTTTTCAGTGTAAAAAATAATTATATGGTGTTACTCATTGGTAAGTGTTATTATTCAGTAAATGAAAAACTTATGCAAGAAAAATTCTTTATGTATGGTCTAGTTATAATGCCCAAGAATTTAATGCTGCATAATCATGAGTTAAATAAACATTTCACAATGAGGATCCTTTTAGGATTAATTTTTTTGATAATTAGTAAATATATATAAAAAGCATCTTAAATATTACAATGTAGACAATTCTACTCAATATCCATTTTCTTCATAATATAAAACATTTTAAAATAAATCATGATTTCTATTCCTTGAATAAAATTTTTTTATCTCATTAATCATGACATATTACATTCTCTAACACATTTTTTATCATGTGGAAAATCATTTCAAAAAAATGGAATTGAAAAAATCATTGTAAGAAATTTAAAAAGAGGAATGAAATATTTGGTCAATGAATATTTAATCCCCTGAAAAAAATTTCATGAAATATTAATTTTCACCCATAATAAGTAAAATACTTAACATACATCATGAAATCCTATGATATATTAAAAAAATCTTATAAATCATAAATCCTATATGAAACTTGAGGAATCCATGTCATACTTACATTATAGTTTTCACATCAATATAGGTGGTAACTTTCTTGGTTACGTTTGGAATACCCGTCACATTATATTCCCAAAATCTATAATGATAAATTGTTAATTTAAATCCATATCATTATCCATTCCATTTGGTAGCTATCATGGGGTCACCCACACTTGGTTTATCATGTAACCACCCGTATAAATAAGAAATTCCCAAGAACAAAAACACAATCTCAACAAATTAACATGCATAATGAAAAAACAACATTTCCAAATTGAAATAACATGATATAATTAAATGATATTCACATAATCAATTTATTATCAATACAATATTCAATAAAAAACATAAAAATGTAATATGGTATTTATTTTCCTTTAAAAAAATTAATGCTTATTGAGGAATCCAAATATCAATTAATTTTCCCTGTAGTGGAATGGTTATTATTACCACATACAAGATTTTTTTTTTATAATTTAGTAAAATTCATTTTAAACAAATACTATTTAAAATTTTTTTTTTGAAATTAAATGTTTATGGTGTTAAGTATAAAATATATAATATATTTTGGGGTTTATTATCTAAATATTCCACAATGAAATGAGATTGAGACGAATTCCCATAGCATGAGTTCAACCTATTACGTTCAATATTTATAATATTTAATAAATAAAATAGTTTAATTTATAATTTATTGAGAACCATTTTCAAGATTATTATTTCATTTATATCACTTATTTCAATTTTATAATAATTTAGTTCATATTAGACAATTTATCGACATTTGGTACTTGAGTCGAAAATGAACATGGTTTGATGTGAATAATACACGTGGTCATAAGTAATTCATTTAGAGAATAATATTAATTTAATTATTATTATCTTTATAGATAAATTATACAATTAAATCAAACCATGATGTGTGTTTATGAAAAATGAGCAATGTTATAATCATGGAGATGGTAAGCCATAGGTACGCATGAGTAATATTTTATATTTTATATTGATCATTTTGGATAGAATTGAATTTATATTTTATCATTATATAATGATAATAACATCATTAATATCATATTAATAAATTAAACATACATACATACATATATATATATATATCATAAAAGTCATTTAATGAAAACAATGAGTCACACAACTTTATGGAGGTGATAATTTACACATAAGCATGAAGGACGTCATCATTTTTTTCACAAGATAAGTAATAATGTGATTTATATATTATTATACTAGAATGATAAATTTTAAATTAATATAAAATATTCATTTTAATTCCATTATTATAACCCGTCATGAGAGATTTTTATGAAAAAAAAATTATCGGTTCGTGGAGGTGATAGTACACATGTACGCACAAATAATTACTTCCATTCGAATTTATTGTAAGTGGATAAGTATTTTGGTGATGATATTAACATAGTAACATAAAATAATATTGATTAAATTGAAGTTATTATTTCATAATTGAAGAATGATATTTACTGAAAGTGGAAGAAAAAATAAGATAGAAACACCTAAATGAAACATCTCCTTTCCTATAGATGATCGCCATTATTAACACTTTAACAAATTTGAGAAGGGTGTTATGCCTCAAATAAGGCAAGAAGAATGTGGGGAGAGATTTTTTCTACGGATTTGGGAAGATATTTTTTGAACCAAAAGGTGTTGGAAGTGTGAGTAATAGAGTGTAATTGGTGCCTTTTAATAGTAGAGTGTAGAGGCACCTTTAGAATTAAAAAATTTATTAAATTTATATAAATTCAATTTAGATCGAAATGGGTCCATGATCCATTAGTAATAATATAAGATCATGAAAGGTCTAAATAAAATCTTTTAATGAGAGAACTATGTTTTTTGATTAAATTTTTAATCCTTATATTGATGATTTATCCTTTTTTACTCATACCATATAAACAAGTAATTTTCACATTGTCAGTTAAAATAATATACCAAATCACAAAAAAATTCCATTTAATGTGTCAATAATAAATTTTTAGAGTTTTATCAACTTTTTGGGAAATGTTTTTACTTTTATAAATTTATTATATGTTAATTAATTATTATATATTTATAAATATTAATTATCTAAATTTTGATAGTATTCATTATGTGGAATTTTAAAAATATCATAAAAACATGATTACTTATAATGAATTAATTACATCAATCCTAACATGCCATATTTGTTCAAAAAAGTTCATTTATGGCATGAATATATGAAATTATATTTATTTTAATATTATTAGTATCATGTATTTCATTCCTTATTTAACAAATCAATTATTGCCTCATCATTATGTCATAATTAAATTTAATTATTTATGTAAAAAATTTAAAATAAATTAACATTAGGTATGTAATATTTTTATCTTTATATTTATTATCCAAAGTAGAATATATGACTTATTTAATCCCGTATTAATTTATTTTATTATGAAGAGTTGTATTTTTGACATATTTGTCTTTACTATATTTTAAATGTTATAAATGTCATAATGACAACCATGTGGCATCCAAAGGTCACAATTTAGTAAAAATAATGGTCATTGTAGATAAAAATTCATAAAATAAGATTATTCATTTTTTTTGGTCGGTTTTATAATATTATAATATTAATTTTACCCTTAATTATCCTATTTACCTATAATTGTGGTTAATAATGTACTGATGTTATTTTTCACCAAAAAATATTATGTTCATATTGGAAAACATTATTCACACTGAGAATAACCATGTATGTTTATTAATGGAAACATAATTCATAGATGTGGTAAAATTATGTTGAAATCTAATCATGATCACAAATTCAGTAAACATGTATTTAAGTGATATTTTTAAATGTTCATAATGTTTTTTAGTTAATTTTAATTTGAAATTGCATCCAATTAACTACATTGGATTAAATGAGAAAAAATTAAAATAATTTACTTTAAAACAATTTAAATTGAAATTCGTATAATATAAATAAATTGGACAACAATACAGTTTCCAATTAAAATATAGTATTTTTCTTTATTTATTAAAAAATAAATATTATCAGAAAGATGCCAATAACTCAACCAATGAAAATATTGATGTTTCTATTCAAAATATGAATATTTTTTCAAATAGAACATATAACATTGAAAAAATGATGATTTGAAAAGGGTTCCCATCAAAAGTTGGTAATAACACCTTTTATAAATATTAAATTATTTTATACTTAAAAATGGATTTATTTTTATTTCAAGCCTCAAAAATTTATAAGAAACAATTACAAAATATATAAAAATCATTTCTAAAAATAGTATACATATATTTTTTCATTCCTTCAAATAAAATGTCTAGGATATAACCACAATTTAAAATAATAATATTAATCATATTTTATTTCTTAGTGAATCTCAGTCTTTTGAGAAACATTAAATTTTAGAGAAACCCATTCTTGTGTATTGGGAAAGCTATCAGACATAACATACCCTTTAATGTAAAATTAATTTCTTATTCATAAACAGTAATCGATATGAAAAGACCTTATTTTAAAATTTCATGGGATGGTAAATCCTCCCCCCTTTTAGAAATTTCATCTTCATATTTTTATTTACATATCAAATAAGTGTGGGTATTTCTGCCACAAATCATTTTCATATTTCCACATCTCCTCTTCAAACATATATTTTATTCATAAACCCATAACTAGATAAATCACCATATTCCAAAAGGCTTACTCTCTATGGTCAGGAATTTGGATTGGTTTTTCCATAGAAGAAAGATTCTCCTGCAACTGAACAACTTATAAACTAATAAATAGACATGGATTTGAAATATAATTTCAAAACAATGAAACATGAAAAACAATGTGTACATGGGAAAAATTTAGAGGTAAATCTACTTAGTAGAAAAAGAATCTAACTTTATCTAAGATTTCATAGGGTCTAAGGAACCATTTACTCAACATATCATTCTTACCAAAATTCGACACACTTTTCCATAGAGAAAATTTATGAAAGACATGATCACCCACATCAAAAGAATGATCCTTCAACTAGTTATCTATATGAATTTTCTATTTTCATTATATTGTCCACAGGTGTTTCTGAATCAGCTGAACTATTTTTTCCATCTATTCTACAAAATATAGAACCATCATATTCTTTTGACCTACTTCATACCAAAATCATGGATTTTGTTATCATTTTCCAAATAATGGTTCAAATGATTCCATCAATATTCTGGAATGAATAATACAGTTATAAAAAAATCAATCAATGAATTTTGTTGATATGAACTTCTCTAGTAATCCATAGAACTAGCACGTAGCATATCTTTCATAGTCTTAATTGTTCTTCATATCATTTAATCAAATTGTGAATGAAAAGTTGTTCTGAATTATAAATAAGTACCCAATAACTCTTGATGGCCTTTACATACTTTAAAATTGAACTTTGGATCAAAAATAGATATTATAGGAAGGGTAACTGAAACATACCATGTGAATAAAGAATAAAAAATTTCTATTTTTATTAATATATGGGAATTATATATTAATTTTACTTTAAAGGGGGTTCTATGACAGATAGCTTACACAACACACAACAATATGTTTCTTGGAAATATTATGTCCCACACAACATTGAGTTATAAAGAAAATTAATATAATAATATTATTATTTTGAATGGTAGTTGACGCATATCCATTATATTGGTGGGAATGAACATAATTAACTAAAATATTTTTATAATTTTATTTTTCATATATCCAATAAATCATGAACACATAAAATAATAAAGAATATGATTTTAATCATGAAATATTTTAATATTCTTTAAAAGACTGTTTTAGTAGATTTTGATGGATAAACCTTTCTAAATATAATTATTTTCACATTTATATATTTTATTTAACAAAATAATATTTTTATTTAGAATCAGGACATTAAAATTTTCATAGGTTAAAATTTTGGAATTTTTTTAATAATGTTCTTTTTTAATGAATACTGAAAAATATTGCATTTTAGTTAAAAACTATTGTTTAATATAATCTATTCATATGGTTAAATTATCATTTTAATAGGTTTTCAATTATAATAGGATTATTTTTTACCATTTAATCCAACGGTGGTCATTGTAAAAAATTTCACTTTAATGATGGACATAAACAAGTGTTAATCTTTTGATTGTTACAGTTTCTTAAAAACACGCTTTTTGTTTTGACAATAAGAATTTTTTTTAAATTAATTTCTCCAAATTATATGTTTTTAATTTGGAAATATGGATTCCAAAATTGAAATTAGTATTTCCGAATTGTGTAAATAGGTAACTTGTATTTTTAAACATTATGAATATTTATTTTAGTAAATACATTATTTACCATGTTTAAAGGAAAAATATGGTGAATAAAGGTGAAAATTAATATTATAATAATATTAAATTACACTTACACTTGTTCAAATAATATTTTATGAGGTATTTATGTCCAAGGGAATCCTTGAGTCTATTTTGGGCCCACCTATAGTGACATGGGAGTGATAATGATAGTTTATATTAATTTAATTTAGTTAAAGACAAAAGTAATAGAAACATATATCTTTTAGTAAAACACTTTTTATATGGGGTTATATAATTATTCTATTATACTATAAATATTACTATTAAATCTAAAAATATCTCCTACAACATGGTATTTTATTTATAATTTTTAAATATTAATTAAATAAATTTAATTATGACACAATGGTGGTGCAATAATTGTTTCATTGAAAAAGGATTCAAATAAATGATATTATAATTATTAAAATAAATTTATTTCAAAACATTTTATGACATCCTAGATTTATAGATATACAAATTAATTTTAATAATTGAATTAATGATGTTTTTTTCAAAGGAATCATGTTGCTATAGATTTGTTTTAAAAGTCATGGTATGAATAGTTTATAAAATGACATAAATGAATTTCTAGAACTTTTCATATTGTAATAATGCTAAAATAATACTAAAAATATAATATTCCGCAAAATAACATATATGACGATAAAATTTTTATTACTGATCCATTTTGGGTCGCTTGGATTTTTATAGTAAATATATTAACCTTATAATATTAATATGGTAAAAGTTATATAAGTTAACAAAATGTTAAATAAAAATGATAAGGATTAAAAAATTATCCAAAACTTTTCCAATTCTTATTGAATGATTTTATTTCGACTTATATTCTAAAAATATTAGAATAAAATATGTTTTGGACCTTTTGAAAACGAAATTCATTTTATAATAAAAATATTTATTTCAAACATTCCTAAGGAGCCCATCCCCACCCCTTATAAAATTACATAACCTCTAACCCTTACTCACACCTCTAAAGCCAATGGGATCATCCAAAAAATGCCCATATAAGATTCCAACATCCCTATCTTCCACCAAGAAGCCTTAATTTAGGAAAAATCCTCTTCAAAAATTCGTTTAGTTCAAACCAAAGAGAGTTAACCCAATCTAAAGGTAATGTCTTCTCTCAGGTTCTTTTCATTTATCTTCCTTCTCCAACCCCCTGAAATCTCATTATACAAATATTTTTAAAAAATAAACAATATATTAAAAATAATAGGTTGTTTTTATGAGAATAATTTTAACAACACTTACACACACCTCAATCCAATGCATATATAAACGATGTTTCCCTGGAAGACGAACAACTACCTCACGAAATGATGATCGCACAATATTCTACCACCACCTCTCATTGGGTACATTATGATTGAAATTTTATGATAAATTATTTATATTGTAATTTATTTTATCAATGTGATTCTATAATTCTCATTTAGATCATAACTTTATGCTTCTTTATATAAATAATAAAATTCTTATTTGAGGAATTGCATACTACCACCCCCTCAATGTGACATGACTCATTTATACCATACATGGAATGTATAAATGATGGTGATAATGAAATTATATAATGTATATAAAATATTATATTATATTGGAATTATAATATACCTTTGTATCATTATGATTTTTTTAAATGAAAAAATGAAATAGAAGTACCGTTCATCCATACGTACAACTTACCATCTCCATGAACGATGCATTATATTTAATATGCACAAATGTTATGGATTGTTTTAAATTAATATATAATGAATATATATGATATATATGATATCTATATTATGAATATTATTATGGAGATAATTTAATTTTCATCACATGGACAAATTTTAATTATAAAAAGTTCATTTTTAACTTAAATTACAAACATTGACAAAAATGTCTAGTATGAAATAAAATAATTAACAATTTGTTATTGAAAGGTAATAAATTATATAAAATAAATAATAAAGATGAAATTTTTTTAGATGAATTATTAAATTAACTTACATGTATTATTTAGGAATAACAAGGAACAAACGATTCAAGTCGGACATGAGGTTAGAGGACTTATTCACCCAATTTCTATTCTGTGGGTTGAAATTCTACATCATGATTATGTAATGAAATATATATGTGTAAATGAAATCTGAATGTTTTATAAATTTTTACACTTATTTTGGGTGTATTAATAATTTTCAAACATAATTATGTAACTAATTTATCTTTAATTTAATGATATGCACTTTGTAAGGTGGTTTAATCTCAATTTTTTCCCCTGAGATTCATGATATATTTACCACTATTTCATTTTGTGTTATTTATTTACTATCCCTGATTGTATTATTTGTGTAATATAATATAATTTATGTTTATTTACATCATCATTATATGATCCTTCCTTCATGGGGTGTATGTTTTGTATGAAACCAAATTGGTATGGGAACCTTTCACCCCACTAATTTAGTCAAAGAATTCTTTTATGATAAGTATCTATATTTCAATTTTCAAATGTTGCTATATGTTATTATATATCCTTATTATTGTGTATTTTATTCCCATGTGATGACATATCCTTTTTTCTCTCATTAACTCATTTTTTAATTTTTAATGTGACTTCGTTAGGCTGCAAATTGTTTTTTATGGATTATGTCTCAATCTACTTTAATTTGAGGCATATCTTGATCTTGTGCACCTTTACTATCCTATAGTGTGTATATAATTCCATTTGACATATTATATCATGCATATCCATATTCTATTTATATTATAAGTTATGTTTAAGGTTAATTTTTTTTAAAAAATTATTCACGTATTTTCTCAAGTGGTAAGGGACTCTTTAACGAAAAAATATTTTAAATATTTTAATGATTTAATCTTATAAATCCTTCTTATTAAATTCCATGTTTTCAAAATGGTTTTATGGACTTATTTATATGGACATTAATGTTTTCAAAATTTTCATTCCTATAAAACTTACAAAGTATTATGGGTCACTTTGATTCAAAAAAATCATTATTAAATGTATTGAATGGTTTTCAAAAGGAATATTTTCCAGTGATGCATTTTATTAAACAAAAAAAGGGACTGTTTATTTTTAACATATGTGGTGAAAACGAAAAATTCCACCGCGTCAAGAATTATTTCATGTCTGTATTTTTTTATAGGATATATTTTTTTTAAAATGAAAATAAATACCATATACACTTTTTCTGTATTTTCGTATTGAAAAATGTTTTGAAAAATGTTCTTATAAAGAATCGATTTTGTTAATATTTTGAAATGATATATTTTGTTTTCAATGTGGAAATGTTATCTTTATTTTATTTTTGTTTTATGTGTTATTATTATATGATGGTTCATTGTAATTTTTTATGTATATGGGTGGTTACGTGATAATCCTTGGGCAGGTGAGCCCGTGATAGCTCTCCAATGCCTTGGGTAACGAAACATAGGTAATTGTTAATGTTTATCCTAAGAGATTCAGGTAATACAATGTAATGGGTATTAAAAATGTAATTCCATATATAACTATTAAAGATAAAAAGTATGTGTGTTATGTATTCCATAAGTAACCTTTTTGATTTATGATTTCTGTGTATTATTCATTTATCTTATGATTTCATGATGTATGTTTTGATTGAAAAGTATGGTTTCAATTATTTGTATTTATTAATGTGTTAATTTTTCCATTATTTATTTTATAACCCATACTGGAATTTTTATGCTCATACCATGTTTTGAAATGTTTTTCACATTACCTAATGATGAACACAGTCAAGGATGGGATCATGGAAAAGTCATGTTTTTCTAAAACAAAGAACAAGAGATGTTTCTTTTTAAGAGTTTTTATTTTATGAAAAAAAAATTAAACTGAGTAAAAGTTTCTACATTGTAATTTTTGTAATGTAACATAATAGTTATGGCCAAATTCTCTATGACTCTAATACATAAAAAACCCTTAATGTGAATTCTTCAATTAACACAAGATTATTTATTGTTTAAGGCTGGGTCCTTATAGATGATCTCAAAGGTGTGTTTAGATATATATATAGGGATTCAGAGTTATTGTTAAACACATGGTTAGTTCCATTTTATATTATTTCAGTTAAATCCTTGTTTTGTAACTTTTTAAGATCATGGAAAGATGGTTACATATGGAAGGAGGATGATCTAAATCATCTTTCTTATCTCTTCCAAATGACATGCTTGCAATAATTATTATAAATTCATGTTCAGATGATTGTGAAACATTTTATAGCATACAAATCACTTGAAAGTAATTTTTTGAGATATCAGACACCTCAACTATTCCTCTATATCATTGTAAATCATGGGTTGTATTTAATAAAATCATATTTTCACAATATAATAATATCTTCAATAAAGGTAAATATTATCAATGCATTTTAAAATATTTTACCTTGTCACTAGATTTTGATGTATATTATGATTTTTAAAAAGGTTCCAAATAAGGAGACCCTTGAGAAACCTATTTACATTTTTTAAAATATAGTCTCTCAACCAATACTTATGGTATTTTTAAAGGACCATTGTTTGAATGTTTCAACTCATCCTCAGTCCAAATATTTTACAAAAATCGTGTTTGATAGATGTTTTGAAATTATATGTCACACATGATTATTTTCCAAAACTATTCTTTTGTGAACACCCATAGGACAGAAGTTGTACAAGGTGAAATTGGATGAAGGAAGAAAATGATTTTTAAGGATCTTTAAATAATTTCTATAATGAATGGACCTTCTACCTACATGGAAAAGATGATGTTGAAAACCACATGGACACCATGATCATGATATGATATTTTTTATATTGGGAATAGTTTAATTTATCATATGGAGCTGAGAAAATTTGACAATATATAAGATGTTTAAGTCTTAATGTTTTGGGGAGAATATGAAAGGTATATGAAATATTTTGAGGTTAAAACATGTTATATTTATTTTTGAGTATTATCAAAAGGACAACCCATAGGTCAGGTGACAATCTATCACATCCAACTAGGCCGTGAGACTTGAACATGCAACTGAAGGGTGATAATGGTGCATCACCTACCATTTGACAACGTGATGTCCTGGTTATTATGAATTATTATTTTCTGTTAAATGATTTTCTGGATTAAGAATAATTTAATTATGGGAACTTATGTTTTATAAAATGAATATCCTTAATATACGAAAATGATTTGTTGATTAAGTGATAAATGTTATTTTGTAACACATTGTATTTTTTGGGGATCATTATATGCTTAAGGAAAATAGAATACGATTGGATCCCATTTGGGGATTAATTGTTGAAATGTAATTTTATAAGAATATAGGTTTTTATCATGCATATATAGATATTTAGTTTATCTATGGAAATGATTAATCTTTTATAGAGAATATGTAATTAGGTTAATTACACTTCAGTGTTAGATATTAAGAGTAGTCAATGTTATTTGGAGATAAATGTTAAAATTTATTATGGATGGTTATGTTATTAAATCTATTTGAGTTTTGGGTTTCAATTTAAGTCTAGGTTACTTTGAAATATTTTATGCGATTTTTTTTATTAAATTTCATTTCTTGATCTTTGTGTACATTTTGTTGAATTTTCGTGATTGACACTAGTATTTAATTTTATAATGGCTTATCCTTTTGGGATATTATCTGATCTATTACTAATTATTTTTTTGTTTTGGTTAATGTCTAAGGACAAGGGAAATATATATTTCATCTTTATTTGATTATGTGATTCTCTAGAATTTTATTCTAGTTCCTTTGGTGTGACCAAGTAATCTTGAATACTTATCGTTTGGAGAGAAGATGATTATTTCATAGAAACTTATTAAAGGATGAAACTCTATTTGAAAAGTAAGTATATTCCCTTATGTTCTTAGTCAATATTATAAATAAATTATCTAACATTAAGAAAAGGATCTGAAAACAAAATTCATTTTCTTATTACATTTTTTACTGGGGAATCAAAGACTGTTTAACCTATCACATGTTTGTGCTTTCCGTGTGGTTAACTTTCTCTTAGTCATGTTTTCTATCACAATCCATCAGCACTTGAAAATTAGATTATCTTAAAAATATATGTTTTCATACATGGAATCATAGTATGTGTTATATTGGTTGACCTTTTTACTTCTATTTTATTCTTTTAAAGTGATATTTTTATTGACTATTTTTATGATGTGAGACTTTTAATGATGTTTCCAAGCAGAATTTTAAAATTTCGAGGATGCAATTCCCAAAAGGGGGGAAGGATGTAACATCCCAAGTGAATAGAAAATATGAAATTTTCATAATAATTAATATTTTCCAATTAATTATTAATTTTACTTTAATGGGGATTATAGGACTTATAGTGTTCTCAACACACCACAATGAGTTTCTTTGAAATATTATTTTGCACACAACTTTTACTTATACCGAAAGATAATATAATAATATTATTATTTTAAATAGTAGTTAAGACATATTCATTGTGTTGGTGGGAATGAAAAGAATTAATTAAAATATTATTATAATTTTTTTTCATTTATCCAACATTTTATAGCGGCATAATATAATAAATAATCAGATTTTAAGCATGAAATACAATAATATTCTTTAAGAGGTCGTTTTACTACTTTTTGATGGAGAACACATTTTAATTTTTTTTAAGTTTTATATGTTATATTTGACAAAATAAAATTTTTATTTAGGTTCAGGACATCAAAATCTATGTTGGGTAAAATTTTAGAATTTTTCAGATATAGTTCATTTTTTAATGAATAGTGACAAATATTGTTTTTTAGTTCAAAACACAATTGTAATATAATTTATTTTTATGGTTAAATTAATAATTTAAATGATTTGAAAATGTAATTGGATTTTATTCTTAATATTAAATCCAATGGTGGACATTGTAAATAATTTTACTTTGAAACTAGACATAAACTAGTGTCCATCTTTTGAAAGTAATTATTTCATACATTCACAGTTTTTGTTTTGAAAATGAAAAATAATTTTAAATTAATATCTGCCACTTTTATGTTTTTAATTTGTAAAAATGGATTCCATATTTGGAACTTGGAGGTACAAATTTTGTAAATAGTTAACTTTTATTTTTAGAAATTATTAATATTTACTTCAGTAAATATTTTATTTATCATGGTTAAATGGTAAATATGGTAAATAATGGTGAAAAATAATATTATAATAATATATAATTACCCTTACACTTGTCCTAACACAATTGGATGATTTATTTACGACCAAGGGCATCCTTGTATCGATTTAGTGAACCCATGGATCTACATGGGAGTCATAATGACACTTTATATGAAGTAATTTTAAGTGAAGACAAAAGTCATAAAAACAAATATCTTTTAGTAAAAAAATTTTTATATTTATTTACATAAGTAATCCCATTAACTATAAATATTAATTTTTAATATAAAAATATTTCCTACATAAGGGTATTTTATTTATGATTTTTAAATATTAAATAAATAAATTAAATTATTACGCAATTGTGGTGCAGTAATTGCTTCATTAATAAAGGATTCAAATAAATGATATTCTTATTATTAAAATAAATTTATTTTGAAAATTTTTATGCCAAAAACGATTTTTGGAGATACTAAAGACATTTTATATTTTAATTAATTATGTTTTTTTAAAGAATCATGTTGTTATAGATTTGTTATAAAAGTCATGATATGAATAGTTTATAAATTGACAAAAATGAGTTTTTAGAAAAATTAAAATTTTATTAAATGTAAAATAATCCTAAAAATATAAGATTTAGAAAACAGACATATATGATATTTATAATTCCATTAATGATGCATTTTTGGTCACATGGTATTTTATTGTTAATATATTAACCTATTGCATTAAAATGGTAAAAGTTTAATCAGTTAAAAAAAGGTTAAATAAAAATGATAAGGATTAAAAATATATACAAACCCTATACAATTCTTATTAGTTGATTGTATATCGTCTTATATTCACCTTATATAATATTTTAATATGTTTTTCACCTTTTTAATTAGATATTCATTTTTGATAAAATAATTCTTTCAAACTTTTTTAAAGAGACCCTCCCCCCTTATAAAAACTTATCACCTCAAACCCTTTCTCACACCACTCAAGCCCATGGGATCATCAAAACTCAGCCTAAGTAATCTTCCAACATACATCTATTCCACTTATAAGCCTTAATATAGGCATAAGGATCTTCAATAAATCTTTTTGGTTAAAACCAAATGCAGTTACCCAATTTAAAGGTAACATCTTCTCTCAAGTTCATTTCTTTTATTTTCCATATTCAGCCCTATAAACTCTCATTATATCATTATTTTAAAATGAATCCAGTATCATAAATATTATAGGATATTTATATGCGATCATTTCGATCTGATCATATAGAAACCTCCATCTAATGGACACGAACATACTATTTTTATGGACAATGAACTAGTGTCTCATGAAATGATGATTGTTCAATATTCTTCTACCACCTCTCATGGTGGACAATATGATGGAACTTTTTTTAAAATATGATATATATTTTATTTTAATTTTTCAATATTCATCTTTAATTCTCATTTTGAACATTACTATATGCCTTTCATGTTGTATAAATAGTATAATTCCATTTGAGGAAGTGCGGACTACCGCCCCCACAATATGCCAGGACTCGATCATACCATTGATGAAATGTATTGATTTGGGTGTTAATGAAATTATATAATGTTTATAAAGTATTATAGTATAATGGAATTATAATATACCAATGTATTATTAAGGTTTATTTTTTTGAAAATGAAAGAAAGTATTGAAATTAGCGTTCATGCGTACGTATGACTAACTGTCTCCATGAATGGTACATTTCATTTATTATGTCCATATCTTATGGAATATTTTAAATACATATATATTGGATATATATGATATATATGATATATAAATTATGAGTATAATTTTTTAGATAATTTTCTTTTGACCACATGGTCAAATTGTTATTATAACATGTTTATTTTTAACTCGAATTTCAAATATCGACAAAATTCTTGATATGAACTCAAATAATTATCTAATTGTTATTTATAGGTAATAAGAGATATTAAATAAATAATAATTTTGAAAAATATTATGAATATTGTTTAAATTAAATTATGTTTATTATTCTGGATGAAAAAGGAACAAATGAGTCAAGTCTGACATAAGGTAAGGGAACTTCTTCACCTAATATCCATTCATTGGGTTGAACATCTGCTTCTTGACTATGTCATTCTATAGATATGTGTGAATGACCTCTGATTGTTTTAAACATAATATACACTTATATTTGGTGTATTTATATTTTTCACACATAATTATGTAATTTATATATCTTAAATTTAACGATATGATCTTTGAAATGGGTTTTCATCTAACTTTTTATTCCTGTGAGATTAATGCTATATTTGCCACGATATCCTTTTGTATGGTGTATATACTACCCATGATTGTATTATTTGTGTAATATAATTATATTTATGTGTATTTACATCTTCATTGTATGATATTTATTTCATGGGGCGTATGTTTCTTATATTACTGAATCAGTAAGGCAACTTTTCACCCTCCTATTTTAGTCAAAGAATTTTTTTATGATAAGTCTTTAAATTTCAATTTTAAAAAGTTTGAATATGTTCTTATGTATCCTTATTTCTGCATATTTTATATCCATGGGATGAGAGGTAATTTTATCATTCATCAACTCATTTTATGAATTTTTAAAGTTACCAAGTTAGGCTTCTGAATTCTTGTAAGGGACTATGTATAAATCTCCTTTAATTTGAGGCATATCTTGATGATGTGCACCTTTATTATCCTATAGAGTAAATATACTACCATTTGAAAAATTATATCATGATTCTCGATATTTACATAATATAATATGTTTTGTTTAATGTTAATATTTAACTATTTATATTCAAGTATATTTCTCAAGTGGATAGAGACACATTAACTAAAACATATTTTTAAATGTTTTAATGTTTTAATGATTTAATATTGTACAAAATTCTTATTAATGTCCATGTTTTCAAAATGGTTTTATGGATTTATTTATTTGGACATCAATTTTTCATATTTTAATTTTACTAGATGGTTCAATGGGGTTGGGGACACTTTTATTTCAAAATATATTTATTAAATGATTTAAATGGTTTAAAAAGGAATATTTTCCTACGAAGTGTTTTACAAAATGAAAAAAGAGGATTTTTATTTTATCATATGTGGTGACAATTTCAATTCTTCCATTGTGAGAATTATTTTATGTTTGGCTTCCTAAACAAGACGAAATATTTTTAAAAGGAAAATAAATACCATATAATCTTTTTACATATTTTGGAATTGAAAATGGTTTTTAGAAAGAATTGATTATGTTAATATTTTGAAATGATATTGTGTGATTTAAATGTAGAAATGTTTTCTTTATATTATGCATTTTTTTGTGTTATGATTATTTTATGTTTCTCGGGCATTGTTTACGTACATGGATGGTTCCATGATAAACCTAAGGTGGGTGATCTTGAGATAACTCTCCAACGCATTGTGTAATGTGACAAAGGTAAACATTAATGTTTCTCCTAAGGGATTTTGGGAATATTCTATGATGGGTATTCCAAAGGTAAATCCATACATAGTTGTGAATACTACAATGTATGTATGTTATGTATTTCATATTTTTCCTTTATTATTTATAATTTATGTGTATTATTCATAAATATTAGGATTTTATGAGGTATTTTATGACTGAAAAGTATGGTTTCATTGAATTGTATTTATTAATGATTTAATTTTTCCATTCCATACTTTATAACCCTTACCATGCTTTTCATGATCATCCCATGTTTTGAAATGTTTTTCACATGACTTAAAGATGAATACGATTAAGGATGGGATCAAGGAAAAGTCAGGTTGTCTAAAACATGGAAGTAGATATGTTTCTTTTTAAGGAGAATTTGTTTTATGAAAAAAATGGAAACATAGTTGAAGTGTGTACATTATAATTTGTGAAATGTAATGTAATAGTTATGGCCTAATTCTCTAAAACTCTATACTTCAAAATATCCTCAATGTGAATTTTTCAATTAACTCAAGATTATGTAATGTTTAATGTTGGGGCCTTATATAAACTCCATGTAAAATAACTATCTATTTAATGTTTAACCCGAAAGGTTTATCTAGATACAGAGAATATCGAAAGGGATGAAAATGATAATATCTATTCAGTTGATCAAAAAATACCAGGATCAAATTTTACCTCAATAAGTATATGGTAATCCCACTACAAAATCCATATATATATTTTCCCATTTCCCCTCTGGAACTGGTAAAATGATAAAGCATCCCCTTTGAAAAGATTCATTCTTCATTAACCTATTGAGAAGTCAAACAATTCATAATAAATGCAATAATATTTCTTTTAATTCCATCCAACAGGTAATAATAATATATGCCTATGTATATCATAGTGCTTCTAAGATGAAATAAATAAGAAAAACTATGAACATTCCATAACAACTCATTCTTCAATTGTGAATCAAACATAATCATTTCCAAAATATGAAAACAAAATATATATTTGAATGATAAATTTAAGAAACTCTCCCTTTTTAACCAATTCTACCATTTTCTAAAATTCACTATCAAGATTTTATGCTTTCTTATTTCACATTGTTAGAGAAGATTTAATTGAAGCCTACATAAAAATATGGTAATTTCTTACACTAAAACACCCAGGAAACGTTTTATAAAATCATTAACAAAAGGATCATGTTACAAATGTATCATTGTTAGTGTAGCATTAACTTATTGACTCAAAGCCTTAACCATTGTATTCTCTTTTCTCTGATGGTAATGAACCATGAAATTATAATCCATGATTAGATCTAACCATCTTCTATGTATCATGTTCAATTATTTATGAGTTAATATATACTTTATACTTTTTCAGTCTATATACATTTCACATTTTACCCTATACAGATGATTCCTAAAATATATTATAGAATAAAACCGAATATAATTCCAAATCATGTGTAGGGTAATTTAAATTTTGAGGTTTCAACTGAAATAAAAAATTAAATTACCTAATCAATTTAAATTTGGACCCAACCAAGCCCTTTCAACGATGAATCACTATAGATTACTAATTCACCATTTCTAGAAGGTAGTACAAGAATTAGATAATTCACCAATACAGTTTTCAATTTCTTGAAATCAATCATCACATTCAATTTTCCAGATGATCATAATACCTTTTAGAGGTAACATAGTTTGTGGGCTACATACCCATGGAATTTTTTCAAAAAACAACATTTACAAGCCTTATAAACTCATAATACTATAAATATGAGTTATATTTGTGGGTCTTTCCCACTAGTCAACAACATTCATTTTAGCATGATAAATGGTTTTTCCATCCTTAGAAACAATGACACTAGGGGATGAAAACATTCACAACCAAAATTCATTCTTTTTAAATTTCCAATTATTTTTTTTCTTTTTAGGGTTAAAAAATATTCCATACATGAATTTTATACTCACATTTACTTTAAGAATATACTAAAATGTCATAAATAAACACATCCAAAAACATATCAAGGAACACATGTAATATTATGTTCATTAGATCCATCAATAAATCAGGTGCATTAGTAAATCCAAATTGTCTAACTTTATATTTATAATGTCCATATCTAGTATGAAACAATCTATTTAGAATTTATTCTTCCATTAAATTCAATTTAATGTACCAGGACCTCACATAATCAAATGAAAAATATTTGGATCCCTATTTATAACAATAAAAATCATCAATATGAGGTAATCGATTCTTTTTCTCAGTAGGTAGGTTACTTAGGGTTCAATAATCAATGCAATGTCTCATTGAAACATCATTCATTTTAATAAATGTTACATGAGTACCCCAGAGTGACATACTTGGTATAATGGATCCTTTATTTAATAACTCTATAAATCACATTATCAACTCAAAAAGTTCAATTTGATCCATTTGATAAGGGGGTTTTGAAACTGGATGAGTATCAAGAACTCAGTCAATAGTAAATTCAAATTCCAGATCAGGTATAATACTATGAATCTGATAATTAAAAACATCAACATAAACATTAACCATTACCACAAAATAAATTTATACAACTACTTTTTTTAAAAAAATATTTGAGATTCATAATTAATTTCCATATTTGAATTGTTTTTATACATCCAGATATATTATCAAAGGTAAGGGATCATTCATCTAAAAAATTGAAATTATTTCTAAAAAGAAACAACTTTAAGACTATATTCAATCTATTCATGAATAACAGAGAGCCAATCCGTAACCAAAATAACAAAAAACTATACTAGAGGAAAAAATGGTTTTCATGTAAACTTTTTTCCACATATAAGGGAATGAATATTATAATAATTTATTTTCCCCTCAACATTTCCCACATGTTTTTTTAACATAATTTATGGGTTCATTCTATAGGTGGAGGTTCAATTTTACAATACAATTTCTATGGTATGAATGAATGTGTAGACCTTTAATAAAACAACTTGTTGGAATAATCTGAATAAACAAAAAATGTACATAATACAATTTCATTTCATCACCCAAAATCAGATCATTTTGTTGAAAAGAATTTCACCACACCATTCGGGTGATAGTTACACTGCATTCCATTATTTCAGTTATTCAATTGAAATTTTTTTGAAAACTAACCCATCACATTCCCCTTTAAACATTTTAATGATTTTAAATATGATTGTTTTTCTTAACAATAACTTGATCTTCTTCAATTCTGTTACAATTCTTATCTCCCATTTTACCACATCATAATAAATTACCAAAATTTAGAATTAATTCTCTATTTTTATTTATACATTAATTTTCACAAAATATAAACATAATATTCTTCCCATAAATTTTTTTGAATAATTATATTCTTTTAATTTCCACCTATACCAGTTAGTCTTCTATTTTCCAAAGAACACATTGTCCTTAAATAACTCCATTCCCAAATTCTCCACACATCAATCACATTTTTCATAAATTCTGATCTCAAGATAATCCAACACCCTTTAACACTCAAGATTTAATCACAAGAAAAAATTACTGTCTTTACTATCATGATCCTGGATAAAATTGGCAATATATTATGATTGTAGAGTGATTTTTTCACCATTATCATCCACAAAGTCATCCTCCTACCTCAAATTCCAATAATAATTTTCCAACATATGTTTATCCATGTTAGGAAAATATTTTTAATGGAATATATTTTTTAATTCATCGTAATCAAGAGCATAAAAATCGTCACAATCCCTGATACCCTCAAAGGGATGGAGGTTAAGGGAGAGGAAGGGGTAATTCCAAAACTGGCCAAGAGGATGTGAAAATTGATTTAGACATGAATTCAAATGATCAAGGAACTGGGAATCGCTTGAAGAAGTACATGAGTTACAAGGATTCATTCTTTTGTATGCATAAGAAATAGGATGCATCGGTTAATCATGTTGCTGCTGGTTAGACGAAAAAATTTGTAGATGTGGTTAGGGTGGAAACTAGACCTTCTTTCAATAATTTTGATTCTCTGTCATCTGGGAGAGTGATCAGAAAGGGGACAGTGGATCATGTTTTATCGAATCAATAGGCGGTTGGAAAAAGGATAATTTTATGCAAAATTTAATCATCGCATGGGTTTTGACCCCTTAAGGTAGGAAATTTTGGAACATCACAAATCTAACGAGAAAATTACAGAGCTATGGGGTTTTGAAGATTGGATGATGACATCAATGGGTAAAGGATACTATCATGTAGTGTTTCTCTCAGATGAATGAAAACAGTGTGCATAGAGTATGGGGCCATTCAATTTAAGCATGGACATTTATGCATATAGGAGTGGGACAGAAAATTTGATCCCACTAATGTCTATAATACACATGCTCGGGTGTTGATATGGATCAATAAGCTCAACTGGATGTATTGGCAACCAAGGATATTGTGGGATATCACCTACTCAGTGTGGAACCCAATTATATTGGACAAGAAAACATTTAATCCTTGTTTTGGAACCTACACTATAGTATTTGTGGAGTTGGATATAGCTGCCACACTGGTTGAAAAAGCCGTGTTCACAACATGTGATGAAAGTATGATACTTCATAATCACTATGAGATGAGGCCTAT
The DNA here is from genome assembly GCA_963277665.1 of Viscum album. Lineage (NCBI taxonomy): Eukaryota > Viridiplantae > Streptophyta > Magnoliopsida > Santalales > Viscaceae > Viscum > Viscum album. The sequence continues at coordinate 992,435,346 of OY728133.1, forward strand.
GTTCTGTTCTTGTTGAAAATATTTTTTCTATCCTATTGTTTATTGTAACAGAGATAAAAAATGTATACCTTGCAAGGTCAATGGATATTACGATTCCTCATGTCGAAGGAGAATGAGGAAGGATATCTTCCCAAGACCATTGAAGATAAAAAATCATGATAAAGGTGGGGCTGTGTCAGGTATAGAGGTGTAGGAGGCTGGTGGAATGCCCATTACTGCTGTGCATAGGGACCTGGTGGTGCCTGAGGTGCATGCTACTATGTATCATGTTCCTCCTACAGTAGATACAAATGCTGGTGCTATTTCTTGCACTGCTCATGTTGATGAATTGGTCTCTTAGAGGTGTGACACTGTTTGTCATGGTGATGATATGTCTAATATAGAGATGGGAATGTAGTCCACATCAGTTGGAAATGAAACATCTACTAGGGATCCCAATGGAAAAAATGTCCTGCTTGTTCCTCGTTCCAAGGTTGCCTGAAGGAATTCTTTTGATAGGAGTCCTCCATATCATATTAATGATAGTAATAAGTTCACCCCTTATAATGGAAGATTTTGGTAAGATGATCCGGAGAATTACCATGAATCTATATGTAAGGTAATTCCTACAAACCCTGATGATGACCAGGCCAATTTTGTAATAGTTCAACAGGTCAAAGACGCAGATGATTTGAAGGATTATATGGAATGACAAGGAAATAAGAAAGGAGCGAGGAATTAAGGAAAATAAAATGCAGGTGGTGTGCATGGCAGGGGACCTTGGACATAGAGAAAGCCTCTCCTAACTCAATGAAGATACTATATTGGAACTATCATGGCCTTGGAAACCCCCCAACGACCATATCCCCAAGACATTTTATTATGGCCAACTAGAAAATGCCTATTGGTGTAGTGGAACAAAAAATGCTCTTTAAGAATTGGAAAGGTTTTAAATGGTCCTCTCTAGGTTATAACCTAGTCTCACAAAACCTACATTACATCCATATGGATCATCTCTGGGTTTTAAAGCATAATAGTATAATTATTTCAGCAGCTCATGCTAAACAACAATTTATTACAGTCACTCATGATGAGTAGGTTGTTAATATTATGATTACTTTTTTTAGGTAGCTACTTCTTACATTTGATGGAGGGAGTTATGTGAATAACATGGTGATATTTCAGGAACTATTAGACACAAATGGATGATTATGGTTGATTTTAATGTTGTTTTATGGCATATAGAGAAAATTGGATTAAATTTCAACCGTGTTCCATATGTTGAATTTTCATCGTGCATCGATCAATATAGTCTTGTTAAAGTACCAATTGGAGGTGCTGAATTCATACGGTGCATATACACATTAAGAGGAAGACAATCTAGTAAGCATGATCGATGTTTTATTTACATGGATAATTTGAATGAGGTTACTAGAATCTCTAGTCACACACTGCAAAAATATCATTCATATCATAACCCATTACTTTTGGAGGTATCTACCTCCACCGCGAGGTTAACCCAATTACCCTTTCGCTTCAACAATGGGTGGCTCAATACATTGGGATGTAGGGAAATTATTGATATGGCCTAGAAAATGATCTTTGTTATCATCCCTATGTTTATTCATGCTGAGAAACTGTAGATTGATAAGGTACTCTTGAAGTCATGGAGTAATAACTCCTTTTCCAATATTGATTGTGAGATTAAGCTTGCTGAAGAAAGGCTTGTTGACTGCCAATCCAGCAACCAGTCTAATAACAGCCCCTCTAGGGAGGTTATATAGGCTCTTGCAAAGCATGATGATCTGCTGATTGTCAAGGAGAGGCATAACCACTCTATATTGAATGTCACATGGTTAAAGTAGGTGATTTAAACTAAAATTTCATCCATAGAATTCATAATGAAATGAATCTTCGGCTAGGTATAAAGGTTGTTAATGTCAATTGGTGTTTGTACACCCTAGAAAGTGAAATCTCAAGTGCAGTGTTTTCTTATTTGGAGGCCCTTTATTCTAATGATGGGGTTGATTGGACTAACAAAATGGTTGATAGTATTGTCCGTAGAATTCAAGAACAACAAAATTTCCTTCTTAAAAGGGTTCCTATGGTTGTGGAAATCAACGAGGCATTGTTCTCTCTAAACATGGATAGTGCTGCTAGACTGGATGAGTTCCTCAATAAATTCTTCATGTTCTAGAAGGATATCATGAAGGACGACAAGTTCAATGCGATTTAGGGATTTATTTCCACGCCTCCATCCCTCACAGATGTAACTCGAACTTCATTTACCTCATAACCAAAATAGAAAATGTGGTTGATATTAGGGATTTCAAGAAAATTAACCTTGGAAATACCATTTCAAAAGTCATTATAAATATTCAGATGACTAGTTTGGGAGGTATTATCAATGATTTTATTACCCCAAACTAGTTTGGATTTGTTTCGAGAAAAATTATATAGAAATGTATATTCACTACTTCTGGGAGTCTTAATGCTATGAATAAGAAATCACAAAAGGGGAGTTTTTCTCTCAAGAATGATATATCTAAGATTTTGGACACTATAAAATAGAGTTTTATATTTGATGTTCTCTAATGGTATGTATTTTTTTAGTGATTTCATTAAATTTATTTCCACCATTCTCAATTCTGTGAGGCTGTCCATTCTGATCAATGGATCACCTAGGGGCTATTTCACATATACCAGGTGTGTTCATCTGGGAGATCCCCTATCAGGGATCCTATTTTCTCTAGAATAAGACTACATGAGTATGTGCATTATTCAACTCATTCATCTTGGTATTTATAGAAAACTATAGGTTAGTCGGAACAATCTCATTCCCTCTCACCTTATTTATACTGATGATATTCTTTTGTTTGGGAACCCTTCAAAGTATACTATTAGTTCCATTAAAACCTTGTTCAGTCATTATGAAGAGGTTGATGGTTAGACAATTAGATGGAATAAATCCTTCATCATCTATGGGAATGAGATCACTATCGAAAGACAAAATAGAATTTCTAGGATACTTGTGTGAGAAAAGGTTCTCTTCCTTTAACATACCTTGGGGGTCCTTTTTTACAGATCAGTTTTAATCTTCAATTCCTTGAGGACATTTCATCAGGAATTATAAATCAGCTTGATGGATTGAAGGGAAAGACCATATCTCAAGGCAGAAGGGTTTTCCTTATCAACTCAATGATTAACTCTATGTTTGTGTATTCCTTTTCTCTCTACTGTTGAAAAAATAGTATGATAAATGACATATAGATAATGATTAGAAATTTCTTTTGGATAGGCTGGGTTCATGAATGGAAAATTAGTACAGTGTCTTGCAGGGAGTATATTTAGAAAATTGAGATGAAAGGTCGGGGGCTCGAGGATCTCAATGTTATTAATGATATCTTGATCAATAAATTCGCATGGAATATTTTGGTCTCCAATGACCATTCAGTTGATTTTTTTTATAGATGGTTCAAGAAGAGGCTCCTAAGTTCGTACCCCCTATATATTATGTCCTCTGTATGTAAATATCTTATGCACTCATCTACAGACATCTTGATGAACTCAAAAATGTCTGGTTAGCGGTGAATTCAACCTCAATTGTTGGCGGAATAATTGGCTAGAAAACACCATTGATTAAAAATTTCTCCATCCATATCTTTCTCAGATGGCTACTGCTGATGCAATGAAACAAAATGATGATCTGGTTGGGATTATCTCACTACAAGAAGTGATGGAAATCCAAAGATATGTGTGTATGGACAAGAACCACTTGGTCTAGAATCCCAATACTAATGGGCTCTTCACCAAAATGAACTATTATTATTTGATATGTGTTGACTCTTGGAGGGTACCCATATGGTCAGTTTAATTTAATTTTCCTCATGTTTAACCCTCCATATATCCTCTTCTTTGGAGGCTCTAGCAGAACAATCTCCTGACACATGGTCAGTTGCAGATAGTAGGACATAGTCTGGATTCTGCCTACCCTCTATGAATGCGTGTTTTAGACTCTGAATCATACCTTTTCATGGACTTCTCATATGCACGGAAAATATGGAATTATACTACTTCTGTTTTCTTCTTTTATTTTTCAATTTGTAGGTCTATTGAGGAGCTTCTGCTTTGGTTATGTGGTAGTGGGAAAAGCATGCAAGTGGACAATCTACATGTTGCTACTGTATCATCGCCTTTTTTCATTATAGGGTCTACCCGGCACAAGGTTATTTTCTGTGAAAAATATACTTGCTTCTAGGTGGACTGCATTGCCATTCACAATGTCATTCATGTTTCCGCTGCTATCCAGCAATGTATGATGCTGAATACTTGTGATGATATGTTTATTATCCATGCGATTAGGGTGGCTGGGAAACCGAAACTACCTCCTGTACTTCGATTTGTTGGACAGATCCCACAAATCTCATTCTGCATCAAAGTCAATATTTATGGTGCTTCCTCTGGCTTGCATGGACCAGTAGGATTTGGGGGTATGTTCTAGACCTATCAAGGCGTTGTTAAAATCGTCTTTCACCACTTCATCGGATATGGAAATTATTATGTAGCTGATCTTTGGGCTTTCATTCATGCAGTCAAGTATGCCATTCAATTCGGCTGGTCTCCATTATGGATTGAATCATATTCCCAATTTGTAGTGAACCATTTCAATGCACAATCCAGAAATGTGCTGTGGTGAATTCAACCGTACTGGAACACATGTATAAATCATGCAGGCCATCTCCAAATCTCTGTATCTCATGTCTAAAGGGAAGCGAACTAGGATACTAACTCCCATTCAAAGCATGTTCTTATAGAGTCAAGCACCATATGGTCTTTCAGGCTATATGACTTCTGTTTTAATATGGTTTATAATGATATTCAAGGAGTGGAATATTCACGATATTGAAATACCTATTGTAAGGCATGACTATTTGTACCTTTTTCATCTTTAATAATTTTAGGGCCGACCTTCTCAAACCCCAGATTTTCCTGCCTAATACTCTCAACCATTAAACATCACTAATCTACTTCAACGTCAAAATATTAAACAAAAAGACTATCATTTTGATTATATAAACACCCAATGGCATCGAAAATCTAGTCTAATGCTTTAATTCACCCATCAACTTACATATGGTTAGATGATAGTCATAATGATTGGGGATGTTGCCTAATGAAACAATCAATTACAGAAATGTTCCAGTCTGATTGATCTGGATGATCTCATTAATGGATATAACCACCATTTATTTCATGGGTCAACTACTCAACCACAGTGAGAAACTATTTAGCTCTGATTTTGACAATCTCAAGATGATAATTTGGAAGGTTGCCATCCATTGTATTTCGACCCATCAGAGCTACCCTATTTCCTCTATAGAAAACCATTATAAAAAAACATATCTTAGAAGAAGAAACATGGTAATATTCAAATGATATATAATTTCAATTTTACACCAAAGTAGAAAAATCATTTATGGATTTTCTATTATCATTATCTTATCCCCTAATGTTATATAAAACAACCTCTAATTCCAACTATAAGGCCACAACCTTGGACATTACATAAACTAGAATTAAATCCAGATTTCATATTGAGAATATTTTTAGGGATAGAGTATTAGAGAATTATCTATTATATAACATTTGATATATTACTAAGTAGATAAGTCTAATAAATATCTATTTTTTCATAATATAAAACAATACAAAATAAATCATTATTTCTAGTTTCATGATAAAATTTTTCAGAACATTCAAATTTTCATCTTCTATTTTCTTTACCCATTGTTTTATCAGATTAAAAAAGTAATACAAAAAACAAGTAATAACCAAAATAATAATAATAAGGGATATAAAATAATTAGTTAAACTGTTATTCCTTGAATTCATTAAACCCATGATTTGTTTTTCAAAAAACAATACTTTCTTTCCATATTACATATACTGATTAACATATCTCATGAAGTCATAAGATTTATAAAAACGTTCTTAGCAATAATAAATCTTAAAGGTAATATGTGGCATCAATATCATACTTAAATTGTACCTTATTCAACTACATACAGAGTAACATTCATGGTTACATTTGGAATACCCATCACAATATATTCTGAAAATCTCATAGGTGGAACATTATCATTTGAATCAGTCTCAATAGCGTATTCATGGGAGATCTATCACAGAATCCCCTCCCATTTATATCTTGGAAACTCCTTTATATATAATCTTGTCCCATGAACAAAAACAAAATCAGAATACATTAAAAATAATAATGAAAAAATAATATTTCCACATTCCAATCTCATGATATCAATTATATATATTTTCATAATAAATAAATTATCACAACCATATTAAATACCAAAATTCCTGAAAATTGAATGTTGTATTTATTCTCCCTTTAAAAACAAAAATACTTATTAGGGAAGCCAAATATCGAATAATTTTTATAACGACAGAATGGTCATTGTTACCATGTACATTAAAAAATTACATTTATCATTTAGTAAAATGATTCGTAGAAAATGATTTATTTAGAAAACCATCGAATGAAATTGAAGGACAAAGGGGATAATTATACACCATATAAAATAAGGCTGTGTATATTACCAATATATGCCTCAATTAAAGGAGATTGAGACGAAGTCCCTTTCAATGATTACATATCATCGTGTAAAATAATTATGTACATGAATAATAAACATAGTTTATTTTATACATTATTGAAAACCTTTTTAAGGTTTATTGTTTGTTTAATATAACCTATAACCATTTTATATAATATTTTCACATAAAATATTTTTTCAATTTTTGGTACTAGAGTCAAAAATAATCTGGGTTTGAGGTCACTAGTCCATGTGATCATAATTATATTTTCTATAAATAAATATTCATGAAATTATTATCATCTTTATACATAAATTATACCATTAAATTATACCATGATGTCTACTTATGAAAAATTAACAACGTTACAATCATGGAGATGGTAAGCCATACGTACACATCGGTAAAGTTTTTCATTTTTCACTCATTGTTACGAGACAAATTTAAGTATTATTGTATTTTTACATAATTGTAATAACATAATTAATAAAATTTTAATCATTAAAATATTATTTTTTATATCATAAATGTGTTATAATTAATAAAAACGAGTCATATAGTTTTGTGGAGTTAATAGTTCGCTTCTACCCACAAACGATATAATCATTATTAGGTTCTAGGAATGTTCAAAACTAATTGATATTTTATTATAAATGAATGATTAATATTTTATGAATATAAGATATAAATATTTAATCGATTAATATAACTAGACATGATGGAATGTTATGAAAAATGAATTAGATCGGTTCAAGGAGGTGATCATTTACACATACACATGAATGATTAATTCATTACCCATTTAATGGAAATAGAGCTGAATTTAGGTGATGATATTAACATAATAACATCTCAGAATATTGAGTATACCAAAGTTATTAGTTACACATTGATTAAGGATATTTAAAATTAGTGGAAGAAAAATAAAATATAATCACTTAAATAAATATAATAACTTTTCTTCAGATGATCACTTTTTAAAACATCATAACAAATCTAATAATAGAGTTAAGAATAAAATATGGCCTAATGAATTTGGGGAGGTATTCTATTAAAGTTTCTAGGAACATATTTAAAAAACATTATCTTTCGAAGTGTCAGTAATAGAGAGGAATGGGTGACTTTTTACTAGAGATGCGAGGTTCACCTTTGGAATTATAAAAACTATTAATGTTATATAAATTAAATTTTGATTTGAAAATGGAATTTTTTTATTTATTTATAATATATTATGATTAATGTTAAAAATATAATCATACAATAAGAATTACAAAAATATTGAATAATTTTTTAATCATTATCTTTTTTATTTACCATTTTTTTCTCTTACTGTTTTATCAAGAAATTTATATTTTGAGAGTTAAAATAACTAAAAAAACATACCAAACGTTCAATTAATGAGACATTAATGAAATATATTGTGTATTAGCAAAATTATAGGTGAATCAAATATTTTTATTAATTTTATATAATTTAATTAAATATTTTATTATTTAAAATACAAAATATGTCAATTTTGACACTATTCATTACATGACTTTTATAAAATATCAAAACAAAATTATTCCATTTAAAAAATATATTAAACAAATATCAAAATGATTTAGTCATTAAAATAATTCATTGAAATCCTCAAATAATTCATATTATATTTATTTTATAATTATTAAGATCTTTCATTGGATTGCTTCCTTAATAAATCCTTTACTTCAATATCGTTGTGTCATAACTAAATTTATTTACATAATTTCTAAAAAATATTAAAAAATAAACTTGTTGTAGAAAATATTATAATATATACATGTAGTTTTTATGGTCCAACATATCACATATAATACCATATATTAAAAAAACTTTAGTATGTAAAATAAATATTTATGACAAATTTTTTCTTTACTTCAAATTAAATGTTATAATTGTTAGAATCACACCCAAGAGGCTTCCAAATGTAATCTTTTAGGCCCAAAGATGGTCATGGTTGATATTAACTCATCCATTAATAATATTACTTTTGTTAGTTTCATTGTATAATATTATAATATTAATATTACCTTAAACTACCCTATTTTACTTAAACCATGGTAAATAAAATAAAAAAGTTACTATTCATATAAAATTATCTTCGGTTATATTGGAAACTTTTTTTCATATTGAGTGGATCCATGTATATATATTTTTAATATAATATTCACAAATGTTTTTAGATTATCTTGAATAGTAATCCTGTTGATAGATTGAGAAAATGGGGCATTATGTAAAATGTTAAAAAGTTCACTTTGTTTTTTATTTAAATTCATTTTAATTTACATCATATGAAATAAATTTGATTAACTTATTAAAACTTCATCAAATTATACCATAAAATCATTTAAATGGATAATCTAAAAAATTAAATAAATTAATTAAATGCAGTTTTGAATTAAAATGTTTTATTTTAACTATACAGTAAAAATAAATATCATCAGAAAAATACAAAAAATTCAACCATTGTAAATATTGACGACCCAGATCCCGAAAAGTAGTTTATAGTGTAAAACCAAATATATAAAATTGAAAAAAATATATTTAAAAAGGTTTTGCATCATAAGGTAGTAAAACTACATTTCAAAATATTATAATATTTTATGCTAAAATATATATTTATTCATATTTTAATCCTCTAAAATTTCTAGGATTAAAGTAAAAATTATTTAATAAAAATGTGTAAACATAATATTTTTATATATTTTCTTTTCCTCAAATTCAATGATTCAAAAATTAATATCATTTAAAATAATAATAATAATAATATACTATTTTTTGGTATAACTCAGTCTTTTGCCATCACATTATCTCATAGAATCTCATTGTTGTGTGTTGGGTATGCTGTAAAACATATAATCCCATTTAATGTAAAAGTAAAATCTAATTCATAAATATTAATGGATATAAAAATGACTTATTATATAATTAACTGGGATGTTACACAAGTAATTATTTATGATATATAATATATCCTGTATATTACTCTGTGGATTGTTTTCTTGAAAACAAGGTTTTAGTTATTTCTTATCATGTCACATATCATAGAATTTGACATAGTAAGGACCATATGTTTCGATGTATCTTAATGTTTGATACAAATAAAATAGTGACTTGATCTATAAAAAACTGAATTATGATGTCTTATATCATTAATCAATGTAATTTGGAGGATTACATTCATCCAAGACATGTAATACAATAAATTATAACCATAATAATATTAATATAAAAACATTATTCATAAAAACAGTATATTCATGTTGATTTTTTGAGGAATGTACAAATGATATCACAGATGGGTCTTGGAAGATAAATATATCAACTAAATAGTGTAATACCCACAAAAAAGAGGATTTATCATCAAAAGAAAACAATATGTAATATTACAATCATAAATATATACATTACTACTTAAAATGTTTTGTGATTTATATATTTTGTCAAAAAATAATGTACTCTTGATTTATATCACCATGTAATATTAATATGAGTCTTTCCTCCATTGATAGTACAAATACTAGTAGAATACTCATTCATTATAAAAGGGATCTCGAATTATAAATGTGTTCTAGAATAATCACATCAATGAAATGTAGATAACATGGCTTAATATATCATCAACTAGGAATTTTTAGGGTTACACAAGGTCAGGAGAGGGATGATATTTCCTTATTTAGGATCCCTCGTCCAATAAAAGAAACTTAGTGTCAACTATAATCATATAGATACCAGTATATTTTAAAATAATTTTTTAATGTTTGTTTTCATTATCAATAAATTTTAGAATGACAATACCATATATAAATATATATCAATAAATGAATCTATCATTAGATTTATAATGAATAGTAATTCCTGTGGAAGATGTGATAATGGCTATTAAGATATGTGTAATATAATTAGTTTATCATACAATTTCACAAAGGAATCACCATTCAACTTTCCATATATATGTATAACAATATATTATATACATAACATAAATATAATAGGTTCCAATTTAAGGGGAATATTACACAATGATATCCCAATTTTAGTTTATTTATAACCCTATATAAATCAAAATTCACATCTAGTAATCCTTAGAAAAGTAAAAAATTTATGATTATTGGGTAAAATGAATATATATATATATTATGAAAAATTTGTTTAGTTTTTACCCCATCATTATAGGTATTAATAATATTCCACAATATGTTATTTGGTTTTTAATTAATTTGGATAAATCTTATTATCATTATATAATTTAATATTCTTCGAATATTGTTTTCTTAGAAGTGGTATTTAGAGTCATGAATCCAAAACATTTTTGAAAACATTTTCATTTACTATTATCATATATATATTCATAATGAATTTATTAATATTGTTAAAATATAATATAAAATATTAATAAATTAATAGTTAAATGAATTATGAAATGTTCCCAGTGTAAACATTCACAACAGAGGATAACATACATTCAATATTGATAATATTATTTATATTATGCTGAAGAAACACATTTATAGTGGGGTTTTTATATATTTTATCATCAAATTAAATATTCGTTAAACCATTAAATAAAGATTTTTTGTTTTCTTGATCATATAAAATGAGTAAATGTTGTTGTGAAATTTAGTGATCACATTGTCCCTCAATATAAAGATTCAATATACTCAATAATTCCATAGATCATATTTACATGACCACTTATTTCCAATTTCATTTCCCTTTTTCCAAAAAAAAAATAATTGTTCTTTAATATTTTATTTAAGTGTAAATGTGTTTTGATATAAAATAACTTTGAAATGGCATACCTTATTTTAAGAATGTCTTTATATATTAATAAATGTTATAGTTTGAAATTTTTAAATAGTATGTTTGGCCATATGAATATTAAAACCATAAAGGAGAGTGGGTAACTCAGTGCTTAGCTTGTGAGCTATATAAATAAATCCTCACATAATAAATTTTAGTAGTTTCTAATAGTGTAAAACAAGTACATAGTTTTTATGCACTATACCTATCAGAATGATATAATGGGTGAGTTTTTATAGATATAAATAAGATTCAATTAAACCTAATATAAATTTAGTATAATAAATCTATAATTAGTTTTTGATTTATATTTGTACTATATTTTAATGAAAAAAATAAATTTCCTATGCTATTATAGGATTTTTCATAGAATTTATAGCTTAAAAATGGGTGGTGTCTGGATCTTCATAATGTGGATGTTTCTATGTTATTCCTTCTCATTAATACCTTGGATGTTTATGGTTTATAAGATCCACCTAAAAAATAAATTTTCCTTTCCCAATATCTATATTCAACCACCTCATTTTCATTTTAACATTTCAATCTATTGGTGTCTTTACATTCTCAATCTATTCTCATAGAGAAAAAGTAAAACATGCACCTCAATTATAATAATAATATTTAGTACAATTTAAATTTGATCATTGAAATTTGTATTCATCTATATTTTATAATGATTAGTGTTTCAAAACTAGATAAAAATATAGAAAAATAAGTAGTCGTTGTTATGAAATAATTTTTTAAATAAGATATAATAAATTTTATGTCATTTTGACACATAATCCACATAATTTTATTTTTATTTAATTTTCTATTTTTTATTTTTATTTACAAGGGCCTCATACAATAACACAATAATTAGATGAAAGTTTTTAGATATTTTGATTCATTATTATAAAAATATATAAAGAAACATATTTATATTTTTTTTATGTTTCTCATAAATTTTTTACTGTAAATTTCAAAAACACACCTTTTTTCTATAGAATAATTACTCATCATTACATTTTTTTAGTTTTATAATGGTTTCAATGCATTTTTTTTATTTTTTTGTACACAATTATAATATAAAGAATTAATTTTTTTTAAATCAATGCAGATAAAACATGTAAATTTAAATTAAACAGTTAAATTAAAAAGAACATTATATTTTTTTCTCTATAATTAATTAAATAATCCTAGTATTATTTGTTTATTATATGTGTGTACATATGTTTTGTGTGGGGTTTATCTTTCAACTCATCATACCTGTGATGATGTTTCATTGTATCTATTTGAAATTTTATACGAGTGATAATAGAGACTATTATTATTAATTTCATGCAATTAACCTCTATTAAAATTTGACATTATAATGGTAAATATAGAGTGAATAAACATTTCATTAATTTATTTTTCAATAAAATAAATAAATCATGTCAAAAAATTGACCTAAACACTTCAAAAAATATTGAATTTAATGAATAATTTTTTTCATTAAGAAATATCAACCAAAAGATTAATTAGTCGGTAAAAATAAATATAACTAGGAATCCCAAATATCATATAATATTTTACATTTCAAATTAAGTTAATTTCTCCAATAGTTTTGATTCATATTACTCAGTGTATAAATGACCCACCATATACTATTGAAATATTAATATTTAATGGTAAATTTATCACCTAATGGTGTTACTATTTTATAGGAATAGAATTAACAAAATCATGAACCATTTATGGTCTAAACATGATTAAAATTAAATAATTTGTTATAAATTGATAAGAAATGAAAAAAATGAGAAAATTAAAGTAGATGTTTTACTGGGAAGCTATTTTTATGTGGTGAATGGGTATTTATCTTAATAAATTATATAAATCAATATAAGTGATCTATTTTAATGATTATATATATATATATATTTAAATTAAATTTTTTAATAGACGTATAAATTTTTTTCAAATCATGGGATAAGAATAACTCTATGTTCTTTCTTAAAAATTATTGTTTTCTTAAAACGATTTTTCATAATTTTTATGAGATTATTTTTCAAATTAATTTATATAGTATATATAAATTCAAACATTAAAATCATATAACCTGATTTTAATAATGAGATAAAAACTTGGTAAATAGGTCTCGTTTAATTTATTAATTTTCAATATTAAACTAGAAAAATAATTTTCTCTATGCTAAAATATGGTAAAAACATTGGGATGATGCTTTAAAATGACACTAATACATTAAATTATCTTATTTGATGAGTTGAGTTCAAAAATTTCCAACAAATTCTTAAATAAATATAAACTTTGTTCCATTTTGATTAGATTATTACCTTTGTAATATTTTATGAAAAATCAAATACAAAATGCCACTCTCTGAACTTTAATATCTCTATGAATTTTACATAATGATAAAAAGAGAATAATTTTTATTCTTTATGTTTACTCAAGAGATGAGTTAAATTTTTTTTTCATGGAAATTTAATTATAATTTATCATGATTTTATACTTACCTTGAATGTTTAGGAAACATAGATACAATAAAAATTAAATAAGCATAAAATTTTAATAAATGATATTGAAGAATGCAAAATAAATATAATTTGGAAGAATAATTATGTTTCACAAAATCTTTATTAAAATATATAATATTTATGATATTTAAATATTTTATATTATACATATTTTCTATCATTTTGTTTTGAATATAAAACTAAATGAATTAATAAAAAATGACATTAATTAGATTTTATGATAAGTAATTTTATTAAACCTACTTTAAATTTAGGAAAATTTTATCTTCATCCTATTGAATTTGATATGTTATAAAATATCATCCATGGTCTATTTATTGGACACTTGTAATTTAATGGTAATATTCTTGACCCTAAAGTACTAACAATCCTTTTTTGTAATTTTCAAAAGGGTTAATAGGGGATAAAACAAAGAGATAAGGGTGAAAACATAACCTACACACATTAATATTTTATTTCATTATAATATATAGAATAAAAATTGTATTATATTATAAATATATAAATTTGGATTTAATTTTCCTTGAAAATTAATTTATATTAATTTGAAACATTATATAAATTAAAGAGATCCCCTACCCTCACCTGCATAAAATAAAATCATTCTATTTATTTATCACATTATAATCATTATTTTTTTCCAATATATACCATAAAAACTTACTATATTAATTCCCCAAATTCAATAACATTTTATATATCCAAAATATAAATTTTTTCAATGAGGAAGTAGTAATTTAGAAAATGATTCTCAATAACGAGGTATAACTCTTAACCAAGCATTTTCAATTTTATTTCTTTTTATTAATCATCAAAATTAATGGTATCCATTTTAATATAAGGAATTTAGTATCTCAAATATAATTATATTTTCATTATACTTTAACCACCATTATTTCCCCTATTCCCATCCACTGGAAGATGATAATGTCGTGTGTGCTTACATGTGGACTACCAACCCTATAAATAAATATGATTAGTTATTTATTTATGATTTACCAGAATGGTAATGGAGAAATATTTAATGAATATGAAATACACATATGATATTTAAATTACCATTTAAAGGTGAATTGTTAGGTAACATTATTTTTTTCCATCCTTCAAAAATTTCAAACTACATTATTGAATACATTCGACATAATGTCTCTACAAATGTTGTCATTCATTTTTCATTATCTATCCATTATGGATGTCTCCAAATAAAAATTTAATCAATATATATATATATTACATTTATGTATTGTTTACAATTCTAGATATGACATATCCATGATCATTTTACACATACTAGAACTACTATGTATAAATATTCATAAAAAACTAAAACATTGACATCAGAAATGATTATTTTAGTAAGGAATTATAAATAAAATGGTTCTAATATGTTATTATTTTATCATATATAATATTTTTGGAATATAAATTATTAATTTATATTTTTATATTATGTTTTAATATATTATGTATTAGGTTAGGGAACTTTTGAAGCCAGTTAAACTTGAGGAATTGGATATTCATTTCACTGGTATTTCTTTGTGATATTCACTAATTTTTAGTTTATGTGGAGTCTTTTACACCCATAAATTTATTTTATGAATCTTATCATGAAAATGTTATATATATATATATATCCATATAATTTTCATCCTTAAAATTTGTCTTTATTCTGAAATTACCAATATGGTAATGGTTTTATATTACAAACATAGTATTTACTAGGATTGTTTTTGATTTAGTTTCAGAAGATGTAATTTCACAATCTTCCGCACTATAATCACATAAAAGTTTTTCCATTATTTTTATTTCGATATAATATATATTTTATAATTCATTTTCCTATCTATATAAACTCAATAGGCCAAAAGGAAATTTAATTGGAGAAGTAAATTTCTTTCTCTATTAGGTTGAAAATACATATTCGTCGATTTTTTATGTATTGAAAAAATGATGTTTGGAATTTTTTTATAATTATCAAATAATTTTGTAATGTTATTTTTACCCATTATATAATTTTTTAAAAATTATTTATCATTTTTATTCTTGATTTTTTCTAAATGAGGTAGTTTTGAAGTTTTACTAAAAATGTAAAAGGGATATTTTTTTAAACATATATGAAATGAAATAAACTTTTAGTCATAAAAAATTCTTAGTTCATTGAATATTAAATCAAACATTGACATAAATTTTTTAAAAGAAATTTTATTCCTTAATTTTTTCGAATTATTTATACTTTAGGAATTTTATTTAAAATTGAAAATGTTATTTTCATTGGGAAATGCTTTCGTGATATTTTGAGGGAGTATATTCAACTATGATAACATCCCTTGATTTTAAAAATTCTTTACGTTTTATATGATACAATTATACCATAATTATTATTTCTCTAGATATTTGATCATTATGAAGATGCATTGGTTATAAAACCTATTTATATTCCTTAGGTTATACTATGATGAATTCATAAATTATTTATGAGTGTTTATTCTTTTCCATTGTCTATGAAATTTGATGAATGATTTATGATAACATAGATGGTATATGAATGGATTTTGGTTATTTGATGTATAGGTGAAAATGTTTATATCTCTCTCATACATGGGGTAAATATGGATATATCCTTCAATGATTAAGAATACAATAATATGTGAACATAGATCAGTATTTGGATCAAACTAATATGATTTAATTTGGAGTAAAACAGGAATATTATGATGAAATGATGATTGAACCCAATACATTATAATTGTATTTTTAGTGAAAATTAACTACTTTGGAAATGAATTATTTTCTTATGTTTATTTGGAAAACATATTCTTTATTTCAATATTATTCTCATATGGCTCATGTTCTTTGATTTAATTATGATTCAAGTATAATTATCTTCCATGATTCAGATTATACTAATGATTTTGATCTATGATATGCATGTTATATTTTTAAAATGTTATATTTAAGTACTCATAACCTTATTTTGATTTTATGGTTAAAATATCATTGATATCTCCATTTATTAACGTTATATAGCCCAAAATCTCACATTTCCTTTTTCTTCAAATTCCCAGATCATGAAATATTTTTAATGTATGTCAGGTCTTAGAATAGTTTTTGTTATGAAAAAATTACTGTGAGATTATTATATTTATTATGTGAAATTTTTTTATGTATCTTGGTATTGAAAGACTCAGAACATATAAGATTGTGGTATGAATAAAAATGATTAAATTATATATTAATCAAATAAGATGTAAAATTTATGTATTAAAAGTATAAAATTCAATAGTGGGCATCAAATAAAGATTTTATGACCTATATAAATTAGTATGAGAAAATAGTAGTGATATCCCAAAGGATATTCCTATGTGTAGGATAACACGCCAATTTATAGAATTGAATGGAGTGACTTTTTCATATAAAAATTCTAATGTATGGATTATACATGTGTAGGTGGTTTTCGATATATTATTCTAGGGGTAATGACCTAAAAAAATATTTGGTTGATTATACCTCATTATTGATTCTAGTTCACAGTGAGTATTCCATTACTGGACATTGGGGCTGAAACACTTAAGATATATTCATAGATTAATTAAAATTTTCTAAAAAATAACATATAATGGATTTGAATAATATTGATCATTGATGCCCTAGGAAAAATAAAATGTTCAATATATTGAAAAAAAAATCTTTAATTTAGACATCCTATGAATGATTTCTCATGATTAGTCAGTCAGATTTATGATTTGTGATAGTCATGATGATCATTTTTTAGAAAGGGATTGAATACTAAAAAATAATTATTATTTGGTTAGAGCATTGATAAAATACTAATGTACTCTATTTTTTCATAATTATATTAATTAATATTTATCATTAAAGGACTCATAAAATTTTAATAGTATTACCTATTATTATATCATGAATTACTAGTTAATTGAACATATAGTATGTTGTTCTCATCGTAGTCCATTAATTCTTCTATTATTAATTTTTATTGTGATATTATTTAATATAATTATTACTCCCCTCGTTTAATTTTCTATTATCTTAGGGATATATTTTATTTTTTTTACTTAGAGATCACATCAATTTTCATGTAAGGGAATTCATGTTTTATATTTTGAACCAACAAATGATCATATATCATTGAAAGTATAAATTTGAATTTTAAATAGAAATTACATACATTGTATGGGTATTTACACTTTTTATATAGGTATTCATTTCTAATATGGTTTGGGAGAATCTCAACAAAGAATATGATACAGTTTTTGAGATTTTTTTTTATTTTCCAAAAATAGTTTCATAATCATCCACCAAATCATTATGTTTATCATTAAAAAGAACTCATACCTAGTGCTACACATGATTCAATGACTTTATATTAATGGACCCATATTTAGTTATATGAATTTATTAAGAAACATCACGAAAATCATGTTATGGGGTTTTTGGAAAATGTGTATCACATTGCGGTTAAACTATTCATTTATAATAATAATAATAATGAACATGAAACTAAATTGATTATCGGGAACTAAAAAAGCTCACAATCATGAATAAGTATCCTTTTCCCTGTATTTATGAATTTTTGGATAAACTACATGGATTCTAATAATTTTATAACATTGACCTTTACTCTAGATATCATCATTTGATAATCAATATAGAGTATATAACCAAGAGAAAAATCCACAAAAGGCGTGGACACCATAAATCTATAATGATTCCATTTGTACTTAATAATTACACAGATATCTTCACTGATCAAATGAAGAGATTCCATATATATTTCCGTGATAAGTATATGGTTTTATTATATGGAATTATTATATATTCAGATAGCAAGGAAGATCAAGAAGATCACTTGAGGATTTTAGTAAAGACCCAATAGAATGGGGAGATATATTAATAATTTTACAAATGTGAATCTCAACAATATAAAGTGTCATAATTGGGTCATATGTTTTTATGATAGGTTATATCTATGAATCCTTTAATGATAAAATATTATTATATATTGTAATAGAATACAAAACAATACTATGAACTATTGTTTTCTTGGATTTTAGGATATTATCAATGGATTTTCAATTTTTTTTTACAGTTTTATAATATAATCAGAAAATTTAAATCAGAAGGGGGAAAAGAACCTTTGGATTGATGAATGTGATGAATAAGTCATAGAATAAATGATCAGATCTTTTTGTGAAATAATAATTACATTACACTATAGTTGTGTATGGTTTTTAATCTATATAAGTGCATTGAAGAGTATAATAAGATATATAACCATATAGAATGATGTTGTTACATAATATTTCTTCACGTCATTTGATGGTTGCTGAGAATAATTGTAGAACTCATAATTTCATGTTTTCTACTTTAATTTTTTCATTATATAAATAGACACATTATTTTTAGAAAAAATTTTTGTGATATATATACTGATAAAAAAATGATGTATATATTTCTTCTCAAAATGATATATAATGCAACCAAGAATATGGTATAATTGATTAATTATTTTTAATTATAACTACATTTCTAGAATGGGAGGGTATATAGGCTATTAGATTCCCTATTTCTAAAATATCACTATAGCATATCAATTATGAGGATAATAAATGATAAAATATTTCTGAACATATAGATAATGGATCTTGAAATATAAATTGAAGGGCATAAATCTAATATTTCTTAAATATGTGTTCAAGCATAATTTTATATAACTAATAATGTGAAAAAAATAAAATATGTACAGCTGAAAAATAATAAAGTCAAATTTCTCAAGTAAAATTTTTAATTATGATGGAATGAAGTTTATTTGGAATTATATTTTTCCCCATAAATACTGGACTATAACATGGAACTATTGGATTAAGATTATAGTTCATCATTCTCTATTCATATTGGAATTATAAAGATATTTAGCTAACTAATGGAGTATTTCTAGTGGGAAACCATGAAGAGAAATATTATAGAGTATGTATCTTGGTGTTTGTAATTTTATCATGTTTAAGGTGATAAGAGGAAGTCTAAGGGGATATAATTACCACTAAACATTTAATAATGTGAATGGTAAAACATTAACATGTTTTTTTACATTTCACCCCAAAAAACATCTAATGGCCATAATGAATTTTGTGGTTGTAGTCGATAACCCAACAAAGACAACACACACTATTTAAATTAGATAATATTTACCTCATTATTTGATTTATATATTATAAATTAGCGATGTGGTATATTTAAATAGACTATGATGTTTTATTGTATGTGATCAGTATCCAAGTTTATTAATAATGTCTTTAGAAAGTCATTAATAGAATATAGATATTGAGATGAGTTATTATATTGAATTGAATCATAAAACATAATTTTAGTCCCATGGTTCCATTCTACCTCTACATGATATATTTATATCTTATTCTATGGATTTGAATGGTGTTTTGGATCAATTTATTATTCTATTCAGGCTTTCATACAAAAAAAATCTTTTATTTACGCATTCAGATAAGTCATTTTTAAAATATTATATAGAAAGAATTATAAAAATATAATGTTTTAAAATGATGTGGGATAATGTAATCTATTCCTACCTAATAAAGATGAGAAATTAGTAGAGAGTTTTAGAACAATACAATATCATATCATGGAATATTTGAGTAGATAAATAAATTATACTAACAATCTTAAGAAAAATCATCACTTCAATGTTTGTGAGAATGTAATCCAACTAATTCTTACAAGGAAAAAGGATATAAGAATTAAAAAAAAGTATACAGCTGTTTATTTTCCCCTTCAATATTATATATAAAATACATATGGGTTCTTAACACGTGTTTCTTTCTCTGATCCTCTATGATATTCAGAATGTGTTCCATGTATCTCTCTAGAGGATGTATATTTTTGATAATTTTCATGGGAAAAAACTAAGATGTCGTACATATAAAGCATGATATTTCATATAAATAATTTTCATTTTACATATTATATCATAGATATAATGTCATCCAAAAAAAGACAACTCACATTGTTAAGGATATCTGTATGAATTATAAAGTCTATTCTAGTAATTTGGAACCCAATGATGTGATGAAACAAAGATCTCCCCAATTGTGTGTATTAGATAAATAAAATTTTGGGGGAGAAATTAAATTTATGGTAGTTAGAATGTAACACCATTATATTTTTTGATATATTTATTTTCAATTAAATTTTATTTCATTGAAGTCTTATGAGGCACGCGGAATTGAGTATAAAGAAACATGATATACAATTGAAATATTAATATTTTTTAGTGAATCTCTTAACCATACTTTTGGATTTGTGGTTATTAACTAGAAATAATATATCATTAAAAATTATTTATTATATATATATATAATTAATTCATTGTAAATAAATTCTATTGAAATGGAAATAAAAACAATTTGAAAGTAAAAGTGAAGTCTTTCTAAAAAATTAATACATGAAATGAATTTGTAACATAATGAATTAAATTAATCATTGTTGGATAATTATTATATTTAAATTTATATATGAAATATTCTAAAAAATTTTTAAATATAAATCTATTGTTTTTTATAGGAATGATGAAAAAATAATTCTTTTTTTATTTAAAAATGTGCATTTCTAAAAATTGATTTTGTCACCATTTTTATAAATAAATTTAAAATGAAATCATACTATTTTAAAAAATAACTTGAGAAATTGATGTCGTATTTTTTATCAAGACAATATTTTTTTTAAATTGAAACCTTTTATTTTTGGTCATTATGAATAGTAACATTGATAATTATTTGTCAGGATTTAAGGGAAAAATGGTTAAAATCTATTTAAAACATTAGGAAAAGGATCTAAAATTTCTCTAAAACATGAATATATCCTTTTACATTACTAGAGGTCGTCCCATTACATCTAAATCACTAGTATATTGTAACTTGTTTATTATTTTTCTTAGATTAATCACCTAATATTTTTTTATAAAATAATAAAGAGAAAATGCCACTCTATTGACAATAATATATCTAATATTTTAATAAAAAAATAAAAATAAGAAAAATTTAAATATTGAATATTAATTTTAAATAGGAATTATAAATTTGTATCATGATAATTTATTTAAAAAATTTACATGATTCAATATTAACCTTAAATGCATATGAAACACTGATACCTAATATATTCAATTAGTAGTAAAATAAAATAGATGTTTTTAAAAATATTAAATTATTATAATTTCAATAATTTATAAGGTTTTAATTTTTTTAGAAAATATAGAACATATTATGGATTTTTTAAATGCTTCAATTATAATTACATTATTTTCCAGTCATTTTCAGGGTGAAATTAAATTAATATTTCCAAAAAAATGACATTAATGATATTTTATAATAAATATTATATTGTTAAATGATTTAAAATTCATGAAAATATTATAACTGTATATTTGAATTAGATATAGTTTAACATAATTTTTTTTATTTACAGAGCACATATATTTTTATTTAAACATTCATAAATGTGAAAGAGAAAAATACATTGGTTTTTTGTGTTATTGTCGAAAGGAAAGAGGCATTTGAAAACTATGAGATAGGGGTGAAAATATAAACTAAACATATCCAAATTCAATTTTATTAGAGTATTTATAATAATACATATATTATATTCAATGTAAATTAATTTGAATAGTTTTTCCATTAAAATAAATTTATATTAATTTAATACAATAAGTTATTATAATAGTGCACCACCCCTCACATATATAAGACACATAATCTATCCTTTCCTCACATATTTTCAGCCTTCTATAATAGAAAATATATACCAAAATACCTTCCTTATTTAATAAAACATATATTAGAAATATTTTTCTCACTAAAAGATGACCCCTTCATGGATTATTCGTTAATAAAAATTAAATTCTCAAACAATAAGTATAACTCATAACCATGAATTGTCAATTTTATGTCTTCTTATACCTCTAATAAATTAAAGGAAACCATTATAAAATCATTAATTTAATTATATACATATTATGATTTTTTATTATGATAATGTTTCTCCCATTACCCACCTTCTTCCTATCTAAGGGAAATTTATAAAAAGCTCATGCGTATATGTGACTGTCTCATCCATGAAGTGATGTGATTGATTTTCATTTTTTTTTTTAAAAAGATTATAAAAAGTAAATATTTCATTATAGTATAATATATATATTTTATAAAAAATTATAATGATTTTTATTATTATTAACTTTTATATCATTGCATCCGTTGACAATTGATAACATCGTTCAGGTGTATATAAAACAAACCATATTTATGAATGGTGTAATTAATTATTCTATAACTATAATTTATTAGTAAGTAAATATATATAATTAATATATATATTCTATTTATTTTGATCTTAATGTTTTTAATATTATGGAAGCATTATCACATTATAATGATTGCAACTACTAAACACGAATTCTAATTAAAAAAAATACAATCAACACATTGAATCAGTGATTTTAATATAAAATTATTATAAAATTAGTTATCTAATTTTATAAGTGGATAATAAGTGAAATTATAAGTATTTAAATTATTTATTATTTGATTTTAATATATTTAAATATAATATACACAAATATATATTATTTTTTAAGAAATGAGGTAAATTATGTTTGTCTCAATTTTACATTTTGAGACCCATTCCATATTACCCATCTGTCAATTTAATCTAATGTATATAATACCGATGAAATTATTTTATGATTATTTTCATGAAAATTATGGGGATTTACATTCTCATTAAAGGTCCATATTTCAGGAGGTTTGGTTTTAAAATTTACAATTTCGTAAGGGTCTTACGTAACAATCTAATTTTCTACTGGTATTTTTTTATGATTAAGAATATAATAATGAAATTTTATGATCTTACTCTCATGAATTATGAGAATTTTATTCTCTTATATTTATTTTTGGAGAATACATGTTGGAAAATTACTTTAAACTCTTTAATATATCATGATACTAAAAAAATTATAATGAAAATCAACTTTATTTCTCTTTTAACCTAAAAATAATTGTTTATCCTTGTCTATATTTTTAAAATATGGTTTTTTGAATGTATTTAATATTGAAGTATAATTTTTTAAATTAATTTTAACATAGAATATTTTTAATAAATATTTTAAAATATATTTTCATATTGTTTTCCAAATGATGTAAATTTTCGTATTTACCAATAAATTGAATGGAAGACTTTTTTTATCATTCATGATATGAATAGAATTTGTAGATATTATGACTGGTCAATGATTTTAATATTTCATTACATGTTTCCAAGTCAATGTTTACATACAATAGTTTCCTTAATTTGTGGGGGGGGGGGGGGGTTTACACTTTAAACAATCAATTACAAGGAAAAAATTTTATTTTCTTCATGAAATATTATAATGATATTTTATTATAATATTTTCATCTACAATAATATAAATGATGTTACATACAATTTAATAGGATTATTAAAAAATTATAAAATATTCATTACATGTCTATATGTTATATGATTATGATGATTATAAGTAGATGAAACCCATTTTTTCTATGGGTAATGCTATGGTGAATTAATAAAATACTCATCAAACCCATTTCTTTTCCATGGGTTATGTTATATAATGAATGATTAATTATCTCGTGTAAACTATAGTAATGGATTTAGATTATGTGACGCATGGTATATAAATTATAACACTAAAATTACTTCAATGAATATAGATATCTCATGTGATAATTAGGGCATGAAAATATAGTGAACTAGGTTCATTAAGAGACTCTATCCACAATTAATGTAATGGGAGTGAACCATTAATAATTTTACGAGATGGGGGTTCACAGCAATCCATTTTTATAGTATTGAAAATGATCCATGACTACTAAGGAAATTATTTTGAATTATTATATCTACTCCAAAAACATATATCTTATTATAATATTATAATCTCAAGGATCATGTTAATTGATTCATTTATAAATCATGTATTATGAACTACCATGCTTCATTGAATGAATCAAGATTAGTATGTATTATATGTATGGGATGGAGTCTAATATTTATTCTCATAATCTCAAAACATTAAGATCAAGTTATATTTAGGTGATGGTTTATAACTCTAGATATTCTTTTTTTGAGGAAAAATGCCATACTTTCTTGAATTTCCTTTCCCTATGTGATAAAGAATGAGTTTAAAAATGATATGTTTAATAATTATTGTAGTTATAATGAAATTTCTATTTTATGATCTATAACTCTTATAATAAATTTTATTATGTGTTCATGATTACAATTATAACTAGTCTATGTTATTTTTCTGTGGATAAAAATGCTTTTTATTTAATAATAACTAAATAAGATGTAATATATATATATATAGGGAACATATTAGCCTCTGTAGTGAATGATTAAAATGACATTGATAGTGTAAAGTGGTTGAATATTTACTTTACATATAACATTTAATAATTTACATCTAATACTATCTATAATATTTTTTATAAACACTTTTATTCAATAAAACTCAAGTATTTTTTGGGTGAAATATTTTTTCCCACATTCTCACCTTCAGGTGGTTTCATAACTATAGTAGGTAATTCACCTCCTATCAATTGTTAAATTACAATATCTCTGCTATGTTTTTCCCTGATATGGGTTCTATTAGTTTGTTTATAATCTATTATTTTCAAAACAATTAACTAATGAAATTATAGTTTGTATATATAGTAGTAAATATTAAAAATTATTATGAAAACACTGTATATAAAAAATCATCATATAAATTTGAAATAATTGTCAAAAAACATTATTTAGTGGTTTATTGTATTTATCCTCTATAACAATTAATCATATATCAATAACTAATTGAACAATCAAGTGGGACGTCATATCAATTGACATTTAGGGGAAGAACCTATCCAATTTAATTAATATGATTAAAATTTCCTTTTCAAAAGTTTTATAATTTCCAAAATCAATTGTTTTACAATATATAGAATTAATAAATATGAAATACTTGGTTACGGGTTGGAAAATATTTTTAGACAAAATGATAATAGATCCAAATGAATTAAATCAAACATAAATAATTTCCAATTAATCTTTAATATGGTTTAACTCTATTTATGTAATTATTTAAAATTATATATCCTTATTTCAACTATAAATTATATATTTTTACTATAACCACACTATATTTCAATCGTTTCTTAAAAATTTCTCTACTCAATTTGTTTGGACAATATAAAAGGATATTTTCAATCATAGTATTCGTTTATTTTATTTTTTCTTCATTAATGTTTGCTGTTTTAATCCTTTTGGAAGATCATTAAACAATATAATTTTCACAGTCACTATGGAGATGTTATTTATCCTCATGTTTAATTTATAATTTATTAAATTGATACATTACATGAATTATTAAGTATTCTTCCAAATTGACATTATAATTTTAACTTTAATAAAAAAATGTAAAAAAAATTAATTATAGCAGCTAGATTATTTCCATACATTATTATAAACTAGAATAAATCACTAACACAAAAAAATACTCCCTTTTCATAAAATTTGAATCTGCCCATTTTTTATATATATTAATCATATTTTCTTAGAATGTATTTAAAATTTTTAATGAAATAAATAACATGATTTTATGAATAATGACCTAGGCAACTCCAACATAGACATTATATCATTTTTGTAGAATATTTATTACAATACACAAAAACACACCCAAATACCATATTATTTTAGAGGACATGGATACATAGAAACATAAAAAATTCCATATAATTGAACTATATAATAACCCACTAGGTTCTACATGACTAATACCCATCTTATATGCATCATATATAAAAAACTAGATTCATAACCTAGGGATGTAAACATAAGAAATGGTTACCTCATAATCTCTTTAAGGGTAAAAACGGGATATATGTATGAATAATCATGATAATAAGGTTATGAGAACATGATCATACCATTGGAAAACTAGAAATATATTATCAAAGATGGCTATAATGAGTCATGGCATAATGATTTAAATTTAATAAGACATGAACGATAACAGAATCAAATAATATGATCTATTAGAACATACCATTTGAATAAGTCATGAATTTGTTTCATACACAGAAACATATAAAATTGTTTCAATTTTAGTCAAGTCTCACTTACAAGGGTCTCTTAATAGAGTTGGTTTGGTCCCCAATACATCATTGAAGTCATGGGTCACTCAGATTTCCAATATTAGAAGAAATATACCAATCTAAAACAAGTTCACTTCCAATTACAACCATGTATATATCATGGTATTATAATATTTAGCCAACTCATTGTAGGAAGATATAGACCACGCCCATCCCAAAATGAAAACAATATTTATGTGTTCCATAATATCATAAACAATCATTATATAATAAACCATGAAATATAATGTGTATCATACATATTTCATCTTTTAAAATACTATAAAATGGATAAATGTCCAATAATCATTTCATCATAGCATAACTATGGAATTATGTTGGCTTGATATGTGTTTTATGATGATATAACATGTGGAACTGATATTGGATTTAGAAACAACATGTCGTCATAAAGATAAACCATTCTATGGGGGAGTAAAAATGGGTTACTTGGATAATATAACTAGTAATGAATAAACTATCCCAATGGATTCCATATTTGATAAGGAATACTTTATAATTATCATTTAAAAAATTTCTTAGGTAAAATTTATTTTCATATTTCGAAATTTATTTTTAAACCTTAAACAATTTCCAAATAATTATTTTTTGAATATAACCTTGAAAAAATATATAGGATGACTTGAAAACCAGTTTAAAAAAATTATAAAACAAAAAAAATAATGATCTTAATATATCTTTTGAATTCATTTTTTAAATCATTTTTAGAAAAACTGTATTTTGAATGGAACTTATTCTTGCAGAAATTGATAAATAAATTCTAATATTATATAAATCTTTTTTATTAACTATATTATTTACATAATATAGGTGAAATTTTATAATTACCTGAATAATACTTGATGAAATTGATTCTAGACCAACATTTATATATAAACTGTTTATAAAAACTGTTGGTATAAGTGATAAAATACTTTCTATAACAACATTTTTGTGCTAACCGTAAGTATAGAGTGTTGATTTATCAGAATCCCCTCCCCTCACATTATGTAAAACCTATCCTCCCATCACCAACCTTCACCTCCATGCCATATCCATCCCTCCCCAAACCTCTACCTCCTAGCCTCCACCTCCACCTAAACATCCCGACCTACGCCTATTGGATCCCATCCCATCTCGGCTCTCAGTCCTCCAATGATGTCCCTTCTCCAATCTAGTCCCACTCTCCACTAGCTACTTCCACTCTACCCTCTCAACCCTCCCATATGACCATGTACATTGGCCCCTTTTGGCTCCCACTTTATAGGAAATGTCTCCTTGACCCTTATTCCCTCCAGTCACATGTGAGACACCCCATAGCCGAACACCCCACGTGAAATCCCCCCCTCTCAGCTCGCTCTCCTCCTAAAATTTCTCTAGAATTTCTTATGGGATATTGATTAGTATATTAAGGTTAGAATTCACTATATTTAATTATTAAATTTTATAGAGTCTTCCTCTATTTTGTTCCATAGTTTCATTTAATAGAACAATACGGGTTTTGACGTTCTCCGATTGTAACATTGATATTTGTTTTTAGGGTGTATCAAGGTTCTTTTGGATCATCTTCAGATGTGTTTTGGCATCCACTACCCAAGTAGAAGTAGTATGGATCATCTTGGATCATCACCAAATATTTTCCATCATTTTAGGTTGTTTTATTCTTCTCTCATTGTTTGGACGAATTTAATTTGGGGCCTTTGGTGATTTATGTGCCCATGAAAAATCTATATTATGTATTAGTTGCATGAATATGACTACTTTACATCATGTATATTTATTTGTGTGTGTATTTATCTCATATTATATGTATATATTGAACATTAATCCTTTGGTATAATCATATCATATTTTTTTATACATGGGTGTGTTGGGATATGGTGAGAAACATTATATTGTATAATGGATAAATGGGTATAATTGTTTTCTATTCTGTTTTGGTATGTGATATTATATTTTTCAACTCGGCCTAGTTTATGTTTGATTATACATTCATTGAATATTATTTTTATTATTTATTATTTAATTTTTAATTGATGTTAATTATATTAATCTCATTTGGTTTATTTTTCTTTATATCAATATTTTTCATGTAATGACTAGATTTTTCGTAATAATATGTGTTGTAATTTTATATAGGAGGTCGGATTTTGGTGACATAAAATGATATATATGATGGTGATAATTTTTATCATGCATCATTAAGATCATTAACATATAATGTTTTATTTATAAAATGTTTATTCTAGGAGTTTTTTTTATCATATTGTAGTATTTTCAAAAGAATTTATATGATATTTGAGTTACCATGTTGAGTTTTGAATAATAATGTTGACCCTCTAGAATCAATTGAATGATTTTTATTGATTATATATTAATATTGTATTTTTAGATCCCCCAATACGATGTCCTAAAATATTAATTGAATGTGTTTTGCATGAACTGTAGCAAGCGAACCATCTGATCATTCTAAAACATGTAATTGTTGGAATAAATGTCATATTTATTTAGGATAAGTTGTTTAAGCTACATCTATGTTGGAAGTATATGATGAATCCGAAGAGGGATTCCAAAAAATGTCTTTCATAAGAATATCATCAGTATAAATAATGATCATTACATGCTATGAATGATCCTGAATTGGTAGTGGAATAGTTTCACAATATTTTGAATCTCTTTGACTACATGAAGATAATATCTTATTCTAAGGTACAATGAGTTGTATTCAAGTTTTATGTGCCTTTTTGGAGATGAGGGGGAGTGATAAATCTTTTATTGATAAATTAGTCCTTGAAGTGATTATGCATTATGATTATTTTTACAGAGAAATACAATCTATTTCTAATTTCATTGGATATTTCTTTTGAAGTCCTTCACATTAATCAATGGTAGTGGAAAATGAATCACAATTACAATTGTTTTTATGAGCATTCTCATTTATCACTATATGATGCCTATATTGAGATGATAATAACATTGTGGTTTTTTGGGAAATTGATCTTATATCTGGTCTCATGTAATTTGTTTGAATAATTCATTGTACTCATACGTTCTTGATATATAATTGATGGATAACATATATCTATCATTAATGTTAGGGTATAATAAAAGTTATTATTCACACTTAGGCAGTTTTAGTGTATCTGTTAAAGGAATGATGACGATGGATGAATCACATTGTGTAAAAAGTACTTATATTCCATAATATAAAAAATTCTATAAGATGGTTGTGGTGTCTGCTAAAGGAACACTAACTTTGTTACTAATATTCAATGATTGGTAACTAAATGTATCTGTGAATGAATATCTCATCCATCTAAATCTATTACAATTACTAAGATCAATTATATTTTTTTTCTAAATTTATACAACTATGCATACTATTATTTGGTTTTCAATACAAAGAGGATATGAGGGTTTTTTTAAATCATGAATTTTGAGGTTCTATCCAAATAAATTAGGAATGAAATTTCATCACATGGTATATGGAAATAAAATGATAGATGATGTAGGAAAAAAAATATTGATAGGTACCATTAAAAATGATTCATCATTATATAGTGTTTTATTTGAAATCATTTCCAATAATTACATTATTTATACATATATTGTGTACATGATAAATCATTTTATTAATTTCATGCATTGTTTGGTTTAAATTACAACACATCTAGGTAAAATGATAGGTAATGGTCTCAGATGCTCCTCAAATGAATTTCCTTATCTGATATCATGCATTTATTTCTATTTTTTACCCCAAATATAGAACCAATGGATATAATTATTAAAATTGATTGAATGGTTATTATTAACTCCATGAATGATTTTTTTAACAAATACACAAACATACCATGATGGTGGGTCTCATGTTTTCTTAGGAGAATCAACCACATGTTATATCTACTACAATCATATATTATATTTTTGGGTAGGATGATATCCATCTATTATTTTGAATTTGAGTGGTCATTTTCATGGGGTGAAAATTCATCTATATAATATGATCTTCAATATTTGTTTATCATAATTTACTTTTTTCTGAAGATAATGATATAAATTGCCTAGTGAAATTACGTCCATGTATGCTTCATATATCTATTAATTATTATATGATTATATTATCTAAAAAGATGTAGTTAATGGATGCGATGGATGAATCAATTTCCGGATGCTTCATTAAACCTAGTGTGTTGCCTTTTTCATCAATAATGTTTTTTATAATAAGCTTAAAGATATCATTCCTTTAGGTGTTGATTATATAATTAAAATAGGCAAAATTTATGAAAAGTAATATATTATCCCAATTCTCAAATTATTTTTCTCAAATTTATGAATCATGACCCCAACTAACATGAACAAAACTAAAATAAACCAAATTGATATGAACAAAATATAATCAAACCAAATAGACTAGAACCAAAAAAATGAAATTGGTTATAATAATATAAAGAAAAACAGGTTAAACTAAATCTAATGGAAATACCCCAAACAAACTTGTATCAAACCAAACCAAAATATAATAAAACATGATCCAAACTAATTATATTCCATTAAAATGAAGAGTAATTATTAATTAATAAGAATTTACTATTTTATAGTATCATTTTGAATCTTAGTTTTATTTCCCCATTGCTTGAAAAGACATTCTTTGACACATTGGGAATTGGGGATCTTATATGTGGGGTGGTAACATGTTTAGTCACAGGTGATAGGTTTTTTTTAGTTTTGTTTTTTTATTTTCATTATCACAATGGAAACTTAGGACTTTTAATTATTTGTTTGGATAGAGGGTAGATAAATTATTTGATGGGCACTAGAAAGAAACTAGAGGAGGCTACACAATTTTCGTTGAATAGAAGGAATATTGAGGTAGTGTAGAGACTAATTAGGGTGTTTAGTTTCTTCATTACCTTTATAACTTGTGGATTCTATTTATTTTCCTTTACTTTAGCATGGACACCCGTGTCACAAACCAAGTCGGGTCGTCATCCGAACGGACGCCCGACCCGGCCCGCGGTAAGGCTCGAACGGCGTTCCCGATCCCCACTGTCTGGCACAAGTGCCCGGGTATCAAAATAAACTTTGGGAACGATTTACCAGAGTGAACTAATATAAAGCAGCCATCTAAAGTAAACCAAACAAAAATAAAAGTGGCAGCCACACGTGAAAAACAACCAAAATAGGTTTTTGAGTCACAAGCATTCAAAATCCAAATAACACTAAAAACAAGGTGACCAAAAACCAACCAATAATTGTCACCCGGTGTGAGGACACCGCCCCTAAGACACTACGAAAACTCCACTTAGATAGGCCTGCTAACAACCTGAACCACTGCTCCCAAAATCCGGACCCTTACCTGTATCAGAAGTAAACAAATCTACATACACCCAAGGGTGTAAGTAGGGTGTAAGCAATCGCCCAGCAAGATATCACCAAGAAATGATTCCAAGCACAACGATCAAAAGACAAACCATTTTCTATGCTAAATAAAGAATGAAAGAAGTGCAAAAGAAATGGTTTTCATAAAACGTTTTAAAGGAAAGACTGTTCAAGATAAACACATTAGGGTAATAATTCAAGTGACATATCATGTATCATTGTGCACGCAAGGTAACTGGTAGCACCAAAGGATGGGAAAGCCCCAAAAGGGTACTTGAGCATGTGGAACTCTAGAACGTCATGTCTCGGTGAAACGTGGCTTAGGTGGCCACGACCCTTAGATAACATGGATTAGAAGGCCACAACCCTCATAACATGTGGCTTAGAAGGCCACGACCCTCAGATATCATATGTTTAGTTAGTGTTGCAATCGTCAAACCTGCTACTGAAACCGGGTCGGGTCATCTCCGTAACACTAGCTCACTAGTCCTAGCCTCCCCAACTAATACCCCGGCTTCCCTCCTTGTGCTCACCTAAAGATCAATGTTCACATAACATGTCACATTAGCACTTAGAGCCAAAAGTGTCGCCTTCACACTGATGTCCTCTTTGAAAACCACACAGACACCAAAACATTTTAAAAAAAAAATTTAAACCACACTGCTTACGCTTTAAATTCAACTAGATACATAACTTAACTAAAGCACTTTGTTAATTAAGAAAACCACTAAGAAAAATTATTGAACAGTTTGCGAACATGTTTCAAATTTTTTTAAAGGTTAAAAAGTCACTCAAAACCCTTTTCTATAATAAAACATATTTTGACACGCCAAAACACAAACTGCATCATCCGCAATTTCTAACTCACACACTGCACAGTTTAAAAATACTAATAAACAGCAAAAGTGAGTTTCCACAAAATAAATGGACTTGCATCACATAAGTATACTACTGGTAAATTAGATTCACATTTAAAATGTAATCAGAACTAATTTTTTTAGCATGGAAACTATTTAGCACGGTGCTAAAAAAATTAAACCAACACGCAAATGATCGCCAGATGATAATTGAGTGTGGAATCGCCTACCTCAAATAGGAATGAAAAAAGACATGGTGAAAAACTCATGTTGTGCCACGGTCTCACCGTATTGAGCTGTCAAACAGGTCCTAAAACAACAGATCGTTAAACAGGTTCAATAATAATGTTAACATAATAATAATAATAATAATAACAATAATAATAATAACAACTTAAAAATAATAATAGTAGTAGTATCAATTACATAATAATAATAATAATAGAATAACCATAATATAATAATAATAATATAATAATAATAATAGAAATAATAATATAATAACATTAACATAATAATAATAATAATAAAATAATCATAATAATAATGATAATAACATAATAATAATACTATATATAATAACCTAATAATATTAACATGATAATAATAATAATAATAAAATTAATATATTAATAATAATAACATAATAATAATACAATAATAATAACAATAATAATATAATGATAATAATAGTATTATTAACACAAAAATAATAAAATCAAAATAAAATGTTAATGTCTTATTAGATAAAATAATAAAATGAAATAAAAAAAATAAAAAAAGAAGAAGATCAAACCTGCCCGAGAATAGGAGAAGGAGCAGGGGTGCGGCAGTCCGCTGGAGGAGGGTGACCGAACAGGAAGGGGGTGCACCGGCTGGGGCGGATGAGGAAGGAGAGCGGAGAGGGGGGAGGCGCGATCGGCGAGGGATGCAGGAGCGGCTGCAGCCTGGCGCGGCGGAGGGGAGGTGCGCCTTCGGCTGGGCAAGACGGACGGGGCGAGCGGGGAGGACGGGGCCAAGCAGGGAGGGGTAGAAGGGGCAGTCGCGGAGGAGGCGGGGAATAGGTAGGCGCGGAGCTGGGTGCGAGGTAGGTCGAGGTGGAGTCGAGCTAGTCCGGTGGAAGGAGAGTTGCGGCGCGCTGCGGCGTGGCTGGTCCCATGCAGGTGCAATATGGGCGTGGGTGCGGGACGCGGCTCTGAAGGGAGATGAGGGGAAGGGGGAGACCGACGGTGAGAAGAGAAGAAGAAAGAAGGGAAGAGAAGAAGCACAGAAGAAGGAGAAAGGGTGCGGTGAGTAGGAGAGGAGGACCAGCCGGATGAAGAAGAAAAAGAAGAGGTGCATGGGGAGGAAGAAAAGAAAAGAAGAATAAAAAAAATAAAAAAAATAAAGGGGTGGTGGCTAGGGTTTCGGGGGGGGGAGGATAAATAAAAATAGTTAAGTTTTTTTTTCAATGATATTAATATCATAATAATAATAATAAAAATAATAATAATAATAATAATAATAATAATAATAATATCAGAAATAATAATAATATAAATAATAATAATAAAACTAAAGTCAACATCTGTTATTTGAAACGTCTACGCGACGGGCACCGCGCGTTGAAATGGCAAAGCCGCATGGCTTTTCCCATCCCATGCCCGTGCGCCGAGCGGCACAAGACCGACACGTGCACATCGTTACCACAATGGGAAACCCACACCGGATTCAGCCCATGATACAACCAAATAATTTAAATAAACAGGCAATTAATTTACGAAAAAAACATTTAAAATTAAACTTGTACCTCAATAATGTCCGGGCGTGACAATTCTCCCCACCATGAAAACATTTCGCCCTCGAAAAGTTAGCTCCAATCCTGGTCAGAGAATAGAAATGGGTACTCATGATCAACCCATGACATCCGCTCCCAAGTCTCGTGTTCATCACTCTCGTGCTGCCAAAGAATACGAACTAGAGGGATGGATTTTCCTTGCAGCACTTTCTCCTGTGAATCCACTATCTGCACTAGTCGTTCAAACACAGACAAGTCGGGCTCTATCTCCAGATCATCCCAATTAAGCACATGTGACGGATCAGGGTTGTACTTCTTTAGTTGGGAGACATGAAATACGTCGTGAATCGTCGTCAACTACGAGGGAAAAGCTAACCTGTATGCCACCTTTCCAATCCATTCAAGAATCTCTAAAGGTCCGACATATCTCGGTGTCAGCTTCCCCTACATCCTTAAACAACGGTGACCCATGCGAGGGGCCACTTTCAGGAACACTCTGTCCCCCACTGAAAACTCAAGATCTCACCGCCTCTGATCTGCATAAGACATGTGCCGACTCTGAGCTGTCAAAAACCACTGCCTAATCAGCTTGACCTTTTCAGACGTCTCCTGAACAAGACTCGGTCCCATGATAGAGGCCTCTCCTACCTCAGCCCAACATAGAGGAGACCGACAAGGCCAGCCATAGAGCGCCTCAAAGGGTGCCATTCTGATGGAAGAATGGTAACTGTTATTATAAGAATACTCGACCAATCCCAAATGGCTATCCCATGAGAATCCAAAATCTAACACACAGGCTCGGAGCATGTACTCCAGAATATGATTCGCCCGCTCCATCTGGCCATCAGTTTGAGGATGGTATTCCATGCTCATCTTAATCTACGACCCCAAAGCCTTCTGGAGGCCTCACCAAAACCGAGATGTAAAATTGGGGTCCCTGTCAGAAACAACTGCCGATGACACACCATGAAGTATGACTACCTCTGGAACATACAAGCATCCCAGTTCCTCTACCTTCACTGTATCTTTGATTAGAATAAAGTGAGCTGACTTGGTTAAGCGGTCAATCACTACCCAGATATCATTCCTCCCTCGAGGTGTACGAGGAAATCCAATGATGAAGCCAATGGCGACCGCGTCCCACTTCCAGCTAGGAATGGGTAATGGCTGGAGTAGGCCAGATGGTCTCTGATGCTCTGCATTTATCTGCTGGAAAGTATAGCATCTGGATACAAAGTCGGCTATGTCCCGTCTCATACCTAGCCACCAAAACTGATGGCGAACATCGTAATACATCTTGGTGGTACCAGGATGGACGACCCACTGAGATTGGTGGCTATCCTGTATCACCACCTTCCGTAGAGACAACGGAACTACAGCATGGCCCTTGAAGCATAGTACCCTCTAGGAAGTCAAAGACCAATCAGAAGGAGTCTCCCCACCATGAAGAAACTGCCTAGATCGCTGACACTGCTCATCACCAGGCTGCTCCCGCTGAATCAACTCCAGATGAGCAGGAGTCAACTGGATTCTAGCCATGAAAGTACCTACACTGTGCTCCCTACTCTCCAAGTGCATCTGGGTGAAGAGCCCCATCAAAGCCCACTCATCACTGGACTCCCTCAATGCCTGCACTGGTACTTTTCTGCTCAAAGCATCTGCTACCACATTACCCTTTCCAGGGGTATAGACAATAACAAAATCAAAACCCTGCAGGTACTCGACCCAACGGCGCTGCCTCAAATTGCGATCCTTTTGAGAGAAAATGTAGGCCAGGATCTTATGGTCAGAATAGACCACAAACTTCTCCCCAAAAAGATAGTGGCGCCACATCTTCAAAGAATGCATCACCACCGCCAACTCCAAGTCATGAGTCAGATAGTTCTTCTCATGTGGTCGGAGTTGGCGAGAACCATAAGCCACAACATGGTCATCCTGCATGAGCACACATCCAAGGCTCGTATCTGAAGCATCACAGTACACCACATGTCCCTTTCCTGACTCTGGTGAGGTCAACAGAGGTGCAGTGGTTAACCACTGCTTCAACTCCTCTAAATATTCTTGGCACTGTGGGCTCCACTAAAACTTCACCCCTTTCCGGGTGACTGTTGTCATGGGGGAGGCAAGCCGCGAGAAGTCCCGGACAATGTGCCTGTAATAACCAGCCAAGCCCAGAAAACTCCTGATCTCAAACACATTTCTCAGTTGCTCCCAAGACATAACTGCCCTGATCTTTTTAGGATCCACTGAAACACCTTGTTCTGAGACGACATTCCCCAGAAACATCACTTCCCTGTTCCAGAATGTGCACTTCGAGAGTTTGGCATACAGGCGGTGGTTGAACCCAAATTTACCCTACGGGTAAAAGCGATCGATGTAGTACATGTACGGGTCGAGTCCACAGGGACCGAAGAAGTAACCTTGAGACGCTATGATTTAGTGAAGGATGGGCTATGAAGTATCCAACTTTGGTTTTGATTTTGGATGGTTTAAATAACACTAAGACACCTACGTGAATTCAATTTAATGAAAATGGGTTGATCTAGGATTATGCTCGGGGTGGATTGAATGAATTTTACTTCTTTAAACAATTTTGGTTTTATTAATTCTTGATGAATCCATTCTTCAAAAATAACACTACCTTCATCATTTTCTGGTTTGGTGCTTACTAAACACAATTACTAATCCCCTATACACTTAGAGAACCAAATTCATGATCTCTCCGAGGTATATGGTCTTTTAGTAATTGAATTTATTTTTCTCAAACACAGTAAAGATGAAGAGTAGAAATAACTGAAGAAAGAATGTCTTAAATTAATTATCCATTTAACAACAATTCGTTCATAAAACAACATTAAATCCAGACTTTGCATCCTCCTAAGATCAACCCATTAAGGCTTTAGCCCTCCATTGATGGTATAATCTCAATGGTGGGCGGAAGATGGCTAACAAGAATTGGATTGAAGAAATTAAAACCGCGGAAATAACGAGCACTCCTCCGTGTGTGTGAATGAAATTCACACCTATGTGTGAACTAATTCACAACAACACAGAGATATCACTGTGCTTTGTGATTATAAAGTTTTAATAAATGAAATGGAAAATATATAAGAGAAGAAGTTTATTAAGAACATAAAGATACAAAAAAAACTTACATGGAAATGGAAAACATTACAAAGGAAATTTGGAAGCAAAACATTACAATGAAACAAAGCATCCAAGATGATAAGAAAATTTTCCACACCTATTCCTATCACCAATAGAACCTTATATAGGCATATTAGGAGCCTTAGGTACATCCCCCAACAATTAATTCACCCCCCAACAATTAATAGAGTCAAATGGAGGGTGAATAATCAAAAGGAAATTGATGTTTCGAATTTGACCCGGAAAACTGTCCAGATTCGTCCACCACATTGACATGTGAATTCTATATTGTAGAAGGCCGAATCCGGAGGGGCTTTAGAAGAAATATATCTTCACCCATCTTTCCTATTTGATCTGTAAAAATTTCAGGGAATTTCGCCCAGCCGTTTGGATGTTATAGTCGAAATGGTGGGACGGATTTTTGAGCATTAATGTCATGTCCACCATTTAAATCTCAACTTCAGATCCATTTATCATCATGATAACATCAGAATTAGCTTCAGACACAGTTGAATAAAATGATCCTAATATTTTTATCTTTATACTGTATAAATTTGAGCTTCATTGGGCTTGGTTTCTGGGCCCCACATTTGTTTGATGGGCCTTAGGCCCATTATGCTTTTTCCAGCATGATTCTGCCTTCAGGCGCAAAATTCTCCATCTTCCTTTGGGATTCATATATCGGACCTAAAAGATAAAATGTTACAAACAAAGTGATAAATAATATCCCAGATTTTCAAATTAAAATGATGAATATTGTAATTTACACAAGCAAATTATTGAGTGGGCCCAAATTGACATTTTAAGCATGAATTGCACAAATATGGGAAATGATGTTCAATTTCTGAATTGGAATAAAATTGGTGCTTATGAACTTTTAAACACATTAATATTAAGAACTTAAAAATGAATATTAACCACTTTCAGTGACTAATCACACCCCCCAACTTGAGTTTTGCTAGTCCCAAGCAAAATAAATTACAAATATGAAATCCAAATCCCCTTTTCCAAAAACATTAAAATACACATTACTCACCCAAATATCTAATACCAAAAAAAATTATGAAAACCCATCAAAATCATTTAAAACAAGCTAGGTCCATAAGCATATCCCAAGCCCAAGCCCATTCCTTTGTTCAAATTCATCGCCACATTTCATCCAATTCCAATTAATCATGATAAAGTGTTGTGCATCATAAACGATATGGGGCCCATTTTATTGTTCAAGGGGAATAAAATGGAAGCGCTAGGTGGGAATCACATTAAACCTTATGATTAGTATCCATTTTTTTTATTTTTTTATTTGATTTTTTTGATTTTTTTTAACCACAATAGATATGAAAAGACTAACTCTGGGCAAGACAACTATGGAGTCACGATCCCCAAGTGCCGGACACCACGCATTTTTTCAATTTCATGCTCTACAATAGAGATATAAAGCCTAACTCTGGGCAAGAAAACTATGGAGTCACGATCCCCAAGTGCCGGACGCCGCGCATTTGGACAAAACATTGCTCTATGTGGTCATTATTTTTTTTTTCAATTTTTTTTGGTTTTTTTTTTTTGGTTTTTTTTGTTTTTTTTGGATACTCAAATTAAACTAAAAGTGACCCCAGAACCCTATGCTATAAAGAAAGGGACCCAAGAACTCAAATTTACACCCACGATCCAGTAGACGTGCATTGTGGCATTTTTATTAAGAGGATGAAAATGTAAACTTTGAAAAATCACATCGGACAACCGCACTTTCCAAAAACTATGCTCATGAACTTAAACTTGCATTAAAATCAGAATCAAGGCATACAAAATTATTTGATATCCAATTTTAGAGTTTGCAATGTGTGTTATCATGTTCAAGGTTAAATGAATTTTTCTTTTCATGCATGTTCTTATTAAAAAAACCATTTTTTATCTCCCCCCAACTTAGAATGACACTGTCCCCAGTGTTTAAAGAAGAAAAAAGTTGGAAGGGGGTAGGAGAGGAGTTCAAAGATGAAATTTGAAATGAAAATCATGGAATTAAGTCACCTGGTGGTTGATGATGATAGCGCATGCCATAGTCTCCCTTAAATCCTAGATTTGAGTCTCAACTGCTTGGATGGTGGTGAATGGATTTTCCTTATGGATTTCAACATGTCCTTTTATTTTTTTAACCTATAAAAAAAATAAAACAAAACAAAATAAACTGATGATACATTGTCTTCTTTATATTTTCTGGGTAAGGTATTACTCAGAGATCACACCACGTGACACGGATGAATATGGAGCTCCCCTTTCATACCCATCCTTACTCATAAAAGAAGAACAGGTCAACAGCTTATGGTAATTTATTATATGAAAAATAAAATGATTCAAAATGATTGGAAACAAGAAAACCATGGGTTGCCTCCCTTGCAGCGCTTTTGTTTAACGTCGTTGGCTCGACTTGTACCCCCCAACATATCCAATTCCAACTTTCAAAATTTTAATTAACCCATATTTCTCCACTTCAACAAGATTGAGATTGATTGTTTTTTTGAAATTTTTTTCGTATGAAATCCTATTTTCTACAATGATTGGTAAAATCCAAGGAATATCTAAAATGGTTGATCGTGTTTTATCTGGATTATTTCCTATGATTTCAAGGTTCATTCCAACATGGTGAGATTCCTGATGAAGAGTGATGATAATTGAATGGTCTTGGTTATCATAAATAGAGGGATTATTGAGTAGGGAAGGAAGTATTAAAACATCGAGTTCAGTTTGATTGAATTTTCCTAAAGAAGAATGAAAATTTGAATCAAAAATTGTTTCTTCTTTAAAAACATTTGAAAGAATTGGTTCCTTTTGAAAAGATGATTCATCCACAAAATTTTCCATTTGAATTTCATGAGTGGGTATAGACACAATATTCTTTATATCTCCCAATGGTTCAATGATCGGTGATTCTAAAAAATTGTTATTGGATCAATATTCCGAACACTCAATCCATGAAGACAAATTCTCCCCTTGTGAATTAATTTCATCCTGATTTAAACATCCTTCAACATTTCTTTGATCTTGTTCAGTTATCCCATATCCAAAGGTTAGTTCTTTTTTCAATTCATGGGAGGTTTTTGGGATAAAAGATTCATCTATCAATGATGTGGAAATAACATCTTGAGTGGGAACGGGTTCCTCAAAAGTCATAAAGATTTGTAATTCTAATCTGAAAGATGAAACTTCTGAATTCATTTTATCCATTTGTTGACACAATTGTTCAAGAATTTTTTCAGGATTAGGGTTGATATATGTTTGTACATCATGTACTTCCTCATTATTTATCTTTTCAATCATTCTTGATAGGTATGGAAATTGATCTTGTAAACATTCAGCATCCCATTGATTGTACATCTCATCTGGTGTGGTGTATTCAAATAAGGATTGGTCAATGAAATTCCCTCCGTGAGGTGTTTCCCAATATTTATTTCCAACTTGATTATAGCATTGATTTATGAAGGGGTATTTTGGAGGATAATCCATTGGAATTGATTGAAAATTTGTTTTGGGGTTTTTTTGGACACACAGAAATAGAAAGGGGAAAGAGAAGAGAAATTAGGGTGAGAATAGAGAATTTGGGGTGAGAAAAGAAGATGCGGGTCTATGGTACTTACTTGGGTCCCCGGCAACGGCGCCAAAACTTGGTTGCGCCCAAATTTACCCTACGGGTAAAAGAGATCGATGTAGTACATGTAGGGGTCGAGTCCACAGGGACCGAAGAAGTAACCTTGAGACGCTATGATTTGGTGAAGGATGGGCTATGAAGTATCCAACTTTGGTTTTGATTTTGGTTGGTTTAAATAACACTAAGACACCTACGTGAATTCAATTTAATGAAAATGGGTTGATCTAGGATTATGCTCGGGGTGGATTGAATGAATTTTACTTCTTTAAACAAATTTGGTTTTATTAATTCTTGATGAATCCATTCTTCATAAATAACACTACCTTCATCATCTTCTGGTTTGGTGCTAACTAAACACAATTACTAATCCCCTATACACTTAGAGAACCAAATTCATGATCTCTCCGAGGTATATGGTCATTTAGTAATTGAATTTATTTTTCTCAAACACAGTAAAGATGAAGAGTAGAAATAACTGAAGAAAGGATGCCTTAAATTAATTATCCATTTAACAACAATTTGTTCATAAAATAACATTCAATCCAGACTTTGCATCCTCCTAAGATCAACCCATTAAGGGTTTAGCCCTCCATTGATGGTATACTCTCAATGGTGGGCGGAATATGGCTAACAAGAATTGGATTGAAGAAATTAAAACCGCGGAAATAACGAGCACTCCTCCGTGTGTGTGAATGAAATTCACACCTATGTGTGAACTAATTCACAACAACACAGAGATATCACTGTGCTTTGTGATTATAAAGTTTTAATAAATGAAATGGAAAATATATAAGAGAATAAGTTGATTAAGAACACAAAGATACAAAAAAAACTTACATGGAAATGGAAAACATTACAAAGGAAATTTGGAAGCAAAACATTACAATGAAACAAAGCATCCAAGATGATACGAAAATTTTCCACACCCATTCCCTTCACCAATAGCTCCTTATATAGGCATATTAGGAGCCTTAGGTACATCCCCCAACAATTAATTCACCCCCAACAATTAATAGAGTCAAATGGAGGGTGAATAATCAAAAGGAAATTGATGATTCGAATATGACCCGGAAAACTGTCCACATTCGTCCACCACATTGACGTGTGAATTCGGTATTGAAGAAGGCTGAATCCGGAGGGGATGTAGAAGAACAATATCTTCATCCATCTGTCCTCTATGATCTGTAAAAAGTTCAGGAAATTTCGCCCAGCTGTTTGGATGTTATAGTCGAAATGGTGGGACGGATTTTTGAGCATTAATGTCATGTCCACCATTTAAATCTCAAATTCAGATCCATTTATCATCATGATCACGTCAGAATTAGCTCTGTCCACAGTTGAATAAAATGATCCTCATATTTTTATCTTTCTACTGTATAAATTTTAGCTTCATTGGGCTTGGTTTCTGGGCCCCACATTTGTTTGATGGGCCTTAGGCCCATTATGCTTTTTCCAGCATGTTTCTGTCTTCAGGTGCAAAATTCTCCATCTTCCTTTGGGATTCATCCATCGGACCTAACAGATAAAATGTTACAAACAAAGTGATAAATTATATCCCAAAAGTTAAAATTAAAATGATGAATATTGTAATTTACACAATCAAATTATTGAGTGGGCCCAAATTGACATTTTAAGCATGAATTGCACAATGATGGGAAATGAAGTTCAATTTCTGAATTGGACTAAAATTGGTGTTTATGAACATTTAAACACATTAATATTAAGAACTTAAAAATGAATATTAGCCACTTTCAGTGACTAATCAGGCGGTGATCTCGCAAAGTGCCCAAAACAACGCGCAGGTGATGCTCATACTCCTACTGAGATCCAGAATAAACTAGGATGTCATCCACGAATACCACAACAAATGAGTCGAGATATTGGTGGAACACCCTATTTATGAGCGCCATAAAAACTGTAGGAGCATTTTCCAGTATGAAATGAATGACCAAGTACTCGAAGTGACCGTACCTGCTTCGGAAAGCCGTCTTCGGGATATCTTCTTCTCTCACTCTGAGCTGGTGGTATCCCGAACGTAAATCAATCTTGGAGAACCACTTTTCCCCCTTAAGCTGGTAGAACAAATCTTCAATCCGAGGCAAAGGGTATTTATTCTTGATGGTCACATTGTTCAATTTCCAAT
This sequence comes from Viscum album, assembly GCA_963277665.1. NCBI lineage: Eukaryota > Viridiplantae > Streptophyta > Magnoliopsida > Santalales > Viscaceae > Viscum > Viscum album. The sequence continues at coordinate 992,479,461 of OY728133.1, forward strand.
AATCAATGCACAAACAAAGGGTTACATCGGCCTTCTTCGCGAATAAAACCGGTGCGGCCCAAGGAGAGACGCTCGGCCGAATGAATCCTTTGGATTCCAAATTGTCCATCTATATCCTTAATTCCCTCAGTTCTGTGGGGGCCATGCGATATGAGGGAAGATATATAGTTGTGTTCTTGGTGCCAATTCAATCGAGAACTCTACGTCCCGCTCTAGGGGTAAGCCAGAAAAATAATCTGGGAAGACCTCTGGGAACTCATCCACTACACGAGGTAACCCGCCCTGTAAAACACCACAATCGTCCTCCAGCGCGAGCGACGAAAACTGATAAGCAAGATTTTCCAGCTCTAGGAGTGGAGGTCCCGCACGTCCTGACTGAGGATCCCATTCTCTGTGAAAAAGATGGGGAGTCCCATCTGGTGTCGTAAAACTGACTCGACGCCGATAGCGATCAATGTGCGCCTAGAAGCGCACCAGCCAGTCCATACCGAGGATCACATCAAATAGGTCCATGTCAATGACCATGAAATCCCATTCCATCTCGACTCCCGACACAGAGAGTGTTCACGATCAGCACTTAAGGCCTTTCTCCCTCTTTTTCCCCAGTGGTGTTACTAACTCCATAGAAAACGATTACAGCTCAGTTGGTAGGTTCAACAGATTCACAAAACAAGCAGATATGAAATAAAATGAAGCACCAGTATCAAATAATACTGCAGCTATAGAAGATGCAACCATAATAGTACCTCGAACCGTCGAAGGCCCCGCATCAGACCCCACTGGTGCCTGATCCATAGCATGTAGTTGCCTGGTCCCTACCTGAGAACGACCGCTCTCCGGCGGCTCTGCCCTGATATGGCTCTGCCCTGAAGATGATCCAGTCTTACCACCACGGCCACCGAACCGAGATCATGTCGTTCTGGTAGGCTCTAACTAAACTGACACCCCTCTGGAAGCCACAGATCCATCCCCGCTTTGGTAAGGGCGTGCTGTCCTGCAGAAGCGTTGTAGATGTCCCAAAACTCCACATCCATGGCATGGTCTAGGAGGGTATAGACAAATATGTCGGATGTGCCCTACCGTTCCGCACTGATGGCACACAACGGACCCTGCACCAGAAGACCCAGATGAAAACTTCCTGGGAGGATGACCTGAGATGCCGTCACTCTTCTTCCATTGCTAATGACACTTCCTCTTCATCTCAGATGAACTACCACTGCCAAGCCCTGACAGTGATCCAAAAAACCCCGACTTTCCCTTCTAGTCAATCTCGTCCATACAAGCACGATCGACCACCTCATCATAAGTCTTCAGCTTTAATAAGAAAACCTTTTAGTGGATTTCTGGTCGAAGTCCCTTCTCAAACTTCCGAGCATTCAAGAATTCGATCGAAACTATCTCAGGTGCATACCGTACTAGTTCTGCAAAGCGATTCACATACTCCATCACTGTCTAATTCCCCTGCGAAAGCTCCATGAACTCCCGAGATCTAGCATAGGCTACAAACTCTGGACAATACTTCTCATTGAAGATACCCTTGAAATATTTCCAGCTCATGTGCTCATGTTTCCCATCCTGGACCACCGATTCCCACCATTTACGACTGGAACCCTCCAGCTGATAGGAGGCACAATTCACCCTGAATTCCTCTGGTGTGTCAAGGAAATCAAACATGTGTTCTATCTTTTCAAGCCACTCCTCTGCCTCCTGAGGTTCTAAAACACCTCGAAAAGAAGGTGGTTTGCTCCTCATAAACTCCAAAGATCTATCCTTCCTGGAGCCAAATTCTTATCCTCTAGCTAGAATAGGGGTGGGGGCAGGAGTCGCCCCTTGTCCCAAAGCCTGAAAGGCTCGGACCATAGCCTCTACCAATCTCTGATCAAGCGGCGTGGGAGAACTCTCTCCGCCATCCTCCCGTGGGTGCATGGGAGATCTTTAGGGAGGCATCTTGTTGCATAGGGAAATAGACATAAAAGGAGTGACATCATTATTACATATCTCAAGAGGAACTAAATTTTTTTCCAACAAGATAAATAATCATCGGTAAACCAAACATGAAAAAACTACTTCCCGCAAAAACTATGCTTTCTTGCCTGGTGTCCACGTACAGTCTGTAGCCTATAAGTCCCATCTAGGAAAGCAGTCAAACAAGCACCCTGACATCCCATGGTGACTCAGTATTTGTCACAAGGCGTGTTGGCCAGGCACCCGGTGTGAGGACACCGCCCCTAAGCCACCACCAAAATGCCATGTAGATAGGCCTACTAACAACCTGAACCACTGCTCCCAAAAGTTGGACCCTTACCTGTATCAGAAGTAAAAAAATCTACATACACCCAAGGGTGTAAGTAGGGTGTGAGCAATCGCCCAGCAGGATATCACCAAGAAAAGATTCCACGCACAACGATCAAAAGAAAAACCATTTGCAATACTAAATAAAGAAATAAAGAAGTGCAAAAGAAATGGTTTTCATAAAATGATTTAAAGGAAAGACATTTCAAGATAAACAAATTAGGGTAGTAATTCAAGTGACATATCACGTATCATTGTGCACGCAAGGTAACCGGTAGAACCAAAGAATGGGAAAGCCCCAAAAGGGTACTAGAGCATGTGCGACCCTAGAACATCGTGTCTTGGTGAAACGTGACTTAGGTGGCCACGACCCTCAGATAATGTGGCTTAAAAGGCCACAACCCTCAGAACACGTGGCTTAGAAGGCCATGACCCTCAGATATCATATGTTTAGTTAGTGTTTCAATCGTCAAACCTTCCAGTGAAACCGGGTCAGGTCATCTCCGAGACACTAGCTCACTAGTCCTAGTCTCCCCACCTAATACCCCGGCTTCCCTCCTTGTTCTCACCTAAAGATCAATGTTCACATAACATGTCACATTAGCACTTAGAGCCAAAAGTGTTACATGCACACTGATGTGCTCTTTGAAAACCTCACACACACCAAAACATTTAAAAAAAAAACTTAAACCACACTGCTTACGCTTTAAATTAAACTAGATACATAACTTAACTACACCACTTTGTTAATTAATAAAACCACTAAGACAAATTATTGAACAGTTTTCGAACATGTTTCTAATTTTTTTAAAGGTTAAAAAGTCACTCAATTCCCTTTTCTATAATAAAACATATTTTGACACGCCAAAACACAAAATGCGTCATCCGCACTTTCTAACTCACACACTACACAGTTTACAAATACTCATAAACAGCCAAAGTGAGTTTTCAAGAAAAAAGGACTTGCATCACATAAGTATACTACTGGTAAATTAGATTCACATTTAAAATGTAATCAGAACTAATTTTTTTAGCATGGAAACTATTTAGCAAGGTGCTGAAAAAATTAAACCAACACGCAAATGATCGCCAGATGATAATTGAGTGTGTAATCACCTACCTCAAATAGGAATGGAAAAAGACACGGTGCAAAACTCCTGTTGCGCCACGGTTGCACCGTATTGAGCCGTCAAACAAGTCCGAAAACAACAGATCGTTAAACAGGTTCAATAATAATGTCAACATAATAATAATAAAAATAATAATAATAATAATAATAATAATAATAACATCATAAAAATAATAATAATAATAGTATCAATAACATAATAATAATAATAATAATAATAGCATAACCATAATATAATAATACTAATATAATAATAATAGCAGTAATAATATAATAACATTAACATAATAATAATAATAATAACATAATCATAATAATAATGATAATAACATAATAAAAATAATAAAAATAATAACATAATAATATTAACATGATAATAATAATAAAATTAACATTAATATAGTAATAATAATAACATAATAATAATACAATAATAATAACAAGAATTATATAATGATAATAATAGTATTATTAACATAATAATAATAAAATCAAAAGAAAATGTAAATGTCTTATTAGATAAAATAATAAAATGAAATAAATAAAATAAAATAACAAGAAGAAGAACAAACCTGCTCGACCAGAGGAGAAGGAGCGGGGGGGCGGTGGTCCGCTAGAGGAGGGTGGCCGAACAGGAAGGGGGTGCGCCAGCTAAGGCGGAGGAGGAAGGAGAGTGGAGAGAGGGGGAGGTGCGATCGACGAGGGATGTAGGAGCAGCTACAGCCTGGCGTGGTGGAGGGGAGGTGAGCCTTCGGTTGGGTAAGACAGACGGGCCGAGCAGGGAGGACATGGCTAAGAAGGGAGGGTAGCAGGGGTAGTCCCGGAGGAGGCCGGGAATAGGAAGGCGTAGAGCTGGGTGCGAGGCAGGCCGGGGCGGAGCCGAGCTGGTCCGACGGGAGGAGAGTTGTGGCGCGGTGCGGCGTGGCTGGTCCACTGCGGGTGCAACATGGGCGCGAGTGCGGGATGCGGCTCTGATGGGAGACGACGGGAAGGGGGAGACCAGCAGTGAAAAGAGAAGAAGAAGGAAGGGAAGAGAAGAAGTAGAAAAGAAGGAGAAAGGGTGCGGTGAGCAGGAGAAGAGGAGCGGACAGATGAAGAAGAAAAACAAGAGGTGCGTGGGGAGGAAGAAAAGAAAAGAAGAAGAACAAAAAGAAAAAAAAGAAAGGGGTGGCGGCAAGGGTTTCAAGGGGGGAGGATAAATAAAAACAGTTAAGTTTTTTTTCAATGATATTAATATAATAATAATAATAATAATAATAATATCAACAATAATAATAATATAAATAATAATAATAAAACTGAAGTTAACATCTGTAATTTGAAATTTTCGCGAGACAGGAAGCACGCATTGAAATGGCAAAGCCGCATGGCTTTGCCCATCCCCTGCCCATGAACCGAGCGGCGCAAGGCCCACACTTACACACCGTTTCCACAATGGGCAACCCACACCGGGTTCAGCCCATGATACAACCAAATAATTTAAATAAACAGGCAATTAATTTACGAAATAAAAATTTAAAATTATACTTGTACCTCAATAAAGTACGGTCGTGACAACCCGACATACTGATTAGCCTTTCCAATATTTTATTTATTCTCCATAAGTATTATAATTAATTATTGGTGAATTTTTTCCAGTATAGTGTTTTCTTTCATGCTCAATAATATGTGTCAGCACATTTGGGTAGCCCATCCACCTTAACCCATTCTAGTATTTCTTGTATAAATTATTGTTATTCCATGGAAGCATTGAATAACTGTGGGGGGGGGGTGGTTGAGAACATCTTCACAATTCAACACCACCATTATTCTGGTTTACATATACCATCTACAAAATCAAAAAAAGGACACAATCCTAGGATCAGATAATCCTGACGATAATCTATAACATAACCACTAATGCTAGTGAATGAATCCATAAAACAATACATATGTACATTTCAACAGGTCCCCAATTTTCTTCATCTATAAAAAAAATCAATCATCACCCATCTCATTTCACTGAAGATTGTTGAACTCAAATTCCCCTCTTGAATCTACTGTACATTGATCATTCAATTGTTTCTATTGTAGGATTCCTCTAGCATGAATCTTGACGTCATAGGAAAGACACATATTTCCTCCATATAGATTTCACATGTATTAAATTCGGCAACATAATGTCCAGATTATTCAAAAATAAAGAAATTCAGAATTTTTTTGTATGTGAATTCCAAATATCTACCACTCAAATAAAATTTTCATTCGTTATCCATAGTACCATATGTCAGAAACCATACAACATTTTTAGTACCCACACAGTTAATATTCATGAAACATAATATAATCTAGGCCCCACTAAATAAATTATCCTTAGTCCCTAAGACCATAATCTCATATGAATCACTCCATGGAAATTCAATCCATGAAAAAAACACTGAGTTATATTAGAAATAATTAATGTTCAATCATTTGATTATGTTGCGTAAAATATCCATTTCTATACTCCTAGTAAATTTTTCATTTGAAAATATTCCACTGAGATTCAACATATTTTATTATCTTTCAATTACATCTCACTCTATCCATAATAATATATCAAACCTCCGTTTGAACTGATAATAACTAGAATGTCAGAAATCATTGGAAAAATACACCAATTGAAATCTTCCTTCAACTGCACCCCTCCCTCCCAACCAAAATCCCTATACCCCATTTAACATGAATCCCCCTCTCTCCCTTCAAACATAAAACACCCCCACCCAACATGTAGCCCCGTCCCAAACTGGTGCCCCCTACCTACTTGTAGCCCCATCCCTTCCAACCTACAACCCTCTATCCAATTCTGCACCGTCCTCTAAACATGCATCCCCACAAACCTGTTACCCCCTATCTACCCGTATCCCCCTCCCTACATGTATCCCCTCCCTCCTAACCTGTATTGTAGCCCCCTCCAAACCTTTAACCCCATCCCTCCCAACATTCACCCCTCCCAACTTTTAACACCCCCTCCTAACAATCAGCTTCCTCCAAACCTGGTACCCGTCCCTACTTTTATATTCCACCCTTTCAACATACACCCCTATTTCCAAGTCTTTTCCCCCACCCAATATGAAGCCCCAACCTGTTCCACCCTCAATACATGTGTCATGACCCATCCCCAAGGGCCCATACCGTGACTACCCCTAGTCTGCCTTCCATAGGCCAGGAGACGGCAACTAGCACCGAAATGCATATTCCATAAAACCAGGAAGGCATTAACATTTTATCCTGTAAACAAACACAACCAAGAACACAACAAGATACAAACACTAGTAAACTATATAGAAAAATTAGTGATGAATGTAAGAGGGCTGGAATACAAGAAAAACAATAAATATACTAGTACAACTGAAATACAATACAACTAAAGAAAGCAATAGACAACTACTGGTTTTTCCTAGGGTGTTACTACCTAAAGGGTAGGTAAAGATAACCTCCTCATCACTCCACATCCACCCATCTCCTCTGCGTACTGACATGTTATATGGTCCACCTTCGAGAACCGTCCAGACCTAGTAACCTCAGCCACGATCACCACTGTCTGTCATCTGCACGAAACACAAAAAGGTGTGGGCATAGCCCACGTAGGAATGAGTATAACAATACTTAGTAAGGACCCCTAGACCCTCAAGGTTTCACAAACATCCCTATGGATAAACCACAATGCATGAAATCAACTAACAACTCTACTTCGGTATATGCCCACACATATACCTAAGTAATCAAGTATACCCATCTCAATCCCGAGGAAAACACAGAGTCCAACTCAAATCCCAAAGATCAACTATTCCAAAAAGGAAAGAATAACACGAAGATATGTACCACACGGGTACGCCACCGAGAAGAATACCACCAAGGTATTAATATGAAGGAATATACCATGTAGTACATACTCATCTCACACGAGGTATAACTTAAGTAAAATATTAGAGATGATTAGTTGTAACTATTATTAATCTTACTTTGTTATGAGGAATACCCACAAAGGAATGTTGTACATTGTCAGACCCAAAAAAGATCCTAGTACATTATCATTATGTTGTCAGACCCACACAGGATACTAGAACATCTGTAGTACATTGAAAGACCCACACAAGATCCTAGTACACCTATGGTACGTCTTCAGACCCACACATGATCTTATTATATCTCCCATACATCGTCAAACCCACACAAGATTCTAGTATATATCAGGTACGTCTTCAGACCCACACAGGATCCTAGTTCATATCCAGTACCGTGTCAGATGCACATAAGATCCTAGTACATCTTCAGTATGTCTTCATACCCACATTGGATCATAGTACATCTTTAGTATGTCTTCAGACCCACACTAAATCCTAGTATATCTTCGGTACATTGTCAGACCCACACATGATCCTAGTAAATCTACGGTATGTCGTCAGACACACACAGGATCCTAGTACATCTCTAGTACATCGTCCGACCCACATAGGATCCTAGTACACCTCCAGTATGTCGTCAGACCCACATAGGATCATAGTACCTCTCTAGTATGTCTCCAGACCCACACAAGATATTAGTACATCTCTGGTGCGTCGTCTGACCCACAAAGTATCCTAGTACATATCCATTACAATTTCAGACCCACAAACAATACTAGTACATCTATGGTACGTCTGCAGACCCATACCGGAGCCTAGTACATCATCAGACACACAGAAGATCCTAGTACATATCTAGTTTGTCGTCAAACCCATACAGGATCTGAGTTCGTATCAGGTATGTCATTAGACCCACAATGGATTCTAGTACATCTCCGGTATATCATGTGACCCACACCAGATCCTATAACATCTTCAGTATGTTATTAGAGCCAGCTACAAGGTTCCTGCACTAACCTTGCTTGTCTCTGGGGGGGGGGGGGGGGCTGATCTTCAATCCACTACGTGATACACCAACTTCCACGAACTCCAACGTAGAAGTATCCCAGTGGTCTGCGACATCATAGGGGTATCAACGCAATAGGCGGTCCGCCAATTTGACGCCCGGTATATATGTTATTATCCTTTTAGTCTTGAGGTCCTAGTTGGATTCATGATTGATCCAACCCAAAGATATCCCAACAATTTCCATATCTCATTTGGGTTATACCAAATATACCGTCTCACTCCAAGTTTTATAGTGTCATAGACAGTTTCTTAAATGGATTCTCAGTGCCAAAGTTATGGAAAAAAAATAGTATTCGATTGAAACTGGTCACGATCTGGTCCGGCCCATTCAGTCTGACCTGGCCCGACGTGCCCTAGGATGACCTGGTTCAGGTCGATCCAACCCTTTTGGTCCAGCCCATTTGGCGGCCCTACCTTGGATGCAGCCCATGGGGCGGCGGGGCAACCGTGGGTGGCGTGAGTCCACGGAGGCCGCGGGGCGGCAGAAGCTGTGGGGGCCACAGAGAAATGGAGGCCGCAGGCGACGCGACGCTGTTGAGGCCGCGAGGTCCGCAGAAGCCATGAGGTGGTGTGAGGTTCATGGAGTCCATTGTCTGGTGGGCCGGCAATTGTGCGGCGCGACAGTCATTGTGTAGCGGTCCGCCGCAGACGGCTAGATGGCCAGTAGTCGTCTCTGCGCAGCGCGGTCGCACACCTCACCTTCACCGGCAGCCCACCGCTCTTCATTCATCACTGTGGCACAATGACACCTTCTTCCATTATTAATAACACATCATTAAAGAAGAATGACAGATGAGTTGTGCCTTATTTGTTTGTCCTGCACCCTCCACATTAGAGCGGTAACAAACCGCTTAAGGGGGATGATTCAATGTGAGGGGGAAAATTAACATTGATTAATTTGAAACACACCCATATCATGTTTATTTGTTGACGTTGATGAGAAGGGAAGGACGATCATGGATTGAATACATCCAACGATGGTGGATGTCCCAAGGAAAAAGTTGAAGACGTTGGAGAACATCAGCATCCTTCTTTTGAGATGCGTTATTCATTAGAGAAGAAGAATTCCTCCAAGGATCTCCACTTCCAATCCTTTCTCTAGATTCCCCCCAAAAAATAAATGAATCCAATATGTTGTGTTTCATAAATATAACTATTGGCACAAAATTAAATTAACGTCATTAATTATGATGTGGGTGGAACCATTAAAGTGGGAGTATACCAAAGGTTATCTTCCATTAAAGGGGATTTCAAGAGTTATCTCCATATTAATGAAGGATATTTTAGTAGTTTGGGTGGTCCCCACCCATAAATTCAAATCGGGGGTTTTTGGGCTCAATGTTCCCCTCCTCAATAACCCATGTTGAGGGGTTTCACGAATAAAAATTAAAAGTTAATATAATTATAATTTTATTTTCCCACAAAAATTGAAAAACTAAATTTCACCCTTGACCTACTGCAGTCGAGTTGATGGTATCCTTAAGAAAAAACCAGATCTATGAGTTCAACGGTGCCCTCATATTTCAATTTCGAGCACCGGTTCAAAAGTTACAAAACACCGCTTGTGCTATTAATGAAAGTACCCAAATAAAAGTTCATAAAATTATTAACAGTCACCCTCGTCCCTCGCCAGTCATGTTTAGGATCTTCGCCCAATGAAACTCACCCAAATGAACCCAACAGTACTCTTAGATTTCCAATCTGAGATACCATTTAAATGTTATGTATTTTACAATAAAAATATTGTCACATAATTATTTTATTACGGCCAAAAACTAAAATTCACTAGTGAACCATGCCGGCCAAAGATTGAATCTTCTAAATAAAGAATTCCCTAATGAGTTCAGTGGTGGTCTGGGATTTTCAATCCTATCTTCCGTTTGTGAGTTATAAGCAATTGAAGAATAAAATAATTTATTTAATTATTTTATTCACAATTACGTCATTTTGGGTTTTCTCAAAGGAGGCCTGAGCCGAATAAGAAAAGGTTGCTCCTAGGGTAAACCTGCCATCCTAAAAATAACTGTGACCTCATATTTCGGATCCATGTTATTGGTTAAGTGTTATTCCACATTTTCAAGAAAACTGCTTAAGCACGCAAGTTAAAACATAACCAAACTTCAACGGATCATTCCGGGAACTCCAGACCTCAGAATCGCACACCGTAAGATTATGTGATCTTCAAATAATTATATATAAAAAAATTTATACAGAATTTTGGGGCAATCAAATTCCCCCCACCTTAGGGATTTACATACCTGGAAGCCACAACCAAGGAAAAACAACCAAAAGAGGGTACAGAGTAAGAATCGGAGCCTCCTGATCTCACGTTCTCTCCTGGAGGTTCCCATGCTGCTAGAAAAAGCTCACCAGAGTTGTCGACCCCCATGAAGGACCCACTACTATCGATCCTCAATCTCTACTAGAACTTCCGTAGACGTCATCCCATCATCGATGTCCAGTTCTCCATGGTCGATGATGTGGGGTGGGTCATGCATGTATCTCCTCAACTGGGATACATGGAAGATTTCATGAACCCTCTCAAACTATGGTAGAAGAGCCAAGTAGTATGCTACCTCACCTATCCTCTGTAGTATCTGGAAAGGACCAATAAACCAAGTTGATAACTTCCCACATTGGAAAAATCTTTATAATCCTTATTTAGCAATGACTCGCAAGAATATGTAGTCCCCCTCCAGGAACTACAAGGATTTCTGTATCTTGTCAACATATTTATTTTTCAAACTCTTTGCAGTCTTCAATTGTAAACAAGTGTGACATCATGATACAAAATTTTCTACGATATCCTTCCCCATGGGCCATTAGTACTAACGTCAGTGATCATAATACATCTGCACCACAATAGGATGTACTGTTAGAGGGGATGTATGAGACTCCCTCAACACCTCCTTCTATAGAACTATTGGTACCACGGTACATCCTCTGAATAGATGAAATTATCCCCACCTTCATAAAATCCATCAGGTGTCTATCCTATTGATACTTGAGCATGACGAGCCTCGCAATCAGAATCCCCACACTGCACCTCCCTGACTCACTGAAGAAGTGGGGAAGTGACTATAAGAGACTAAAGACAAGCTGCTCTATCCCATTCCACAAAGGATATCTGCAAAGCGTCCAACTGCTCTATCACCTCACCTAGAAGCTGTATACCAGATCTCTTGCTAAGTGCATCTAATACCACTGTCCCTTTCCCATGAGTATATATTATCTCATAGTCATAGTGTGGGAGAAACTCTAGCCACTCCATTGGGAACTGGAAACTCAGAACTCCTACTACCATAGGGGTATGGTTGGCCGACTCAAGAGTGATCGACTACTCCATCCTATGCATGAGTTTATCCTGTGCTTCTTGGGTTTCCTTTTTCATTGACTAAGGAAAACCTCATCCCAAGATTGTAGATAAACCAAAACCTTTTTTCATAATACAATCAATATGAGAATGAATTGTGGATTTCCAGTAATACCCAAACTAACATCATAACGCCTCATTGTTTCCCTCACGAGGTTCCAACCAAAACTCTCACATTAAGTGTCAGATCAAATCGTCCTCATAAATGTGATTTTTGAGTCTCCTCTAAAAGGTATCTCCAGATGTGAGGGTCATGTCAGTGGCTTATCCAAAAACACTTGGTCTGGGACATGACTTTTGGAAATAGCGAATGATTGGTAACCATGTATTTTTATACGACAGTTAGTAGAAGAAAAATACTGCACCTCGAATCATTCCTAGAGCCCTTGGGTCATATTCCTTGACTGCATGCAGCTACTCATTTCCCCTGTCTTTTATCTCCCTTAGTGTGGTGGGGTCTACAAAAAATGGGGTGGTTGTAACATGGTGAAAAGTACACCACCACATGCTGCTCTCCTTGATCTACTTCCACACCTACTGCCCTGCAGATTCATCTATCCCTAAGAGGTATTCTTCCCGAAACATTTTAGACGCCCAAGTCTCCGAGACATGTGTTATTTTCCTACATTCCCACTTCTAACACTCACTGGCTGTATCCACTCATCCAAACAACATTCAACCACAATGGATATCTCTATCACCACAACATAATTAAGAATTCATAGAGGATAAGTGTTGGTAATATTTCCTTAAATACACCTATATTGGATGTTTGAGCCTTGAACACTAATTGTTTCATATTCATTGAGTACCAGGAAAGGTCAGTAGAACTCGATGAATACTCAGCCACTAAAATGTCGTCTTACTACAACTATAGAAGTTCTATGGAAATATCAGCTACCTCATAAAGCTAGTCCTTAGTAACCTGTTAGTCGAGATTGCCTTGGAATCAGAAGGGTATCAGATACTGAAAAATGTCTAAGACATTAAGCCTAAATATTTCCTCTATCTTTACCACCGGTTGTAACTGCAGACCAACATGTAGTGATATATCTGACACACTACCTGAAGGTACCATCTAGAGAAATGGTTCATGTACTAAAGCCTCATCATTATGTGGAACACCCTCATGGTCACTCACAAAAAAAGACTAGTAGGTAAGACCCCCATATTTTCTACTATTGTATCAACTAGGAGAAAAACTCTAACAACCACCTCCAGCCAGCCCTCACCTATGTTGTAATATATCTCACCTTGAAACCTCAAAAGCCTCTACTGCTGGAACTCATGCCACACACTAATTCGACATGAACTATCATCAAGTGCGACTGGTGGTAACTTCTTCCCAATGGTTGGTGGTGCTACCGGTAGACCACACGAAGGTGACAACATTGTTAAAGTGCCCTGCACCAGAGCCTCATCACTCAGTGGGCCGTCATTATGTACTCTTTCCGGAATCATAGTTGGTTGTCTACGTAATGGAATTATGATAAAGAATAGGTGCACCATGGTAATTATGTTATACCTGATGATATGAATCAAGAAAAAATAAGAAATCATTTCAAAACACACACTCAATGAGTGTTTTTGTGCACTGAGGTGGATATCAGAAGTTAGGGTCCTTGTGTGTGGATACGTCGGCAGCCACACCAACACTGGAGACATGACACTAATAACCCCATTCTATTCACTTAACACTATTTCCATTAAAAAGATCATATTTTAATGTTCTACGGTAGAAACGACTCCCCTGATACCAATTTTTCAAGACCTGTCCCCCAAGTCCCATATCTAGACTACCCCAAGCCCGCCTTCCTTAGGCATGGGGATGACGACTAGCACCTAATGGCATATTACCTTAAACTGTGAAGGCATTACCTTTCTATCCTATAGACACATGTAACCATGAACAAAAAAAGATACAAACACAATTAAGATGTATAGAGAAAAGTGATGAAAATAAGATTGTTTGGAATACAAGACCAACAATAAAGGTTCAAGTACAACTACAATAAAATTCAACTGAAAAAAGGGAAAGACAGCTACTAGGACATCCTATGAGGTTTCTACCTGAAGGGTAGGTACATATCGGATCTTCCGCACTCCATGTTTGCCTGTCTCTTCTATGTACTGACCCGCCATATGCTCTACCTCCGGGCACCGTCCAGACTTGGTACCCTCAGCCTCGATTAGTGATGTCTATCATCTGCACCAAACACAACACAGGCATAGCCTGTGTAGTGGTGAATATAACGATACTCAATAGGGACCTCGAGACCCTCATGGTATCACGAAATCCAATGAGGATAAACAGAAATACATGTAATTAACTTAAAACCCTAATTAGATATATGCCCATACATATACCTAAGTTATCAAGTATACTCATATCAATTAGGATGAAAACACAGAGTCCAACTTGAAGACCAAAGCTCCATTGTTCGACAAAGGAAGGAATATAACGAAGGAATGTACCACACATGTACACCACATATAAGAATACCACCAAGGCATTACCATGAAGGAAAGTACCAAAGGGTATACTCAACTCACACCAAGTATAACTTATGTACAATAGTAGAGATGATTAGATGTAACAGCTAATTAATCTTACTCTTTTAATAGGATGACCCAAGAAGGATCATAGTACGTCTTCAGACCCACACGGGATCCTAGTACATCATCAGTATATCGTCAGACCATCAAGGGATCCTAGTACATCTTCAATACATCTTCAGACCCACACAAGATACTAGTACTTCTCTGGTACATCGTCAGACCCATACAAGATCCTAGTACATCTCCAGTAAGTCTTCGAACCTAAAAAAGTTCCTAGTACATCTTTGCTGTGTCTTTATACCCACATAGGATCCTAGTAAATCTCAAGTACATTTTCAGGCCGCCACAAGATCCTAGTACATCTCTAGAACTTCGTTAGACCCAAACATGATCTTAGTACATGTCCAGTACGTCATCAGACTCAAACAGGATCATAGTAGATCTCAAGTACATTGTCAGACCCACACATGATCCTAGTACATATCTAGTACATCGTCAGACCAACACAAGAACTTAGTACATCTTTAGTACGTCATCAGATGCACCCATGATCCTAGTACATCGCTGGAACATCATCAGACCCACACAGGATCCTAGTACATCTCTGGTACGTCAGAAGTCCCACAAAGGATTCTAGTACATATTTAGTACATTGTTAGACCCACACAGGATCCTAGTATATCTCCAATATGTTGTCAGACCAACAAATGATCCTATTACATATCTAGTAAGTCGTCATACCCACACAAGATCCTAGTACATCTCTCGTACATCGTCAGACCCACAAAAGATTCTAGTACATCTCCATTAACTCATCAGACCCACACAAGAATCCTAGTACATATTGGGCATATCATGGGTCCCACATAAGATCCTAGTAAATCTCTGGTACGTCTTCATACACACACATGATCTTAGTAAGTCTCTAGTACGTCGTCAGAGTGAGTTACAGGGTTACCGCACTGAGCCTTCTTGTCTCCGGGAGGGTCCTCTCTTCAAGCCACTGGTCGATACTCTAACTTCCATGGATTCCCATGATGAAGTATCCCAATGTTCCACTAAATCATATGGGTATCAACCCAATTGATGGTACATCAATCATAGACTCATTCTATAGGTTATTATTCTTTTAGTCCCGAGGGCCCGGTTGGATTCATGATCACTCCAACCAAACTATATCCCAAATTTATCTGAATAAAATGTGGGGTATAACAAAGGAACTTTCTCGCTCCAAGGTTTCTAGTGCCACTATAGGTTCCTCAAGAGGATGTTCAGTTAGACTGTTGAGGCCAAAATAGACTATTTGCTCGAAACTGGTCCGAATTCGGCCGACTTGGTCAAACCGACCTGGTGCCACACCCTGGTGTCAGCACTGCCCACGCTGGGTGGTCCGGGCTGCTGGGTGGCCCTGCCCAGCTTTCTGTCCTGGGCCGCAGCCCGTGCGGCGCTGGGGCGGCCGTAGGTGGCTAGGGGCCATAGAGGGATCATGACGACAATGGCTGTGGGGGCCGCAAAGTGGTGGAGGCTGTGGGGGCCATGGGTCGAGGGAGGTCGCGGAGGCCGCGGGGACGGGCGGAGGCCGTAGTCCGGAGGGGGGGCTGTGGTGCGGCGGGGTGGCCGCAGGGTGGTGGGGAGGTCGTGGTGCGACGGTTGTCTAGATGGCTAGTCTTCCTCTCTGTGAGGCGCTAATGCGCACCACACAATCGCTAGGAGCCGGTTTGGCCGGATGCTCTTCGTTCGTCACCGAGGCACAATGACACCATCTTCCATCACAGAGAACACACCATTCATGAAGAACGACAGAGGGGTCGGGACATTTATTTTTGGCTTGCACCCTATGCGTTAGAGAGGTAGAAAGCAGCTTATGCAGGATGATTCAATGTGAGGGAAAAAATTAACATTGATCAATTTAAAACACACCCCTACCTCGTTCTTTTTTTGACGTCAATGAGGAGGGAAGGATATTAGTCGATTGAATATTTACCACATTGGAGGATATCCTGAGGAAAAAGTTGAAGATGTTGGAGAACGTTGGTGTTCTTCATTGTAGAAGAATTTTTTGTTGGAGAAGAATAATTCCTCCATGGTTATCGTCTTCCTATCATTTCTCCCAATTCCACCAAAAATGAAATGTAGTCAATATGTTGTGTTTCATCAATTTAATTGTTGTCACAAAATTAAATTGATGTCATTAATTACCATTTTATTGGCACCATTAAAGTGGGAGGATACCAAAGGTTTCTCCCATTAAAGTGGAGTCCATGTGTTATATCCATATTAAAGAAAGATTTTTAGGGGTTCAAGTGGTCCCCACCATTAAATTCAAATTGTGAAGTTTTGATCTTGGTGGTTGCCACCTCTGTTTCCCATGATGAGGGGGTTCAAGAATAAAAATAAATTGTTAAAATGATTTTATTTTTATTTTACCATGAAAAGTGAAAACTAACATTCACCCTAGACCTACTTCAGTTGAGGTGAAGGTCTCGTTAAGAGAAAACTGGTGCTGCGTGTTGAGAGGTTCCCTCAGATTTCTATTCTGAGCACCGGTTCCAAAGATACAAAACTCCGCTTGCGTGTTTAATGAATATACTAAAATAAATGTTCATAATATTATTAAAATTCACCCTCAACCCACGTTGGTCGAGGTTAGGCTCTACCTAAGTGAAACACGCCCCATCTAACTCAACTATACTCTCGGATTTCAAATCTGAGTTACCGTTTAAAAGTTATGTATTTTAAAATAAAATAATTTTCACATAATTATGTTATTTACGACCAAAAACTAACTTTCACTGGTGACCCGCGGTGGCCAAAGCTAGTATCATCTCAAATTATGTATTCTTTCACAAGTTCAGCGGTGGTGTTAGATTTTTAATTCGAGCAACCATTAGTGAGTTATATGCTTTTGAATAATTAAATAATTTATTTAATTATTTTATTCACCATTATGCCATTTTGGGTTTTCTCACAAGAGGCTCGAGCCAACTAAATGTAATTCGCGACTAGGGTAAACCCGTCATCCTAAATACAAAAGTGCCCTCAAATTTTTGATATGAGTTATTGTTTAAGAGTTATTCTAATTTTTCAGGAAAACTGCTTATGCATTCTAATTAAAACATAAAAAAACGTCGACGGATAATTCCGGGCACTCCGGGCCTCGGAATCATACATTGTTAGATTTCTCAGTCTCAAAATAATTACATATGAAAAAAAAATTATACGGAATTTCTGGGACATTTCAAAACGTTTCCCCCTTCCCAACCTGCACCCCGTCCCTCCCAACCTACAGTCAACCTCCTAACATGATTTCCCCTCCATAAATGCAACCCTCTACCAACCTTCTACCCTCTCTCCCAGCATAAAACACCCCATCCCAAATAGAAAAATATTTAACATTTACTATTTACTTTATAATAATATAACTTAACCATTTTCATGCATAAAAGAATTTAGTTCATGTTCTAAATGTACATTTATAAGTCTCTATAATATGTCAAAAATTGGGGGGATTAATATACCCCCATCACCAAAATCCCCATACCCATACCCATAACATGATTCCCATGCATTATGACACAGATTCTATTATTTATTTAATCCTTGAAGATGCCTTTAGATGAACCAGGATCATGAAATAATTATTCTTTTTTCCCTTGACTGGATAGAACCACCACTCATACATATTTTAGTTCTATATATGATATATTTTTTTCACCTTATAGAAGTTGGGTGACTAGAACCCCATAGTAAATATTTCAGGAATTTATATGGGTTAAAAACACATGGTTTCATTGATATCCACCCCCTCTCATGTATGGAATTTATGGAACCTCTATAAAATGATCCTTCTAGGAAAGGATCTTTTGGTCCTAGAAGATTATCATGAACTATACATTACATGGATTCAACTTTACTATCAATTTCTACTTCTAGTTACATGTATTATATATTTTGACTAAATCCATCCCAACGATCATTGGGTTAGATTTCACATCCTTCATGTTTATAAAAAACCTTTTCTTTTACCCGACTCACCATCCAAAAGAATGTATAAACCCTACAGGAGTAGGAACACTAGTGTCATATAATATTTTTATCGTCAACCACAATACCATCAAAATGGGTAAAACCCTTTCATTTCATAACATCATAATACCCATCTTGTATACCATTTTTAGTACTTAATCAAGTGGAACGAGAAAAACTAATTTTCTGGGGGAAGGGTTACCATCAATAATTAACATCATGAAATTTCATGATAGATAATATTATAATGGTATACATTCTAAATAATAACCTACAAACTATTATAGTTATAAACAATATAAACAATATAAACAATATAAAAATTGAAAACATAATATGAAGTGATGCCATGAGATATTTATACATCTCCTTCCATGGAATTTATGGAATAAGAACTATTATGGATGTATTGTATTTCAAGGAATATGGAACATTGAGACATGTCAGATGGGCCATATTTACCTTTGAGGAAGGATAACATGAAAGAAATATGGAACGCTGGGGAAGGGTAGATCACAAGGAATATATATTAATTAGAATGGGAAGAGAATTATGAATATTTCCTTTTATGAATGATTTTATGGGTATTTTAAAAAAAATCAACCGCTTTTCCATTAGGTGATAAACTATATAGTGTTATTCCTATTGAATTCACTAAAACTATTATATACCTTTAGTCCCCAGCCAAGAGGATAATCCCTGTATTCTATTGGACTCATACCACACTGTCCCTTAATAAAATGTATGGATTGATTCAGATTATACATGATACATAGTGATGTCTAGGAATCATGTTGTGTACATTGCTACAAACCAAAAATTAATTCCATACTAGATATTAGGGTTTATTATAGACTCAAGTCGATCCCCTTCCAAGAAAAGATATCAGATGATGGTCCTTCCTCCGTGTATGGGATTTATTTGTGAGAGAGGTTCACCTGGTTTTATTGTGTGAAAAGGACATAAAAATTCACATATTCCAATGAGCTTGTACCCAAGTGGTAAAGGATCCTGCTTGGATTCCAAAATAAACCATGATCAAATCTGGGTAGGGAAGAATTTCCGAGTACTATAGAAGTGCATTGTAGTAGTATTGTAGTAGCGGTGAAACTGTAGTGGTAGATTCAATGTTGTAGGAACTATATAGGAGGTCAGACTATAACAGTCAGGTTACTGTAGAAGTTTTATTCACCAAAGGGACCTTTGGGCCAAAAAATGGACTTTAGGGCCTTGTATTCATTCCTCATTGTCTTTGGGCTTTGGGATAGTAATTTGTACCTCTCTACCTTGTTTGAAATATGTCATTACTTTATATAATAATTGAAACATCAACACCAACCTTTAAAAAAACTTATTTCACATAAGTAATTATTTCCCACCATAGAATTTCCCATTCTTATGTAAATGATCAGGATCATTATAAAAATATTCTTGTCCAAACACCATGACCATAAATTATATTCACTCATACCTGAGGTGTTACTAAAAATCCATTGTCTATGAAAACATGCTAAGTTCATTTCCCTAGTATATATTTATTTTATATCTATCACCTTATTCCTTTCTAAAAGACCATAAAAATTACACCAATATACTCTAGGCAATATGACCTTATGGGTTATCCCCCTTTGGTAAAAGTTATGAGACTGTAAACTAATATGTTTTTCAATCACCCTTGATCATACCACTTAATCATACCCAGATCACATTTTTTTTGCCCTATCCAAATGCTTGAAGGTGCAACCCTAAGAGTACATGAATAATTACTCAATATCTTCTCCCTTGTAACATCCTTCCAATAATCTATACTCATTGAGTGGTGCCTAAATTAAGGAATCATCAATGAAAATTAGCCACGCCATTCCATACACTACATGATATCGATAAACAATGAGGATCTAGGGTCATTGAATTGCAAAACTATACCCCACATTAGTCTGTAAAGAAAAATATTAAAATAAACCAATCAAAATCCATGATACCAAAATTAGTGAACATATGATAATAAATAACTGAATTAAAATTAAATACATAAAAACTAACACACACTAGTCTCCCACCAGATTTACCCCATATATAAAAAATGAATATAAATGAAAAAATTGATTCCTAAATCTATCCTCAATTATCATATCATCTTAATACCAAAATATCTTATTTTCTCCATCCTTTTTTATATAACAATGATTTTTACCCAATATGATCTGATATGGGAGTAATAATTCATCTTGGGGACCAAAGTGTCACGGCCTCCCGAGTATGATTAAATTACAAAATAGTTGGGAACCACTACTACTATTTGATACCTAAAATATAAATGTGTTTCAATAGATGTGATATTTTTAGATAAATAAATTTATCAAATATTTAATATAAATAATTAAATCAATATTAATCCCCATGTAATAATGTGACACTTTTGACCGACCACACCAACAACATTTGGTGCCGAAATGTCTCTTAGCATGTCGTGAAACTTTTCTATCTAGTATGAAATTTGAATCCAAATCCCATCCTCTTGGAGAAATTTAATATTAAATTATTTTGTTCAAGGACTATTTCCTTGATGAATAGACCTAGGAAATATAATTTCAAGAAGCCCCCAATTAATTCCCAGGCGTCCTATGAAATCAAATACTATCAGGCATAATGGAAAATTTTTAGAAGTCCTAGAAAGTCAAACATCATCAAATAGCAGCCAATTCCCATACCTCTAGGTAAATAGAGTTTCATTGTCCTTTGAGATGATTCGAGGACAACATGGGAATTCCCTCATCTATAGTTACATCATCAAATCAAAGGGGATTACATAAGAAATTCAATATACATGAAGGATTAATTATAATATCATAAGAATTCAACAGTATTCAAGATCATGGTTGAATACCTGCATCATAATATTTCTACAATCATCATGATCCATGTTAAATCCTAGCATCATTGGAATTCCGTACTCATCAGGGGACAACAATTTTTGGGGTTTGTTGTAGGTTTCAGTGACTTTCTATGTGTTTCCAATGAGTTCATGTGTTTGATTTCAATGTCATTCCAGGTGATTATAATGAGTATTTTTTTCGTTTCAGTGACTTTTCTATGTAATAATATTGAGCTTTTATGTGTTTTTAGTGATTTTTTGTGGGTTTTCTTTGTGATTACAGGTTTCAGGTTTGCATTGTGTTATCTGTGTTTGATTTCAATGTGTTTTATTGTAGGTTATGTGTGTGAAATTTAGTGGGGGTCTATGCGAATAGTTTTAAAACCATTGGTATACCACTTTTTAATTCTTATAGCCTATATTAATGGTTCATTTTGAACTGTTTGTATAGGAATAAAACTATTGTTCAGATTTGTTGGTAAATTTTTTTCCAACAAATCAATTTTTTGGGGTATATTTATACAAAACGTTTTTATCCATAGGTATAACTCTATTCTAGTTGTTCAAGCTAAATAGTTGGAAGAACATAATTATATCACCTTTAGAAAACCATCGATATAAACGGGGTAAACTAATGGTATAATGATGCCCCAATGGTTTGAAACAAATGGTATAACTTTATCCCAATGGTTCAAAATTAATCATGTGAATATAGAAATCTGATCTTCCCTACACCAATAGTTTAATGTGAATCATTGGTATAGGGAAACCCTAATATCCTGCATACTAATGGTTATTGGAACCATTGGGATATGATAGATTTCCAATAGTGAAATCCTGAAATACCATAGGATAAGAAATTTATTGATAATTATTTGGAAATTGATCATGATATTTCATCAATTCAATAATAATTATAAATAAACCTAATAAATGATGAGATTATATCAATAAATTATTATGACTTTGATGACATTGAATTATAAACACCTTTGAAGGAATCAAATAAAATGAATATAAAAATATCATGATTATGAATAAATTCATTATATTAAATTTCAATGGGTTTGTATATACATCATGTGAAATAATATTTGTGTGTAACATAACTTCTGTCCTAAAGTATGAAAATTGAGACAAAAATATCAAATTAATATTAAAAATATTGAATTGTAAACCCCATGAAATTGTGATCCTAATATGGATACATAAATACAAATAAATATCATTAGAATAATCATATAATACATCAATTTAATTATAATTTCCTTATAAAACAAGTAGTCGGTGGACATTCCTTGTCTCTCATGAAAAATAAATGTGAGATGGAAATATATTACTTTATTTGTTGACTATACGTGCACTCATTATATCCTACTATATAATAAATACATTTTTTATTACATCTATAATGAAAAATATTCATATTTATAATATAAATTATTATTTACTTCTCTCTTTTTATTAACTAAATATTGGAATTTCCTTGTAAGTGTTTCCTTTTAGGTAATACCCTCATTGTTTTTTGTATATATTTTTCATGGTTTTAGTTTTGGTCCTTTTACATTAATCTATAACTAATTAACTATATAATATATATATCACATATATTAAGTATATAATTATATATTATAATGTATAAAATAAAGAAACAGGAAGTAAAACACAACATTAATGAGACAGTAGGTCGTACGTACGCATGAACTCCATTTCTAATTGGTGGTCAGATTGAATGAAATAAAATTATATGAGATATTATAATTATATATAATTATTTAATATATTTGATATATTATAATTAATCCCATATTTAATACATTTCACATAATGTGTGAATGAATCACATTGGTTTGTAAGGTGGTATTCCAACATACACACAAAAGATGTTATCATATCATAAAAAAATTGAAATCATGATGTTATGAGTGATATAAATATTCTATAATTATTGTAAAATTATTAAAAAAAATTAAAATAACATTAAAATATTATTTTCATCAATTTTTAAAACCATGCTATGTGGTGATGGAAAAATGAGAGACATCAGTTCGAGATGGGGTATTCCTCCATACACAAGAATGGTGATTTCATAATCATTAAATGGATTTCTATGTTGTTATAATATATACACATAACATAAAAAATAAATTATTATATTTATGATACTATATATTTTATATGTTAATAATATAAAAAATAATTAATGGGTTTTTAGGAATAAATAAATCAAAAATGTTTTTTGATTAACATTACCTTTTCTTTCAGGAATCATCTTTTAATTTCCAAAAATGCACTACCTTGGTTGGATTTATTAAAGAAGTATGAATTATAGGATAATTGTATAGAATTTTGGAGGACATTTATATAGGTATTTTTTTATTCACTTTTTTGGAGAGGTGTTATGAGTGGAGAAGGGTTGCTATATTTTTATAAGTAATGTGAAAGAAAAATTTCAAAAGTATTGATAGAGAGAAATATACAAATGCTTTTTCAAAGTAAAGTGAATAAATTAATGAAAAAAATTATCATATAAGAAATAAGGTATAAATATGGATAAATAATCAGTGATTGAAAGTTTATTTTTCTTTTTCCCATTATGTTTATTTTTTATTCCTTCAGTTAACACGTTTTTCTCTTAATGGATATGATTAAATTTATCTCCTTCAACTAATCATGATTGTAAAAAAATACTTTGTAATTTTTAACAAATATATATTATTATGATTAAAAATATGGAATCCTTTTTTATAAATTAAATTCAATATTTTTAGAGAAATTAATCTATATTTAAACCCAAATTTGAATGAAAATGTTGAAAAGTTTAAATATTTTTATATGAATTATCAATGTGGATTTGACTAAATTGACCTTAATTGGATTAGATGATGTATCATTAAAGAAAAAAAAAATTCCAATTTAAAATAATATATACATATATATATATATATTAGATAAAGGGTTGTTTTCAATTAAACTTCAATATTTATTAATATCTATAAAAATTGAAATTTTTCGAAATTTTTTTCAAAATTCATCCAAGGATTATTTTTAAATATATGAATAAATAATGTATATTATTTTTTAAAATTAAATTTATAAATGTTTAAAATCATAATATTATTATTATTATTCATATAATGCAATAAAAACAATATGATGAGAATATTATTTTTTCAGAACATAAAAAGAGTTTACCGAAAATTATAAATTTCTTTATAAATATAATTTCATAATATAAAACCATTATAAATATTATTTAAAAATTATTTACTACTATTCATATTACAATTTATATGGATAATTATTTATATATCATTATTAAATAATTATAATCATATTTCTTTCTAGAAACACAATGTAGTGTGTAATTAATGTTAAAATCAGTGGTTTTCATAGCACCATCCTAACATTATTGTGCACATAATAAATGATGAAATTCATATAGCTTGAGACACAAGGCATCAATAGAATTTATTTTATTTGAAATTAAATATCCCCAAAAACTCATTTTGTTAAATTATACCCCCAATAAAATAGAAATTTCTTTCAAAATTAATCACTCTTATAAAATTTTTTGGATACTTCTACATCATAATATCTTCACGTACCCTTGTATATTCTATAAATAGGCTATTTAACCACCAGAAATGTACTATATGGTGGTCTTGTTTTATAGAATTTTAAATGTATGATCTTAAATCTATAATAGTTGATTATCATAAAAAGGTTCTTACTCTAGTGGTATGGAATTTGAGTTTATAAAATGTGAGATTTCATGTATTCACTTCTTCATTCAAGAAATATGGAACAAATGATGTACATGAATGTGATTTTGTGAATGTGTGAAGTGATTTGAAACCATAAATACTCGATCAGGGATCTCAAAATGGAAAATATACCTAGTTCATAACTTATATTTTTTTATATTTCATAATTTTTTTCAATGGAGAGTTTCATAGAAACACATTATCACCAACATAAAAATATAGATCATTATAATGATAATTAGAAAAAGAATTGTTGACTCAAATATTTCTTGATATGTTTCCAAATGGATATTCATTTCATGGACAATTATTCAGGTATATCATATCTCAATATCATTCTTTCTCTAACATTAATCAAGAACGTTGAATCTCTAAATTTATATCCATAGTGGGATTGATAAAGAACTATCTCAATGCTTGAATGAAATATAAAATTAAAAAAACTCAACCAGTGGATATTATTGATCCCAATCACCTTTAAAAATTAAATTACATGATCTCAATTCATCCAATAGAGTGTGAATTTTTATTAAGGATAAAAAATATTTGAGGATTAAATTTAGTACTGAATCTCAACCCAATATCAATTTCTTTATAAAGACATTAGAAGATCATTGCGGTAAAACTTGAATCCCAATTTGAAATAATGGAATGTGGTACTCCATAAAACCATACCTCTTCTTTATTATATTTATTGGAAATCAGATTTATGGAGAATTAAACACTAATATCATTGATGTTTTATGACATATGAAAGATATAGATCACCACACATATTGAATTATCACTTTCATACATTTTGGGTAGTCTAGTGAAAAAATCCATAATGATGTTCTCCGATTTCCATTCTCGTATGTGAATTGGATTAAACATCCCGTAAAAAATTTTCCATTCTTCCTTAACATATATTAATACCAATCTTTTAAATACAAACTCAGTGATATATAACTTCATTCCATACGACCTGACATATTATTCCTAATTTCTATATATATTCATAATTCCAAGAAAATTAAATTATCAATAACTATGAGCTTCCTCTAACAAATCCCCTCACAAATCAGGTATTGATGGAATACATACTTGTTGTAGATCCTTATCTCTCATTCAAGATAAATGTTAAACTATAGAACATTTCTGGCCTTCTTTTAATTCTCTATATATTTCTTTATATGTTTATTTAATATTCACATGTATAGACGGTTGAACATTCATTTAAAAACTATATGATTTTTTTCTCTTCCTTTTGGATTTCAATATCCATTGTTTGATAATATAGAAATATTGGTTATTTTGAGATTGAAAACATTGATAAGGTATCATGATCCTTTTTACTCAATGCATTATCCATCTTTTTTCATTTCCCATGGTTTTAATGTATTTAGAAACCTTAATACATAATTATCACTATTCATATTCTTTGGTGAATATTCAAATGCTTCAATGTGAATATATACATAAAAAAATTATGATTATAATATATTTCACAATTTTATATAGAATTATAATTCAAAAATATAATATATAAAAAAATACAATAGAAAATACCAATTATTATGTTTGGTCATTTTTCTCTTGAATATTCAATTTTCATGACCCATAATCTATATGCACTCCATTTTCAAGATAGCTCATCCAAATAAATTCTATGATTCACTAATATTTATTAAAAACCCTTCTCCATTATTTTGAAATGTTAGAACACAAATTCTTACTATGATAGTCCTTAGTTATTGGATATTTTCCTTATATTCATCTGTCTATTGAAACTTGTCTCCATTCTGAGTAAACTATGTCAGAGGAATAGAGAGTAATGAGAAATAATACACTATATGTTCATAATATATTGATTAACCAAGGAAATTAACGAACTCATTAACCATGGTTGTTTTGAGACAATAGTTAATATACCTCTTCTTTGATGGATATTTGGATATACCCTCTCTTGAATTATGTTACCAAAAAAAGAAACTGTTTGAATGAAAAAATTACACATATTGAATTTTTCAAATACTATCCCTTCTATTTGGTTCTTTGAACATTTCTCAACTGATATCCAACATCTTCCTTTATCATTGAATAAATTAAAATATTTTTTGAAATACTATTAAAATATGATCATGTTAAACTCTAATGACTATATTAAATAAATCCGTGAAGATGGAGAGGGAATTAGTAAGACCAAATAACATAAATATATATTCATAGTGTCCATACCTTTTATGGAACTCTATATTGTTTATATCATCCTTCAAAACCGTCAATAGATGATATCCAAAATGAATTTCGACATTGGAAAATTATTTTTCTCCAAACAGTTGTTAAAAAAAGTCCATAAAACTGGGATGAGGATACATTATCTTGATTTTGACAGAAACATAGGAATTAATCCCATTTCATGATTCTCTTGGAGTTTCATCTTCAATTCATTAATATCAGTTGGGGTAGTTCTATAGGGAGCCTTTGAAGTAGATGATGTGATAGGTATGAATTCTATTGAGAACAAAACATTGAAATTTTATAGAATAATTTTCATTTTTAAAGAAATCAAGAATATTCAAAACAATATTCATCGCATCGATTATGAGTTTTACCTAGATAATTTAGACAACCCCAACATTTTAATTAGAACTAAGAACCATACATTATATGGGATCTTGATCAAAATCTAATAATTATTTTCACATTATATAATGTCCATATTCTAATTTGGAATGTTGAACGTGACAATCTATCCATGTAAATAGATGTGAGAAATATATAAAAAATACATGCATTCCAAAGATAATATCAACTTAAAAAAATGTATAATATCATTATTTATTGTTATAACATTCCAAAAATCATTGATTATAGAGGAATCAATGAAATGTGATGTGAGCGTCAAACCATTAGGGGTTTTTATTACTAATTCAACAACTAATCACTGTGGTGAAATTTTGATATCTTTAAAAAAATATATTGATATAAAATAATTGGTAGATCTAAATTCAAATAATACATTATATGTTTTAACATTAATGGTAAGTGTTCCTTTCACCACTTCATTATCATTTACACTATAAAAACTTTTAATCACATGGGATTTACTAATACCATTATTTAATGAGATTGCTGACATAGATCATCATCAGTAAACATTTTATTTTTCCACTAGTTAACATAATTCCCATTATACATACACTTTAAGAACTAAATTGAGTGTGGTGAATTGTAAAAATCATTTTCTCTAATTTCATCATCATATAACTTTATCCAATCACATTAATTTTCAAATCCAAAACGTCCATAATTACCTTAAATAAAACATTTTAAATACCCCAGAATACTATTTCTTCCAAGATTAATACCAAATATTGATCAAAATAGAAAATCTTTACTATTTTACATATTTTTCATAGATTCCTATTAAAATAAATGTTTCTCTTATTATCAATACTATGAGATTGATGTTTAAATCCAAACTCTATTTCCACTTTACTGGAAAATAATAATATTACTTGTTATCCACTGAAGTATATTAAAAAAATCTCATATAATACTCAGATTTAGGAAAAAGAAGAACCAATCAACATTAACATTGGGTCCGATTATAATTATAGATATATACCTCACATATATTATAAATTTTGATTTATTTGTAAAAACATATTCATCTTCCCAGTGAATTAAATCAATAAGATACATGTTTATTTTTGAATGAAATATAAAAAAGAAGTATCTATAAAGAATTATGTTATTGAACACATCCCAATACATGAAATGAATTTAATTTCCCCATCATATTCCTAATGAGATTCCACCATTGGATAACTTCACCTTTTATATATAAAAAAATCAAAATGAATTTCAAATCATTCAAACATTGGATAATTTGAAAGTTATTTTCTATAGTACTGATTCATTTATCATTTGGATGTTCAGCATGATTTATATATTGAGAAAGTTATGGGAGTAAATAAAAAGGATTACATATTCTAGAACCCATATAATTCCAATCCAAAAGTGGAAAATTATTACATTTTCAGTGACATAAAATAGTAATGAACTTTTTTGGGTTCATACCACTAATAAAAATCACAAATTATAGTATTATAAACAATAATCATATCAGGGAACAATATAGTAATGATAAACCAAAAAAATAATTTTCACCTTAAATACATTCTAGGTCATTCATAGTCATTATCTATTTCAATCCTTCATGATGGTTCATAATGATTTTATAAATTTGCAAGGATTATTTCATTGGGAGTGTCGAACTAGGCGTGTATCAAGTCCTGTTATCCTACACAAATTCACAATCAAGTCTTATTCAATATGGTGTTTTGGGGGTCGTTACCCCTATGCACATATGTGTGAGATCCACATCCACATTAATTATTAAAATAAGGATGTATTGTTACGGAACCACTCAATCAATTCTTTACCAAACATCCATGAAATATTCAGATACATTGACTCATCATGAATAGTATCCTTATACATGTCCTTATAGATCTCAATAAGGTTCTCTCATCATAATTTTTAAGGTAAATTAAAACTATTCATTGATACCAACTATAGAGACCTCAGTTCTTCATATATATACATTATATCATTTTTACAAAATATTTATAACATTACACAAACACACACCATGACACCATATTAGTTTAGTGACATTGGAAATATGGACACATAAACAATGGTCCAAAGGTGAACTATTTATCACCAACTATGTTATAAATGACTATAACCTATCTTATATACATAGTAGATACTAAATATCTTCATCACCAGGTCAAAAGAAAACAGAATAAATGGTTTGAATAAATTCTTGGTAATGGTAAATGAGAGAGTTATGAAATACTAATTTTTTAATAGGGTATGAGAGCATGGTAAAGTCATTCAAAAAATGTATAGTGTATATAAAATGTCATAATCCTGAGTAATGACATAATGATTGTAATTTCGTAAGATATGAATCATATGGGAATCAAATAACATGATCTATCATAGAATAATAATCACATAAGACCTGAATATGTGTCATGTACAAAATCATATAATAGTATTTCAATACTATTAAAGGATCACTTCAAATTCATTCTTAATAGAATGGGTTAATTCTCCAAACCATAATCGTAGTCAAGGATCAGTCCAAAGACAATCATCGAAGACAATGTCTATTATTGAACAATGTTTACATCCCATTCCAAACATGTTATATCATGTAAATAAATCTATATCAAATTCAATGGAGGGAGATATAGGACCCACCAATCACATAATGGAAAATATATCTGTGTACCATAAGATCAAAAAAACTCATCAAGTCATAATCAATTCAATGAAAAGGGTATCATAACATTTCCTCATGTGAGAAACTATCGAAAAGATATAGGTTTCCAAGTTATTTGATCGTTTCATAACCTAACAAATAGGCATGTCTCAATATTGTTTTATCATTATATAACCCATGGTAGATTAAATGATTTCATGAAAAGTTTTAATCTTAAGTAGAAATTTTTCAGTTAAAGAATGAGAATTGATTCCTTTTATAATATTACTAGAAAAGGATAAACTATATCAATTTTTTTCATCATATATGAAGAATAATTTTGAAATATCATTTAACCCATTTTTTATAGGAAATATAATTTCTCTATTGAAAAAATATTTTTTAAAAATAAAAAATTTAGAAATAATTTTTCATTGAAAATAATATTAAATAATTAAAATGGATTATTTGAGAACTATTTTTTAAAAAAAATTAGAAAATAGTTTTTTATGATGTAAAATATCATTTACTAATATTTTTTAACACATGCTTAAAATACATGGTTTTTGTATAAAAGTTATTTCTAACCAGATAGAGAAATAATGTTGTTTTTTTGTAAATTTTTCTTATTTATATATTGTTCTAGTGAGTTGAAGAAAGGAATAATTAATTAAATATATTAAGAATTATTATTGGGGGTTCATATTAATCCTAATCTTCAAATATGGATCAAATAATTTTTTCAATGGAATCATAAACATAATCAATCTTGGTAAATGATGTGATTGTACAAATAAACTCATTCCAATCCAGTAACATTGTGTAATAAACCCCATGATGAAATAAAATAATAAGAAATATAAAATATCATGGGGATGAATAAATTCACAATATTACATGTCATTGGGTTTTTATATAAACCTAGTGAAATAATATATGTTCATAACATAACACGTTTATCAAAGAATCTAGATTGATACAAAAATCCATTAACATTTTGGTGAATCAACAAATGTAAAACCCATGAAATATTGATCATAAGATAGAAATTTAAATCCATATAATTATAAGTATAAAAATTGTAAAAAACATTAATGGGATGTATAAACTCCACATATAAGAAATTGGTGGTGAACATGGATTTTTTCTAATGAAAAAATGGGAGTGAAATCACTTACGTTAAGGTATGGGTCCCTTCGTACTCATTTAACTATGCTGGATAATATCTTTACTCAATTATTATTAATCTATAACATAAACATATTCATATATATATTACTATATGTGATTTATATGGGTGTTTTTTTACCGTTTATTAAAAATTTACATGTTAATGGTACTTTCTAGGTAATACCTGCTTTGTTTTTCGTATTTGATTTGATTTGTTATATTTTTGGGCCTATTAAATTAATAATGATATAATTATCTACAAAATAATAAAAATTATATAAATATAATTTTTTTAATATATATATATATATTATTATATAAATTATAGAATTAAAAAATGGAATAGACTGTCCATGTAAACGGTAGGCCGTTTGTACACATTAATATTGTTTCCAATTTCTTTTAGATTAGATGAAATAAAATTATATGAGATATTATAATTATATACTCATTTTTAGTTAATATATATCACTTATTTATTTAACAACATATTTAATACATTCCTTATAATTTTCAAATATATCACATTGCTTCCCAATGTATTAGTCTCTTGTGTACATGGACAACATTAATGTATTCACAGAAAATGTAGAGAATTAATGTATGTGTGATATAAAAATTAAAGAATAAAAATACCATCATAAATTAAAAAATATCACATATAAATAGTATTTCCATCATTATTATAAACCTTGATTGGTGGTAATGAAAAAATGAAGGACATTGGTTCGTGAGAATGATGTTTGTTATACATAAGAAATACGATTTCATAACCCATTTGATGGAAGTGTGTGTTATAACATTATCAATAAAAATATCAACAAATTAATGATGTAGATATTATTATATTATCATTATATAAATTTAAATAATGTGTTTAGAAGAAGATATAAATAGAAAAAAAAAATTATGATCATTACCTTTAATTTGGGTATCTATTTATTGATTGGATCTAGGGAGTTCGTTTAGTGGATTTACTCTGAAAAAATTATTACTGCATAAAGTGAGGAAATTTTTAAGGGTAATTTTTAGGTATTTTGTAATAAAATGGCCATGAGAGGTGTGAAGAGAGGAGAAGAGGGGGTGTATTTTAATAAGGAGGTGAGTGGAATGCTTGTAATTTTTTTAAAGAGATAATTATACAATACTTTTTTTAATTTCATATGGCCAAAATAATGAAAATATATCTATAATATAGGTTATATGGTATACATATGGTCATTAAATTGTTTTGACTAGTTTTTAATCCATTTTCCTTTATCTTTAAACATTAGTCCCTTAGTAAACTAGTTTTTCTCTAAATCCCCATTATTAATTTTAACTATTTTTACTATTCATTATTTATGATATTATGTTCAAATTATTATAATTTCATGTATGTAAAAAATGTATCAAAATTAAATTAATATATGTGGAATAAATTAATATAAAATTAATTCCATAGATTGGATGGGATAAAAGGTTTATTAAAGTAAAAATGTTTCAAATATTTAATTTTTATATATCCCATATCAATGTAAAATTTATTACAATAATATAAATTAAATTTATATGTCTAATTTAAATAAATATACTTTAAAACCCATTTTAAATATAATTTATATGTCTAAATATGTTAGATAAAAAATGTTTTCAATTAAAATTTAGTATTTCTCACAATATTCAAAAAAAACAAAATTTTCATAAAACACCATAAAATATCCCTCAAATAATTTTGAAATTATAAATTATAAAATTATTTTTATTTTAGAATATTTTATTTCTAAATGCATGAAAAATTGGATTCATTATTTTTCAATGAAAATAAAAAAGTGGTTCTTGTGAGGAAATAGTATTTCCAAATCATATAATGTATTTCACAAAATGTATATGTTTAATTATCAATATGATTTATTTATAAAAACCCATTATTGATAACAATTCGAAGTTATTTATTAATATAATTATAAATATTTTTAACTTATAGGTTATAAAAAACATTTTTGAATAATTATTATAATCATTTTTGATTTGTAGAAACATATTAATGTGTGAAACTCATGTTAAAATTTTTGTTACGTGAGGGGAATGGATAAAATTGTGTTTCATATAACAAAATATTAATATTGGATTTTTTAAATTGAAATCCGTCAAATGAATATAATGTATTAAAAAAATTGATAAAATCTCGGGGAGTTACCGTATGCAAATAATGTAAGATTTTTTACATACCTAAATTATATAAAGTTTAACATCAAATTATATACTAATAAATGATAATACATTCCTTGATAATATATAATATATAATATGAGAATGACTAATTTTTATAATAAAACTCAACAAACACACACACATATAATAAAATAGGTATATATAATTTTTATATATATAATATATATACATGGATATGTAAACAAATTAAATATTTTTTTTGAAATATATAATTATTTGACTATGTGTATATGTATAAAAATAAATAAATAAATGAATTTATATATATAAAGGAAAAATTCCAATTAATTAACTATAAATTTATATAATATGAATGATAATTGAGAAACAAAAAAATTAGAATACAAAACTTACAAAGAAAATTATTAAAAATACATAGTATTGTGTTTATATGTGTTTATATGTGTTTATTTATATATAAATATAATAATTTCTAAAGAAAAATATATAAATAAACACATGTATACATAATAGTACATATATATAAATACAGGTGCACAAATGAAAATATATTTGTATGTTTATGCTTATAAAAACAGATGAAACACAGATATATATATATATATATATATGTTTGTGTGTATAAAACTATATACTTATTGGTATTAAAAGAAATAAAAAATATGGATTGAATTAATATGATTTTATTTATAAAATTTATAGGAACAGATTCTAAAATTTAAAAATATATAAAATTAGGGAACATAATTATTGATGATTACAGAAGAATAAAAAAATGATTTGGATTTTTTTTATTAAAACAAATAAAGAAAAAATAATCATTTCAAATATTTTGATCATATACATTATTTTTTTTAATGATTAATGATAAATACTGATAGAGTGAAATTTTATTTGTGGCCATTTTATTATTAGTAAATGTATCTTTTATTTGATCTCATGTTAATTAACAATTTACTATAATGAATCTTCCCAAAAAACCATTTTAGTGTTATATATTATTTCTAATGATTAATTTCCTCTTTATTGGGCCCTAAACTATTCTTTTACAACTATTGATAAAATCATCATTTTTCAGTGAAATTTATCTTCCTTAATAAAATGCATAGTTTAATCCTCTGTGGCTTCCCCTAGTATTATTTTATCATTACATAATCATTATTACGAGCCATTTAATCTTTTATGAGCCTTTATAATTTCTATTATTAATCATATAAAAAACTAATGAATAATATGATAATAACTACACAATATTATTAATAAAAAAATTAATAATTATATTTCAATATAATTAATTTTATAAATTTTTATGTGTTTAAATATATTTTTTGTGGTGACAAAGATTTTCACTGATAAATATGAAATTATTTTTTATAATATTTAATATATTTCATAATAATACATTCTTATGGACTATAAAACTATTTTTCTTTGGATACTAGATACATAAAGTAACTATTATCTCCAAATAATTACAAAATATCCCACAATGTTCTTCTCAAATAGTAACCTTGTTTGAAATAGCCAACATAAAACCTTTAATCATATCATGGGAAAATGTAATCATTGGAAAGTATGAGCTATGGTGCTCGGTGATGAGAAATGAGATATCAATAATTTTCTATAATTGAGAATAATATAAGCATAATGGTCTTAAAACATGTTCAAAACATAGAATATTCATTCACAATTTGTCAAAGTTCATTATTCAAGAGTCACAAAATAAATATTTTTTATAACATAATACCAATTAAATATGAGTGAGAACTCATGAATAATAATTCACTATCCATGAGAATATATCATTATAGTAATAAATAATATTATGGAATACACATAAAATTATAAATTCGTTTCCATGGTGGGGGTATCACATACAACACTACTATAGCGGATAAAGTCCCATGGTAGATTGGTTGACTCTCTTTTCATAAAATTTTCTTAATGAAGGCTCATTTCCATGAATATAAATGTGGAATAATACCTTAATTGAAACTTTTCCCCTAACCATTCACATTATTTCAATTATCAAGGCCCACTACCAAGACTATCATATTGGATCTAGTCCTTTACATAACATGGTTTAATATTCATTCCTCTTCAAACTACATCATGATGTATCATCCTATACCCAATGCATTTGAGGGATATATATTTCTAGGACCAACCAACACATAATTAAATCCATACCTAATTGTACAAAAATATAATTAAAACATTCATCATATCATTAGATATGGGATAGAAATGGGACTCTCAAATATTTCATTATAAGTTAATTAACCTATAGAAATGTAATATGGTACATAAAATAATCCTTAAAATCATCATATTAATACATGCATATAAAAATTGTGGATGTTATCACAAGTTTAGATCCATAGTGAATCATAAAAATAGATAAATGATATTTACACACATGAAGAATCTCATTTATATAATATATAATGTCTCAGATTTTTCGGGTTTGATTTATAAATGTTATATGAAATTATTATGAGACCAGGTGAAGAGACGACACATCATTCCGAGGCCCGATGATCTCAGAATGGTTGAATGAAGATTTTTTAAAAAGAGTGAGTCAACAAATGTGTGCGGTTGTGGAAATTTTTCAAACAGATGCCCATATTAAAATTCTAAAGGAACCATTGCGTCCGGGATGGCGACTTTACTAATGAGCGAGTCAAACCTAGACTGGTGCGGGTCAAGGGAAAAAGTTATTTTTCAGATGTTTTTAGTAAAATAAATAAAATAAAATTGCAATGTTTATTTTTTTAATTTGGAAACATCCGCTACTGCGCAGTGACAGGGTAGTTGTTTCTTTAATTAAGGCCATGCCATAATCACTCTGAAACAACAACACTAACTCATTAATACCACAATGTGATGGAATTATGAAACATGGTTCATCTTTTTAATAGGTTAATCAAATTTTGCTTGTTGGAAAAGGTGGAGAGAATATATGGATAATTTGTGGATCTTTGGAGAGAACTCTCGATAATGAATGATGACAAAACAAAGCTATGAATCGCTACGCCAATGATGTTGATAGATCCTAGAAACAATGGAAGCATGACCCCTGTTTCAATGACCGATCCCTTCTTAAGGTAGTGGTTGTTTTATCAATACCTATTCCCTGTTCTTGGATTAAACATCGAACGCGGACCAACCCATGAACAGGTTGATCCACAGACCATGTGTTCTAGGAGGAGGATTATTATTGGGATGTTTTGGGGATTAATCAATGATTATTGTTTATTGTTTTTATCCTACACCATTTGTTCTTACTAACGAGAGAAGATCAACGCTTTGAATAACGACGGTGGAGGTTTGTTCCTCAATTTCTTTTTTTGGATTTCCTCCCACTTTCATTTCATTTGTTGTTCGAGTTCTTCTCGAGGTAAGGAACAATAGATCATTGCACATTCATTTTGTGATGTAATGATCTAAAATTGATGATCCGCCATTATGATGACCTAGCAGAGGTGCGATGATGACTGAGGATGATGAATCAAACTAGATCGGGAAAAACTTTTCTTCGAGTGTTCTTCGCGTAGGTAGATCATTAACTGTTTTTAGGACCTATCGGAGGCCCGAAAACATTTCAATCATTTTCTTGGTGTCGAGGAGACCAAAACCTGTGAGTCTCATAGTGATCAGATGAAGGGATTGATGAAAGGGGCGACATAGAAGACGCGATGGTAGAAGTCGGAGATTCTAGAAAATTCTGGAATACACGGTGTGTACTTCTGAAGAACATTCCCTATAGTACTTGAGGTGGTGTCTAGGGTTTTGGGGATCAGATAGGTATAACACGGCGTGTGACCCCGGTCAACCGGTGTGTTGGGCCTTTCTCGAAGCTCAGCTTGTGTACTGGGAAATACACAGACAGGTGATGGACAGCACGGCATCGGAACCCTGTGTGTAGACACTACCCGGCATGGAAGAGGCAACAACACATGACTCCGTGTGTATTTTGGGTATACACAGACATTGGATGGAGTACAAGACTATGTACTCCACGACATTGCCAGACAAAGCCAGTAACGTGGGTCACCCAGTGTACCAATTACATGGGTTGGCACACATGGGTTGAGGCAGTGTACAGGCATAGTGCCAACGTACATGGAGCCGACCCCAGTCACTCATACATGGCATGCACTCCTTAAAACATGTCGTGTACTTACTTTTTCTTCCTGAACATCGTTATGACACGGGCCGTTGTACACAAGAAGTACCCAGGGTCAGAAGACACGGTGTGTGACTTTTCTACACACCAGGTACTATATAAAAAATGGCTTGGTCCTCTTTTCCACCATATCTTGGATTTGTTTCTTTTGGGTTAGTGCCTCTTCTACTCATTCCCGTAAAGGTTTGACATCGTTCCCTTCTACAAGAGTTATATCCCTTCAACAGGAATTTCATTGATAGTGTCAGGGATCCCTCCGAGAGGCCCGGTGTGAGATCCTCTATCAATTCTTGACCCTAGGTTGAGTGGGTAATCGATGTGAACAACCCCACCATGCGATGATCCTCTACCTATCTGGTGAATCCAGATGAGTCATGGTATCCTCCATTTCCCTAGTAGTGATCCTCATCTGTGTATCGTGATCTTTCCCACTCAAGAGTGTGTTTTTTCGTGATGAGTGTATCTATCTATCGTGATCTCTCCCACTCATGAGTGTGTCCTCCTGTAATGAGTGTTTTTATCTCTCATGAAATTCCCCAAAAAACACTACTTCTCGGATGGATTAAATCAGAGCTATCTAACCTGTGGAGTGAGATCTCTTGGAATGAGTGCTTTGTGGTATCCTCAGACTGAATTCCCAGCAAGGGTGTGCGGTTGTGTGACTTGTCTCTAGAGCACGAGTTGGGGTTTTTGGTATATCTGGATTGTGATCTCCTATTATATTTTTAGTAGAAATATACTATTAAGAGATGACTGTGCCTTTCCTTTGTGTATTTCATGGTTTTTTCAGGGTCCTCTACTAAGTATTGTTATTCTCACCCCTACATGGTCTTAGCCCACATGGGTCGTGTCTTGTGCAGAAAAGCAGCATTTTGATAGAGTCCAAGGAAGGACAGACAAGACCATTCATTCTGAGTTCCCTATAGGTTCGGTTATTACTAAAACTATGAGCAGCATTCCCAGTACCGCTTTGTGTTTATAGGTTAGACTTTGCAGTTTTTTACTCTTGTTTTTATTGGGCTTGTATTATGGCCTTGTTTACTTTCAACACATTACATTCCATCATACACTATGGGCTTGGATTAGTTATATGCATGAATTTCTGTTCCTTATTGGTTTTTACATTTTAGAATTTGTGATCTTTGAGATGTGGACATGTGTACAGGTTCATAGTCAATGCCTCCCATGTTAGTAATATGCTTACTCGGTTCTAGTCACCAGCCCTTGGCATATTGAAAGTGGTCTTGGGGAGTCACGCCATAGGCCCCATTGGGACAGGTTGTGATAGAGAACAATTAGAGGTGTTCGGTTCTACCTTAGGACTAAGAGTCTATGAAATTGGATTGGGGAAACTGTGTTAAGTGTTTCATGCATGGATTTCAGGCCAGAGACTCTAGTGTTGGTGTGGGCAGCTGACGTATCCATAACATGGACTCTGATAACCTTATTTTCAACTCGATACATGAAAACACTTGTTTCATGGAAATAAAAGAATGGTACATGAGTCATATTGGAATGGTTTGTGTTTTCCATGTCCTTGTGTCAGCTATCCAGATATACTCATTGACTCTGTACATCTATTTTTCTTAAAGGATGCCTCTACGAAGCATACCAGCTCGGATTCAGCAGCACAATCATAAGGATAACCCCAACTATTATGAGGCTTCGATACTTGGACCTGTTCCCCAGGTTTTTCCAAAAGGTTGTCCACCTACTATACCACCACCATTGGATCAGCCTGTGGTACCTGTAGTACCAACCGATAAGAGGCGCAGGCTCAGCGCGCTCCATGTGTTCCAAAGACAGAGACCCCTCAGGTTCCATGGTGAGCCTGATATTTAGGCGGTTGTGGACTGGATTAAGGCGGTGAATAGGGTTTTCCATCTAGTGAGGACACTAGCAGACTAGATGGAGATTCTAGGAGCGAGCCTTTTTCAGTGTTCCGCGGGATTATGGTTGAGCCTGACCACACAGACTCACGATGAGGAGAATCTTTCATAGACAGAGTTTGAGTGACTCTTCAGGGGGAGTTCTATCCAGTTACACCCAGCGAATTATGCATCCAGGAGCTCCTTTAGTTCTATCAAGATAGTATGACAGTATCCATCTAATCATATAGGTTCACTAACCTTTCCAGGCACACGATGGATATGGTCAGGGGTTAGTACTTCAGAGCTCATATCTGCGAGTGATGTCTACAATGGGACATCGGAGTAGGTGTCATGCCTCTTTGCTTTTTGACTTATGTTGGAGTTATCAATCGGGCCTTGGTGATCAAGAGATTCTTAGTAGTGCAAAGATAGCCAACGATAGTTAACAAAAACATACAAGGCCGGAGACCCTAGCAGCGGGGAGCCGATGTCGGACACATGGATCAGGATGTGGGAGATTTCAGAGGTGGAATCAGGACTAGGAGTCAACAATCCATGGCTCCCATGTTGGATCCAGTCATCCCAGGGAGAAGCGGTGCTATTTGTGCGACATTAGGGGACATATCACTAGGGATTGTCCAACCCGTCATGCTGCTGATAGGGAAGTGGTGGATGGACCATCATGGTGGAGGCAGACAGTGGATCAGGCAGACCCCGCAGGTGGTAGACGTGCCAGACGAGCTTGTATAGTTATAGGTGGTGGTAGATGCTTCAGCTTATTTCAACCACTACCCCCAAGAAGTCCGCACCAGGCTCAGGGACCAGAGGCATATGGGGAAGGGATAACTGCATGTAGTCGAGGCATATGACCCAGGAGATCGAGGGATGGTCAGATATATGACTTGTGTCGTATCTACCTTGACTTCCATACTTATAGACATGGGTTCCATTCATTTATTAATTGCCACATATCTTGAGCGAAACCTTGAGATTCTAGTAGAGCCGTTGACTCGGGCCATACACTTGGAAACACCTACGAGAGGAGACTCAATGATCACACACCATTGTAAACAGTGTGATCTTACCCAGGGATGGAGATTTTGAGTTGGATCCTTTTGGTGGTAGCATCAAGGCTTTACGACGTCATTATCAGTATGGATTGGTTATCTTCGGTCTAAGACTAGATTATCTATTTCAGGAGAAGAGTGCAGTGTGTTCGTTGTGATGTGACAAAGTTTTATTTTGATGGAGAAAAGGTTACCCATGAATCACAAAATGAGCCCATGAATAAGAGGGTGAAGTCAGTAACTCATTAGTTGGATATCCATCCCCTCAGAGTGGTCGACATGATAAGCTCCTAGTTCCCAGAAATAGTGGTGGAGTACGAGGAATTATTTCACGAAGATGTTCAGGGACTACCTCCTCGCCGAGAAATCGAATTATGAATCAACAAACACCCCAGGACAACACCGATTTCTTCATCTGCATATCGAATGTCTCCCGTAGAGCTTTCTGAGATGATGGTGCAGTAGGAGGATTTACAGAGCAAGTATTTGTGAGACCCAGCATTTCACCCCGAGTGTCCCCAGTCTTGTATTCCAAGGATGCATACGAATGTTTGAGGTTGTGCGTGGATTAACAATGCAAAAATCAGGTAACTGTGAAGAACAAGTATCCACTGCCGAAAATCTATGTCCTCTTTGATCAGCTATGAGGAGAACAATTGTGATTGAAGGTTGATCATTGATCAGGTTATCACCCGTTACGAGTACGTGATGAGGATATATCGAAGACAACATTCAGATGCTATTACAGTCACTATGAGTACTTGGAGATGCCTTTCAGTATGACTAACTACCCCAACGTGTTTATGGGACTAATAAACCAGATATTCCAGTCGTACTTGGATCAGTTCGTAGTGGTCTTCATGAAGGACATCCTTGTGCACTCAATGTCAGAGAAAGAGCTTAAGAGAAACTCGGAGATGGTTCTAGATGCACTCCAAGAGCACCAGCTTTATTGGAAGCTCTCGAAGTGCCATTTCTGGATTCAGGAGGTCTAATTTATTGGACATTTCATCTCAATAGATGGAGTAGCTGTGGACCCAGACAAGGTGGATGCAGTGTGAGCATGGGATCCACCTCAGATTGTGATAGTGGTGTGAAGAATTCTTGGGCTGGAAGGATATTACTGGAGGTTCAATCTTGAATTCTCCTGAATTTTGGCATCGATGACAGCCTTGAGCAGGAAGGGGAAACCCTTATTATGGACGGAGAAGTGCCAGCATGATTTCGTTTAGTTGAGACAATGGTTGAAGAGCACCCAAATATTGAAATTTCTGATGGAGGGTGTCGAGTATGTAGTTTCCTGCGACACATCAGGGGATGGGCTTGTTTGTATGCTAATTCAAAGATATGATGTTATTGCTTATCATTCACTCCAACATAAGCCACATGAGAAGAACTATTCAACCCATGATCTGGTGTTGTCAATGGTAGTCTTCGTGTTGAAGATGCAGCAACACTACCTTATGGATGAGCGGTTTATCTTCTACTCTTACCACAATAGTCTAAAGTAAATCTTCTCACAGAAGAATATGAACTTGAGACAGAGGCGTTGGATAGAGTTCTTCTAGGATTATGATT
This sequence comes from Viscum album, assembly GCA_963277665.1. Lineage (NCBI taxonomy): Eukaryota > Viridiplantae > Streptophyta > Magnoliopsida > Santalales > Viscaceae > Viscum > Viscum album. Next base: position 992,521,729 of record OY728133.1, read on the forward strand.
TCGATATCATATATACTCTTGGTAAGGGGAAAAAGGTGGAAGATTATGTTAGTAGAAGATCTAGCTCATACATATTGAGAGAGGTGACAGAGTAGTTAGCCATGCTGCAGTAATCCTTTGTGCAAGGAAAGGATACATCTTACCTGAAATAGGTGGTTGTCACCCCTCCACTCTTACAACGAGTTAGGGAGGTGCCGCTTAGGGATGTCGACTATGAGGATTTACATTCTAAGTTATCCACATGAAATGCAATCGATGGATATTCATAAGGTGGGAAGCACTTAATTTTTTTAAAGGACACACTATGGTACCAGTGGAATTGCGAGAAGAGGTTCTGAGGGAGTTTCATAAATCACCCTTGGTGTTACATCATGGAGTGGAAAAGATGTACTAGGATCTATGACAATAGTTCCAGTGGTCAGACATGAAAAAGGAAGTAGTAGAGTTCATTTCTTGATTTCTTACATGCCAGAAGGTGAAGGGTGAGCATCAGGTTCTAGTAGGATTTCCTCACCCCCAAGAGGTTCCAGAGTGGAAGTGGGATGGAATATCGATGGAATTTATGACAAGATTACCACAGACGTCCAAGGGGCATGATTCCATCTAGGAGATCATTTAATGACTCCCCAAGTCTGCCCAGTTCGAGCTACAACGGAGTAGAGTTCCATTGAGATCATGGGATGCCTCTACATGTAGGAGATAGTTCATCTTCATGGTGTACCTTCAACAATAGTCTCAGATCAAGATGCATGTTTCACATCCCAGTTGTGGAAGGGATTGCATGAGTCTTTTGGGACTCAGATACGCTTGATCACAGCATTCCATCCCCAGATTGATGGTCAAGCGGAGAGGACCATTCATGTTCTGGAGGATATGTTTTGTGCCTCTATCATGGAAATTGGTCATAGTTGGGAGGACCACCAACCACTATGGAAGTTTTCTTACAATAATAACTACCAATACACAATTGGTATGGCACCATTTTAGGCCTTTTCTTAGAGACCCTACCAGTCACTGCTTTGCTCGACCGACCCTGGAGAGTCTGCACTCATGGGTCCATAGTTGGTTGGAGCTACCACCGAGATGGTGAAGGTTATATAGGAGTGGATGAAGATGGAATAGAGTAGGCAGAAGTCTTATATTGACAGATGACAAAGACCCCTGCAGTTTGAGGAGGGAGACCACATCTTTCTTCTGGTCTCACCTCGATGAGGATTGCAGAGATTTGGTCGGGGAGGCAAGTTATCTCTTACGTTCGCTAGATATTTTCAAATACTATGAATATTAGGTGAGGTGGTGTACCGCTTAGCTCTACCATCAAATTTGAACTGGGTACGTGATGTCTTTCATGTGCCGCGGATGAGGTAGTACATGCATGATCTATCGCAAGTCATCGACTTGGGAGAGATGGACATCGAAGATGGGGAAACCTTTGCTGAGTACCTGATGGTAATTGAGGATTGGTAAAAGAGGATTTTAAAGGGTGATCTATTCCATTGGTGCACATTTGGTGGCAGCATGGGAATCTTCAAGAGAGAATGTGGGAGCAGTAGGCTCATATCCTTGCCCAATACCCACATATTTTTTAGTAGTCTTTTTTTTTGGCTTTTTAGGGACACAAATCCCCAAGTTGGGGATATGGTAATGACTTGGATTTCTGGTTTTTTATTTTTAAATATTATATTGATTTATTATGTGACCATGAACTGTGAAGACACATCATTCTGAGGCCCAACGATCCCGTAATCGTTGATTGAACTTTTTAATGGTAATGTGAGTCAGCATATGTGTGTAGTCGTGCAAGTTTCGAAATAGATGCCCTGATTAAAAATTTGAGGGCACCGTTATATCTGAAATGATGACATTACCTAAGAATGAGTATAACCTTGAGCACTGTGGGTCAAGGGAAAAAGTTAATTTTTTAAAATTTTTAGTAAAATAAAACAAAATAAATTCGCAAAGTTTATTTTATTATATTTGGAAACATACACTAGAGAACAGTGACATGGAAGATATTTCTTTAAATAATTCCATTCTATAAACACTCTGAAACCGTAATGTTGACTCATTAATAACACAATTTTATGGAATTATAAAACATGTTTCTTATTTTTAATAAGTTAATCAAATGTTTCTCATTGGCAAAGGTGTAGAGAATATCTCGAGAATCCATAGAGATTTGGAGAGAAATCTCGATGAAGAACAATGACAGATCAATGTTGTGAATCACTATGCCAATGAAGTTGAAGTATCCCAAAAATGATGAAAGAATGACTACATCATTATCAACTGATCCCTTTTTGAGGTAGGGGTTGTAATTTCAATTCCTTTTCCCCATTCTTGGATTAAACATTGAACGCAGACCAACCCATGAAGTAGTTGATCCGCGGATCGTGCGTTCTAGCGTGAAGGTTTTTATTGGGATGTTATTGGGGATTCATCCATTATTATTGATTATTTTTTTGATCGTACTTCTTTTGATCCTAATAATGGGAGTGGATCAATGCCATGACAAACGACGGTAGAGGAAGATTCCTCAATTTCTTTTTTTTGGATTTCCTCCCCATTCTTTTCGTGCGTCCATCGCAGGGTGTGGAAAAACTAATAATTTGGAATTCCTTTTGCAACACAATGATCCCAAATTGAAGATCTAACATCATGATGTCGATGGAGAGGAGTGACGATGATAGCAGATGATAAATTTAACTTGATCGTGAAAGACAGTTCTTCGAGAGTTCTTTGGATGGGTGGATCATTCTGTGTTTTTAGGACCGATCGAATGGAAAAAAATGGAATCAGCTTCGTGGTGTCATGGTGACCATAACCCATGATTTTCATGGCAATTAGATGACTGGATCAATGTACAAGGCAGCATGGAAGGCATGGTGGTGGAAGTCGGTGCTTCTGGAAAAGTATGGAATACACAGCCTGTAATTTCGAAGAACGCGCCATGTAGTACTGGTGGCAGTGGATAGTGTTTCAGGGGTCAAGTAGGTATCACACGACCTGTGGCCTCAATCACATGGCGTGTTGGACCTTTCCCAAATCTCGTCATGTATTCTAGGAAATACATGGACATGTGATGGACTACATGAGTTTGAAACACGGCGTGTAGACTCTACGCAGCATGGAAGAGGAAACTACCAAGTACTCGACAGGTATTCAAGGGATACACGGACATGAGAGGGAGTACACAACTGTATACTCCCCCAAACGGCCAGGAAAGGCCGGTAATGCTGGTCACCTCCTGTAATGATTACACGGGTTCGCTCACATGGGTTGTGGTCATGTATGGGCACATGGACAGCGTACACAGAGCTGCCCCCAGTCACTCGGACCCAACATGTACTTTTTACCACACACCGTGTACTGATTTTCTCTACACGACCAGCCTTATGACACGAGTCATTGTACATGGGTAGTACCTGGGGTCCAAGGACCTGACATGTGACATTTCTTGACGCCGTGTTATTTTTGGAAAATGGCTTGGTACTCTTGTCATGCGTATCTTGGACCTGTTTTGTTTGTGTTAATTCCACTTCTTATCATTCCCCTGAAGGTCTAGCATCGTTCACTTTTACTGTTATATGATCCCTTTAGCAGGATTTTCAGGGATATAGTTAGGGATCCCTCTGAGAGACCCGTAGAGAGATCCTTTATCCATTCTTGACCATAGGTAGAGTAAGGAAACAACATGAACAACTCCACCAGGTGTCGATAATCTACATTTATGGGGAATCTGGATGAGTCACAGTATACACCATTTCCTTGGTAGTGATCCTCATCTACGTATCGTGATCTTACCCACTCAGGAGTGTGTTCCCCCGTAATGAGTGTATCTAAATATTGTGATCTCTCCCACTCATAAGTGTGTTCTCCCGTAATGAGTGTTTTTATATATCGTGACTCTTCCCGAAGAACAGTACATCTCGGACAGATGTCATCAGAGCTATCCAAACTGTGGACTGAGTTCTCCTAGAACGAGTGCTTCGTGGGATCCTCAGATTGAATTTCCATCGAGGTTGTGCAGTTGTGTGACTTTTCTCTAAACCACGGGTCTAGTTTTTGGGTATATCTGGATTGTGTTCTCCTATTATATGTCTAGTAGAAATATACTATGTAGACAATATTTTCCAATTACTTTGTGTATTTCATTGTGTTTTTCAGGGTCCTCTATTGAGTATTTTTATAGTCACCCATACACGGGCTTTGCCTGCACGTGTCTTGTATTGTGCAGATGAGAAGTCTTTTGACAGAGTCCATGGTGGACCGGGACAGGAACGAGATTTTGGAGTTCCCTATAGCCCATGGTGCTATTATGGCTACAAGAGACTGTCCCAGTATCTATTTATGTTAATAGGTTGTACTTTGTAGTTTTCAGATGGTTGTTTTTTTTGGGCTTGTACTCTGTCACAATTTACTTAGGGAACTTTATTTTCAGTTGTACTCTGTTGGTTTTGTATAGTTGTACGCATGCATTTTGGTTGCTTAGTGGTTTTTACATTTCAGTATTTGTGGGATTGGAGATGTGTGCATGTGTACGGGTTCTTAGGTAATGCCTCCCATGTTAGTGGTATTCCTACTCGGTAAAAGTCACCAACCCCTAGCCTATTGAAGGCGGGATTGGGGAGTCGTGGTGTCGGCACCACTGGGATATGCTGTGACAATAGAAAAAAATACCATTCGAAAATCGAGAGAAAGAATCCCACATATTAAGGTAAATTTAAAAAAAAATTCAATGAACTTTAAAAATATCAGTTAGTCTGAAAATTAATATTGTAACTTGTAAATAAAATTTAAATTAAAATAGTGGTCAAGAAAATATTTTTAATCGATAAAGGATAAAACAAGTATTTTTTTCATATAATGGGTATGAATGTCCAATAAGACCACTACAAAAAATATTTGAAAATATTAATTTAATAATTTTTAAATAAAATAAATAATAGAAATTTAATTTTATTAAAAAATTTATTTTTATATATAATATTTTGTAAATCATGAATATGAACATGGACACATGGGAGAAATATTCCCATCAAAAGTGTATAAATAAGAAATTTTTTTCTTAAAACACAAATTTGTCATCTATTGTAATGATTTGATGAAAATGAAAATACATAATTAAAAACCTCTAAATAACCATAAAATAATGAAATATATGGATTTTAATAGATAAGGATCATAACATTTCAGTCATTGTAAATTTAACATAGACAATCCTAAAATGAAATTTTATTTCAAACTAATACCATACCATGTTTGTATCATTTGATTAATAATCCCATTAAATGAAATAGAAGAGAATGAAAATTTGAATATAATTAATATAGAGGGACTAATGTAATAATATTTCAATGTGGTGTTATATTCAATATACCATGAAAAATAATCTCACAACATAAATCATGTCATAAAAAAAATATTGAGATGGAGAACCCTTAGATTAGGTCCCATATATCATCAAATATGTTCAAAACACACATATATTAAACATATAATTTTTATAAATATATTAAATATCCATATTTATATAAATATTAATACTATAAATATATTGTCCTTATAATTTATAATTAATAATATTTTAATAATCCTTCATTAAAATCATTATTTATGTTAAAAAAATTGATTTGTTAATAGTCATGTATCGATTTGATGGTTTTGATCATTTAACCTTATTTGTGGTTTTATTCATTAAATGATCATAATAATTTCCTAATTATTATATTAAGTAATTATATAATCATAAATAACCATTCATATAATGTATTAATTTATAATAAATTACATAATTTGTTTTGAATCTAGTCCACATGTACACATGAGTGATTTTTAACTTTTTGATAGATGGAATGAAGGAATTGTATACGTTTACTAAACTCTCAAAAGTAATAATTATAATATAAAAATATTTTATAGTCATATAATATTTATATATGACCATCCATGAAAATGGGAAATGAGAAAAGAATAACATCTATTCTTATAGGTTGTATCCCACACACAATCACATACGAGGTTATCATTTTCCAATTGATTGATGGATATAATGTTTGAAAATATATTATAAATTTATTATCCTAATTATTTTTTAATAATATTATTTTTTCATTAAATATTACTATATAACCATCTATGAGATATAATGTAGAATATTAAAATACATCAGTCCTGGGAGACAATAATTTATACATTTTCATGGGTAACATATTGAATTATCATTAGAAGGAAATGACATAGAAATTATATTTAAAATTAACATATAAAATTCGCAATATAGTAAATATACTAATTAAAATTTTAATGAAGTTATAAAATATTTCATGGGGGTTTATAAAAAGATACCTGAATCTTATATGTGAGTACATATACATATTTTTATGGAATCCTTCATGGAAAATAACAATAAGGATTTTTCAATGTGTCTTTTCCACAGAAAACCAGTAATGTTCTATTTAGTGTATAGTTTAGAGTGCACACTGGTATTTCATGGTTGATAACAAGTACATAAAATAATTTTTTTTATATTAATAATTACTCATGTCATGTGTCTAAAAATTACAAATTAATTTATTGTTATAATAATTTATTCTATATATTATCTCCTAATAAAAGTGTAGATTTTTTATTTGGGATACTTAAAACATTATCTCACAAAATAATCCAAATTTCCAACCTTTTGACTATTACTTTGGTTACATGATTTTTGGGATGCTAATAATACATTATGAAAAAATATAGTAGAACTTACTATATAATTATTATTATTTTGATTCTAAAAATATATACCATTTTACAATATCTAATTCCATTAAATGGTTTAAATTTTTTATAATATCTATTGAAAATATGTGTAAAAACTATTTTAGAGAAAAATTTATTTTTATTCATAATGACCCTATTATCATTATTTTCCTAGGAAAACATTAGATTAAGGAATATATAATTTATTGATAACATAATTTATACATTTTATTAAATAATATTGACCCTTTTTTAATTCAATTATGAAAATATAATTCCACTCAGAAAAATAGTTTTCGAAAGAGTGACACTTTTTATATTAAATGAATATACATTTTGATAAAATTAATTACAAATAAATATTAATAAGATTATTCATATATTTATATTCAAAAAAATATATTAATTCAAAATCCATGTATATTTGATATAAATATCCATCATATACAGAAAAATTCAATTCATTGAATGAAATTTAAACATTTTAGATCGAATTATATCAATTTTAACAGTTAATTTTTAGTAATTATTTCTACATATTTAATAAATAATTTTTCATTAAGGAAAATTTTTATAGAGATTTATAATAAATTAGTTATTCCAATTAAATTCGTCTAATCTCATAGTAAGTGTATATTATTTACATTTAATAATAATATTTCATTAGTATATCACATGTCATATAAGCATAAGGTTTCATATAATGAAAGCATCTGAACTCTGTTAATTATATATATAACATATAAAATCATATGGTTTCACATTATATTAACCATATATGAATTAAAACCACCAAATAACATTAATAATATACAAAAATATCATAAATTTTTTTCCTCACTAAATGGGGTTCCCACATTACTTCACCAATTTATGGATTCCAAACAAAAAATGACCATAGGAGTTGACTTGTTACAAAAAAAATCAACACATAAATTTATAATATCCACCAATTCTACCACATTAGAATGATCATTCTCTAGTGGTATAATTTTTAGAGTTCAATACAATTTTATGATCATGTCTGTATTTCCTCAAAAATGATACATGAAACATGTCATGATCTTAATAGAGAATCAATGGAAGATCCATGTCATAGGGGAAAATTCTGATATTTTCAAGAATTACATAGGGTCCAATATATAAAGGGATTATCTTTCAATTATTTCCAAATCATATAAATTTTTTCCTTGGAGATTTCCATTGGAATACCATGTCAACAACATCATATTCTAGATCTAACTAATCAGGGATGACATAATTGTTATCCGTCCCAAATATTTCATGATGCACTGTTGAATTAAATAAACCTCAAATGGACTCTTTTAACTAATTTTTGTCCCGATATATTTCATTACCTAAATTCATCCATTTATAATAGATTCCTTCACTTCCATGGCTTCATATGGTTCTATTTCAAATATTGAATGAATTATATTTTTTTATGAATATTATACTACATGATGGCGATTATAACAATCACCATTTCGAATCCATATAACAATATCCCAACATATAATTTAGGGATATGGAATTCAAAACATTTTGACCATCTATTTTAGTATGATATGTCATTCTATATATCAATCCAATAATAAAAGCATGATAAATCCTTCCCTAGAATCGTGATAAAATCCTAATATTCTAATCTAAAACAATATATTATAGTAATCCATGTAACCTAAACAATTCATTGATGTGTATTCTTCTATGAAAACCAAGTTATAAATTTTTTCTTAAAAAAGAGAATCATTTTGCCTTATTATGTTATCAAATAAAAACCAAATAGAATTATGGATTTTAGTTTCTTTGGGGAGTATAGTGCTGAAATACATGGTGTTTTTCCATTTCACTTATTGTATATGTAATTGTTGTATAATATCCATCTAATTCTATCACTCATACATATCTTGATTATAGATCAGGAAATGAGATACATTCCCTACAATATCCCATTTCAGGTTTCTCGACCAAAAATAATCAATTAGATCAATATAAAACACCATATTTACAAGAGGAATAGTGATTGATAAACTATGATCTTCATACTAACACTCCTTCAAATAATACACTAATAGGATACATGATCAGTTCATGTAACATATCATACGATCACAATCAACATCAATGATAAGAATATTCTTCAATTTCATATGACGATCCATATCTTCCTTCTATGCCTCTTTGATTATCACATAAAAAGTACAATTTAACATTTATCTAAGATAGTTAGGATCTATAACATTTAATTTTAATTTCAAGATCCATCTAATTATAGTTAACAATAATCTGATCTCTTTCAATCAACAACATGAACAATCTATAATATCCATTCCATGTTAGATAATTAACTTCCTTGTTTAATTTACTAGGTGGGTAATGTACCGATCTATGGTAAATTTTAATAAACTCCATTTATCCCCTTTGATACATATTATAAATTTATATTTTAATCTATACTTAATTTATTTTTAATATCATGTATATGAGATACTTTATAATAAAGATAATTCCATAATGTTTTTAATGAGAAATGTATAGCCGCCAAATCCAAATCATTAGTGAGATAATTTTTCAAATGAATTTTTAACTACTGGGAATCATAATGTCTTATCATAACATTCTGTAGGATTTTTCAACATTATACCAGCTTTGAAGATTCAATATAAATCACAAACCTTTCCCTAAATTATTTTGGTGTGAGTAGAGGTGCATCTTACAACCATCTATTTAGCATCATTAATTTGTCAATATCATCACTTGTCTAATTGAACATGGAACCCTATGAGTCAAAATGGTTACTATATTTTTAACCATGAAAAATTTCTCACAATGCATTGATAATCTCAAAAAAATATAGGAAATGTATAGATCATTTTCAATACATTTTTCTAGGTCCATTACTCAACAACGTCGATAATTTAAGGACCCATCTATATACCATCCCATGAGATTATATAACAAAACATTGAATATTTTTTAAGACAAAATATATAGTTGGATAATTAATCATAAAACCCATCTTTGATAAGGCTAATGATCACAATCCCCAAGTCATATTAATGATCTTCTATGGAAATTGATTATATTAGAATATCACCTATACAGACAACCAATAACCGATAAGGATTATCTATATATAATCTATACCTTAGATACATGTAGATAATAGGGTACCTGAAAAGTCCAAATTGGGTCACTATAAAATCATAATATAAATACGGTATAGAATATATTATCTTTTGTATGTCCTCCTTTAACATCAATTTATGATATTTTTATCAAAGTTCAATATTTTAAATGTATTGATCTCTACATAGTTAATCAAATATGTTATAAATAATGCATGATGATACATTTTCTTGATAATTATCTAGTTATGATATCAATAGTTAAGGAAAATATGAATTGACCCATCTCCCCTCTTATGAATAATAATAGGTGCACCCCATAGTGATGCACATGATCTTACATTTCCATGATCTAGATAATAATAGTGTTACTTTCTCAATTTTTACAATTCAATCTAGAAAATACTACATGATTCATTGAAATTCATATTGCACTGGGTATATATTATATTAAAAAAATAAAATTCCCAATTTAGGGGAAGACTAGGAATGTATTTGGAAAATACCAAATCATAGACCACACAAATAGGCATATCGTAAATGATAATACTCACTCCAATGATTTGAGAAATAATTTCCTCATGTATTGTTGTAATACCATTGTAATGGATGTCATTTATTTTGGGAGATCATATTCTTCCATAGAATAATAGATGATCTAAGATTGTTTCTGGATACCAAATGTGAATTATTTATTCTAGAAATTCATATGGGATTTATTTAACGGGATATAACTAGTCCTAAAAATAACATAAAATTCCTCCAAAGTAAAAATATTATGACTTTGAGGTGGCACCATTTATAAACATCAAGATGACAACCCCAAATATTGAGTAGTAGATAAGTGTGACTTGATTTTCATGATCCACTTATTTCATTTAAATAACACATGCCATTCCTTTTTCCCTTGTTCTAGGAGTATTTCATTGGTTTTAGAAATAAAATCAAACAATGGCCTCATTCTCCTCATTTGAGGAAATAAATTATTTTTTGTTACCTTATGTTGAGAATTATTTACCTCTATTGAACTCTACAATTTTGGATGGAAATTAGTTTCTCTTTGACCTTATTTTCAAACATAACACATCTTCTTCTTCTATTGAGATATTTCCTTGGTGATTTTTTCCACATTCATGAAATGTAGAATAAAAAAATTGGATTAATATATTCTATTTATCACAAGATCATTTATAAAAATAGTATTTTTATTATTTAGTTAATTTTAAAAGTATCATAGGTTTAGGTTATTAATCATAAATTCATATATCTGATTAGACAGAATCATAATGTGTCATTTTACAATTCCATTTTCACGTAGCTTGTAATGTGTAAAATCATTAATTTTTTCATCCAATTCATTATACATATGATTTCTCCTGGTTCCAGCCATATATGAAAAGAAAAATAGTCAGTGTGACTATTAATAAACATCAATTAGAGTAAGTAATTATTGAATATAAAAAAATTAATGCATACTATATATGAAATTATGAAACATTCTCATAAATAATTGACTCATTAAAATTATAAAATATATAATTCAATTTATCATGGGTTTTTTATATTCTACCCCCACATTTTACATTATTGTTGGCAAATAGAATTTGAATTGAAAAGAAAACATATCCCATAGATATGTCCAAATTGGTATTTTTGTAGGCCTATATGATGTTCACTAGGTATAGACTATGATAATACCCAACCAACTATTCATAGTTTGTTAACCATATGTTCATCTGATCGTAATATTAAATCTACCTGTCTGTACTAAGATACATATTTCATTTCCATGAATGAAAAAATATCTTATTTACCATATCATCAGTATGATAACATATACATTGAAATACCTGAAATATTCCCACTATAGTTTTCTGTTACTAATCCCATGAAATGACTAAACCCTACTCTATTACCAACATAGTTTATAAAAAAAATTATACATAAAAATTATGTGATATTAAATTAAAATTCAATACATTTAATGAAAATATTTTCCAAATGATCATAATGGTTATGTTTTTATAGAGAATGAATATGAAAAAATTATTTTCTGGAAATATATTTAACATATACAATAAATTTAATTTAAATTAGTACCCTTCATACATATACCATATAAAACACTATTTATGAAACATAGGGAAATGAAAAGATAAGAAAGGTTTATCTAAGATGTTAGGTTTGTGTAAACATTGAAAATATAAATAAATGGTCAAAATTTGGAATATGATAAGAATAAGATTATTTTGAACATGATAATAAATTAAAAAATTAATACCCAATCTAACATTTATTATAAATTATTGGTCATGGAATATGGATATACATAAAAAAAATATATAATTCATAAATAAGAGAAATTATCAATAATCAATCACGATCCATGAGAACATTTCACAAAAATAAGACATAAGTTTATTACAAACATATAATTAGGTAAAATCATTTACATAGTCAATGATAAATTTTAACACTATCATATTAGTCAAAGTTCTATAGTATATTGTCATATATACACATTCCCGTCATTTCCATAGTCTGGTCCCAGTAACAGGACTACAACATTGGATATGGTGCAGTGGCTCTAACCCTAGTAATGCATATTCTATGCTTATTTATTACATTTTTACAAGATACATTAGATTAACCCATAATGGAGAAATACATTTTTTTATTTATTAGAAATTATAAATTTATGATTCATATATTACAATTAAAAAACAAATCATATCATGAAGTAATTTATTTCATCATTAAATATTATTTAATGATTCATTTATTCTATCTTGTGGGAAAGAAATATGAATTAATAGTTAGCTAATACATTCATTAAGGTTTTATATGCTAGAAGATATCATTTATAAATAATTGATAATTAATATCTAAAAGTTGATAATCAAAACTCGTGATATTCAATTAATAACCTTAGATAAATGTATATATACATTGATAGTATCAACATAAAAAAGGAAAGGATAATGAAAACATAATTATAATTCAATAGAGTACATTATTGTAGAAATTCATGATCATACCTTCACGTAATCAACCAAGATAACATGAATGTTAATTTAATGTCATTTTAGAAGATGCATTAATTATATATATATATGTATACGATAACTACCCAACTACTGTGGAGAAGATTTTTTTTCCATGAAACTGGCCATTGAATTGAGAATGTATATATAATTTAACATCATTTATAACATGCACATCTAGTGGTTTTTATACATATTGAATGATATATATAAATTCCTTTCAAAATACATTAAATGATGACATTTATTAGTTTTGAATCCATAATTATAAATTTGTCCTCATCAAATGAAATTATTTTCATATTAAATATCCTTCGATTGATTCTTGGTATTTAATTGGTTTTATGATAAAAATGTTAATTTCATTGAAATTATATTATATAAATCCATAAAATTTAAGAAATTTCAATATAGTATATAATAATGTCCAATAAAATGAGGGAGTTCCAAAGGCAATTTGATCATGAGAAAACCAATGACCCAAAAACCATAAATTAGTGAAGGATGAAGGAAAACCATTAATTCAAAAATAATGCTTGGTTTTTTAATAATACCAAGACATTCAAATGTAAAATAAAATTAAATCATTGAAAATAACATCATTTTAACATTGTGAATGAATGAATATATAAAATTATTTCTAAATTCTTGTCTTTAGAAAATGGAAAACCCCTTTTCTTATTATAACATTTTAAATTATTATTCTTAGAATAGACAGATACACATTTTCATTGAAAATAATCCACAAAAAATATAAAGAATATTTAATGTAAAGAACAATAATCACTATGAAAAAATCCATTCCCACATTATATATACAAAGATAAAATTTCTTTTACCTTTTTTAAAAAGAACAAATAATGAATATTTTGAAAACTATAAAAAAAATAAATTTAATTGATATAAAAAAATTAAATTGTAATGAAAATAATCTTTTAAAAAAATTTCACACATAGTTATAATAATGTATATATATTTGTTGAATATTGATATGGAAGGGAAATATTTCTAACTAAAGAGATAAAATCTGGTTGGTATCTCTATCATGTATCTTACATGTTGATCCTTGGTCTGACAATATAATAATTTTAAAATAAGCATGTAAACCCTATAAAACCCCTATGTTTTCGAATGTCTAAATTAATACGATATTTAATAGAATGATCCACACATAACACCAAAGTTACTGAATTTATAATTGAAGAAACCATGACATATGACGATTAGATAATTTTTATAATCATTTTTAATTAATATTATATAAATCAGAAAAAATTATAGATATTATTATTTTTCTATGGATAATGATTTTATTGAAAGGATTCCTTTAGAAGAACCATTTAAAAAGGGGGAATTTTATTCTCTGTTAATTTATTAAATTGACCATATATAATTGTATATTTTGATTAATTATCTACTTTTAAATAGTTATTGATTTTAAATATATAATATTAGAAACACTTGATATATAAAAACATATTTATTTTAATAATAATTGTTTCTCATTATATAAAATATTTTCACTTAAAAGTTAATTTATAAACTTTAGACATTAAATTTGTAAAATATATCATCATTATTTGTTATAAATTATAATAAATATAATGGATTAATTTTTGGGAAAATTCTAATTAAAATTGATATCTAGTTAAATAATGAAATATATTGTTAAAATAAATAATTTTCTTTTATAGAGCATCTATATTTCATAAAATTGATTTGGAAATATATTGAATTATATTCTAGAAAGAAAATATTTATTTCTATAACAAATATTATGAATTAAAAAATATTGATTCTATTTTAAAAATTTATATGTAATGCATTACAATATAAACAATATTTTTCTCAGGAATTTATATTTAATACATTATATGCCAATTATTTTAAAATTAAATATATTTTCAATTTTTAAATTGAGTTTAAATTTATAATTATCTTGTACAATTTATATACTAGGCACCATGTTTTAATGAAAAATGTATAAATTTCTTAGTTATAAAAAATTTACCTTGATGAAATCATAAATGATAAAAGTAAAATTGAAGAGTAAATAATAGCAAAAATATTTAAAAATTTCTATTAAATTTTCTGTAAGGGGTTTGTTAACATTATCTCCTATCCTCTCCATTATTGAAATATTTTAGAGTCACTATCCATAACAGTGAAATCCCGTTAATAAAATTTTATTGGTTATTTAATAAACATTCATACTATTTTACTTATAAAATGTGTCATCCTACCCCTAGATACGCTCATACTAAAACCCCATATTATTAGCCAAAAATCTATAAAAACATATACTAATCAATCATATTTACCTTAATTTTGTTCTATTATTTTCAAAATACCATCCCTCAATGGATAAACTGACATTGAAAATGTGATTATCTATAAAGTGAGGTAAAACATTCTTTCAAAAAGATTATAATTTTTATTTCGTTATGCAAACTTATTCTTTCATAAATTCCATAACACCATGATAAAATCATAACATTATTATTACAATTATAACTATATATTATTGTAAATATTTTAAAAGTATTAACCACCACTTCCCTTATTCAGTATGAAAAATGATAACATGAAATGGGCATATGTGTAAACTACTACCTCCAAGAAGTAACTTGATTGATTTCACATAGAAGCTAACATGGATAGTTAAAATGACAATTTGTTGATAAATTAAGATATTTAATAGCCTATTTAAAATTCTTACATTATATATCATATTTCACCTCTATCCATTTCTATGAAAATATAATCATTATCCATTAATATATGTTGACTAACAACTTCATGGATAAGTGTACTTAATTTTTCATTAATCATTTTATGGATGGTTATAATAGTTAATTAAATGTCACATATAATCTTTTTGATATTAATAATTTTCGTCTAATAGAAAATAAATATCTTATCAATCATATGAATGATAACGAATCATTATAAAAATAATTGTCATAAACTACTGATTAAAGAGTGAATTTTTTTTATCATTCTATATAATTCCATCATATCCATAAAATTTTCTCCAATTTATTTATTTGTCAGATATACAAAAATAATAAATAGTAAATAATATCACTATTGTATTTGTGTAAATATATTTCTATTATATTACATCTTTATCTTCCATTAATCATGACATATTCTTGTTTTGGTCAGTTTGACCCCTACGTGATCAATGATATTAAATTATACAATAAATGACTATAAAAACATTAGTAATGATAAAATATGAAATAAATATTAAAAAATTAATTTTTTTCATGAATTGATACATAAATATATTAACTCAACAATTAACAAACCACATGTAGTTTGTTAGAAAATCAGTGAAGTGTTATTATTTCCCATTTCATCATCAAGGATAATGGGTTGAACAATTATAAAAAAAATTTGAAAAAAATTATAATCATTACATTATAATAACATTAATGATATTATAATTATAATATTTTGAATCAAGAAAAGAACCAACATTTCTACTATAAAATATGTTCACAATATTCATGCTTTCTCAATCATGATACTGAAGATAGATAATAACTATCCAAAATACATCTAGTGAATAATAATAAATTAATATTATAAAAGGTATTATAAATAAATAAAGTTTTTAAATTTATTATTATGGTATTTTTATTATTTATATAATAACATAGATTCTATATTTATATGTTGGGATACAATGTAAGGGTTTCTTGTCTCAAATTTTCACTACTAGATACATAGTTTATATTATACACCATGTTTCCTTTGTAATGTTGAATCTTATTTATAATTAATGTTTTTGAATCATAACAATTTAATTCATGCGTTTTTTATATAAAAATGTGTTCTCCTTGAAATAGATTTCAATTTTAATAATTTAAAATATGAAAAACTGTATTTTATTAAAATCTTATTCAAAATATAAGGTATTTGTTGTAAATATCATAACAATACATGATTGGGATTGAAAGAATATCCCTATGAGTTCTTTATTCTAAATACTATCATACCCTTTGAATTGTCAATGGATTTTACATGATTATTAGAAATTTCTTTTCACTATAACTTATATTTTACATGAAGTGTTTTTAATACGTGGAACCCAAATCGTCTCATATTTTTTGCCCAAACCATTATTTTTCAATGGTTATATTCATTGGATACTTTTTAAAATTTCATTATATATTTTTAAATAATTTATTATATTCATTTTCCTCATAATGAACAAATTTAATATTTTTAAAATAAATTTATATTATTATTTAATATGGTTATTTGTTCAGAAAATCTAAAAATCTTCTCTTTGAAAAATTGACAAGTGAAAAAATAATTACTACACATTTTCAATTTAATATTATTATTTTATTCTCTTTTTTATAGGTTCATAAATTTATATTTTGTCAAATATTTTTTTAAATATATATATTAGAATTATTTCAAATGATCAATTTTATTGGTACATAATATGTGATTTTCAATAAACCCCTAAATATTTGTTTCAACAGAATAAGTTGAATAGAATATATTTTATGATTCATTGGGATATTAATAAAATATAAATATCCAACACCATTATATGGTTCTCTTATGTAATTTCATTATCTTTTAAATTAATAAACCAACACTAAATTTTCTTTTACTAATTTCATTGTGTATAATCATAATTTTTCTTCAAATGTATTTACTCTATGAATCCCTTATTTTCTACTTTTATTAGTGGTTTTTAACTTCAATTTCATTCAAACATTTATTATAAATATTAATATTCAAATCACATACCCATTATATGATTAGTGTAAATACAATTTGATTCACTATAATGATTTAATTGTATTTATATATAATGTTACATAATTTCATTAAATATACATTTATCTAACATGAGATTATAAGGTAATGATAAATGATGGAATTTGGATTTATTTACTTATGTAAATCTATTTAATAATGATATGAAACCAATTATTTTTCCATTGTTTCATTATGATGTGTTAAATGAATCTTTTATTATTTAAATGGGTTCACCATTCTAAATTAATACAATGAGTTTCATATTAATTTTGTTTGAAACTAACTTGATCTACATGGGTTAATTAGTCTATGATAAGTGATTTATTTTCCATTAGCACTCAAAAAAAGATTACTAGGTGTGGGGTCTTACATTACCATATAATTCACTGACTAGAAATTTAGATTTCATGATATATTTATACAAAATAGTAATTTAGTTAATATCATATATTAGTGAAAATATGTGAATCTAGAAGGTATAAAATATGGGCTAATGAATAATGATTACCATATGAATGGGTTCATGTCTATGACACATGAAATCAATTTTTCTATATGATAACAATTTTGTGGGAGTTGAAATATGTCACAATTTTAGGGTTATGATCTCATGGATCATGTTTACTAACTCACAATTTTTATTCATCTCATGTTTTATATAAATATTCATGTAATAATTTTTGATTAATGAATTATTGGTTTTTAATTTTCATCTGTATCTATATTAAACACATATTATCATCTTATATTTACATATGTAATTCAACATTTATCTCGTATAATTAAGCTTAATAAGAATATGAGTGCACCCATGTCTAATGTTTCTGTTAACATATATTATGGCGATAAAAAAATTATTAAATTACAAATAGAGAATACAATATGGAAAATTATTGAGAGATATTGAGTACTTGATATGGATTTAAGAAGATATTTACATAGTGTGAAAACGATACTTTAGTTGAAAAATACATGAGTTTTATTAGTTAATCTTTTTTATAACATTCTAAAACTTCATACATAAATTTTTTTTGGAATATATTATAAATAAATATTTTAGATAAATAGATAAATTGATAAGGCCACATTCAAGGGCTCTCATAGTTGGTATACGATAAATTTTTAGATAACTTTATATATTATGATGTAATAAGTTGAGGATAATTTTAGAGTATTAAATGTCATCAAATTTTAATAAGATATGTTTTATCCCAATTTCCAATGATTGAATTAACCTATTTGTTAGTTGACGTATTAAATGTTTTTTGGAATAAATAATGAGAAATTTAATTAAAACCATGGGGATATTTGTATGGTATTAGTCTATTTATACGATAACATCCGGATGTATTAGTAAAGAAGAGATTGTGGTCATTTATTTATAATAATATCCCTATATAGATACTATATGTTGATGTAGGGTTTGTCAAAAAATGTAGCTACAAGAAATAGACCGGAAAAGGTAGGATTCAGTATTAATAGGATCATCACATTGTGAATGAAGAATTAGTTTAACTACAAACCTTTACAACACTAATGCATGAAATGCTCCAGTTGTTTCATATTTTCCCTCACAAACCATTATAAGAAATTTTAGTATGATGAAAACTAATTTGTATAGAGATGTTAATTAGAAAAAAACCGTAGATAAAAAAGTATATGATAGTAATAATTCAATATTGAACCAAATGTATTATATGTTAAATAATAAGGTGTCACAGGTAAAGAGAAAATCATACTTATATTTTCAAATAATTTTTTTGGATTATTTCATTACCATTTCTTTCAAATATTTGTGTTAAATAAATAAAAATAAAATATATAATAATTTTACATATTTTAAAAGAACAGTGTAATATAACAAAATAAATTATTATACATAATTGGAATGGATTCATATTATGCTTCTGATTATCAAATATGAGAGTTTTCTAGTTTTACCAAAGATAGTGTGAATTAAATAATATTTGATAATATGTGTTGATACACATATCTATTATCATTAATGGGTTATATTTACTAATGAAATTATGGTATATTCTAATTTTTTTAGGATTATTATAATCCTAATGTGATTTTTTATAATAGTTTTTATTTAATTTTTTCGAAACATGTAGTAAAAGGTGTTAATAATATTGAAAATTTATTTTTTACAAGGTTATATTATTGGGGAAATCAATTGGATAATTTATGATCATGTATTTTATAATGGTTATGTTTATTTTATGTTTGATTTTTGGATAATAATGGATTTTTTATTTTTGAAGAAAATTGTGTTGAAGAATATTTACAGCCCTGTAATTTATTATTGATTTAATTAAAATGTGATATATAATATTTTCGGTGAAGATTATTTCAATTTTTGGTTGATGAGATATATTGACTAGTGTGTGAATTAATGAGCTTGTGGTTGATTATAAGTATTAATTTATAGAAAACTATATGACTCATCTTTGGTTTATTGGTTTTTTGAATGTATTATATGGGGAATATATGATTAGGGTATATACATTCTTGGAAATATGATTGTATGAAATATTTACTTTATTTTGGGAAATATAAGTAACTTGATAAAGCATAATAATGTATGTTAGATGTAATATTTGATTTTATATATTAAATTTGTTAGGATGAAATTTATTTAGGAGGGGTAGAATGAAATGACCCATGATTTAATAGATTTCAGATAAATAATATCTTCAATAGATTTTGTCATCTGAAATTGTAAACCAACACCGAACATCACTATAATGATCCATTAAATATAAAAATTAAATAATAATACAATAATTTGAATATAAAATGATATGAATCATTTAAAATAATTACGTATTAATATCTTACTATGGTAATATTTTCTAATGAAATGATTCCTCTTATAGAACCATTATAAAAAAAGTTTTTTGTAGTTTACGATAATAAAATAAATTTATCATTATTCAAATTTAATTTAGATTTATAAAATATTACGTTAAAATTAAATTATTTTTATGAAATATGTTTGAAAACAATTTATATTTATAAAATTTAATTTTCAAAAAAACATGTTTTTAAAATATTTTATTTTTATTTAAAAGTAATTTATAATTAAAATTTTTTAAATTTGAAAAAAATAAAATCATTTTTTGCATAAACATTTCAGTAATATCATTGTATTAATGTTTGAGGGGTTTCTAACAAAATATGATCTTTAGGTTAAGAGTACAATATATTTTTTTAATAAATACCTTGCCTTTTTGTAAGTATAACACTATATGAAGGATTTACAAATATATATGAAACCCTTTTTAGGAAAAAGTCTAAATTTAATATGTTTTATTAGAATTTTGAAAATATTAATTCATGTTTACAAACATGCATTCAATTTTTTAGAATGTAAGTAAAAACATTCACCTGAAATTTTGATTAATACATTAAATAAATTTATTTTAAATTAAATTTTAATAACTTTCAAAAATTGAATACAATTAATTAAATTTAATACTGTAATCAATGGGATAAAATTGTTTAGTACATATGATTTTATTTTTAGGAAAAATATATATTCTATATTGGTTAAAAATAGTTACAGTAGTGATGATGTAAGTGGTAAAATTATAAAATGAAAAATAACTTAGCTAAAACATTTTTTAGATACTGTTGGAATGTTTGTTTGTAGTATTTCATGCACATATCACTTGTCCACTTAATTAACTCAATATTTTTGGGATACATTCCTTGAGTGTGAATTCTCATTATTAATTTTTTTGGATATTTTTTAAAATATTGTCTCTTTTCATTTATAAAAGGGTCTCTCATCTCCTCACATCCCCAAATATCAAAACCCCATGTTTTTAAAACATAAAAATTAAATTCCTACCATCAAAAATCTTATGAAATTTTTTAGGATTTAATTTTATTAGAATATCATTCCTCAATGTATTACCATCCTTTTCAAACGAGATAGTCCATTTATTGTGTTATAAATATCTATCCATGAATTCTCTATTAAATCTGTATTTATGAACTTATTATTGATAAAATTGGATTATACAATGTTAAAATGATATAATGAGTTTCAATGTTATAATTATATTTTATTATATTGATGTTATAATAAATTACCACCTTTTCTCATTCCTATTAAGAAAAAAACATGGAATATGCATTTGTACTGACTACCACATTCACGAAATGATATGTTCATTTTCATTCAAATCATAACATTGTTAATTGAAATGAAAATGAATTTTTAAATTATACTGTTTTCATCCTATTTAATACATAAAGATTAAAAACCATATTACTCCCCTATCCTATTATATTAAAATGAAATCATCATCCGTGCATATTTGGGGATTACAGCCTCAATGGATTAATGTATACCATTTCTCAGTACAATAATTGACAGATGGTTGTAATAATTATTTTTTTAGAATAAAATTTAATTTATGGAAATGAATAAGATTATAAGAAAAAAATTAATTACCTATTAATAATATGATTCATAGAAATTTTTTTTAGAATTAATCATCTTAAAAATGTGAACTATGATGGAACAAAATTATTAATACTATGTTATTGATTAGTGTCCATATATTTTTCTCTTACATATCTTTAATTTATATATTTCAAATTTTTAGAATTCAATTTTATCATTATTCTAAGGTATTATTATATTATAGTTCAATCAACTCATATTCCTTAATTAATTATGGATATCCATATTATGGTTGGTCTGAACACCAATGTGAACAATGATAGGTAATTATATAAAGGATTTCATTGACAAACAATTTACATGAATAACATGATATAAATATATAATATATTAATATATGATTCATTAATGAATTTATATATTAAAATTTAAATCAATGATTAAGAATACACATTATGTTTGTTTTTAAAATCACCAAATAACGATTATTTTTGATTTTTTTTCATCAAGAAAAATGATTGAAACAATTATTAAATGGAAAATAAAATTATTAAATCATTATAAATAATACATTAATTTAAATATTATAATTTTTAAGGATAAAATTTAAATTAATAATGAATACCTGCACCGATTCAATAAATGTAGTTCAAAACAATCTAGATTACATATACCCATTATAAAAAATATATACAAACAAATATACTTGTAGAAAAAAAATTAAAATTATGTTTATAAAATTTTATGTAAGTAAAAAATGTTCTCATAATTTTAATTATGATATAAATGTTTTTCTTTTAGGTAAATTGAGTCCATTCCACAAAACGAAAATACAAGATAAGGGTTTATTGTCTCAAATTTGCAAACAATGAGACATATATAATATTATTCACCTTGTTATTATTATAATGATGTGTATACTACGTAATGAATTAGTATAACCATATGTATTAAATTAAACTGTTTTAAAGATCCATATCAATTTTTAAATGGTATTTTTTTCCAATTATACTAAAGTATAAAATGGGATTTTAATTAAAATGATCCCAAAACACAATTGATTTCTTTCTAATCTTATTTTTAATTAAATATTTTTTAAAATGTAATAAATGTAGGGAATATTTTTTATTCCTAAATAAAATCATTATTATCTATTTATATTTAGTAGGATGAACATGTTATCACAAAAAGTTCCCCCTTGACTAATATGTTAATCTATGTGTTTCTTATAAGTTAAATCAACTCTAACAAAACTTTTCAGTCAAGAGACTTCCTTTTCAATGTACATATTCATTGAATATTCATTAAATCATCTTATATACTCAAATATATTTGATTGACTTCATTTTATATAAATTTTTTTAAGGCATTAAATAAATTTTTTACAATTTCTATATTATTTTTTATCATCAAAATGCAAAAGAAAATTAATTTTTTGTTTTTTAATCCCATCATTATTTCATCTTTTTCAATTTATATAATTAATTATTTTAAAAATAATGATTTCTAAAAGGATTTTTTTTTTAAAATTGATGAAATATATATATTTTTATGATTTCAAAATATCTATGATATTTCATAAAACCCAAGTGATTTTCACAAATCTCTAAAAAATAATTTTATAGTATATAATTTTCCTTTGACGTATACAATACTTTATAAAAGATTATCATCAAATATTACAAAAAAAATTGTGTCTTTTTATGAAGTATTTAATGTTCAAATTTTAAGAGAAATGATCCACTAGAACTTTTGTTATAACTAATTATTTTCATTCTATAACACTAATTTTTATCTTCTATTCTTGCTTTATTAAATACATGTAACATCCCATGGTTTTGAAAATAATTATTGAATTCATGAAACACTAAGTCTCTAAAAAACACAACTTTGTTATCACCTAGCCAGAAAACATAATTTTACCACCTCTTTGATTTGATATTTGAAAACAAGAAATACACGGTTGTGTTCAGTTGGATATCTAGTGTTTGATAAGATAGAGTTAGTTTTTGATGAATATTAACATACCCATATGAATAGTAACAAAACCTTATGAATAGTAGGTAATAGTAAGGAATAGACAATTAGAAATAAAAATAGAAACTTCACCCTTTAATGTATAAATACAATTTAGATATCTTATAGGTGAAGAAATGATCATATTATATATATTCGTCTTTTAATATTTCATAAATATTTTAATTACAATTTTATGATTAATTCAATACATTAAAATGGAAATGTATTTTTATAAAATGTAATCGTATATTTGTTTTTATTTTTTTATGGTTTTATGATAATTTTATAGAACCATGATTAATTTTTCAAGGTGTTATAAAATATGTTATTGTCTTAATGTAGTTTTTTCTGAGTAAATATGAATTTATTTAACAATTAGATTAAAAATATTTAGAAATTTATTATAAAAAATGGATTTATTTTTTTTAATTCTAATTTTTGGAAATTGGATGATGTGATTTTTTGAGATTATTCTAAAATATATGAATTTTGAGTGAATAGTAAAATATGATTATATTCTATGATTAATAAATAAATGATTTATTTGGTCATAGGTTGTGTAAAGAGGATATAATCCTAGTAGGTTTGAACTCCCATGCAATTGTTACTATTATGGGTCACATGAATCAAAAATATTGGTTGTCATGAGAGAAATAATAAAATAATTAATATGATATTCACAATGCAATCCTCTCCACTACTATAACCCCCCCCCCCCCCCCACACAATGCCCCTTCCCTACACTCCTATAATCCTTGAATATCCTCAATGATCTTCCCAAATACACTTACCTCAACACTCCCCATGTCCAAGATCTACTGGTCTTTCCAAAATACCAAAACACATTCCCTTAATGAGGTTCTCCAGGATGTTATTTAAAGAGGTAAAGCATCTTTCTTTTTCATTTAAATTCATTTCTATTTATCATATTTTGTTATTCTCTCATAACCTATTCTTCTAAATTGGTCCTTATAACACCAATATCATCTATATAGTTGAATTATACCATGTTAATGTAATAACCATTGTCACTCTTCTTACAATCTCTCTCTTTTATAAATGAAATCATAATATATGATGTTCCAATTGACAACCTTCATATATGATGATATTACATTCTTCAATTTATACTTCAATACAGGTCATGAATAATTTTTTGTTGTTGAAATAGTCTATTATATATGTTTTATAACCTACATAATATTAATGAACCATTATATGTACATAGTATTAATTCATTTGAAAAAACTAGTTCATAATAATCCAAATACCACCAAATAATATAACTGATTGTCATTTCATCTAATGATTCATCCTCATACAATGTAAAATAATGTTATATATAACCATTTACACGTTTGTAAGGTCCTTGGAAATATATAATTTAAATTATGTAAAATTTCATCCCTTGAACAAGAATATCCATACTAATATACAAACATTCTTATCCTGAAAAAAAAAGGAAAAGAACACTTCAGAATGATAGAATTCAATCTTATAACTAATCAATAAAGACAAAAATTAACTTAAGAAAAGTTTTATAATGTAAATACATTTATAATGGTTTGTAAATAAATAATTAAAAAGTCTAATATCAAATTATATGACCCTATATTCAAGAGTAGAACACATTCAGACTTAAGGTAATGGGTTTCTACCTGAACCTCCATTTTGATTTGGGTTACTTTGATTATATACTTACCTCAATCAAATTATTATTAATTAATATATACTCTTCAAAATTTTTGTGTTCATATTTAATATATGTTTACCAAAAAAATAATACCTTTATTTAAGTGAAGTATTATTATTTATAGGATCTTTCACAAATTTATCCTGAAATACAAGCCAATTTCAAATGAATTTTGGGAAATATTACATATATTTGACGGTACTATATAATATTTTTTAAGAAAACATTATTTTATAAAAAAATCCGTTTATTATGAAAAAAATTAATATATCACTATAGGTTTTTGAAGAATATTTTTCCAAAATAACACTTCTTTTAAGAGTAAAATATTATTCATCGCAATAATTACTCGATTATTTTATAAGTGTATTTTCCTTTTTTTCAACACTCTTATTTACTCTTATATATATATATGTGACTAATATTTTACTATATCTTCTACCATATATTATTGATATTTTTAGGATTAATTTGACTATTTATGTGCATTCTTGAAACCATTAACCATATTACTCTGAATGGGTGGTGTTTATGTTTAATGGTTGGGGAATATTAGTTACATTTAATATGTTTGATTCAATATGAATGTAAATTTTGTTTATGTTTAACCATGATCATATAAGGAATTAATTAAAAATATTATGTGATGGTTGGCACCCACTATATACCTTCAAATCATCAATAGGTCTCATGGAACAAATAGATATTGATTTGGTCGAAGACTTTTCCATTTTAAGATATCATTTTGGATGAGACAATAATCATTTTTAGACATCTTGGCCGAGGCCTTGAAAATATTTTTCAGAATGTCCATAATATGAATTTCCCTTATCAAAAAGATTGAAATTAACAGTTCATGTGTTTATCCAACTAGTCGAATACCCATGATTATGTTTTATTACCTGAAATATTTACTCATCTCATTTTCCTACCAATTTATTCTCAAGTTTATTTTTTGAGGGGTTTTATTTTCAATTATTCTCCATATTTAATATTTATGTAATATTTAACTACAATGTTTCCACTTATTGATCATCTGAGCTCATCCCTTTTTATGTATCATTTTCCCCAGGGCATGAACAAGTATGTTATGATTGACTTGAAGGTATAATATTAGAGTTGTGGTTGTTCATAGTTGAACATTTATGATGATTTTATATTCAGGTTGTAATGTTTAACATATGTATGTATCTTGTTTCCCAATGATAAAAAACTACGTGGAACTTGAGGATGCATAATCCCTGTTTATATGAAAATGTAATAAAATAAGACATTAGATCTAAGAATGTTGGGTTGGGTCTTTACAGTTGGTATTAGTGTATTTTTAGTAGATAATTGGGAAAAGAGTTTTCGAAAACAAATATTATGGAACAAACATCTAAGAGAGTCTTTACATACAATCATACAATAACATCACATTTTTTTAAGGAATAGATAATGTGAATATTTCTAGAAAATATACCAATTTCTAGATTCTAAAATTGGACAAGGTGCTGGCTCAGATGTACCTAGGAGTGAAAACTCTGATATGGAGTTTCGGGCATGACTTGGTGTATCCTGATACCTTAAAATGAGACTTATTACACTCCTAGTTTGATACGCACATTGGATATGCTTAAGATAATTCATTTTTTCATTAAAAGACATTATGAAGGATTTACATACATGTTTTTCCTAAAAAACAATGTTTATTGTTATGGTATTAGTCATGCATAGTAATTCAATTTATGCTATGTATTTTTCTATGTTAAGATTATAAATAATGATTCATAACCTAATCTAGAGTATGCCATTATCTATAAATGGTAGCTAGTGTCTGAAATTGAATCCACATGAACACACATATAGATTGTAGGTATTTCCCTTTGATTGAAGACAATGATGTTGGATATGGAGTTATGACAGCTAATGAGAAACTTATAAAAACACTAGGACAACTTATAAAAACCCTGAACGTTATTTCATACATAAACATAATTTATTAGATAAAAAACAAATAAGATCGAGTAAACTAGTGTTTTGGGGGATTAGTATCATTATATATCAACTTAAAACGTTAAATACAACAAATTGTTTGAAAAAAATTTTACACGACCAATACATTCACTCGAACTTAGCATTTCATTGGATAACCTAAAGACATGAATAAGAAAAGTGTGAGCTATAAAGCTCAGTAAGGGAAAATAGTGAAATAAATTGAGGGAAGAAATAGATGTTAGACAATAAAAATATCAGTGGAGAACAATAGAAACATGAACATAATGGAATTATAATTCATGATAATCAAAACATGGATGTGGAAACAACACTTAAAATGGAATTATCATGAGCCAAGGCTCGTTGCACATAGAGCATGAGAAAACCCTTATTGAAAATGAATCATGAGTAAACCATCATTTCACATGAATTATCACGATTCAATACCCATTGCACATGAAGTATAATGATGTTATACTTTACCCAATGAATTGGAGTGCGTTC
Organism: Viscum album; assembly: GCA_963277665.1. Taxonomy (NCBI): domain Eukaryota; kingdom Viridiplantae; phylum Streptophyta; class Magnoliopsida; order Santalales; family Viscaceae; genus Viscum; species Viscum album. The sequence goes on from OY728133.1 coordinate 992,550,052, forward strand.
AGGGCAGAACCTTTCCTAAACATATCATTTAATGCATAAGTGTGCCACATGGATCATACAACATGGAATCAATCGTCACCATTTATTCCATGATTAATGGATGTGGAATAAATTCATGAAGATATATAATCAATAAGGAAATGGTCATAATAGTGAATACCCTTGATAGATATATAGGTATGGTATTCACAACACAATTATACAAGCTTGGAAAATCGTAGTGAAATTTCGGCAGCATAACGATGTGAAATAAGAACTCAAAAAAATGGATTTTGAGAGTGAAAGGAATGTCTAATAAAATTTATAAGAATTTTTCTATAAGGGGGTCATATAGAAACATGTACCAATAATCATAATGGAATTTAGATGCATTATACAAAATAATTAAATGGATATAAAATAGGTGAGGTAAATCTCTCATGGAATTTCAACATGGTAACAGGTGTACATAGGACACATTAATGATATAGAAAGGGTTATAGCATAATAAAAACCTAAATGGGACTTAAGGGGGTGGTTTTAAATCATACGCCAACATTTTTCATTGAAAACAAAAGGGCACAACCACTTAATGAAAATATGACAAAAAAACGAGGAAGGATGAAATCCCTTACTTGGTAGTGTGATCCCAAAGGCCTGAGAGTGGCTTGAGAGAGGCTTATTGGGAGCTTGGGGCAGCTCGGGAGGATTATTGAAGGAGGAGTAAAGATTTTGGACGAAATGCAAATTCTTTTAGTGAAGAGGATGTGGGATTTTGTGTGGGACTATACATGAATGGAGAAGAATTGTTTTTTATTTAGGTTTTGGTCACCAGACATTAAACTAATCAATTCCACAACCTAGCCCATGGTTTTTCCCATGTTATTGGAAAAAGGGGAGTGGAATACAATATTTGATATGTTAAATGGCCTAAAAGTTTAAAATAATAGGGTTTCATATGTGGATGCGAGTCACACTCTCAAGGAAAACAATTTAAAAAGAGAATATTTTTATAAGCCTTGAAGGGTCACCAATGATTTGTAAACTAAGAAAACACAAAATGTAATTATTTTAATGGTAAAACATATATTCTCCCAACATAATGTTTATTGTACAATATTACACCACTATTGGGACATTATAATGACATACAACTCATAATTTATTTAAACGGTATTTAAATTTTACCCAAAAAATCAACTGTCTTAGAAAATAATGAAAAATTCATCATTAGATAATTTAGATATCCTAATTCCAAAAATAATATTCATTTTATCTAAATATTTTTATAAATATGTGATTTCTTACATTTAAAATAAAAAACCAATATTTATAAAAAATTCATGGGTTTGGACAAAAATAGATTTCAAATCTTAATAAAAATTACAATTACATTCATAAAATTATATAATTATTTATATTCAATAAAAATAAATTTAATAATAATAATAATGTTTTATTAATATAATATTTAATTCAAAAATCCAATAATTCATCAAATTGATTTTTTAGTCGAATATTAACAAAAAAAATTCTATTTGTGCATTAAAAACTACTTACAAAGTAACAATAATAAAATGAAAGAACATTATTTATTAAAAAATAATGTACATAGTCATAGTTCTAGGGTCTTGTAACATAACCCCTTATAACACCCACATAAGACCGAAGGGTAATGTGTGTGATGGTGACATACAATTTAGGTGGCTCAGATAACATTAGAAGGTATGTAATCTCTATTAACTTCCACATCACTCGTAGGGGGTTTTGATCGAGCTTAACATATTCAATATCGGATTGGGAATGGTCAAGAGTGAATCCAAATGATGCCTCGTCCACTCCAAGCTCTGACAAATGGGCTTCGTATGGGGAAAGTCTACTTGATGAGGCCATCGCTTCTATTGTCTGAGAGAATTTGATTTATTAATGCCCTATATTTATACTAATCAAGTGATCACTGTTCAACGAATATATTAGAAACAATCACCATTCATAAGGGTATATTAAAATCCAGAAATATAAAATCAATTATGTTTACATTATATATATCCATAATAAGACATTTAATTTTATCATGTTAAATTTTAATTAATAAAAGTTAGGGTTGTTACAATCATCCCGCCTTAAATAAATTCACCTTTAAAATTTCTATTTCCTACTATGAAACAGATGTAGGAAACATTTCTTAATAACTTCATGCAATTCTTATGTCGCTTCTTCAAAATTTTGGTTTCTCAATAACACCTTGACGAGGGGCATTGTCTTATTTCATAGAAGTTTTTTCTCTATGATCTATGATCTTCACTGGTTACTCCTCATAAGAAAGATCATCCTCTAAATGTACCACCTTTATATAAAGTACATTTGTTGTGTCTGGTATGTACTTCTTTAAGAAATATATATGAAAGAAATAATGTACTTTGGCCATGGTAGGTGGATGTGCTAGTCGATAGGCCACAACCCCGACACAATCAAGAATATCAAAGGGACCAATGTTCCAAGGACATAACCTCCCTTTCTTTCGAAACCTCACGAACTTCTACCACAAGGATATGCATAGAAATTCAATGACCCCAACTTTATACTCAAAATCTCATCAACGGTTATCTACATAACTCTTTTGTTGACTCTTGGATGCCTTGATATGCTGCTGAATGGTTTTCACCTTCCCCACCATTTATTCAAGCATTTATAGTCCTTGCATCTTATGCACATAGAATTTATCCCAACATGAAGGTGTTCTGAACCTCTTCCCATACAGGGCTTCATAAAGAGCCATTCAGATTCTTGACTGGAAACTGTTATTGTAGGAGAATTCAATTAGTGGAAAATGTTGGTACCACTATCCTTTCAAGTTCATAAAACATGATCTTGACATATTCTCCTGGGTCAGAATATTTTTCTCAGATTGACCATCTGTTTGAGGATGATATACCGTAATAATGTTTTGTTCAGTATCCAGATCATGTTGAATACTCTTGCAAAATTTATAGGATAATATTATATTATGATTGGATACAATAGATAGTGGTACTCCATGAAGCTTTATCAATTCCCTATTATATATTAGTACAAGTTGATCCAATGAGAAATCCTCTCGAATTGAAATGAAGTGTGCAGATTTTATAAGACGATCCACAATATCCCATATTACATTGTTTCCTATGGATGAATTCGGATGTCATGTGACAAATTCCTTGGCGATGTTCTCCCATTTCCATGCTGGAGTGGCTAATGATGGCATCATTCTCTTGGACTTTTTCCACTCATCCTTCACTTGCTGACACAACATGAACATTGATGTAAACTCAGCAATCTCTTTCTTCATATTATCTCACCAATAATTACCTCAGCGATCATTATACATCATTATGTTTCCTAGGTGAATAAATAAATTTTAACTATGTGCATCATCCAAAAGTTCATTCTTTATCTACGGACATGAAGGAAAACATAGTCATTTCCCAAATCTCATGATTCTGTCATAATTAACATTGATCATTGATGATTTCCCTCTTTTATATTTTCTAATTTCATCTGAATTCCCACATCATCCTTTTGATCATACATTAACATTTCCAAAAGAGACATTTTAGAAATCATTTGTGAAAGGATTGATGATGTTTCCTTATTTATGATTCTCATGACCATCTTCATCAAATCTAGGAAGATATTTTCATTCTTAATTATTATCAGTGATAGAAACACTATGTACTTTCTACATAGAGAATCCTCCAACATGTTTGTATTCTGAGGGTGGTAATAGATTGAGCATTCATAGTATTATATTAGCTCTAACAATCATTTTTGGTGCATGTTCAACTCTTTCTTTGTGAATATATAGTTGAGCCTTTTTAGTCCGTATACATTTCATTGTTGTCCCCAAAAATATAATGCAACCAAATTTTTTATTTAAAGATCACCATATCCAACTCCAGATCGTGTGTTAGATAATTCTTCTCGTGAACTTCTAATTTCCTTGAATCATAGTGAAGGAAATTATCATATTTCATCAACACACATCCCTAGCCCTTCGTCGAAGAAACACATAATACCAAAACAAATTCTATACTAGTGGGTATATTGAGAAGTGGTGCAGTGATAAGCCTCATTTTTTACTCCTTGAATATGTCTAGCATTCATCACATCATGAAAACATTACTCCCTTCTGAGTTAGCATGGTTTTAGGGTTGGAAACACATGAGAAATTTACCACAAATCGTCGATAATATTTAACTAAACCCAAGAACCTATAGATATTTGTTTCTAATGTTGGCATCAAACATCCCTCAATTGTATTTATTTTGGAGGGATACATAGATAACCAATTTCTTGTGATGATATAGCCCAATAATGAGACCTTTGTCAACTGGAACTCTACAAGTTATACTTTTTCTAGAGCTTCTCATTCTGTAAGGTCTCTATCACAGTTCTTAGATGCTATTCATGATCCTACTAGGTTTTTAAGTATATTAGAATATAATCTATAAAGACTACGCAAAATTTGTCATGGTAATACCTAATGACTATATTTATCAATTCAATGAATATTACTAGAGAATTAGTGACTAAGAAAGCCATTAATATGAATTCATAGTGCCCCTATCTTGTAGGAAAAGAAGACTTGGGGATATCATCCTTCTTCACACTACATGATAATATCTTGACCACAAATCCACCATGGGGAATTAATGTACTCCACGCAGTAGATCAAAATAGTCATCAATTTGTGGGAGAGGATAATTGTTCTCAATCGTGATTTTTTTAAGCTCACGATAATCACTGAAATGGTGCATTGACCCGTCCTTCTTCTTGACGAAGAAGACTGGACCACCCCATGGTGAATCACTTCAGCTTATAAAGCTTTTATCCAAATTCACCTATAGTTGTTTCTTCAGCTCCTCATGCTCCACAATAGTCATTCCATATGGAGTCATGATATTGGAAACTCCCCAGGTATAAGATCAATTGAGAATTCAACATCTCTTTTAAGAGGAAGTCGAAAAAATTCCTCAAGAAACACTTCTGTGAATTCCCTCAAAATAGGCTTGTCTTCTATGATGGATTCCTCCTTAGACTCAACAATATGATCCAGATATTAATTATCATATGGTAGTTATATAGACGCTTGAGATGATAGAGCTAAATAAGACTCATCTTCCATATTGCACTTGTACAGAATCAGTGGTCTATACTCCACATGGAGGGTTATTTTCCTGTCATGGAAATTTATGTTGGCTCTATATAGGGAAATCCAATCGATGCCATGAATTGAATAATTTTCTACCAGATAGAGTATGATGAGGTTCTTCAGGATGTTTAATCCACCAATTATGATAGGGGGGAGTTATATTCATGAGATTAAGTCATTTCCCCATTTTCCACACTCACTAAGATATTTACTTCCATTATTTGTGGTGGTATTGGTATTGTTCTACTAATAATTTGGGATAAAAAGAATGTATATAACATGAATCAAAATGTACGTTCTCATTTATTGAATTAATAACTAGAATACCTATCACCACTTCATTTTCAGGGTTTAATTCGGTAGTAGTGATGACAAAAGCTCACCCATGCTACCTTGGATTTTGTTGGTTGCCTCTGAAAACCCTTGTCTTTGGGCACTAGTTTGAAAAGTTCACCATTTCATTGTAGTTGAAGCAGTGAACAATGCGTTGAGGGTAAAAAAGAGTGTTTCTCTCCTCTTTCACAACTGTAGGTTTTTCTTGCCGACAGTTAATAGCCAGGTGCCCTTATCTTCTACACAAAAATCTTTTCCTCATCCCCTTCAGGCTATTTATGGGGTGCTTCATTCCGCACCTTTGGAAAGTGGGGTGCTGGATCTTCATAGAACCATTGGATTTATCCATCAGACCACTAGCATTTATGTACACCTTACGCTTCTTGTACAAATGATACCCATGATATTCTTAGATATCCATTTTGACCTTGAGGTCACATCGGACAATGTCCTCATAGTTGTATAAGTCAATGATTGTCAGTGCTTTCCATGGGCTACGGTCTATCCCATCAAATAAGTGGTCAACCTTGCATTTCAGGGTAACGACAAAGATGAAGGCATATCATGCATTCCATTGGTAGTTTTCATTATACGCTGTAACAGATTCATCGTCTTTTATCTTGAGGTAAAGGAAGTCCCTTTAAATCATAAGCAGGAGGGTGCACATAAAATATTTATCAAAAACATATTCTGGAAATCCTTCCAATAAAACAACCTGATCTCCTCCTCAGCCTTCATGTTTTTTTATCAATTTCCACATTTGATAAGCTTCACCCACCATATGATAAACAGCTAGGAGACACTTCTCTAGTTCAGAACATTAAGGGATGGAGAAGATTATTTAGATGGATTTGATCCATTGTTTGGAAATTGGTGGATCAGATGATCCATTAAAAATAGGAGGCCTTTGTCTCATGAATCTCTCGATAAATACTTTTTCATTATTAAGGGGTTGATCATTTTTCTTGACCTATGTTTCTATTCAAATCATGAGATAACTAAGATAGAATCATAAAAAATTTCACTATTCCTGCTCCCATTGGAATGGGTATCTCAATAAAGTATTCATCACATGGATATTCACATCGGTTTTTAGCTTGAGTCATCCTATTACTGGCCATTTGCTGGAATAAAATTAAATTTAGGGGTAACACGTAAAGGGTAACGCAAAGAAAAAAATGTCTTACTTATAAATAGATATTATTTCATTAACTTATGAATCTATATGCTTCAATATATGTTATCCATGATCTACTTCCCAACATATATTCTGAGGGGAATTTTTTGTTTCCCTTAATAATGGTTCACACTAAGCTTGTGAATTTCACAATGTATATCATTCGAGGTTGTCATAACCAAGAGTGATCAAGTCCCGTTTTCATGTACCAGGATACCCTGGTTCATCCCGAAAACACCTTGATGGGGTTTTCACCCCTAGGTAAATATGAACCAAAGTCACCTCTACCTGCTCTTTTCCAGAAAGGATTGTATTTTCTTGAATCAACACTTACTCAATACTCACCAAAACGTAGGAATGTTTTTATACATAGTCGTATCTCTAAATATTTTCATTGTTATTCTAATCCTAATCCCAAAATAGCTAAACTTATCCTCGGATGCCAACTATGAAAATCGCGCTCTTATTTCATTCATAAAATTGCTTTATTACAAAATACTCATAGAAGATCGATAAGTCAAGGGTATTTGTGTCTTATGATCATTACATAATAACAAAAATCATTAAATATGACATATTTTTTTAAAACATCCATTACATGACCACTACATTCCCTCGTACATAGAATTGTATATGATAACCTAAGGACATGCATAAAAAAAGGTGATATATAAAGCCTAGTATGAGAATAAACATGGAATTCCATGACGGATAAAATAAAAGTTAGATAATAGAAATTTCAAATGATCACAAGAGAAACATGAACATAAAGGCATTATAAAGAATTATAATCATAACATGGATATGTGGCAATAATACTTATCTTGGAATTTGCATGAGCTAAGGCTCATTTCTAATGTTGCATGAGTAAACCATCATTGCACATTAATCACAAGTAAACCCTCATTGCACCTGAAATATCATGTTTCAAAACCCATTACACAAGACATATCATGATACTATACTTACCCAATTCATTTGAGTGCAATTAGGGAACACCCTTTCTTAAACATTTTATTTCATGCATAAGTGTGCCACATAGATCAAACAATATGGAATAAATCATCATCATTTATTCCACAATAATGTAATGTAGAATAAATATATGAGGATTTATAATAAATACATAAATGTTCATAAAGGATAATACAGTTGATAGAGAAATGGGAATGTTATTCACTACACAATGACAATTGCTTGGAAAATTATTGTGCACTTTTTGCAGTATAATAATGTGAAATAAAAACTCATAAAAAATGGATGATGAGTGATAAAGGGGTGTATCATCAAATTGACATGAAATGTACAGTAATGGTTATATTGATACATTTCCCAACAAACATAATGTAATTTAGATGCATAATACAAAATAATTACTTGGATGTAAAAGATGAGAAAGAAATCCCTCATGGAATTTCAGAAAGGTAACAGGTGTACAAGGGACACAATAATGAGAGAGAAAGGGGTCTACAATCATCAAAACATAAATAAGGAATTATGTGGGAGGTTATAAATTATACCCCATTAAATGTAATTTAAAATAAAAGGGCATAACAACTTAAAGAATATTTGAGAAAAAAAGAGAAAGAAATAAATCCCTTTCTTGTAAGTGTGATCCCAAAGGCATGGGAGAGGATTGAGAGAGGCTTCATGGTATTTAGGGGATCCTTTGGAGGATTATAGAGAGATGAGGTCAGATTTTGGATGAAATGCAGAGGATTTTATGGAAGAGGAAGTTCGATCTTGTTTGGGTTTTTATAGGAAAGGAGATGGAATTATTTATTATTTAGGATTGGGTCACCACACATTAATATAAATAAACCAAAAATCAGACCATGGTTTTTGACCTAGGTTTATTTCAAAGGGGATTGGAAAACAAGATTTTATATGGCCAATTTCCGAACTTCTTAATATAATATTGTTGCTTATGTGATGGTGAGTCACACTCTCAAAGAAAACAATTTAAAAAGACAAAATGTTTTATAAGCCATGATGGGTCTATCAATGATTTGTAAAATAAATAAATAAAACACAAAATAAAATTTTTTTAATGGAAAAACATATATTTTCAGAAAATAATGTTTATAGTTTTATATTACATCATAATTGGGCCATTATGATGTCATAAAACACATTATATATTTAAACGATATTTAATTTTTACCAAAAAACTCAACTGCCTCAGAAAATTATAAAAAATTCACCTTTAGAAAATTTTGACATCTCAATACCAAAAATAATATTTATTTTATCTAAATATTTTTATAAATATGTGAATTTTTAATTTTAAAATATAATCCTTCATTTATTGAAAAATCATGTGTTTTGTCAAAAACAGCTTTAAAACCTTACTAAAAATTACAATTGCATTCATAAAACAAAATGATCAATTATATTTTATAAAAATTAATTTAATAATAAAAATAATATTTTATTAAAATATTATTTAATTCAAAAATTTATTAATTCATCAAAATTTATTTCTTAGTTGAATATTATCTAAAAATACTATTTGAGAATTAAAACAATTTACAATGTAATAATAATAAAATGAGTGCACATTCTTTATAAAAAAATAATGTACATAGTCATAGTTCCAGGGTCTTGTTACATAACCCCTTATAACACCCCCATAAGACCAAAGGGTTAGGTGTGTGATGATGATAGACTCTTGTTCTGGCTCTGATAACATCGCTAAGGTGGTAATCTCTATTAACTTCCACTACTCTCATAGGTAGTTCTCATTGAGATTAACATATTCAAGCTCATCCTGGGCTTGGTCAAGAGAGAATACCAATGACACCACCACCTACCCAAGCTCCAAAAAATGGGCTTCATACTGGGAAAGTCTACTGGATGAGGTCATCCCTTCATTGGTCAGAGAAAATTGGATTTGTTAAAGCCCTATATTTATACTAATCTTTTGATCACTGTTCAATGGCTATATTAGCAACGATCAAAATTTTTAATAGTATTTTCAAATCCAAAAACATAAAACCATTGATTTTCACATTGTATATAACCATAATAAGACATTTAATTTGATCAAGAGTAATTTTCATTAATGAAAGTTGGAGTCGTTACATAACTGACATGGGTTATGAACAATAACATTACCTGTATGTATAATCCTGGTCCACAATGTTGAGTAGCTCGGCTGGATAACTTTATGGGACAATAGTCACCTTCATTAAATGGGACTACAAAACCATTTTGTATCTTAGTGTTAGATAATTTACATAGATAAATTATTTCTCACATTGGGATGTATCGAAAGAGAGAAGTTCGTCATGGTATTTTATCGACTATTTGGAGATGCGGAACTGTGATGGTCATCAATACAAAACCCAAAGGTGGATGAAGAGATAGAAGAGATGGAATATAGTTACATTAAAGAAATATTACTAGAGAAATACATTCATCATGATCAATGGGATGATATGGAATGGATGTTTTTGAATTCTAGGAAAAAGGTTGATGAGAATGCAACAATGTATGATGCTAACTTCACTAGGTTATATAGTCATGTCATAGACTACATACAAAATCCAAGGGGATAGTTTGATGGATTATTTGATGGCCTAATTCTATTCCTCTGACGAGAACTGGTTTTTGAATGTTCCTTACCATATGACTTTATAGTTTCATGTGGAATCAAGATAGAAAATAAATTCTATAATACATACGACTTTAAAGGTATGAAAACGAATAAGAGGGTTGGTGAAAACTCTAGAAAAGGAAATGACGAAATAGGGAATAAGGGATTTTTTGAATTTTAAACATATGATAATTGTTGAAGGAAACACCCTGGTGCCTAATTAAATGGAAAACAAGTATGCTACAAATGTACATAAAAAGGCCATATTTCTAGTGATTTCAACAGGATGAAATAAGACATTACTATTCCATACTATAATTTTAGGGATATTGGAATCTTTTATAATGATTTTACAAATCATCATGGAACCATTCTATAGAAAAGGATAAGGGGTGGAGACAAGATTATGTGATCACAACTACTGACATTGAAGTTCTTAATGATGTGGTGGCATTTACTTTAATCATTTCCTCAAACATAGCAAATGAATTTTCTGATTCTATATCATTTCTTTCATTCATATATTCCTTGTTTTCCAAGAAAACTAGATATTTCAAATTTGAATTAATAAGGATTTTTTAATTAAAAAAATCTAAGGGATGTAGCCTTACAACAGTGTTGTGTCATGTAGTTTCCATTATGTCATGTAAATGTGCTTTATCATATGATTTTATTCTCAACCCCAAGTTTTACATTGATATAATCCTCGGTATAGATTGGATTTCAAACCATGTTGTGATAATTTATTACAAGAATAAGAACATTAGAATTTTTTAGGATGACATGGAATCCATTATCTTTAGAGAACAAACATCGCCATATTATTCTCATCTTAAGACACCCCTAGTAGCTCTACTAAATTAAATTATTGGGGATGAAGGGAATGAAATAACTATGGGTGATAAAGGAATATTGAAGTATAGTACATACTTATTATGAATTAATATTTTTATTTGATTCAAAAGGATTTACATAGACATTATCTGGAGTTGGAAATTTAGTTTTCCATTGAAATAATTCCTGATTCAAGACTTATATTGAAGTCCCCATAAAGAATGGACACTATCAAATTAGATGAATTGAATACACCAGTTGAATAATTGAGTGATAAAGGATTTATATTACCTAGTTTTTCTCTATAGTGATTCACTGTTATTTTCATTAAGATGAAATATAGATCTATGAGGATGTTCATTAACTATAGGTATATCAATGTAATAACAATAAAGAAGAAGTATACCCTACATCGCATTTATGATTTATTTGATCATCTTATTAAATCCCAATATGTTTTGAAAATTTTTCAATGATTTATATTGTCATATATTTTTTGTTAGGAAGGAAGAAATTCTAATTATAGTGTTTCAAACTACGTACGAGCATTACGAGTTTACATTAATGCCTTGAGGAATGACTAATGAACCCTCGATTTTCATGGATTTAATGACTAGTGTTTTCGAAGAATTTATTGAAGACATTGAGGTGGTATTTATTGATGATATCGTGGTATACTACAAAAGCTACAATGATCCTAAAAAACAATTGCACACTATCTAAAAGAATCATAGAATCAATGAATTATATGGGATGTTTAGAAATTGGAAATTTTTGATTCAATCTATTTCGTTTCATGGACACAGTATCTCTAATTATGGAATATCTATTGATCCTATGATGAAAAATGCTATTCAATTATGGTCTACTCCAATGAACGGAACTGAGGTATGTATTTTTATTTGTTTAGCATGTTATTATCGGCATTTCGTTCAGAACATTACCTGTTTAGTCAACCCAATGACCTAGCTTACACATAAAGGGGTTAAGATTGTATGGAAAAAAGAATGAGAGGACTGTTTTGAAAAATTGGAGATGTTATTAGTGAATGATCTGATTCTAACTCTACCATTGGGGAATGATGGGTTTGTGTTCTATAGTGACGCATCAGAGAAATGAATTGGTTTTTTCCTAATGAAAAATTATAGATTTATTCCCTACACATCAAGACATTTAATAATTCATGAACAAAACAATCCTACACATGATCTTGAGTTAGCTACGGTGATCGTTGATATACAAATATGGAGTCACTATATCTATGGTTAAAAATGTGAGATATGTAAAAATAAAAAGAGTCTGAAGTATATCATCTCACTAAAATAACTCAACATGAGGTAATGGTGATCACTCAAACTACTCAAATATTCTGATTGTACTATACACTACCTACTAGGAAAGGAAAATTAGGTAGCTGATGCATTGAGAATGAAGGATCATGGAATTCTCAACAATATTTTGATTGAAAATGATCTATTATACATGGATCTAGTGAGTATTGATATAGAAATTATCAAATAATTTGAAACATCACTACTTTTTCATTTGGTTTCCCAACCATATTAACTTTAATGGATTTATATTTCTCCACACGATGACCAAATCCTTCAAAAGAAAATTAATGTTGTGAAATATTGGATGATGGCTAACATTGTGTGTGAAGATGGTGTTTTGAAATTAGGGAAGAGCATTTTTGTTTTTCCATACCCATGAAAATAGGGGGTTTTTGTATAATTCCAATAGTTTGAATTTCTCCGTACATCATGGTTGCACGATGAAGTATAGATATTTGAAGGAACATTTCTAGTGGGATAACATGAATAGGGAAATAGGAAATTAGGAATCAAGATGTTTATTCTGTTAACAAGTGACAACCAAAAAGAAATATCCAAAATTATTCACGCAACCTATAAAAAATCCAACATGGAAATGAGATGAAATCATAATGGATTTCGACACAGGATTACCCAAAGCTCTGAGAAAGAATGATTCCATATGGGTAATTATTGGTAGGCTTATGAAATCATCACATTTCCTCTCTAAAAGGGAGGGTTTTCCACTAGAGTGCCTAGAAAAACACTATATATATGATATTGTGATACATTATGTGTAAACTATCTCAATTGTGTCTGATCATGGCCCATGATTTTTATCAATAATTTGGAGATGTTTTCAGAAATCCTTTGATACCGAATATCAATTGAGTTCTATTTATCACCATTATTCTAACGAGAAATCAGAGAGGGCATTCCAAACGTTATTGAAAATGTTGATATCATGTTAACCATTCATTCAAGGACTATGGATTCATTATTTACATTTACTGTAGTAATCATACAATAATATTTTCCATTCAATTAGTCAAACAACACCAAATAAAGCATTGTACGGAAAGAGATATAGTACAATAACATGTTTGGATGAAGTTGGAGAAAGGAAGGTTGTGGGCCAACAACTTGTGTAAGAAACAAATGAAGGTAAAGACTATTCTAGTTCATATAGAAGAATCCCAATGTAGAAAAAAGTTGTACTTATAATTGAAATAAGGTTTTGGAATTTCAAGTGGGAGTTCATGTTTTCATAAAAGTATCTCCATGGAAGGGTGTTATAAGATTTGGGAAGAAAGGAAAATTGTGCCAATGGTACATAGGCCCTTTTGAAATTTTGGAAAGAATTAGATAACATTCATTTCATTTGGATATGCCACCTGGGATATATAAAGTACACTCTGTGTTCCATGTCTCATTACTTTGAATGTACATGCCAGACCCAACACATGTCCTCACTTCTGAAGGTATAGAATTTGAACATGACCTATCTTACTGTGAAGATATTATCCAGTGTTTGGACACTAAATAACATGTTTTTGATGAATAGTAACATACACTCATGAATATTAATGAATAGTATTGAATAGAAAATTAGATTGAAAAAAAGAAACATAGCCAATAATTTTATAAATACAATTTATTCATCATATAAGTAAAAAAGCGATGATGGGATGAGTATTATTATTTTTGTATGTCATAAATAATATAATTAAAATATTATGATTAATTTAATAATTTTAAATGGATATGTATTTTTTTTAAATGATTTCATGAAATTTTATTTTATTGTATTATGAATGAATGATAATTTTATAGGGCTTGAATATTTTTTCAAGGTGTTATACAGTGACTTATATATTTAATGTTGTTTTTTTTTGAAAAAATTATTACTTTATTTAAAAAATTAATTAAAATTAATTATAAAATTATTTTCAAAAAATTTATTTCTCTTTTTATTTATATATGTATAAAAATGGTTTGGGTGATTTTTTGTTATCTTTCAAAAATACATGAATTTTGGGTGAGTAGTAAAATACGACAATTTACTATAAATGTAAATAAATGATTTATTCAGTTATAGGTGATGTAAGGATGAAATAAGCCCACTAGGGTCAAACTGCCATGTAATTATAACTATTATGTGTCTCATGATTTGAAAAAATTGGTTTTCTTGATGGAAATAATAAAATAACTAATAAGATATTCACAAATCATTCCTCTCTTCCAATATAACCCCCCTCTCACTCCCTCTTCTCTTCATTCATCTAAGCCTTGAAGATCCTAAATTTTTATCCCAAATAGCCCTACATAGCCAATATCCACGTCTTGGAGCTATTGTGATTTAGAAAATAGGAAAACCTCTTCCATTAAGAATTTCTCACAGTGGTTATTTCAATAGGTAAAGCATCTTTCTTTTTCATTAAGTTTCATTTCAATTTATATTATTTTTTATTCTCTCCTAACATCTTCTGTAAAAAAGATCCTTATAACTCTATTATCATCTATATAATATAATTATACCATGTTTATGTAATTACCATTGTTAATCGTCTTACTCTCTCCCTATATCTATCTCTCTTTTATAAATGAAATCATCGATCGTGAGGTTCAAATTTACAACCTTCATGGACTACGAAGCTTCGTTCTTCAATTTGACCTTCATTAATAGTCATGAAACCATTTTTATGATTGAAATAGAATATAATATATTTATTATATCATACCTAATATTAATGAACTAGAATATGCACATATTATTAATTAATATGACAAAACGAGTTCATAATAATCTAAATACCCCAAAATAATCATAGTGATTTTCCTTTCATCCAATGATTCATACTCATTCCATGTAAACAATATTTATATATAACCATTAATACATATGGAGGTTTATTAATAATATATAATTTCAATTTTGGTTAATTTCACATTTTCCACATGAACATCCATACTCATATACAAATATACTGATCAGGAAAACAAGTGAAACAAATACTCTGGAACGACAAAATTGAATCTTATAACGTATCAATAAAGACATAAATGGACTTAATAAAATAATGATAAACTAAATAAATGTCTATAATGTTATTAATTATGTTTATAATAAGTCTAATTTCAAATTACCAGACCTTATGTTCAAGAGAGGAACACATTTAGATTAATGTAAGGGTTTTCTATATGAACCTCCATTTTCATTCGGGTAACATTTATTATCTTCATACATCAATTAAATTATTATTCAGTAATATAAAATCCCCATAATTACATTCTGAATTTTATATATATGTTTACAAACAATAATCATACCTTCATTAATGTGTAGTTATATTTTTTAAAGGATATTCCAAAAATTCATCACAAAATAGGAGTCTATTTCAATGGAATTTCTTGAATTCTTACCAATTCTCAAGGGCACTCTATAATATTTTTTAATAAAACATTATTTTATAATATCACACATTTTATAATGAAAAAATATATTATTTCACATATATTTTTTTGGAATTTTTTCAAAAGATCTCTTCTTTTTAAAGAAAATGAGTATTTGTCTCCATAATTACTCGATGATTTTATAAGTGTATTTTTATTTGTTTCACAACTATTATTGATTATTATGTCTAAATGGGAAATATATTTTATGATAACATTAAAAATATTTTTTAGAGTGTTTTATGATTACATTGACTATGGATGTGTGATCTTGAAACCACTCACCATATTACTCTATATGGTAAGTGATTATATTTAATCATTAGGGAAAGTTTGCTAAATTTCATATGTTAGTATAAATATGAATGTTTATGTTGTTTATGTTTATCAAAAATCTTCTGAAGAATGAATTGGACTTATTATGTGATGTGTGGGGCCTGATATATCACCTCAATTCATCAGTAGGTCTAATGAGATAAATAAATATGGATTTGGTGGACACCGTGACCATTTTGAGATATGGTTTTGGCCGAGGCCTTAATCATTTTAAGATTTCTTGGTCGAGGCCTTGATGATATGTTTCAAAATGTTCGGAATATGATTTTCATTCATTATGAATCTAGAAATTGATAGTTTATGTGTTTATTTGACTAGTAGAATACCAATGATAATTTTTTATTATGAAAATATTTACTCTTCTCATTTTCATACCAAATTATGTTGATGTTCATTTTTAAAGGAATTTGTTTTCAATTATTCAATACGTCTAATGTTTAGGTTCTCTTCTGCAATATTGTTTTCCATAACTAAGCAACTGAGCTCACCCCTTCTTATGCTTTATCTTTTCCAGCGCATTAAGAGTTACATTATGATTGACTTGTAGGAATAATCATAGATTCGTGGTTATTAATATTGGATCTTTTATATAGTTATTTTCATGTAATAATGTTAAAGTTAGGTATGTATCTTATTTCCAAAATCTTTTAATAAAAATGTTCTTTAAAGATACATATTCATTATTTATATTCCTATTTAATATAATAAAGAACCATATCTAGGCAACTAGAGATGGGTTCTTACAGTTGGTATCAGATGATGTTTAGTGGAAAACATCGATACTAGATTTAGTAATCATAGATTAAGGGACAAATACCAAAGAGATTCATTGAGTATACACCGAGAAGAACATCCTAGTATTTTGTTAAGGAATATATAGTGTAGATATTTCAATAAAATATATCCCTCTCTAGATAATACAAGTGGATGTGATTTAGAGACATATATAATTAGGAGTGAAAAATAGGACATTGTGTTTTGGTCTTGACCCAAGGTATCCTGTTTTACAACAATGGGCCTTAGTATACACCTAGTTTGACAATCCCAGGGTATATTCTTTGGAAAATTTACATTTAATTTACAAGTCATTTTGAAGGATTAAAATGTAAATTTTTTCTCAAGGAAAACATATCTGTGATTGTGGGATTAGTCATGAATATGATTTCAATTTATGCCAAGTTTTTTCCTAAGTTATGATTATACATTATTATTCATAAAGAAATCAGGTGTATTCCATTATGAAGAAATGGAACCTTGGAAAAAATGGAAATCACATGAACACATGTATCCCATGTAGGGATTTCCCTCCAATGAATGTTAATGATGTTGTCTCTCGAGCTACGACGGGTAATGAGTAACTTATAACTATACTGGGTAAACTAAACCAGGTTATGAAAATTAACCTTACCTATATATAGAATCCTTATCCACATTTTAGTGGAGCTATATTGTATCACTTTATGATAAATCAACCACAAAAATTCAATGTCACACCAAACTCATTTGTAGCTGAGTAGTGTAAAAGTTCCCTAGAGAAGATATTTCTCTCTTTGGGATGTAAAAAAAGAGAAAATGTCATTATAATAAATTATCATCTATTGAGAGATGTGGAGAATTAGTGATCATTAATCCAAAACACAAATGATTAGTAAGATATAATAGAGATGTTATTCAGGGAAAATATGGAAATATTCTTCAAGAAATATATTCCTCATGAACATCGAGTGGATAGGGAAAGGTAGTTTTAGAATTTGAGGTAAAAGGAAGAATAAAATGTTGATAAGTGTGAAGTTAACTTTACATTTTTATAAAGGCATGTTGTGGAATACCTATGATATCCAAGGAGTATGATTAATTTATTATTTGATGGCCTACATCAATTCTTCCTATAGGCATTGGTCTCTCAAATGTTATCATAATATGAATATTTAGTTTTATGTTCCATCAAGATAGAAAAAGAATTCTCAATGTCTTATGACTTTAATGGAATCCGAGATAATAATAGGATTTATGAAAAATATAGAAAAGGAAATAAATAAATGGGGATGATGGGAAGAGTTGAATTTCAACCCACTGATAATTATTTAATGAAACACCCTAGTGCCTTCATAAAATTTATAACAGTATGTTTGAAATATGGACAGAACGACTATCATTCAGGTGATTGCAAGGAGAATAAAGAAGAAATTAATGTTAAATTCTATAACTATAGGGAGATGATAGACTATGATAATGATTTTCAAAAGTGTTCAGGAAACATGCCACATAAAATTCCACTGGATCAGGGACATGATTCTGTAATAATAACTACTGATATTGATGTTCAAAATGATGTGGTGGTAGGAGAATTAAATTTTTTTCCACAAATATCGCCAATTATTTATATGTTTTTGGATCATGACATTAATTTATATCTTCCTAGTTTTCCAAAAAAATAGATATTTCTAATGAGATCTAATAAGACACTTGTCAGTCAATACTCTATGGGATGTATCATTGAAACAAAGTTGGCTCTGTAAGTCCCCATTATGGCTTTTAAATGTTCTTTATCTATGGATATGATTGTCATTCCTATAATTGGAATTGATATAATAATCAATATGTGTTAGTATTGAAATCATGATTAGGGAATTTATTACAATAATAAAGAGGTTATAATTTTTTGATGATGTGGCATATCTTATCTTCAGGGAAGAAATATCCACATCTAATTCTCGTCTAGATCGACCCCCAGTTGCTCTAATTAATTCAATTATTGAAGAGGAAGGGAAAAAAGTAATTGTTGGTGAGGAAAATAATTTTCAATTTGAGGACATACCTATTGTGTAGGAATATGTTAATTTGATACCAGCAGATTTACCTAAACATCCCATACCGAAGAAAAATAAGTTTTTTATTGACTTCATGAATGATTCAAGACCTATATCAAAGACCCTTTATTGAATGGCCACTATGGAATTAGTGGAACTGATGAATGGACATATAGAATTGAGTTATAAATGATTTCTTTACACTACTATTTCTCCATGGGGAGCCCTTATTCTTTTTGTTCCGATTAATTATGGATCTATGAGGTTGTTGATTTACTACAGGGATATCAATGCTATAACAATAAAGAACATGTATCCCCTAAACTACATTGATGATTTCTTTTCTAAACATCATGGAGCACAATATTGTTTGACGATTGATCTTCAATTGGAATATCATCAGTTCTTTGTGGGGGAGGATGACTTCCAAATATAGTGTTTTGAACTAGGTATGAGCATTATGAGTTTATAGTAATGAAATTTGGACTAACAAATGGACCCCCAATTTTCATGGATATAATTAATATAGTTATTATGTAATATCAATATTGCATTGACGTGTTATTTATTGATGATATGTTGGTATACTAAAATAGATAAGAAGAATAGTAAAATCGCTTGCCCAATATCTGAAAGACTCTTAGAACAAGTGAATTATATGGGATGTTTTGGAAGTGTCAATTTTTTCTTCTATCAATTTCCATTCTTAGCCACATTGTCTCTAATGATTGATTATATACTAATCCTATGAAGACAAATGCCATGCTAGAATGGACTACTCCAATGAACATAACTAAGGTACATATTTTTATTGGTTAACCATGTTATTTATGGAATTTTTTTTGGACTATTCAGATTTATCCATCCCAATGATAAATCTTACAAGTAAAGGGATTAAGTAAGTATAGAAAAATAAAATGAGAGAACAATTTTGAAAAATGGAAGAGGAGATTATTGAATGTTCATATTATAACTCTACCATCAAGAATTTATGGTTTTGTGATCTAAAGTGATGCATCGAAGAAAGGAACTGGATATTTACTTATGCAGAATGATATATTTATTTACTATGCATCTGGACAGTTAAAAATTAATGTACAAAACTATCATATTAATGATATTTACATAGCTGCATAGTTATTTTCAATAAAAATATGAAGACACTATCTCTTTGCTGAAAAATGTGAGATATATACGGATCAGAATAGTTTGAAGTATATCTTCACAAAAAATGAACTCAACATGAGAAAAAAAAGATGGTTCAAAATACTCAAGGATTATGATTGTACCATACTATACTACCCAATAATGGAAAATAACATAGTTGATGCATTGAACAAGAAGGATTCCCAACAAAATGTGGATTGACAATGATACTTTATATATGGATCTAGTGTGGATGGATAAGGGAATTATCAATGAAGTTGAAACATCACTACTTTTTCACTTGGTTTTCCAACCATATTTATTTTAAAGGATTAAATGTTCTCATCCTGATGATGAGGTCATTAAAAATAAAATTAATGCTGTGAAATATGGGATGATGGATATCTTTGTGTGTTAATATTGTGTTCTGGAATTTGGGAATAAGCTTTGTGCACCATCTATACTTGATCTAAAAAGGGAGTTATTAGATTATTCATATAATTAAAATTTTTCTATACATCTTGGTAACCCCAAGATGTATAGATATTTGAAGGAACATTTCATGTGGGTAACATGAAGAGGTAAATTGTGAATTATGTATCCAGATGTTTAGTCTATCAAAAAGTGAATGGTAGTAGGTGACATCAAAAAGGATTCATTAAACCTCAACCTATTACTACATTGAAATGCGATGAAAACACTAGGTATTTTGTCACTATATTACCCAAAACATCATGAAAGAATGATGCAATATTGGAAATTGTTGATGGAATTACGGAATCTGCACATTTTCTCGATATAATTTTGGATTTTGCACTGCAGGATCTAGAACATCACTATATCAATGATGTTGTTAGACTTCATGGGGAACCTCTCTCAGTTATGTATTATCCTAACCCCTGATTTACATCGAAATTCTGGATAATGCCTTAGAATTCATTGGATACTGATCATCAATAGAGTATTTATTCTAAGCCTCAAATTAATAGGAAATCAGAGTGGATGATCCAAACCATAGATGACATGTTGAGATAATGATTACATGAAATTCAATGTATATGGGATCAATATTTACATTTAGTGTAGTTTTCCTAAAAAAATAGTTTCCATTCAAGTATTAAAATAGAACCATATGATACATTGTATTGAAATAGGTTCCATACACCATCTTGTTGGGATGAAGTTCGAGAAAAGATGCTTTTGGGCCCAAATCTAGTGGATAAAACAACAGTGAAGGTAATAAAGATTCAACGCATATCAAAGCATCCCAATGAGGAAAAAATGATAGGCTAATAATAGAATGAAGGATTTTTACATTCAAGTGGTAAATCATGTTTTCATAATAGAATAACTATGGATGGGAGTTGTAAGATTTGGGAAGAAAGGGAAACAGATTCATAGGTCCATATGCCCTTTTGAAATTCTATATGGAATTATAGCAGATGAATATCATTTGGATATGCCACCTATCCTGTATAAAGTACACAATGTGTTCCATGTCTCAATGTTGAGAATGTACATACAATACCCAATGCATGTCATAACTTATAAAGGTACAAAATTTTAACCTCACATATATTAATATAAATTTCCAATTTGGATTTTATACACTAATGAATAGGTGTTGAGGAGTCAAATGACTTGACTAGTAATGATACATTATGGAAATCCTAATATCAAATAGGAAACATGAGATCTTGGGGCGCTTATGATGAAGACCTACCCAAATTTTTTTAAGGTAACGTTATGTGAATTTCATGGATGAAATGTTGGTAAGGAAGGGAGAATGTAACACCCTAAGGATTTGAAAATAAATATTGAATGAATGAAAAAATGAGCCTCTACAAAACCAAACATTGTTTTAACATATCCAGTAATCATAATTTTACAACCTCTGTGATTTGAAATTTTAAAAACTGACATACACAGTTCTGTTCAGTGAGATATTTTGAGTCTGATAAGACTAACATAGTTTTTGACGAATAGTTGCATATAAATATGAATAGTAATAGACCGTTATGAATTGTAATGAATAGTAAATCATAAAAAATAATAGAAACTTCACCCATTAATTTATAAATAATATTTAGACATATTATAAGTGAAGAAATGATCATAGTATAAGTATTGGTATTTTTTATGTCATAAATATTTTAATTACAATTTTATGATTAATATAAAAATTAAATAATGAAATTTATTTATTTAAAATGTAATCATAATTTTTTATTATATTATGGTTCTATGTTTATTTTATGAGGGTTTGTTTAATTTCCTAGATGTTGTAAAATGAGTTGTAGTTTTAATGTTGTTTTTGTCGAATTAATAATGATTTTATTTAAAAATAAAATTAAAAATGTTTCTAAAAATATTTTCAAAATCATTATTGCATTTTACAATTCTACATGTTGAAAAATTAATGGGGTGAATTTTTTAGATTTTTCTAAAATACATGAAGTTTGGTTGAATAGTAAAATATGATAATTTACTATAAATTTACAATACATGATTTATTGAGTCATAAGTGATATAAGGATAATTTAATCCCACAAGGTTAGAACTCACATTCAATTATTACTATTTTGGTTCATATGAATCAAAAATTTTGGTTTCCTTGAGAGAAATAATAAAATAATGAAGAAGTTATTCCCAAATAACTTCTCTCCTCCACTATACCACCTCACTTCAACTTATCATAACACCTCTAAGCCTTGAATATTATAATATTTTTCTCAATACCATTACCTAGTCACTACTCACATCCAAATGATCTTGGTGTTTCCAAAAGACCAAAATCCCTTACCTTATGTTGGTTATTCAAAAGCTAACACATCTTTTTTTCATTTAGATTTAAATCAATTTAACTTCTATTCTTGTTCACTCATAAACCCCTCAATAATATTGACCCTTATTACTCCAGTATCATATATATATATAATATTTCTACCATGTTAATGTAATAACCATTATCAATCTTCTTTCTCTCTCCCTCCCTCATTTATAAATGAACTCTTCGTCTGCGAATTTCTAATTTACAACCTTCAAGGATGACGATGTTTCATTCATAAATTTATCCATAATTACTAGTCATGCAACCATTTGAATGGTTGAACTAGACTATAATATAAGTATTATAGAAAACATAATAATCATGAACCAGTACATGTACATATTATAAATTCATACGACAAAACTAGTTCAGAATAATCCAAACACCACGAAATAATTTATGTTATTATCATTTCTTCCAATGATTCATCATCATACCCTATATAAAAATGTTATATATAAAAATTTATGTTTATTAATGTTTATAAATAATATATTATTTAAATTTTGGATAATTACATCCTTTCCACATGATCATCCATACACATACACAAATATACAGATCATGAAAATCATGGAAATGAATACTCCGGAATGAAAAAATTCAATCTTATAACATATCAATAAATAATTAAATGAACTAATTAAAATAATTATAAACAAACTAATTTTTAAATGGTTCCTAATTAGTTATTAGTAATTCTAATTTCATTTTCCTGGACATTATGTTCATGATCGGAACACATTCAAACATAAGTTAAGGGGTTTCTAACAAAACCTCCTATTTCATTTGGGGTATTATTATTATCTACATATCTAAATAATATTATTATTCATTCATATTAAAGTCTCACAAATTTTGTGTTAATTTTCTATATTTTTTTCCGAAAAAATAAAACCTTTATTTATTTGGAGTTTTATGTTTTTTAAAGGATCTTTCCAAAATTACTCCAGAAATACAAGCCCATTTCAATGGAATTTCCCTAAATTCTAACCTATTTTCATGGTAAATATATTATATTTTTTATATAAACATTATTTTCTAAAAAAATTATTTTAGAAAACATTGTTATTTCACATCATGTTTTAGGAAAATATTCATCTAAAATAACTCTTATTTTCAAAGTAAAAGAGTTTTTATCTAAAGAATTGCTCAATGATTTTATACGAATATTTTTATTTGATTCAAAATTCTTATTTACTATTATGTATAAATGGGAATAAAATTTTATGACATGATATACCATATTATCTTTAATTTTATTTGATTATATTGACTGTGGATGTGTTGTCTTGGAACTATTCACCATATTACTCTGAATGGTTAGTGTTTATGTTTAATTTTTAGGGAAAGATAGTTACATTTTATATGTTAGTTTAAATATGAATGTATATGTTATTTACGTTTAAATCATATCATGTGAGTTATGCATTGGACTTATTATGTGATTGTTGGGGCCCTCTATATACCCTCTATGAATCGGTAGGTATCTGGAGACTAATAGATTTGTAATTCTCTTAGGACTTGTCCATTTTGAGTTAAGGTTTTGGTTGAGGCCTTAATAATTTTTACATGCCTGGGATAAGGCATTGGAAATATGGTTAAAAATGTCCAGAATTTTCATTTCCCTCATTATAATCATATAAATTTATAGATCAGGTGGTCATTCAACTATTATAACACCAATGATTATATTTTATTATGGAAATATTTACACTACTCATTTTCCTGCAAAATTATGTTCAAGTTTATTTTTAAGGAATGTGTTTTAAATTATTCACCATTTATAATGATTATGATAACTTCCTCTTAAATTTTTACCCCTACTGAGAATATGAGCTCACCCATTCTTATGTTACATCTTTCCGAGGGAATGAAATATTATGATTGACTTGAATAGATAATCTTTGAGTGGTGGTTTTTTCAAGTGAAACTTTTATGTTGTTCCTCTTTTCATGTTGTAATGTTTAACTAATGTATACATCTTGTTTACTAAATCTAATAAACAACAAAATCCATCATTATGTATATTCATTGTTCATATTTTAATGTAATAAAATAAGGCACTTGCTCTGCTAAATTGTGGACGGGTCCTTACAATACCTTATTTTGGTATCCTTTGATATGAAGATTTTCCACCTAGATATGATACATAGATTGATTCTAGAAATCATTTCTTATTTGTATACCCTTTATTAATATAGTGTAAAACCACATTCATTATTATATTGTTTTAATGGTATTTATAAATAAATAAACATAATTTCATTTGAAGACCACTTATTTTTCATGGGTTTTTCAGGTTATGATTATTGATATAATAATGAATTATTTCCTTAAGTGAATCTTTTTAAAAAATATAGAAAACAAATTGTCATTCCTTGAATTCATTATGATGAGTTTAATGATACCCATCTTCTATTCATGGGTTCCACGTGATATAAAAAATTAATTAATTTCATTTGAATGTTTTTTTGAAAACCAATTTATTTTAACGGGTACATTATGATTGGATATGTAAATTATATTCAGATGGATCTCATAATAGTAATTATCTGTGACATATCTATCCATTACATTTATGGTTATTTTTTGAGGCATTTTGAGCAGTCTCTGAAGGTATTGGAGATGTTTGGTTTCTAAAAGCTATAATAAAGAGTATTACACGTCATGTTAGTGAATTACATGATGTGAAGTTTGGTTTCACTACTTACATTGGAGGTTTTACAATGTGTTTAAATTTCACATGTTGTGAAATAGGGTTTTACAACAAGAAAATTTTTCTGGCTTTGAAAAGTAAAATAAATAGAGTAGAGATGGTAGTTTGGGTGGATGTCAACCATGGGGGATTAAATGGAATAAAAGGGTATTACACGTCATGTAATATGACACTGCATTAACTTTTAAGTGTTTTTATAGTCGCATGGTTTTCTAACCCCTATGGCTGTAGTTACGCTTCCTTGACCCCAGGAGACCCAAAAAAACCTCTTCAATATTTTGAGAATTCATTCATCAAGTATTGTTTTCTTGCTTCCATCATTTGATCAGTAGAGATCCATCTTTGATCTATAGTGCATTCTTCCTTCGTTCTTGCTGTTTTATCTAGATTGAACTCTTTTCCCTTTCTATTATTCTTACCCTATGATGTATGATGATATCAAATGGTTCTAAATGGAATTCTCATATGTTTTTGTTGGTGTGACATTGTCATGACATCCTAGGATAGAAGAAGATCTAGATGGAGACATGATGAGAGATTCATTTCAAGGATTGTTCTTGTGAAAGATCATTAACATCATTTTGAGGTAGGTTTTCAAAAATTTCCTTAATCTGTGCTTCAAGTGGGAGGATCCACTTTTTTTACCATTAGAATTTTTTCCTCCATATTAATAAATGTTATGAATTATTTAAATGAAAT
The DNA here is from genome assembly GCA_963277665.1 of Viscum album. Taxonomy (NCBI): domain Eukaryota; kingdom Viridiplantae; phylum Streptophyta; class Magnoliopsida; order Santalales; family Viscaceae; genus Viscum; species Viscum album. The sequence continues at coordinate 992,576,470 of OY728133.1, forward strand.
TGAACAGGGTAGATGGAATTATTTTTCACTCCCTTACATTTATGACAATTATGATTGTGATATTGAAATTATACGGGCCAAAATAGCTTATGAAAATTTTGGTCGATGGTGGATTTTCATGCACTGGGTATATCTGTTGCGGTTGTTAATTGATCAATACTATTTGGTATGAAAAAAATGGATAATGGATAATTAAACATATCCCAAAAATAAATATATTCTCCACGATCATATAATTCGGTGATAACTACTAAATTTAAACAAGTTGAATTAAATTAGGGATGCCTTATCAAATATGAAATTTTGTTTCTTTGGTACATGGGGTGATGTGATGTGTGTGATTTATAAGGTCTATTCTATAGTTTTAGTTTGATAATGGTTGTGTGATGTGGGATGGATTTTGTGGTGAAATGGAATCTCATGTTGGGAGAATTATTAATTGTTGAATGTATGAGAAGTGTTATGTTGGGGGTTGCAAAAATTATTGTTATGTGATGTGTTATCGGTTGGGGTGGTGAGTTGGGTGTTGGTTCTTTTGGTATGTGAACTGAGTGGTATGAGTTTGATGAAGGAAAATAGTGATTGGTAATAGAACTTTTCACCAAGATTCCCTATGAGTAACTTTAATAAATATTCACCCAATATCAAGTGATATATATATGATATATCATGAATTAGGGTAAAAAATGATGAAATGTGATGTAAAAATAGTTCCTCATCTATGTTAAACTTTATAGAACTTGTTTTTTCTAATGTGTGTCGTGATATGAATTTTCTCGGGTACTAGTGAAATAAAAAAATGGCTTTTTGATAAATAATGAATTTTATTATATAAATTTGCTGGAAATGTGAATTGGGTTTTCTTGAATTTATTATGTTGTTTTGAATTTAAAGGTTCCAGTAAAGGTGGTAGTTGTGAGATATTCCTTTTTAGGGAACTGATAGGTTATGATATAGTGGTTGGTATTATATATTAATATAGTTTTATTTTCCATTTGATATCTAAAGACACCACACCCTTGTTGGGTTCAATGTACGAAGACCACAATTATCACGACAGAGGTTGTCTTTCAAAAATATCTAGGTGGGAGAATGGATGTTTGGCCACCCTCTCTTCCCTAACCCCACTTCTAGGTGGTGATATGATAAGATTCTTTGGGAATGTTGTGGTTTTAGAGGCCCAAGTGTGTGTGTAGTAGTTTTTCTTTACCATGTGTATTCAGTATTAGATGTGTAGTTATTTCCTAGGTGTCATTGGGATGTGGTGTGGTTTGGTGAACATGTGTCTACACGGAGTAGGATATATGGTATGCGGATGAATAGTTTGTGGGAATGATGTGATATGGTTTGTGGACCTGGTGTTTATAATAAGGAAGTGTTGTTATTTGCGGCCCATGTGTATGTGGGTAGGATGTGATGTGTCTTATGGCCCTGGTGGGTTCAGCCGGGTTGCGACATGGTACATTCAAAAGAGGTTGGTGTTTGGGGACGTTTTCCATTATTAATGAGTATATAATAAGTGTGATTTAGTGAAATTTACCCTAATATTGATGTTAATTATATTAATTTACATGAATTGAGTTAATTTTTATAGCATTCCTTGGTGTGGTTTGGATGGTTAGTATACATTTTAGGTGATATTTGGTTATATTGTTTTCTAATAGGGGAATTAGTATACATCCTTCACATGTGCATGAGAAACATTGGTTTTCCTTCTGATTATATCTATATTATCACCCTTCATATATCAAACAATTTTTGGGGTTACATTATGATTTTGAAGACCATTTTGGACCTTACTAGTTTAGGATTGATACATTTTTTGTGTCACTTCTAAACATTATGTTTGGTATTCACATGTAGGATTTTTTACATGTTACAGTTCAATTTTAAAACATGCATATTGGATGTTTTTTTAATTTCTTTTATATATTTACTAAAGTTTTATATGATCTATCATATATTCAAATCATATTATAAAAAGGGAAATTCCTCCCATATTGTGAGATCTGTATACCCTTGGTTCTAGTCACCATCCATTGGCCTATTGGATGCAGGACATGGGAGTTCATTAACCCCAATTCCTAATTTTCATTCCAGGGGGTCATCTTTAGAGGGGGCGGGGGGGAATGATAGAATTGTATCAGAGGTGATGGTTGAGAAATTGGATGGAGTTTGGATTATGAACATTAATTATTTCATGGTTTGGTGGGGAAATACGGTTAGATGATCTTGTTTTATGACATATGTCAGAAAAGAAAAGCTAGGAAAAAAGATGTTAGGGGACCCTTGATCTAGTGTAGGGAATAAGAACCAACTGAGCGACCATGTAAGGCAAAACCGTTATCATGATAGAGACCATAGTAAAGATACCGATATCATTATGACTTGAGTTCTTGTTTCAATTTGTTTTTTTTTTGGAAATATTGAATGAATATAAATGGGAGTTAAATGATATAAAATTAATCTTAAATAAAAATAACATAATACACTGTATTAGGATCTCTTTTTTTAATTTTCAACTATGTTGCATAGTAATATTCAATGGGTTGATTAGAATTTCAGGCTCAATTGGGTGATTCAATTGATTTGTAGTGGATTCGTCTAACTGAGGATGGTAAATAGTGGCAGAGGATGTTTATGGAATTACTTTTGAAGGCATTTGGAAATAATGAAGGTCATGTTTTGGACATTGAGATAGAAATCTCACTCATGGTGATTTAGATCACCTTTAGTTTTATATGAACCCCAATAGATTAAGAGGTTCATTTGGCTGTCAACCAGATGTGAGGTTTTTTGCTTCAACAGAGGACACTTTATCTGGGGGAGAGAAAGGAATAAAAAAAATTTGGTTTAATTTGAGAAGTAATTTCATGTATAGTTCCTTTTATTGACAAACTTTCATAAGAAGAGGAATGATATAGTCTCCCTTTATCATGAGAGTATGATAGTGTGGGATAATGGGATCCATTTCAAGGAAATTAATCTTTTTTTCCATATCACTTTACATACAAGGATACTCCCATGAGATGTCTTTAGTATGTGATCCATCCTTTGATATATTATGAATATTATCCTTTTACATTTTCCAATAACATGGAGGTCAAAAAATGGAGTATGTGATTGAGTAGATTCAGTATTGATAGTGTTTACCTTGAGAAGGGAGGCATTGGAGTTTTTCAATTGGTAGGGTAACCTGAGGAAGGTATCAAGAACCAGGAAATTCAGGGATTTGACCGGTTGGTAGTTTGCCTCAACTGTCCCCTTCTGACCTTCCTATAAACATTCTCTTCCAGTTTTATTGAGAATGAGGTGTTTCAATGGTGGAGTTTGCATCCATCATTATAAACAGTTTCCAAAAACTATTTGACATCAGAATGTTGGTGGTAACTATGTTTAGTGTCTGTTTTAGCATTAGTGAGAACAATAATTTTCTCCAACTAGTGGATACATAGCAAGTAGAGGATGACGTTATATTTTCCTCTTGTTTTGTGTCCTCATCTGGGGTATGGTTGTTTAGGATATCATCATCTGAGAGGCATATTAGTAGGGTGTGGTTAGTTGCACACAAAAAAGTCAATGATTAACAAAGAACCAAAGATCACCAAGGGTATAATTAGTTTTTTCAGTACCCTATCTGGTGGTTTGTTTTATTCGAGAGATTAACATTCACTTATTTCAGATACTCTTGTCTATTCTCTAGGAATAAAATTATAGTGGCATCCTATTCCCATTGTGTTGAGTACACCAGCAGAAGGACAGATATGTTTTTTAATGTGTTTTGGGGATGTAGACTGATAATGGGACTACATTAGTCCTATGGGGTCCTCTTCATGATTCAAATTCATTTATATGGTGTACTTTTCAGCATTGACTAGTTTTATTAATTGCATTCCATTATCAACCATTTATAAGGAAGAGTTTTGTTTTCAAACATAGATGACCCACATGCAATTTTTTTGGAGGGCGTAGTATTAAGCAACATTGTTGGAATATAGAGCCCATTCATTTTTTATTGGATGATCTATGAGTAGATCATTTGAAGCTAATATTGAAGAGGTTCCCATGGTCATTGGGGAGTTCATGGATATTTTTCCTAAGAAGGTTTTCATGCTACCCTATTATCATGATGTGGAGTTCTGGATAGTGTTGCAGCTCAGTGCTTTCCTGATTTTGATGGCCCCTTTCCATATGAAACATTTTGAAATACAGTATTTGAGGATTTAGATATATTTTTTGATGAATAAGGGTTTTTTATAGCTCATTTTTTCATTGAAGGGTGATTCTGTGTCATTCACTAAGAAGTCATACGGAATTCTGAGGCTGGGAATAAACTATCATATGTTGAGTCAATTAAAGGTCAATAATAATTACACCATTGCAAGGATATATACTATTTTTGACTAGTTTTGAGTGGTGATCATACTTTCTAAGATCGATATGTGGTTTGGATATCACAAATTGATGGGGAAGGAGAGTGATATATCGAGGTATTCCTTCAGGTGCATGTATGAGAACAACAAGTAAGTAGTCATGATGTTTATTATTAAGAATGAACTAAATATTTTCTGGGGGATTATGAATGAGGCATTCCATGTGTAAAGGCCTAGAAATTTTAGGGAAATTTTTTTCTTACTTTCATTGGAATTTTACGAGTCCACAGTTTCTGACAGCATCTGATTCTCAGACCCGGTGTTCCTAGAATCAATTTCTGAAGTTTTGATCAGCTACGTTCAGTAAACATACGTGTGGGTTTTTCTATCTTTTAAACTGGTGCTCGGAATTGAAATCTGAGGACACCGATGGACTCGTAGTGCCAAAGTTCTCTTATCGGGACTTTTACTGCAATTGTGTTTTGTCATATGTGGTAATTAAACTATGGGGATTCATTAAGAATAAAATAGAATTGTTGAGTTATAATTTTATTTAATGTGGAAGTTGTTTCCTCCAAAAGTAAGTTGGAGGCTGGGCACACACCCCACCTAACTTCTCATGGGAGAAATCTAAGGGTGGTGGGGCCCACACGAGCACCCAACTTATCACCTCCCCTCAACTCCCCTCAACTCCCTTAAACTACACCACTAATTAGGTGAATTAATTCAACTTTAATTCAAATTATTTTGAATTCATATCTCTACATTTATTTTATGTGTTGTCACTTTTATGAGACTTTTAATATTCTTTCCAACCCATGGATAAATAATTAAGTGAATCTCTTAATTAATTGTTTTAGTTGAAATATTATTATATTCAAAGCCTATTCTTTCATTTGTGCGGGAAATTATTCTTTGGTGAATGCTCTGGAAAAATAGACACGTTCCTCTCTCGACGAAGAACAATCACTCTCTCCAAGGAAGAACACAAGGCAGCAACCATCGACTTCTTCTTCTTCTTCTTCCACCACATCAAGGGAGGAGACTCTGTCCGCAAGGAAACATCGACTACGCTTCCTCCTCGGACACACTCCAACTTCATCAGAATCGACACCGTTCTTCGGAGACGCCCATCCACCACGACGTTCATCTTCTGCTATTCGACGATGTGCGACGTCTTTCTGAGGTAGGGGTTGTTTCAATTTTCAATTGTTTAAAAATTGTGCTTCATCCTTCGTTGAAACCATGGATTGTTATTGGACATGTGATACTGCCTAACACGGAGGTTGTGGGCCAAAATTACACGGCCCGATGACTCTCTATTGATCCCTGTTATTTTACAATGGTGACGGTGACAGAAAGGATGGTGGCGACCGGAGGAAAAGCGGCGGCCGTATGCCGACCGCATGAAGAAGAATTGCGGACTGCAACTACGGGACCCTCGACTAACAAAGAACCGGTTGGAAAAAGCCAACCGAACCAAATGACGACCACGGTTCCACAAGGGGTTCTGCGCTATGGAAGACTGCAGCCCGCGTTCTGCGGGCCGCTCGGCAAGCGAACCGACCAGCAGGTGGCCGGCCGGGCTGAGCAGAACCGCGACGCCAAGAGGGTGCCGCGTTGGAATAACAGTAGCCCGCTGAAGCGGGAAGCTTGAACCATGAAGGTCTGCCATCTTTGGTTGGCCGGTTAGGGAGGGATGCACTGCTTGGAACCACTGGTTCGGGTAGCCAGGGGGCCCTGCCACCTGCCACGGACCGATCGGCCAGTCGGCTGAGCTGCGGCCGAATGGGTCGCGCTGCAATGGGCCAGGCTAAGTTGCGCCCTCTCGGGCCAGGTCGTGCCCCTTCAGGCCACTCCACACCTTCCATCGGTCTGGGCCATACCATCCACTTTGCCAAGTCACATTTCATTAGTCCAGGACAACACCCCATGCCGGGTCGGACCCGCTGAACCAGATTGGGCCGACCTGCCAACCCACTGGGCCTAACTGGCCGGGCCCGTATGCTTAAATGTGAATAACATCATGACCGTGCATCTGATCGATGCGCCGTATGTTGCACTAGGACCCTCTCTACAAGGCAGTACTTTTGAAATACTCTACGTGAGTTTAGGACGACTTTGGAAAAACGGTCGGGTTGGTTCGAAACCGAAACCAACCGGGCCCTCAGAGCGGAAAAACTTATAACATAAGGACCGGACGTCCTATTGACGTGTCGTAAACTATGTTGGATTAGTCATTATAAGACAAACAATTTGGAATACTCCACACAGGATATAGAAGTGGTTTTAGTATGTCCGGGTTGGATTGTACCAAAAATCCAACCAGGCCCCTAAAATGTAAATGCTAATAACTCACAGACTGGGAGTCTGATTGACGTGCCGTCTGTTGCGTTGAGACCCCTATGACAAGGAGGTCCCATGAGATACATCCACGTAAGATTATGTGGCACATTATTGTATTGACCAGTAGCTCGTGGAGAAGATCCACAGAGAGACGAGCGTACGGAGTACGAAGACCTTATAGGTGGTTGAGACCTGATGTCTGCTTGTCCAATACGATATGATGTAACTGGACTAGCCTAGTGGAGAGTAATAATGTGTTGAGGTAACAGACCCATGGAGGAGGAGTGCTACTATGTTGTGGCGGCAGACATACAGTACTCGATAGAAGGAGTACCTCTGTAGACTATTAGGTGGTTCACTACTGTGTTGGGGCGGCAGACCCATGGCGGGAAGCGCTACTATGTTGGGGCATCAAAACCGTGGTACTTGACAGGAGGAGTACCTCAGCAGTCTAAGTTTAGTGAGTAGCATCGTGGAGTCACGACAGATCTACTGTGATCGATAGAGGAGGAGTTCTCCAGCAGTCGTGGTTTGGACATCATGAATAAAATCCTGGTTTGAGCTGAGTCAATGACCATTGTGTTTTCCTCATGATTGAGATGGGTTACTTTATAACATAGGCATATGTATGGGCATATACCTAAGTAAAGTTAATTTGTTGAGATATTTTTTATTGTTTATCCTTGTTAGATTTTGTGAGACCTTGAGGGTCTCAGGGTCCCTACTAAGAATCGTTATACTCACCCCGGCATGGGCTATGCACGCTCCTCGTCTTGTTGGATGCATACAATGGACAACATTGACCGAGGTAGATTGTATGGGGATTGGATTGTACTTGGAGGTGGAAACTCGGCATGAAGGCACAGTGAGCGAACCGATAGACATGGAGTGCTGAGGAGGACATCTATACCTACCCTTCAGGTAGGAACCCGAAGGACAATTCCGGAGCTTAATCCATCTTCCAGCTATTTGTCTTTTTAGTTTTACTTCCATTCAGTTGTATCTATACCATTAATTTGGTCTTGTATTTCTGGCCCCGCGTTATTTTCAACACACTTGTTATACTTCATTACATAATGTTTGCTACTGCTTGATCTCTGGTTGTGTGAGTTAAAATTGTATACGGGAAATTCCTTCCCAGTTATAGGGATTTTCGCCTTTGGTGCAGGTCACCATCTCCTGGCCTATAGAAGGCAGGCTTGGGGTAGTTACAAAACAGGCCTCAGGGGACGGGACCTGACCAATTTTTATCAGAGGAGTCGGTTCTACCACATAACTTGGGGCTATTATATTTCCTTTCTGTGAAGAAATAGTGTTAAGGGTACTGAGTGTGGTTTTCAGTTCAGGGAGTCCTGTATTGGTGCGGCGGCCGACATATCCACACACCAGGACCCTAACTACTGATTTCTGACTCAGTGCACGAAAACACTGATTGTGTGTGTGTTTTCAATAGTTTTTTCATTAAGTCAGCTCAAACTAGGTCAGATCACCAGGTATAGTCTTTTTACTGAGTCACATTTGTTTCTTTTTAGGATGTCTTCACCTAGTTAGTCAGCGCGGGTTCTGAGTGGAGAGCGCAATGGTATCCCACTGACCAGCGAGGTCACGGTGCAGGGGCCCATGAAAACAAAGGAACCAGTGGTACCATTACCTGATAGGCTATCATTATCACCATCCACAACTGCAGATGGTTCACGCCGCTTGATCGCATTGCACGAGTTACTACGATAGAGTCCTCTGAGGATTCAAGCAGAGACAGACATTCAGACGGTTGGGAACTAGTTGGAGTTTGTACCATGAGCTTTCCACATAGCTGGGGCACCCACTGACTTGATAGATTATCTATCTATTAGTCTCTTTCGGGGAGTAGTTGAGAGGTGGTGGAGTGTAATGCTCATGTTCTGCGATGAGACGACCTTCACCTAGGGGAACATCGAGGGGTTTTTCAGGGTGGAGTTCATACCAGTGACTCTACACTCTATGCATGATCAAGAGCTTCTGCTCTTGCCGTAAGGATTTTAGTCAATATCTGAGTCATGTGTAGGTAGTAGGCAGATGACATAGGGGCACGAGCTGTTTAGACTTACTGACAGACGACCCCAAGATATGGAAACGGTGTTGCAAGGCACCTGACGCCTAGGAAGACCTGAACGAAGAAGGGTCTGTTATTCCTGTAGGGAATGGGGTCACAAAGAACATGAATATACGACTCCCCACATAGATGATCAGTAGGAAATAGAGGATCCACCTAGATAGAGGCAGTGACAGGAGCTTGAGCATCAGCCGAGTGGTGGAGAAGGTAGTGGAGCATGTCCTTCAGTAGATGGTGGTCAGTGTCACCAAGCACTACTACTCCCACCCCTAGGTGGTTCACCTCGAGCTACAGAAGTAGGTGGACATGGGAGGGACTAGTTTCAATCCTAGAGGCCTTTATTCATGATTTTTCTATCTTCGTTAATGTCATTGTTGTGGTTTCCTTGTACTTCGAGTTGCAGTAATAAAATAAACTTGTCCTTGTGACATTTTCTTTCCTACTTTTTGTGTGGTTATTACCAAGAGGTTTCAGATAAAAACATTGACATGGCCTTCAATTTCTAGATTCTTACTAGAGGAGACCCAGTGACCACACACTGATGCTGAAAGTCTGACTCGAACCTTGGAGGTGAGAGTAATTGTTAAATATCTTGTTAGTAGCGTCAGGGCCTTACGACGTTGTCCATGTAATTAATTAGTACTGTTCCTGTCAGGATGAACTATATTAGGCAATGGGCATGGTTCACCCGGGGGATGAGACTGATTTCTTTTTTTGGAAGAGTAGAAATCTTAGCAGCTCTTATAGATCATAGGTGAAGAAGGGTGAACGTTGACCGACATACCAGGTCGTCCAACTTCTACCGACCGGAGATGGTACGAGCTACGACGGAGAAGGTGAAGATCATCCAGGAGTGGATGAAGATCGCATAGAGAAGGTAAAAGTCTTATGTTGATAGGAGAAGGAGACCATTGTAGTTCGAGGATGGGAATCACATCTTCCTACGGGTTTCACCTCGATGAAGTCTATGGAGATGTGACTGAGGTGGTAAGTTATCTATGAGGATCATCGTACCATTCCAGTTCCTCAATAGGATAGGCGAGGTAGCTTACCACTTGACCTTTCTACCATAGTTTCACCAGGTGCGTGATGTCTTCCACATATCTCAGTTCATAAGATACGTGCACGAATCGTCCCACATCATCGACCACGGGGATCTTGACATCGATGAAAGGATGACATTCACTGAGGTTTGAGTGGAGATTGAGGATTGATAAGAGAGGGTCCTACGTGGACGGTCAATACCTCTGGTGCACACTCGCTGGAATCATAGGAATATCCAGGAGAGCACTTGGGAGCAGGAAGCTCAAATGCATGCTTAGTACCCCACTTTTGTTTTCCTAGTGTGTGTAGTAGCTTTACGAGATGTAAACCCATGAGGTGAGAGTAATGTAAAGACCTGTAAATTTCAGGGAAATATTTTTCTTAATTTCTTTAGAATTTTATGAGTCAACAGTTTCTTACGGCGCCTAATTCCGAGGACCGGTGTGCCCGGAATAAATTTTTTAAGTATTTCTCATGTACGTTCAATAAACATACGTGCAGGTTTTTCAATCTTTTGAACTGGTGCTCGGAATTGAAATTCGAGGACACCGATGGACTCATAGTGACGATATTCAAGTATGGGGACCTTTACCGCAGTTGCGTTTTGTCATATGTGGTAATTAAAATTTGGTGATTCATTAAGAATAATATAAAACTGTTGAGTAGCAATTTTATATTATGTGGAATTCGTTTCCTCCAAAAGGAAGTTAGAGGTGGGGCCCACACCCCACCTAACTTTTCAATAGAGATAACTAAGGGTGGTGGGGCCCACACGGTCACCCAACTTATCACCTCCCCTCAACTCCTCTCAACTCCCTTAAACTCCACCATTAATGTGGTGAATTAATTCAACTATAATTCAAATCCTTTTGAATTCATCTCTCCACATTTAGTTTCTGTGTTTTCACTATTATGGGGATTTTAATATTCTTTCCAACACATGGAGAATTAATTAATTGAATCACTTAATTATTTGTTTTTGTGGAAATACTATTATATTGGAAGCCTGTTTTTTCATTTGCGTGGGAAAATAATCTTTTGGGAAACCTCTGAAAAAATAGAATTGTTCTTCTCTTAAAGAAGAAAAATCACTCTCTCCAATGAAGAACACAAGGCCGAAACTGTCGACTTCTTCTTCTTCTTCTTCTTCTTCTTCCATGTAATTGGAATAGATTCCATCTGCAAGGAACCATCGACTATGATTCCTCCTCGGATTCACTCCAACGTCAACAGAATCAACACCATTCTTTCATCATGCCCGACCACAGTGACGTTCATCTTCTGTGGTTCGATGACGTGCGACGTCTTTCTGAGGTAGGGGGTTTGTTTAAATTTTTAATTGTTTAAGAATTCTTCCTCATCCTTTGTTGAAACTGTGGATTCTTATTGGCCATGTGATACCGCCTAACTCTTAGGGCGCGGGTTGAATGAACACGGGCCGACAAAACTTTGTGGATCCTTGTTATTTTTCAATGGTGATAGTGACGGATGGGATGGCAGCGACCGGAGAAAAAACAACATCCATATGCCAGTCACATGGAGAGGAACTGCGGCCCGCCATCGCAGGCCGCTCGACTGACAATGAACCGGCTGGCTAAAGCCAGCTGGACCGAAGTAGGACTGCGGGGCTAAAAGGGGTGCCGCACTATGGAAGACCGCAGCTCGGGTTCCGCGGGCCGCTTGGTGGGTGAACCGGCCGCCAGGCGGCCGGCCGGTCTGAGCAGAACCGCGACACTAGGAGGGAGTCGTGCTGGATGAACTGGGGCCCGCCAAAGCGGGCTGCTTTCACCATGATGGTTGGTCGGTTAAGGATGGCGGTGCCGCATGGCGCCGCTGGTTCGGACTGCTGGGGGGCCACTCCCCCCTCCATGGACCGCTCGGCCTCCTTTGGGCCGAGCTGCGGCCAACCGGGCCCTGCCCTGTCGAGTCGCGCCACGCTGCGCCTGGCCGCATTATGCCCATTCGGGCCAGGCCGTGCCTACCTTCAATCCGGATCATGTTTCTTTAGGCCAGGCCAACACCCCATGTTGGGTTGGACCCACCGAACCTGATCGGTTCGACCCACCAGCCCACTGGGCCTAACGGTTCGGGCCCATACACTTAAATGCGAATACCTTCACGACCGAGCTCTGATTTACCTGCCATCTATGGCACTGGGACCCTCTCGATGAGGCAGTTCTTTTACGAACCTTTATGTGAGTTTTGGAAGACTTTGAAAAAATGGCCGGGTTGGTTCGAAACCGAACCCAACCGGGCCCTCGGAGTGAAAACACTTATAACATAAGGACCAGACGCCCTATTTACATGTCGTCGACTACATTGGATTAATCTTGATAAGATGGACCTTTTGGAAAAATCCACACGGGAATCAGATGTGGTTTGTGTATGTCCAGATTGGATTGTACCTGAAATCCAACCGAGGCCCTCTAACGGAAATGCTAATAACTCACTGACCGGGCGTCCGATTGACATGTCGTCTGTTGCGTTGAGACCCCTGTAACGAGACAGTACCATGAGATACTTCCACGTGAGATTACGTGAAACATGGATATACCAACAAGTATCTCGTGGAGTGGTTCCTCCTAGAGACGAGCTTACAAAGTACGAAGACCTTGTAGCTTGATGAGAACTGATGACTGCTTGTACGATACGATTCAGACTAACTTGACTAGCCCAGTGGAGAGCACTAATATTTTGGGGCGATAGACCCATGGTGGAGGAGAGAAAATATGTTGAGGAGGCAGACCCTTGGTACTCGACAGAAGGAGTACCTCTGTAGGATATTAGGGGGTGCGCTACTGTGTTGGGGTGGCAGAACCTTGGGTGGATGCGCTACTATGTTGGGGCGATAGACCCGCGGAACTCGATAGGAGGTGTACCTCAGCAGACTATGGTTAGTGAGTAGCACCTCAGAGTCATGACATGGCTACTGTTCTCGACATAGGAGGAGTTCTCCAGCAGCCGTGGTTTCGACATCATGAATAAATTCCTAGTTTGAGGTGAGTCAATGACCTTTGTGAATTCTGCATGATTGGGATGGGTTATTTGATAACATAGGTATATGTATGGGCATATACCTAAGTAAAGATTATCTGTTGATATCTTTCTATGTGGTTTATCCTTGTTGTATTTTGTGAGACCTTTAGGGTCTCGGGGTCCCTTTTGAATATGCTTATACTCACCCCTGCATGGGCTATGCCCGCACCTCATTGTGTTGGATATAGATGACGAAAAACACAGAACAAGGTCGAGTGTACGAGGACTAAACGATTCAAGGAGGTGGAAACTCGGCATGATGACATACGGAGTGGACCGATAGACGCGGGGTGTTATGGAGGAAATCTGTACTTACCCTTCAGGCAGGAACCCGGAGGACGATTCAGGAGCTTCTTCCATCTTCCAGCTGTTTGTCTTTTCAGTTGTACATTCATTCAGTTGTAGTTGTACCTTTCTATTGGGCTTGTTTTTCTGGCCCCTTTGTATTTTCATCACACTTTATTTTCATCATTACTTTGTGTTTGCTTCTACTTTATCTCTGGTTGTGTGAGTTTACATTTTATAAAGGCAATGTCTTCCTAGTTTTAGGGATTTACGCCTTTGGTGCTAGTCACCAGCCCCTGGCCTATGAAAGGAAGGTTGGGGGTAGTTATGACATGGGCCCCGGGGGACAAGTCGTGACACCATGAGTTATTGTATTAGTTTAACATCATGTTCATTGATAATATATTAATCTAATCAAATTCAATGGAGGAGCATGTCGTGCATCTCAAACCATGTCATAGGTTCTTTAAGGCCACCATCACTCTGAATTCTATCCAAGTGTATGTTATAAACACAATAGATGCATTTCCCTAGGAATTTGGTGTCCCAATAGGGAGTAGAATTGTACCCATCGAAGGTTGATGTGGTTTTTTTCAGGTTATCACCCACATACATGGCATATGTTTGCAGTTTTTTTGTCTCAAATGCTATTATCTGATGATAGTACTCGATTTCACTATAGTTGAAGTGGATGTTGGTTAGTGATCTAGTTTTTTGGTTTCCTATGGAAGGGCTGATGTTTGGGGTGTTCTATGACTCTTCCCATCTAGTATTGGGATGAATCTTGATGCAACAACATATAGTAAACTTTTATGGGTCTAGGTAGTTATATCCCTATGAGTGTAACTATTCCACACATGATCTAAATATGGTAGTGATGGTTTTATCCAAGTATTAATTGTGTAATTACCATATTGAAGTATTCTTTCTGGTCTTCATAGATCATAAGAGTTTTAGGTATGTCTTTTTCCACTAAGATATGAACTTGTGAAAGTGGAGGTGTATGGAGTTTTATCTAGAATAGTATTTTGAGATCTCCTATAACTCGGGAAAAGGGAATTTCATTGAGGATAATTGTTGTAGAAAGTCACAAAAGTAGGTTATCTGAGAATATATGAATTATTGGAGAAAAAATGTGGAGTTAGAGGCATTGAACATGAATGTAGGACTAGAAAATGGTAGAGTATGTTTGTTTCAGATGATGGTGTATTATTCCTTGATATAGTAGGAGGAGGATTCTCAATGGATAGATTCCTACTTAGAGGATTTGAATGATCTATTTTGGCATGGTGATGATCTATAGGGATGGTTGTTGGATGTTCATAATCGGATGTTGTTCTCTGGGAAGTTGTTTTTTCATGTGGTGATGGATTAGGGGGTACTTCATTAGATTAATATATCACTGTTTTTGTTATAAACCAAATATTATAAGATGAACTATGTGTTGAGGATTCTCTTTTGGAGGCCTGTAGTGAAGCAGGAAGTGGACATGTTTTTGGAAAAGTGCATGGTCTACCAGCTAGTAAAATCCATGCACTATGTTCCTAGATGTTTTTAGCTCTTGGATGATCATGAGTGGAAGTAGAATGACATCTCTATAGATTTACTTATTGTGCTACCTAGAGTATAGGTAACCTATGATTTATATATCTAGTTGTGTATAAGTTGACTAAATCGAAAAAAAATTTAGCAATAAAGGATCCATATGTAGTGGATTCCTTGGATAAAAAGAATATGTGTGAGTTGGTGTATCTACATAGAGGTCTATGATCTATTATCTCAGATTAGCACACATGCTATACCTAGAGAGTCTAAAAGTGATGTAGTATAATTTTGGAACCAAGGTACGCCTTATCACTACATTCCACAGCATGATAGATTTGATGAAATGGCGGACTATCAAGATGTTGGGGGATATGTTTCTAGTCTACGTCTTAGGATATAGGCGATCTTGGATATGACACCTTCCATTGGTAGAGTTTTATTTTGAAAATAGTTATCACTCTTCCATTTGTAGGGATCCATTTTGAATCATTGTATAAAATTTGATATCATTCACCGTAGTGATGGATTAAAGTTTGGGAGACATAATTTATTGGTCCTGTGTTATTGTAGAGCACAACAGGGAAGGTTTAGGTTGTTCATGAGATGATGAAGTTGCAAAGGATTATATGATGTCATATGAGGATCGCAGGGGGATGCCCTTACCGTTTCAGCTTGGGGACCATGTGTTATTTAATGTTTCCCCTTAACATGAGCAGAAGTGTTTAAAAAGAGGGAGTAATATTTCTCTTTGGTTATTAAGACCCATATAGGTTTTGGGGAATGTTTCTGAGGTGGAATACAATTTTTGTCACCTACTATTAGAGAGAATCCAAGACGTATTCTTCGTCACTCTACTTCATTGGTATCTACACAATTACTCCAATGTTCTTGAATGGGGATATATAGATATTGTGTAAGAAACAAAATTCATTTTGAGGATAGTATAAATAAATAATCATTATGATAAGGTGGTGTGTGGGGGACCCATTCTACTTGTTTTAGTGTTGTGTTGGCAAGGCATCCAAGAGGGGAGTACTTTAGAGTGGGAAATATATATGTGTTTCTAGTACCAAGAGTTTGTTTTTTGATTCATCTCTTGATATGTTTTTTATGAAAAGTTATGTTTAAACATTTTTTTACAGTACATGATATTTTCTTAGAGTTTTCATGTGTGTGCAGGGTTATGAGAGATAAATTCTGAACATATGAAAACAAGAGGACAAGATTGTAAATCGACATGGATTAATTATGGTACAATTAAACCAATGTGGGTGAGTTAATGACACCCAAAAAAAGGTATATATCATGACATGGAATATGGTATTCTCTAATTCATTTGTTTGGGATAGTGAGGTTTTTTGGTTGTGTATTGGATGCATGGCATTCTGGTTATACTAGAGGAGGTGGCATGTGATAGTAGTGACCAAATGTAAAATGTGTTTGTGGTTTTTGGGTGTGGAGTCTTTGGTTCAGAGTGATGTTGGAGGTACTGTGAGATCCTTGAGAGGTATCTCATGGGGTGTTTATTCGAATCCATTTTCATTTTGTTTTGACTTTATATTCTGATGGCTGAGAAATCATTGAGAGGTATAAAATAAAATGGTCCATGCCCTCCTGGTCCATTACGTCTCTAATATTGGTTGTTGGAGGTTTTTAGAGGACTACTAGAATATTTTAGATAATTATGGATGAAAAAATAAAAAGTTATAGGCCTAACCTTTTTGCAACTACATTACATTATGTGAAGTTTTGTTTCACGACTCATCTTAGAGGATTCACAATGTGCATACATTTTACACACCATGAAAGAGGGTTTAACAATGTAAAATGTTTTTATGTCCAAAAAATAAAATTAATAGAGACAAGATGGGTTTATTAGTGGAAGTGAACATAAGGGAATTATACTACGTGAAAGGGTATTACACATCATGTAATACTCCACTACTCTTACATTTCATTGTTATTTCATCCACTCAGGTTGTCGTACCCTATGTCTACGGTGGCCCTTCATCATCCATAGGATTCTCGGTGACCCTCTTTAGTGTTTTGAGGAATCCTTAATCAAGGATTTATTTCTAAATACCCTCATTCGATCCATAGTGAATAAACTTTGATATTTTCTGTTTTCTTTCTCTTTTATAGCAATTTCTTCTGGTTTGGTCTATATCCCCTCTGGTTTTTTCTTTTAATGTGATGTCAGATGATCTCTCATGGTTATAAATGGGTTTCTCTTTTATTGTTGATGGAATAGTGGTGTCACAATATCCTTGTATGTAATTGGATATTGAAGGAAAGGTTATTAATGATTAGTATTGTGGGATATTAATGTTTTAAAATCAATGACAGCCTTTTGAGGTATGTTTTCCTTCGTTTTCCTAAATTATGCATCATGTAGGATGAGTTGTATTTTTATTACCTATAGATTTTTTTCTATATTAATAAAAGATAAGAATTTCATAGATGATATTTAATTTGGTCGAGGGAATAATTTTGCATTCCCTTTTAGTTTTTATATTTATGATAATGATATTATGACTATATGGACTGAACACCCTTATGAAAATTGGGGTTGTTGGTGTATTTTCTTGCAATGGGTAAATATTTTGTGATTTTTTCTTCCTCAGGATTGTATGGTATCACCCATAAATTAAAACTAGATAGTCACATAAATCCATCTAATGAATTAATTCCCTAGGATCATATAGTTCTAATATAACCCCTAAAGATAAATAGATGTATTTAAATATAGGAAGCCTTTTCAAATCTGAAAATTTGTGTTTTTACTTATTGATCAGGGTGATTTGATGTGTGGGTTTTCTATATATTGTGTTTTATTATTGTTGTGATCATGGTTGTGTGTTGTGTGATGTATTGGGTGGTGAAATGGAATCTCCGGTTCAGAGATCGATTGATTGTGGAATGTTTGAGAAATTTTGTGTGACAAGGATGTAGAAATAATTATGAGGTGATGTGTGTTCAATTTTGTTTGTGAGTTAGGAATTGGTTTAATTAATATGTTACCTAAGTGATAAGATTTTGAAAGAGGAAAATAGAGATCGGTATGGGTAATTCACCAGGAGTTTCTATATGAGTAACATGAAGAAATATTCACCTTATATATAGAGATCAATATATGATATATCATGAATGGTTGTTAACCATAGAGGGAATGTGATGCCCCATTAGTTTACATGGTCTATTCACCTTCTAATATCTTTGTTTCATGATGTGTGATGTAATTAGTAGCTCTCTGTGTTGTGGTGGAATTGATAAATGTATTTTTTAATAAATATTGAATTTGGTTTTAAAAAAATTAGATTAGAATGTGAATCAGGATTTGTGTTTTTTGTATAGTGTTTTTCTTTTATAAGTGGCAACAAAGGTAGTTGTTGTGAGATGTACTATATTTTATAACCCATAGGTTTGGCTTTATTATAAGGACCCGACCATATTACATTACATAATCTTGATGTTTAGTCAAGAACTCAATTCATTTATCATTGATGATTTTTCAAGATTAGATTTTTAGATATTTGGGACATAAATACATACATATAATTCTATATTAATACAGAGTGGATACCATAAAAACACTATCAATTTCATCCAAAATGTAAAACACTTAAAATAATAATTGTTTTATTTCAAAAATATTCATAAAATTTAACTTGGCTAAATTTTATTTTTTAAAAATCGTTATAACCTGTGATAATCATTAAAAACATTGTATATGAACATAAATATCATTTAGGGACAAAAATGAAATAAAAAATTATTCCATGAATACTTGTAACGTATGAAATCATTTTCAAAAAAAGACATACCTCTCACACATATAAACTTACTTTGTGAAACATGAAATTTCCATTAGATTTGCATAAATCTTATAGAAAATAAATAGAATTGCAAATGAATCATGGTTCAATACATATATAATCTAGTAACCCTCTCATCTACATTACAATTTGTAACCTTCATGGCTACCTTATTATATAACTATCATGACTACCTTGTTGTGTTATCATTGTAGTTACACATAGTGTAATCATATAGATGACCTTCATATTACACATAACCAATTTATTGGAGGGAAATATAGATCCCACCCTTCATCATAAATATTTATTAATAACAAGAAAATAATCATACCACATGAATAATTTCATAAAACATTGATTTTGAATTTTACAAAACACAATTTTAAAAAAGAATATTAAAAGAAATTCCCCTTAATAATATCATATATTTGAAGTAATACATGATAGATTGGATGTAATGAATATATATTTATTCTATAAATACACAAAATTCTCATTTTATAATCAAAATCCATCCCACAAACAATATAAGTACCATATATTTAATAAAGTAGAAGGTTAACCCAAAGAATGGATATTGGGTTAATAATTCCCTTAACTCAGGTTTTTCTTACTTAAAACATAATTAAACCTCATGTAAAATGGTGAAAAGTGTGTTATTAATATCCTAAAAACATATTTATGTTTATAACACCCTATATTATTTTTTAATGAGATCATTTCATAGAATAAATATCAGTATTGTGTTTCATCCATTGTTTTGGGTGTATTCGATACATGATTTCCTTTCCCTATATGTATTTTATTTTCTTTTCATATGGAAAAGAAATAAAAAATGATTATTGAAATTGTATTCATGTGTTTTCAGAATATATAATGACAAATTTAATTATTTTTTTATCGTATATGTCAATGAATCATTAGATAAAACATTAATTTTATTTGTTTAGATCATTTTTGGAAGATATTCGATAATCATGAACATGTTTCATTATATAAATTCATTTAATGCATATTATTTAATTATAAAACATAAAATAGGTTACATAATACACTTTATGTTATGTTTCCACCATTAAAAGGGTTTTATGATCATCTTCTAAGAATCTAGTTGGAATTTCAAACACATTGAAAATGATTTTCGTAAAATAACAAATCAGAAATGATATTTTTTAAGAGGGCGAGGATAGGAAGAAAAATGATAAATTTATTTACATTAAGAAGATAACATAAAAAATATTTATGATTATAGATATTTAATACTTATTTTCTAATTGGAGGGGAATATAGTTTAATAATCTATAGGTATTGAAAAAACACAAGAAAAATGAAGATGATTCTTACCTCTTGATCTCTTCTCTTATAGATCCTCCTTAATGCCTTTTGTTTTGGTCCTTTAGTTAGACCAAAAGGTATTGGATGTGTGTAAGAGAATTGGGGAGGTGATTTCAATTAACTTTGACAATTCCCAAGCCTTAAGAGGTTTGAGAGGAAGAGGGGAATGATGGTGGTAATTATAATAGAAGAGAAGATTTATTTTACATTATTTTAATCATTACATTAATATTTTTGATCAAGGCTATTAATAGTATATATTAATGGGGCCGGAAAGAGTAATAAAAGAATGTCAGTTTCAAAAAAAGTGGGATTACATCAGCCTTCTGTAACTTATGATGTAGTAAAACAACTATTTAGAACTTATCATAATTTATCATATTATAATATTAATCAAAAATAGAAGAATTTCTTAAAATTCCTTATAAATCACCCTCAACATTTTTTGATTTGTAAAATTCAAAAAAAATTCTAATTTTTAAAATAATTTTTAAATAAAATCCTAATTTCATAAAAAAATTATCAATTTTAAAACTAAAACTCATTTTATATCACCTTGAAAAATTGATAAAGATGTTATTACATTAAATCCTAAAAAATAAAATAAAAATAAAATTTACTATTTAGTAGTATCATATTACTATTCATAAGGGTCAATTATAACTCACCATAAATCAAGTTGGTTTCATCTAAATCCAAATAACTTAATACTCTCTAACATAGATGACAGTTTTTTGAAATTCAAATCATAGAAGCAAAAAAAAATCTATTTAAATGATAGTTTAACCATCAATATAAAACAATGTTTCGTGCATTTCAATTTATTTTTAAAAACATAGTGTGTTACATTATCTCCAACAACCATAAATTGCATACCCTCAATTTTATTTACATCTTAATCAAATGAGGGTATATTCCCCTCATGTCATTTTTAGATTCTAATGTTTCTTCATTAACCAAGTGCTTTTTCAAAAAAAATCATTACTTAGTGGGTTTACTAATTCTGAAATACATTCTTTTCTTCGATCAAAATATGAATATGATTCACTTCATAAGAAATGTTCTCTTCTAGGTGAACTTCTTCTGGTCTCATAACATTAGATAAATATGGCACATACATTCTCATCATAGAAATATGAAAAACATTATGTACCTGAGATAAACTCAGAGGAAAAGATACTCAGTATTCGACTAGTCCATCATTCTCTTAGATCTCATATGGTCCAATGAACTATAGAATTACATTTATTTTTATTCAAAAATTCCAAACAATTTTCCATGGTGAGATTATAACATAAACATGATCACCTTCCTCAAAAGAAAACACTTTCCTCTTATTAGCTTCATAACATTGTTTCCAGCTCTGATCTTTCCTTATGTGTTTCTAGATCATCCTCACATTCTCAACCACTTCCTCTATTAATTCACTACTCTAAATATAGCCTTTATCAGCACTAGAAAAGTGAAATAACCATTCCAGAAAATCTCTATTAATCGAGGTGAAGATAGGGGTCCCTTTTATAATAACTAAGAAAAGTACAGGTAAAGACCCATTTTTTCAATACATTTTTTAGCACTGATAAATGTCAATAAAAATTAAAAAAAATCAAAATTAAAATACAATTCATGCGGAGATTTTGACAGTTCTTGACCCCATTTTATCATCACTAGGTGGACCCCCTCCCACTCTCTTGTGATCTCATCTAACCCTCGTGCATCACTTGACTACACATCCCCCACTTTCCCGCGTTCCCCTCCCTTCTTCCACCCGAGCATGAACCTGAGACCTCCCCCCTTGTGAGCATGCACCTTTACCACAATGCTATTTAGTTTTTTTCAATGTTTAATGACATATATATATATATATATATTTATTCATATATTAATATAGACCCATAATAATTTAAATATATTTACTTATATTAATACATATATATTTAGTCATATATATATATTTATTCATATATTAATGTATATTTTTATTTATTTATTTATATATAGTTATATTTATTCGTATATTAATACATATTCATATTAATATAAGTATATTTAGTTATATTATTAAATATATATTTATTCATATATTAATATATATTAATATTTATTTATATTTATTCATATATTTAAATAGATTCATATTATTTAAAATATATTTTGTTATATTAATGCATATATATTTATTCATATATTAGTATATATATATATATTTATTCGTTTATTAATATACACAGATATATATATAGTTATAATTTTTTATCCGTATATTTATCTTTATATTAATATATATTTATAAGATTAGTTTTAAATAAATTTAAAAAATATGTTTTTATGTGTTTTTATAAATAAATAAATACATACATATCTACAACTCACACAGAGAGACAGACAGACAGACACACACACACGCACATATTTATGAATAAATACATATATAGGTGTATTTGAAAAGCCATAGAATATTAAAACATCCATAACATCTAATCTATAACTCCTTTTCAACTCTAAAACCAATAAAATAAATGAAAATTTAACAATATTTGATATGATACCTGGTGCATGCTTGGAGGACATCCATATCAGATGTTAAACCTATTTGAATGTTAAAAATCGGTGTATCCCGACTAAAAACTCAGTTTCGGAGGCCTTTTGAGCCTTTTTGGGCATAAACAAATGTGACAAATGGTTCTTTTAGGTCAATTTCACATAAAACACATTTCATGTTGGGATTTGATATACTATAGAACTCAAACAGACACAAAAATCAAAATTTATTGTCGTTTGCTTTTTGAGTTACATTTTTATCTTATTTTAGATATTTTTATTTTTATTTTGATTTTTCAGTCTTCAAATTATTGTTAAATAATTTTTAATTGATGATATTTATCAACATTACTAATTAATAATATTTTATAAAATATTATAATCCCATTTTCACTAAATGTTTTATATATGAAATGTAGTAGTCTATTTTTAATAACTAAAAAATATTAAAAAAAATATGTATTATATTTATATCAATATTAATATACATATATAAAAATATAACACTATTTAGGATTTTTTTAAATATAAACATTATCAACACTAGTAAAAAGCCCTCATAGAGCCATCCTTTATCACCACTAAAAAACGCTGATAAAGGGGTCCCCTTTAATATCGCGAAAAAAGCGTTGAAAAAGTGGGGGCATTATCAGTGCTAAAAAAACCGATAAATGGACTCTTTTATGAGAACTTTTTTAGTGATATTAATGGTACCCTGTATCAGTTCTTTTTTTAGCACTGATAAAGGAACCCCATTTATCAGTGCTTTTTTTAGCAATGATAAAAGCTGGTGTTGCATAAACCCAGTTTTTTGGTAGTGATCCAAGTTCCTCCAAATTCTTCTCCATGACTTCATAACGAAAACCTAGATTTTGACATCGCTTCCCATACAATTCCATAAACGGTTTCATCTGTATACTAGCATGAAAATTTTTATTATAAGTAAACTGAAAAAACTAATGATATTGCTCCCAAATCCCCTGGTACTCCATTAAAAAACTCGAAGCATAACCTCCAATGTCTAAATAGTTCATTCTAGCTTCTAATCTGATAGACGAAGGATAACTGTACTAAATTTTAAATATGTAACCTATAAATTCTGAAGGGCCTTCAAAAAAATTTATATGAACCTTAGATCCTGGTTATATACAATGGAAAGAGTTACTCAATGTATGCTAACAATATTTTTGAGGTATAGTTAAGAAAGCTGATCTAATGAAATTGTATCCTGACCAGAATGAAATGTGCAGATTTTGTCATCCAATCAACAATAACCCAAATTTCCTTTTTTCCTCAGGAAGTACATAGTATTCCCTCAACTATGTCTATGTATATATATTCTCCCATATCAACTCTGACATAGACAAAGGTTGAAGCATCCCCTTCGGTAACTTCCATTCTGTATTAAAATGTTGACATGCCAAACATTTCACGATAAAATCAACAATATCACATTCCATTCCATACCCCTAGTAATACTTATAATGGTCTTGGTACATCAATGAACTACTATGATGCATGGAAAATGGATAACGAAGAGCTTCACTCAAAAAATTATTCTTTAATAGGAAATCACAAGGCACACATTAAATTTTTCCAAATCACAAAACACAACCTTTATCATGGTTAAATTTGGAAAACATATGCATTTTAAACCACTTTAACCATTTTATATAGCTCATCGACTTTGTTATGAACTTACATAATTCTGTATGATAACAATGAATGCAATGAAACCTAAAACAAATCAAATGTATTCCCTATAATAAATACTGCTAAAAAAATTCATCAAATCATTAATCAACAGATCATGTACCAAACATAACATGGTTAATGATTCATGATGTTTTTGACACAAGGAATCTACAACTTATTATTATTTTGTCAAATGGTAATTGATCGTTTATTAATAATCCATTTGAAGTTCAATCCATCTACTAAGATTCATATTTAATTCCATTTGAGTGAATATATAATTCAGAAATTTATGAACAATATATATTTAAAATTTGGCTTTGTATAAATGATGATTTTAAAATTTCAAATAAATAAGTATAGCATTCAATTCCAAATCATGTGTTGGATAATTTAACTCATGATTTTTCATTTTTCTTAATGAATAAGCAATTACCTGATCATTAGGAATTAGAAAAAAACCATTCCCCTTTAATGAAAAATTATTACTGATAAAAAACTCAATATTTTGGGAAGGAAAGGACAAAATTAGAGCATTCACAAATCTTTACTTCAATTCCTAAAAAATATCGCATTATTCTTTCAATCAAAATTTAACCACTACTCATGTTCATTTATTTAGTAGGATGGATAAACATGCTATGTTTTTAACAAACCATCGATAATAACCTCCTTTTCCAAGAAAACTATTAATCTTGGAATCATTTTTAGGTCTTTACAATTCATCAAACACATTGGTTTTGGTAGGATAAACTTTTATTCAATCCTTATTTACAATGTTCCCTTGAAAATAAATCTATTTCAACTAAAAATCACACTTTCTAAATTTTTCATACATTTCCTTTCCTTTATGTTTCTAAAAAAACCCTTTGTTGTTTTTCATGATCCTTTTTACTCTTATAAAATACCATAACATTGTAAATAAAAACAACCTCATACATATCCCATAAATAATTAAATATTTAATTCATTAGATCATATAATATAGAAGGTGCATTAGCTAACCCAAAAAACCTAATATAAAATCATTATTCCCATATCTAGTAAGAAAATTTATTTCTAGGATTCCATCCACTATCACATATAGCTGATGGTATCTTGATCTAAAGTCAATATTGGAAAATTATTGAGCTCCCTCGAGATGATCAAAGAAGTTATTTATACGCGGAAAATGATACTAGTTTGTATTAGTGATGTTATCAAGACACTATAATAAATGCAATGCCTCATATAACCAACATTATTAATAATGAAAAAAATAGGATAACCCCTTGATGATGTGCATTGATGAATGAAATCATTATCTAGGAAACCAAGCAATAAATATTTCAAATCTAAATGTTCTATTTGAGACATTTAGTAAGGGGGTTTTTGAAATTTTCCTAGCATCAAGGACTAAGTCAATTGAAAATTCAACATCCTGATTAGGTATAACATAAAGTATCTCATCAAAAAAAACATCATTATATTAATTTACCACTGACACTTTATAAATCTCAATACTTCCATTTTTTCAAAAATATGAGCAATATTACATTGATTTCCATCATTAAATAGTTTTTAGATTATTGACATGTCATTAATTGTATGGGATCATTTTAGTAATAAACACTAAAACTCTTTCTGAAAAAAACAACATCTTTAGATATATAGTTAATGATATCATGGTAAAAAGAAATCCAATCCATTATTAGAAAGAAATAAAATTTTACTATGGCTAAAAAAACCAGTATTTTATGTAATGTCTTCTAATAGACCTTAAGAGAAAAAAATATTATAATTAATATTTAATTTAATATTTCCCCTGGTGTTTTAATTGTATGACCTATTCTCATATTTCGAGATGATATTTCCAATTTACTAGAAAATACCTCTTAAATTAATGAATGTCTAGACCCCATTTGAAACAAGACATTAGTGAAATCTAAATAAATAAACAAAGTATATCATACATCATTGATGGATGGTATGAAATTTATTGACGTAGTCTAAATTATATAACTTCACCTTCATGCATATAGTTTGGATTCTTTCCCTTATTCAAATCTCTCTTGGGGAAGATATTTTCATAAGGACCCACTTCACCACATTTAAAACACTATACATTTATCTTATTAAGAATAGTTTTAAGACAATTTTCATTAAAATATTAGGCCATATTTCCAAATATAACACATCAAAAACACTTCCCAATTTTTTTGAAACCTTCCCCTGGGTTCTTTTTTTCACACTTTTCACAAACTGGAAACGAGAACTTCTTACCATTATATTTCATGGATGGATTCTTACTCATCGATTTTCATCTAAACATCTAATTTTCATGGTTTTCAATGTTCATGTGATAATAAAACTACACCATTTCTACCCTCTCATCACATCATATTTGTTTCTCATATCTTTTGAATTCACAAAAGCCCAATTAATTTTGATACCTTGGTTTCAATCATGAGTAAAAATGGTTTATTTTTCTCTCAAGATCCAAAATAATATTTGGATCGTATATCACTTGTCAAATTAGGTTCTCCTAAAAAATGGACACTTAAATGTTCTCCTTTTGCTTTAATTCATTGAATTTCTTCTCCATCATATGTCACTCCACCGTAAGAATGTATTTTTCATGGAAAATACTTTTAAATTAATACCACTGTAAAAAAATAAATATCTTATCTATCCCTAGTGTTGTTCATTATAAAACACCACTGGTCAGCTTCAACATCAAATTGATAAATGGTAAGACTCAAATTTTGATTATCAAAACATCAAATACTATTGAATATCTTTACGTGTTCCTCAAACAATCCTTCAGTAGCTACTGGGTCCTACGATATATATAAAGTAGGAGGGTGTTGTATTATAAAATTATTCTCTATCGTCATGTTCCTTCATGGTACCTCTGATTTTTCACCTAGGCCATTACTTTCACAAACTGCTTGGTTCCAATCCCCACCATTCAAGAATGCAGTTTCAGAAAGATATTATTTTGTTGCTGCCTATCCAGTTAAGAATCCATGTTTCTTCTATGGAAAACCATTATAAATAAACATAACATAGTTGGAGCAATATAAGAATACTTTAATTCTATATTATTGTAAATTAAATATAGAGTATTTTTTTGGTTTTCTACTATCATCATCGTAACTCCTAAATTTATCTAAACCATCATTTAATACCAACTATAAGGACACGACCTTATGACATTACATAATCATGATATGTAGTCAATAAATCACTTCCTTTCACATTATAGATATTTTCATGCTTATAGTTTTAGTGATTTAGGACATAAATACTTATATAACATTACACATTCATATAGAGTGGATACCACAAAAACAATGTCCATTTTTTCCAAAATATAAATATTTTAATATAAAAAAAGATTTCTATGACTACTCTTCTTAACATTTAACTTGTGTTCTATCATGGTATTAAATATCCATATAAGCTGTGAAAATAATTTAAAAACATTGTATGAGCACACATTGATCAGTCAGGGACATATAAATAAAGAATGAATCCATTATTCCAAGAAAATATGTATTATATGAAATCGTTTTCAATAAAAGAAATACTTGTCACCCATATAAACATACATTGTGAAACATCATATTTTTATGAGATTTCAAAAAAACATATACAACATAAATATAACAATAAACATATATAGAGGAATTACATACATAATAATGTAACACTTTCATCTACCCTATAATTTTTAACCTTCACAACTACCTTAAATTGTAACCCTCATAACTACATTATTATGTAACCATCGTAGTTACACCTGGAGTAAAAAACGACCGATATCTAATATACAAATACCAAATTAATTGGAGGAAAATATAGGACCCACCCTTCAACATATTGAATTTACCAAGACCTATAACATAATCATAAAACATGAATAATAACTTAAAAATTGCTTTTGAATTATATAAAATAAATTTTTAGAAGATGATTTTAAAATAAAATACCTGAAAAAATTTCATATAATTTAAGTGAAAACAATATACTAGATGGAATATTTATATATGATATATATAAACATAAGTAATCATATTATAGATAAAATTCATCAAAAAATCAATTTAAATACAACAAAATTAATGAAGTAGAAGGTTATCCTAGTAAATGGAAATTGTGTTAAGAATTCCCTTACCTCGAGTATTTTTTACATAAAACATGTTTAAACATCCAAAATAATGGCTAAAGGAGGGTTTTTAATATTTTACAAAAACATATTTTTTTATAAAACCTTATATGTTCATTTCAGAACATCATTTTACCCTTTAATTGTTAGTATTTTTTTCATTCATTCTTTTGGGTGCCTTCATTACATGTTTTCCATGGCCGGTTTGTATTTGATATTCTTGTAAAATGGAATTGTAAATTTTGATGTGGAATGAAATGGTATTCTTGTCTCTCTATATTATATAATGATACAAATAATAATTTTTTGTCATATATGATGATGAATCATTAGATAAAACATTAATGATATTTTTTCAGGTTATTTTTCATGATAACCATGAACTTGTTTCATTATCAAATTAAATATCATTCATATGAGTTCTTTACATAACATAAAAAAGGTTAAATCAGAAACATTACATTCTATTTAAAATAATAAAATGTTTTTATTTCCAAATTTGAAGGATGTAATGTAAATTGCAAACACATATCCTAGGACTTCAGTTAAAAAAACAACCTGAATGATGTTTTTATATGATAGGGAGTATATGAAGATTGATGATTATTATTTTTAATTGAAAATGTTAAAATAACTAATATATAATATTCTAGAGATTTAATAACTTCTGTATTAGGGGAGGGTAATATATTATAAGAAAATAATATAATTTAAGAATGTCAAATGAAAAGGGAATAGGATTATTACCCCTTGATCTCTTCTCCTTGAGATCCTCCTTATGGCCATGGCTTTTGGCCTTTTGGGGAGAACATAAGGTCTTGGAAAAGGGTAAGACCCATAGAGATGGGATTTAGAATAAAATTTATAATGATCAAGTACTGAGAGGTGTGAGAGGAAGAGGGGAATGATGGTGGTATTTATAATGGTGGAGAGAAGGGATTTTTCATTATTTTCATTATTATATGAATATTTTTGATCAAGACTATGAATATTTTTGATTCATGCGACTCAAAATAGAAATAATTTCATGTGAGTTCAAATGAAGTCAGCTAACATAAGCCTTGAATCACCTATTATGTAGAAAACCGAGTATTTAGCAATTATCATAATTTATTGTATTTTACTATTCAATGTAAATTTATGAATTTCAAATAAATTGAAAATATACCCCCTAAGAATTTTTTTATGTTTATAATTCAAAACTGAACTTGATTTTATTAAAATAATTTTATAATTATTATTTATTTTATTTTTATATATAATCCTACTTTATTAAAAAAATTGACAATTTTTAAAATATAACTTATTATATATCATCTTAAAAAATTAATCAAAATGTCCTTATATACATGCTATATGAAAATAAAATAACAACACAATTTAATATTAATTATGGTCATATTATATTTCAGATTAATATTCCTAGGGGTATTTTACTATTTAAAAAAAACCATGTTGGTTCTATTCGACTCCAAATAACTTACTAATCACAACCGTAGATGATCGTTTTTTGATATTCAAATCACAAAAGTAGCACAAATATTTTTAAATGCTTGTTATAACTATCTACATAAATAAATGTTTCATGCATTTTAATTTTTGTTTAAAAAATGGGTGGATACATTTATTTTTTTTCTGTCATATATATATATACACTTGTATTTTCCTTGTTATTTTTATAAGGACCCACCCTATTTGAGAACTATGTGCCAAACCAACCCATCATCATGTAGAAGGAGGTATTTCCCAAAAATCCCAATGGGGGGATGGATGGAAAGCCAAAAGATCTACCTAGACCCCTCTTCTAGGTGGTGATACCGAAATATTAATCTAGAATGTTGTGGTTTGTAAGGCCCCTTTATGTGTGGGCTATTTATATATTCCCAAGGGTATTTCGGAAGAGATGTGTTGAACATTCCATAGTGTCATCAGGATGACGAGTAGTTTGTTTCCCAAGTATCATTGGGTATGTCGAGATGTGGTATATATCCCATATTCCTTTGGGTAGGATTTGATATGGTTGGTGGATTAGGATTCTATTGGCGGGATGTGATGTGGGTTGTGACCTAGGTGTTTGTGGGAGGGATGAGATATGGTCTCTAGCCCAGGTGTGTGCGAAATATTGTGAAGTTGTATGTTCGGAAGAGATAGTTGACCAAGGATGTTTTTGGTTATGCAATATTGGATAATTTTTTGTAGGTGTTAAGGGGTACCCTACAATCTATGGGAATTACATTACATTAAAGGACATTTGTTATTTAGTGAGTGTGCCTTCGGGAGGTTGTGATTGTTAGAATACCTATTAGGTAATATTTGGTTCTACTATTTTCTCACTATTTAATTTTTATGCTTCAGGCACATCTTCATAAGAGAAATCGGTTTTACTACTGAGTATAAATGTATTATCAATCTTTGTATATAAAACATTTTGAGATTAACATAAATATTTCATTGACCGTTATGGACATTACTTGTTCAGGCATGGGATAATAGTTGTGTCATTTAATAGATTTTCTATATCCATTTACATTGAGTTTTTTTATTTTAATGGTTCCATTTGAAAAAATGTATGTTAGATGGTTTCTGGATTTCTTTTATATATGTCATGAACTTGTTTTTTGGATGATTCATCATACCTCTTGATCTTATTTATTAAGAACTGTGGTACCTCCCATATTGTGAGATATGTATACCCTTTGTGCTCGTTTCCAACCAAAGGCCTACTAGTGACAGAACTGAGGGGTTATTCTCCCCCTTTCTTCACTAAAATCCTAGTATTATAATCATTAGAGGGAGGTCTCATGGAATGAAGAGTGTATGTTAATTTGACGAGTCCTATATCTATATTAAATGAATTAGTTAACGGTAAAATATCACGAAATATGTACATGTGAACAAAATATAACAGTACCCAAGCTTGGGTGTAAGTGATTTACTCATGAATGTGATATATACGTGGGTGAAATAAATATCCATACAAACATGGGTTATATTTTTGGAATCATAAATGTAAATTGTTCATATCATAATGTTTTTGACACTCTTGTAATACGTCTTAGATTAATTCTTTTTCTCATCAAAAATGATTATTGTTTAATATTTTTTCTTTATGTATTTTTTTACCAATATTTATGACATGTATTATGATCTATAAGGTGTTTTATAATAACTTTCATATATAACTTTTTTATTTTAAAATTATCAACTAATGTTCACTTATAATATTGAAATGTTTCCTCTTATGTTTACCCTTTTGAGCTTCTTAGTTCTCCCCTTTATTATGTTACAATTTATCTAGATTATGAAGATATAAAAATATAAAAATGTCTATAATTGTATATTTTGTGGAAAATTAGTAATATATAATGATGACATATTATACATTATGAATTTTAATACATAGTGGAATAATATCAATTATTTTAAAAATGTATGAGTTTCATTAGATAATTTTTGGTCTTAATTATCTTAAACTATAATCCTAAATGTTGATAGGAATGTGTTTTGATGAAATATTTTCATTCTAAACTTTAAATCATATGGAAAAAATTTTATATTTCCTAATCCAAACACATTACTAGAGGATATTATATTATCTGCGGTTTAATAAATTAGGATCAAAAAAATTTCCCTATCGAAATTAAAAATTATCAAATTTGAAATAAAACAAGGTTTTAAAAGAAATCTGTCAAAACTTATGTCTTATTACTTTTACATGTATGATCCCCCTATATAAGGATTTTAAATATATCAAATGGTTACTTAATAAATTTTATATTTTATATTCTATTTTTAGATCATTTTAACACCCTTTTTAATTCATTCATTAGAAATTTCTTCCATACATCAACCAAATATGGTTGTTTGACATATTTTTCCATAAATAATTAAGTATTTTCTCCATGGATTATGAAATTGTTCAATAATTAATTTAATGTTAATAATTTCTTAAAATTTAATTCTATTATTTATAAATAATTATTTAATAATCTATTTACGGTGTAAATAGGAAAATAAATCACATTGCATCGTGGTTGTGGTTTCCTACACATACACATGAGAAACATTGTCATTTTCAAACTGATATAAGGTTAATAATGTAGGTGATATATTATATTTATTAAAACTTATTTATGTATTAAATATCATATATGATCATTAATTCAATATTTATAACAATTCATGTAAATCAGATTTGAAAAAAAATTATACCGCAACATTGGGAAGGTCGGAATAACAAACAAACAAGCAATATTTTAATTTTCCATAGGATGTTAAATAAGAAGATTATGGTTGGATCCATCAATAAGATAATATATATTTATATGTAATATAATTATTTAATTATATCACCATGGTTTGTAAAAAATCAAAGGATATAGAAGCAATAAAATAAAAGTGATTGTTTAACTGTTTTACATCTTATTGTAAATGCAACATTAGATACCACCTTAAGTATTATTATTATATTATTTTGGTAATAATACATGATATAATATATATATAAGGGTTATACGAATTTATATATGTTTTTATTTGAAAATATTAGTAAATCATTGTGTTTAAATATGATTGGTTTGGATGTTCCCTCTAATAAGAGAGGTGGTTTTCAAACAAATAAATAACTGAAATATTAATATTTATTTTTTGTGTAAATTGTGTAAAAAAAATAAAAACTACCTTATATTTTTAATATATTTAGGATAATATAAAAATATAATGAACTAATAATTTTTTTGAAATTATTGGGCTTCACTTTCAAATTACGTTTTTCATTATTTCCTCGTAAACCCTATTTTACCATAACTATGGAAGAAAATATTTCTATACTTAAGTGTAATAAAATAATTTGTTAATATTATAAGTGAAAAATAAATTAACCAACAATGGAAGAATTTGAAATTTAAAAATAAATTTTCTCTTTATATTTTATTTATATGTTTCTAATAATTTTAAAAAATTTGAACATGAAACACTATTTATAATCATTTTCTAGAATAATCACATATCGTGCCATTAAATGAATATGTATAATAATGTTATTATAATATAAAATCATACAAAATCACTTATTTATTATAATTATCCATTATTTTTCAATGTATCCCTATTTTATAAAAAATATGTTACTTTAAATGTTTTTAAAATAATTTATTTTCATTTTTAATGACATTGAAAAGAATATTGTATGTATTCATGGAAATTATACTATATATTAAAATTATATGTAATGAAAAATCAAAAAAAATCATATTAAAAAACAATTATATCAATTCCTATACTCTTTTATATTTTTTACAATATATTATTGATATTAAAATAATGTGAGTGAAATGTTGTAAATATTCAAATGTTTTTTTAATATAATGATTATAAATAAACGGATATGTCATCAAAAAGATATATTTTTAAATTATGGATGTTTATTTTATAATAAATTTGATAAAATGAAATTAAATTATGGCATGTGTTGATTTTATGACCTTATTCAAAAAATTTAACATTAATTAACAAAATTTACCCATTATTAAGGTGACAAACGTTTTCCATCATTACTATTAATTATAAATAAAAATGAAATTGAACTATTTAATTAATATAAAACTCATGATTATAAATATTAAATATGTATTTATATTTGTTTTTTCATTGAATTTTTAGAATTTTATTTCATTATATATAAGAAAAACACATCGAAAATGGATTCTAGATGAATAAATTTTTCTGAAAAGAATAGACTTATAAAAAATAAAATGGAATTATAATTAATATATTATTAAATATATTTCTTAATTAAATATATTTTATATTAAATTATATAAAAATTCTAAAAACCTTGGACATTTAAAAAAAATGATTTAATTAAAATGAATATATATTTTTTCCATAAGAAATATTTTTTTCACGATTAAATTAAATATTAATCCTTTAATAAAAACTATAAGAATTCACAATTTTATGATTTTTACATATATTTTTTTGAAATATTTTTCATTCTTTAAAATAATATTTTTAAACTTAGAAAAAATTAATTATAATTACCCATGTATAAAACTCATAAAACAATATTTTTGAAAAAAAGTGTTTTAGAAGCCAAAAAAGAATTTATTAAAATTCTTTTTCATATTAAACAAATAAAATAATTGTTAAAAAACATTTCTTCGAGCCACTCTATTCGTTATGTATAATTTATATTATATATGTTTCATGATGTTGTTATTCCTATTCAATCCCACTAAACCAAATGATTATGTTATAACTATAATATTTAAAAATTAGATCATGGTTCATTTAAGATATATATTGTTTGTAGGGTATGTTATCAAATATAGGTTTTTTAAATGGAAAATATTAAAAAACATATGTCATTTCATTCTCTCATCCTTAATGAAATTGAATCCATATAATTTTTATCCTTATTTTTAATACAAAATATATCATAATATATTAATAAAATTATATATATATTAAATAATTATCATTAATATCAAGTTTATGACCAGGTAACATATTGTTAGTTTACAAATTTCATATTTATTCTAGAAATGAGTTTACAAAAACCTACTTTGGTAGTTATGTGTTATTTTCCATATAGGACTTGATTTTTTTTTAAAATTTTATAGTGTTTTAAAAATTCCATTACTAATAGGATAGAAAAATTTTATATAATTTGTTTATTTGACTTCTTAACATTATTAAGCAAGTTTTCATATATTTAATGTTTATTATCTTGATTATAATAGATTTTTAATAACATAATAACTATACGAAAATTTTAATTGATTTAAATGTCCTTAAGATATTGAAAGGAAATTATTCCTTTCAAGAACCCAAATGGTTAGAAAAGGCTAAAAAATATTTAAATTGTATGAACCTTCATAAAAATTATCTGCCATAATAAATATTGTAATTTGAAGAATAATTTAAATCTCATAGAACATTATTGATTAAATTATTACCTAAAAATTAGAATGGTTTAATAAAAATTTTTAAAAAACTAATCTGCTTTTTATCCACAAACAACATTTATCACTCAAATAAGTTTATATAAGAAATAAACATTCTAAAAAAACTATAAAAAATATAGTATCCATCACTATTAATAACCATGTCATATGATAGAATAACCATAACGGTTAAGTGCAAAATCCTTAAAAAATACTTCAAAAACATAATATTTTTATAATAATCACTCCCTAGGGTGATCGATATCATTCGACATATATTTCCAAAATAAACATTTTCAAAATTTAACGTAAAACATGATATTATTAAAGAAATATTTGGATATTTTCACGTAATTATCATAAGAAACTACCATTGATATATACGACTATTTCATATTTATATCTTCTCTAATTTTGATATAATTACCCTTAATTCAAGTCATCACAAGATAAATTCATCCTAGAAGGATATTCTTTATGGACTTTTTTCATGGAAAGATAAATAGATTTTCATCCATGGAGATAGTATTCCCATTAACATACATATTGTGGAATATATATTCACACATGTTATATTTTTAACATATCTAATTTTCCTCTAAAATATTCAATAATGATTCTCGATTGATTACTATGCTCTTCACAACCCTTATAATATCTCTGGATACAGTTAATAATAAACCAAACACAATTATCAAGGTAATTCTTGAGGAATTGGGTATTGGATTTCAGGCTTCTCCATATCCCTCTATTTAGAGCATCATAAATTCTAATATTCTTTCTTATCATTATAATTTTGATAATTATAACCTTTTTCTCCACACTTTTAACATAAAATCATTCCATTATGTCATTTACCCATGTACATATTCCCATATTCATGACATGTGTGATAGAGATTAATTTTTCCTTATATTTCCTTTATCAATTGAACATTTATAAAAAGACAACTTTTCTATTATTGATAGGAAATCCTATTTGGTTTTGATTTTTTTCATAACCAAATATAGTTATTTATGAACAATCATAAGATCCCTTACTACTAAATCTATACTCATTTATTTCTATATATGGTAAAAGATATTAATCCTAACCTGGGCCATTTTCCCTATTAAATCCATGTTATAGTCATCTCTAACTACAACTTTATTGTCATGCATAATTTGGTATTCCTTACTTTGACTATGAGATTTGATTCGCTTCCCACCTATAGGAAAGACACCTAAATAATTTCATTCACATAGTTATCATAAATTCATCATGAATTTCGATCTCTGGAGTAAGAACCCCAATTTCTTTAAGCTACTCTAATATGTTATAATAATTATAATGTTTCATATAATAATATAAAATAAAATTTTCCATGATTCCTAATAAGAAAAATTTAATACCACCCACATAATCCATGAATCCTATAATGGAGATCGCATGTTTAAATAATAAATCTTTATATGATACAAGGGATCACATAAATGTGTATAGATGAGTTATATAATCTTGGTAAAATGGATACATACATGATTTCCATATTACATTGAGAAAATAAAACATTGCATGAGAAAATTTTAATCCTTGAATATCATTCAAATAATCCTTCTTTATAACCAAATGAAATGAGAGTAGATAATTATATTACTTATATTCCCATTAGCGGTTTTGTAAAATGAAATCTAATAGGAGTAAGTAATACATAGTTTATAATGAATAGTGGATAATCAACATACAAACTATACGGTCAACCACTTGATTTCAATGTAAATTCTAGATAATATGAATAGAGTAATATTATGGATTTTAAAAAATTAATTCTAAATATATTAAATAGATAAGTTCATAAATTCGTGATAATAACAGCCAGGCCTTAACAAAGATATAATGAATCTTTACATCTTGGACTTGGCCAATAAACAATAACTTTGTGGGTGGGTATTCACTAATTACTAAAATAAATTGTTCATATATTCTGTCTCATGATACCCATTGATGCATCAAGGGGATTTTTATAACCAAGCCCCACATTATACTTACACATCATACGCATTACCATAGATTAAACGACCATTAAAATTCACTGTCCAAATGTCTTACAAATCATTATTATTTCATATTTTATCAACGTTATATAATAATTTCCAAAAAAATGAGATAAATTATTAAACAATATCATTAAAGTGATGCTATTTATAAAAATAGTACACAATTTACAAAGAATCGATGTGATTGAAATAATTTCATATAAATCCATGATATATAAAACATCTAAATGGTGTGGAAGATAATTTCCTATGAAATTATTTATTGTGATGGGTAATGTGATCATAATAATATTAGTTACAAAAAATAATTAATCAGTATAGGATAAAACAATTATAACAATTCATTATAAATTAGGATTTATAATAATCAAATTTAGATATATAATAATATTGAATTAAAATAATAGATATAAATTCCATGTAACTTTGTGTATAAAACATGTGATGAGTGGTTTATATATATATATATATTATTTCCATTAATAAAATAATATTCTTTTCATTTGATTTTATTAGAATAAAAATTAACCTAACATTTATGAAAAATATTTTTTTTTGAAAATAAACATTGAAACTTCTAAATGTGTCTTTATGTTAAAAAACATATGTATGATGGTATAATATGTTCTTGTAGTATATTTTACAATATAATTGTCTTTTCACGAATTTTGAAAAAGTATGAAAATAATTTTTTTTAGATTTAATTTTAGAAAAATATGTTGAAATTTTATAATCTAAATTCAATGATAGTTAAAATAATCTATCAATAAATTCAACTATATAATTGAAATTCCATAAAATATTTTGTAGAAAATGTATATAGAAATAAAAATATTTAACAAAATTGATAAAATGTGGCCGGTATCAGTTATATGCAACTTACATGATGATTCTTGATCCAACGAGAGAGGAAATTATAAAGATAAACATTTGAAACAAAAACATTACAAGTGAATAAAATAATTTCTCGGGCTTAATATAATATGATCATATAATATTATCAATGGATATTTGATTGTAAACAAGCATGATATAAATTGATTTTGAAAAACAAATACCTTACCTTTGGTATCAACATAGTAATATATGTTTGATCCCCATATATATTGAATTTAAATTACTTAAATATTAAAATAATTATTATTTTGATATATAAACCATTTTTATTGCCAATTTATAATCATTTGAAATTAATTCATTGAATATTTATTTATTTTATCTACCACATATGCTTGTTTCATCAATTTCTCTAAAATTAATTCAGTATATTGTTCATATATGAAGGTGTTTTTTAATAGTTTTATCGAATCCAATATTTTGTTTTTTTCATGAATATATTTTTTTTATTCACATTTTTAGAATCATCCACGCATTGTGGTCAAATATTAATGAATCCCATCATTTCATGGATGTGGGAGTCCCCAATTACATAGATGCAATGTTATCATTTTCGAATAAATTGAAGTGTCATAAATTAGATTTTATAATATATTTTATGAATCAAAATTAATCTATAAATATCATATATTTATTCATATATTTAGTCATTATATCTAACCATGTAAAGTCATGATGAAAAATGAACAACACAACTATGTTGATATATAGGGTTGAATGTACAAATTTCATTTTCATTACCCATTGTTTGGAAAAGAACATGAATATAATATTTTATAACAACATAATAAAACATATATATATTGAATATATTAATATTATTATATAATCATGGTTATTGATTGGATTGAAGGAAATATAAGAGGAAATATAATTAACAAACTTGTTTAAGTGTTACACGTATTTTTGGTATCCTCCATTAGATTAAAACTTATGCTATATAAAGATGGTATTAAAAAATAAAATAAGCTATAATATGTGGGGAAGGATTAATAGATTTTTTTATATTGTTAAAGATAAGTTTCAAAATGTTTGTAAATAATAGTGTTATGGTGAATTTTTATAATTTGGTTGGTATAAAAATTATTAACACATGATATGCAAATGTATAATTTTTATGGAACTAATTGAAAATGAAAATGAACTCCCATAGCTTAAAAAAATTATTTTAAGGTCTAAAAATGGGATTTAAATTAATTTTTGGAATAAATTAGAAAAGGGATAGGGTTTCTACTATTTTTTAAAATGGGTATGAAGATATGTGAACACTATTCATGCATCTTTTGTGTGGAGAGATTCTTGAATAGGGTTCACACATCCTTTGTAAATTTATGATTGAAGCGTGAACCTCGTTTCGGCATCGTACTGAAAGATTTAATTTTTTCATTTTTTTTATTTTTGATTTTATTTTTATTTTTTTGTTTGGTTTTGTTTAAATGTATATATAAATAAAAAAATTCAAAATAATTTATCTGGTATTTAATACCTATTAGCACCATCATTACAACAGTCTAGATTCTGATAGAAACTCTTACATAAGGCTCTTTTTTAAAAGAGGGCTTTCCCAAAAAATCATTCTGCATTTCTCATGTGGGATTTTGGTTCTCCCATTCTTGTATAGATAATTCTGCATTTCTGATGTGGGATTCTGTTTCAATTATATGACATTGAAAGAATATAAAATAAAAAATATAAGACAAATAATAATGAAACATAAAACATTTAAACATATAAGAAATAGTTGAAAATAAAAATATTTTTTTGAAAAATGATGATGAATAATAATTTATAAGCTTTCAGAACTACACACTTGAAACATATAAATATTTCAGGTTTGTGATAGTGAAAGACTATAAAATACAAACTATAATACCAATATAAATGAATATTAAAATATGGATTAAACATACAATAAAATGTTAAAATTAAAAAAAATATTGTAATAAATATTGATGAATAATAATTTATAATCTTCAAAAACCACCAACATCAAAAATAAAAATGATTCAAGAATGTTTCATTGAAAGAAAATAAAATAAAAATTATATGACCAATATGAATGAAACATAAAATACAGATTAAACATATAATAAATAGTTGAAAATATAAAAAAATCGTAATTTATTTTGATGAAAAATAATTTATTAGATTTTAAAACCACCAACATGAAACATAAAAAAGATTAAGTTGATTGGAAAGCATATAAAATACAAACTATAAAACCAATATAAATAAAAATTTAAATATGGATTAAATATATAAAAAAAGTTAATAATTAATAAGTTCAGTAGTAATATAATTATTAATTAGTTAATAATTAATATATTTATTTATTAGTAATAACTAATATACAATTATTAATTAAAAAATTAGTAATAAAACTATATAATAAATAATGAGTTAATTTGTAATATCATTGTAAATTGACTATTACTTAGTTTATTAGTAATATAATTATTAATTATAATAATTAATATTTATTTGTTTATTTTTAATTATTAATTAAATAATAATTTATTTGGTAATTAAGTAATATAATTATAAATTATAATTATAAATTTTTTAATAAATAATATTTATTCAGTAAATTAGTAATATATTTCATAATTTTATTTATTTATTATTTATTACATAATATTTCATTAGTTAATTAGTAATATCATTATTAATTGTATAATAAATAAATAACTAATGAGTAATATAATTAGTTATTATAATTATTCTTTTTAATTAGTAATTAGTAATTAGTAATTAGTAATTAGTAATTACTAATTACTAATTATTAATTAGTAATTATATAATAACTAAATATATAATTAGTAATATAATTAGTAATTATATAATAATTAATTATTTAAGTAGTAATATCATTAATAATTAATATTAGTAATATGGGTATTAATAATAATTACAAATTATTCATTATAAAATAATTAATTAGTTAATTAGTAATGTATTTATTAATTATAATTATTAATTACTAATATAAAATAATTAATTAGTTAATTAATAATAAAATTATATAATACTTTATTATTTAATTAGTAATATAATAATTAATTATACAATTATTAATTAATAATAATATAATTAATTATAATTATTAATTACTAAGTATATACTAATTATTTAGTTAATAAGTACTATAAAGTTTAATTACAATTAATAATATAATTACAAATTATATTAATAATTATTAATTATGTAATTTTTTATTAGTAAATTAGTAGTATAATTATTAATTATAATTTTTAATTATATGTTTTAATTTTTTATTACTAATTATTAAATATATTATAATTAATTAGCTTATTAGGAATATAATTATTAATAATATAATAATTATTTTTTTAATCAGTAATATAATTACTAATTAAAATTAGTAATATTATTATTAATTATAATTAGTTTAATAATTATTAATTATACTTAGTAAATATTAATTATTCAAAAATTATTTAGTTAATTAAGAATCTAATTATTATTTATTAAAAATTAATTATATAATAGTTTATTTGTTAATTAGTAATATAATTATTAAATATAATTACAAAATATTAATTATTTATTTTTTAATATAATTATTAATTATATAATTACTAATAATAATTATAATGAAAAATTATACTTCTAAAAAACTAATTAATTATTTTAAAATAAATAATTATATTAAAAATTTAGTAATTATTTATTTTATAATTAATTATTAATAAATAATATCTAATAATTATAATGAATAATTATAATAACATTTTATATTAGTAATTTACTAACTAACTAATGAATTATTATATAATTAATAATTATATTAATAAATAAATACATATTTATTATACAATTAAAAAATATATTACTGATTAACTAATTGATTATTATATAATTAATAATCATTATAATAATTAACTAATTAGTTATTATATTGTTAATAATTATATTACTTATTAATTGTTATATAATAAATCATTATATTACAAATTAATATTTATATAATTAAAATTGATATTAATTATCAAATAATTAATATATAATTAATAATTATAGTACTAATTAACTAATTAATTATTTAATATGTCTGATTTATTTATTATAGGTTTTAATTTTCATTTATATTGGTCTTCTAGTTTTTATTTTATAGGATTTCAAATCCACATACTTTAAAAGTTTTAATGTTTAATGTTGGTGGATTTAAAATAATATAAATTATTTTTCATCAATGTTTTTTATGAAATTATTTTTATTTTTAACTATTTCATAAATGTTTAATCCATATTTTATTTTACATTCATATTAGTCTTATATATTTTATTTAATAGTCTTTCAATGACATATATATGAAACATTTTTATGTTTCACGTTGGTACTTTTAGATGCTTATAAATTATTATAAATCACCCATTTTTATAAAATATTTTGATTTTCAACAATTTATTATATGTTCTATCCATGTTTTATGTCTCATTTATATTTTTCCTATAGTTTTTATTTTATAATCATTCAAAGACACATACTTGAAACAAGATCCCACATCGGAAATGCATAATGTTCTACGAAGGAAAGAGAAATATGAATCCCACATCGGAAAAGCAGAATGATTTCCAAGGTGTGGTCTCTAATTAAAGGGAGCTCTTGGTGAGGGTCTCTACCAAAATCAAACTGTTATAATTGCAGTACTGCTGTATATTAACTAATATATAAATTGTGCTGAAATTTTATGTTTTGATTATATATATATAACTAAAAAACAAAAATCAAAATAATATTTTTTTTAAAAAAAATCGCAAAAAAAATTATGTAGGATGTGTGAACTGCACTCACGCATCCATCATTAACATCATTATGGATGCATGAATAGGGTTCATGGAACATTCTGCATGCCTCTGACACGTAAACCCTACTCACGCATCCACCCGAGATCAGTAATGCATGAACGAGATCCATGCATTTCCATAACCAGTTTCAAAAAAACATGTACCCCTATCCTATTAGGTTACTTTTTTTCTAAACCCCATTAAAAAAACCCCTATCAAATAATAAAAAATATAAAATATAAAATTTTAGGTCTAATTTCAAAACATATCATTTGGTTTATCCCCTTCAATAAAACTATTCAATCGTAATCATTGTGGAAAATTTTCCGTTTTTAAGAGTCATAAAAGCAATTCTATAAATTAAAAGAGGGACATAAATTTATATTTAATGATAATAACTATAATTACCTAGTAAAATGATTAATGATAGTATTTTTTAATAATTTTATAATGATTTTAAAAAAATTTATTCAATGAATACCTTTTAAGATCATTATCAATACTAAAGACTTATATTGAAATTTAATGCAGTAATCTGACAGTGGAAATAAAATCTATACTCTTTTAACATCCCTTATTGCTTATAATTATACATTTAATTCAAGGTAAACCATGTTAATTATAAATATATTATTCCTGTTATTTTTATAATGGTGTATTCTATAGCTTGCCCAAACATTGCATTAGTATTGTGTAAGCATTCAAGGAAATGGTAGTGTCTCAAATTTTTCAAAAAACATAATATAATTAAAAAATATTAATATTAGAAATAACTAATCTTAACCATTAATATATATTTTATCCCTCTGAATTTAATTTGTATGTTATTAAAATAAACAAAGGGTCATTTTCTAACAACTCATAACATAAAATAATATATGTTAATTACCAAAGTATGGTGGCAATAAAATTTCATATATTCTGGAAGATGAAAAGAATTTTCTAGTTAATATAATTTACTGAAACAATGTAATGTGTTGGTTAGATTTTGATATCATATCCAATTTTTTATCTTTAATAAACATCTTTTACCCCTTCCCACGGAAATAAATGTTTTCCATGGTTACTATTCATTTTCAATGAAAATAAAAATAATTTATTTATAAGATTGGAACATAATAATTATAAATATTACATTAATATTTCAAAATATAATGAATGTAATTTTGAAAAAAAAAATTATGTGTACAAAAAAATCATAAAAAATTG
Source organism: Viscum album (assembly GCA_963277665.1). Taxonomy (NCBI): domain Eukaryota; kingdom Viridiplantae; phylum Streptophyta; class Magnoliopsida; order Santalales; family Viscaceae; genus Viscum; species Viscum album. The sequence goes on from OY728133.1 coordinate 992,620,627, forward strand.
TATATATGTATATTTATGACTATAAAAATGAACTTATTCTAAAATAAAATATGATACTTATTATTTTATAATTATATAGATTTTGATAAATTTAATATATATTTTTATAGTTATGTGAATCAAAATATATCTTTTTATTTATAAATTATTTGAATTAATCATAATATAGTATAGTCTTCTCAAAAATAAGCGTTTATTACTATTCAATAGAAAATTAGACTTGTCAAAAAAATTATAAAACTATAAAAAAACATTTTTATATGAATTATTATTTTTTATAAAATAAAATAAATTTTATTTATAACAATCGTGATGAAAAATGACGAATTTAGACTTCATTATATAGCAAACCGAGTTTTGATAAACCACGATATATTATTAATATTATTATATAAGCATGGTTGTAATAACCTAGCTGTTAAATATAGTAATATTAAATTTTAAAAATAAAAATAGAATAAATACTATAATGACTTTATATAATGATGATTTATTGATAAAAAAATTCATACTTTTTATAAATGTTTTTATATGTTACAAAAATAATATTTTATTTAAAAAGGTTTTCTATTTTAATGTTAAATATTGAAATAAATTATTTACAGTTTTATAAAATTAATATGATAAAATTATTTTAATATTTTAAATCAAAATCTTACTACTAGTTTAGGGACAATTTGATGTTGTTTTTTGAAAGAATAATTTTTTCAGAGAATAGTGGTAAATAATGGTTGTTACTAATAATTTTCATTTCATTTAATTAATTTTTAATTTTTAATTTTATATAAAGTATGTATAAAAGTAAAATTACATAAATTATTTACAAATTAATCCTATTTAGTTCATTATTATATTTTTCATAATGAACATTGATATGAAAACATTTTAAACATTAAATATTTTACTTATTGGAAAGCCACATTCTTGTCTAGTATTCAAGTTTCATTTTAAAATTTTTTTTCTCTTATATTAATAGAATTTTGGTTAATATATTCCACAGTTGAAATAAAGATAATTTATATTATATTAAAATTTTAACATAATTTTTGAACATAATGAATAGTGAAAAAATAAAATTTCATTTCAGTGGTTATGGTAAAAATTGGTTTATAAATGGTATTAACTACAACGATAAGGGTAAAATTACTATAAATATTTTAAATTATTATTTATTTCCCATATATAAATAAAATAATTCGTTAATTCTAATATATGTTAATTTTGATGATTTATTCATGGAAATAATTTTATTATTTTGGATTCATTGAAAATCATTCCTTGTAGCATCCATATGGATCCTTCTCACAAAATAAAAAAATTACACCAACACTATTGACATTATATTGCCTATGATGTCATATATTTCATTCAAAAACTAAAAAAATCCATCCCTAGCATCGTTTACATTGTTTTAGATATTTTGGACACCTAAATTTATCAACAATATGGTCATTAATAAGAGATACTATGGAGGGGATTCTAAGAGAATGTAATTGTCTTCAATAATATCCTTATTTTTTTCTACATTTTATAACCTGAATTATTTCATAACAATTACAATAAAATAGAAATTTATTTATCTATATACTTAGATTTTATTTTGTTATTTTATTAACCAATATCTATCTCTACTTATGTCAAACTGAAAGTAAATCCGTCAATCGTACGTATGGTGGATGCTCTCCTCGTGAAACAATGTAGTTTATTTTCTATTATCACCATAAAAGTATAAATATAATTATTGAATTAAAATATGAATATAATATTTATAATATTTATATAATCCATGATTTATTATATCATATATACCATATTAATTTCCATCATGTGGGGGGTACAATAATGTCACTCGTGTGTGAGGTAGACTACCACCTCATGAAGTGATATGATTCATTTTATCATATGATTTAAATTCTGGGTATTAATGTAAAATTTAAAGAATACAGATGATATATATTAAATAATTATTATTTATAAAGCTAATATATAATTTTACATTATTCTTTCCTGTCCATTATGAAAATTCAAATAACATTCATGATTATGTATGGAATATAGTAACCATGAATGGTGTATTTCATTAGCTAATTGTAATAGTAATAATATAATCTATAGACATATATAATTTATAAATAAAATATTTGATTCATTTTTAACATTATATAGATGATATAACCATGATCCATGTTTTCGGACAAAAACAACAAATAAAATCTTATAAGAAATAAAAAGAAGTTATTTCTATAAACATGAATTTATCATAGAATTATTAATAAATATATAAAAAAGGTAATACTTTAATCATTTATTTTAATATAATATAATTATGATTCATTTATATTTTTATATTAATCCTATAGATATTTTATTAGATATTTTTATATGTATGATGTTAGTCGATACTTATGGTAACGTATTTTTATGTCTCTTTTTATTAATTAAGAGAAATGTTATGTTATGATCCTATATTGTTTTATGAGGTTCATATAAAACATTTTTTAAATAATATATAATTATTATCCTTCTTTTCATGATATTTAATATTTAATTTGATATTAATATATAATGGTACGTGTGATTGAAAAGTCACTCATGATGTGAATATTTTATGCTACAATCTTAATGATTCTCTATATTATTTATGATTATGAAATCATATAGCCCATATATAAAGAAAAAAATAAGTTTAATTAAAATGTTTCTATTTCATTAGAATAAAATGTTTCCAATAATTTTCACCTCTCTATGTACTGAAGTGTTAAAATGTATTTTTAAAAAAATATTTTTTTCAATCAATGTTCAAAAACATATTTCTATTCCAAATCAATGTTTTCTAAAAGTGATTTTAATGTTTTAAAAGATCAAAATAATATTTATTAATTTCCTTTTTACCCATATTTATCTATTTTTACAAAGAGTATTGAGGGGAATCATTATGTTATTTTTAGATAAATTATTTCTTTTCTATTACTAAAAATATGAGAAGAATATTCATTTAAATTTGAAGTCAATTAATGGAATCATCCACCATCATGAAATATAATGTCATTGAATCTCAATTTATATTCATCCTTTTTTATTTTCCTGGAAAATTTATTTAATAATTTTCTATTTTTTATAAAGTGATTTTAAATATTTTAAAATATATATTCCTCATGAAATTCTGTAAATTCTCATTAAAAATAATTTTCCATAATTTGTGGAATTAATTAATGTTACCAAGTTCATACAAGAGATATCATCCAATGATACCTTTTTTTAAATTTTTTAGAATGTTTTATTTTTATGATGAAAAGATGATTCTTGAGTCCTCTTACTCTATGATGGGATATTCCATGTCGAAATTATTTTAGAACATACTCCTTTTCATGGGATATGCTTTATGAAATGATGAAATAACTATGAAACATGTCTCTCTTACATTTTTAGGACATCATTAAATGTTTACAAAACCCATTTCATTTCATGCATTATGACGTGATGAATTTTTATTGATCTTCCAATATATTATTGATGAGACCTATATCTCCCTGAAATAAATTATGTAAGGATTTATATATCAAGATATATACAGGGCTAGAATGGGGAGTGATCCTTCTACATATAGGAAATTTATTGATATTATTGTATTGGGAGTAAACCTTGACAACATTTATGGATTTGGGATTGAATCCATTCAGCTATTATATCATTTTAAGTGATCCTTGAATAAACTAGAAATGATTTTTTATGCTTAAATGTTTTCCATAATTCCACATCTTATGCCGCTATTATGCATTAATTCCCCACATTATTTAATGTAAATAAGGTTAATTTCATTTAAATATCTAATACGTATGCTATGATACATGATTATGATCTTTTATATGTGCGTTATGGATTTCATGTGTTATGTTAATGTTCTCATACACTTATACTCATGTTATTTTTATGTTTATGCCTTGTCTACCCTTATTGATTATATGTGATAAAAATCAATTTGGTTTTTCAGAAGGTTGTGAATATGATTATTTTTCATAATATCTATAATTATTTATTGTTTACTATGAAAATAATGGGATATGATTTAGTTCACTTATGATCCATTTTTATATGTTTACATTCTTTCAAAGGAACAATACTATTATGTTCCTTGGGTGTGTGTTTATATAATGTAATTAATGTTCACCTAAAAAGATGTAATATATATGAATAAAATTGTTGGGTCACTATAGTAGGTATAATTGAATAGATTTGGTTAAACATTGGAATCTTCCATGAGAAAACATTAGTGATATTTCTAGGTACATAGATAAGAGTAAGTATATGGATGAGTCAACATATAAGAAGATGTGATGGAATTTTTTTAATGGATAGAGAAATGGTTTCCAAGAAATTACATCCATGTACAAATAATACATTTTCATGTCCCTCCATCACAAAGTTATCTTGTGGTAATAACTCTGAATCAAGAAAATTGAGTTATACTAAATCATCGCCCGCTATATGGAAATGGGCCTTTCTACATGCATAGTTTAACCCACCTGTGGGATATGATTTGGAAATTCACAAAATCATTATGAACCATTATATGGGATTTAAAATGATTATTTTTATGAATGAATTAGCATAATATTAAGGGATCAGTGATTTAAAATATTTCTTTCTGTTTTAGATAACTTATTTGTTTTTTCATGAACATGTGGTTTCCAAATTAATTATTAATTAATAAACTATGTTATATGGTTATAGTCAATGGATTGAAAAACAAGAAAAATTATTAAATATGAGTGAAATGGATAATGAAATGAATTTAATATAGAGAATATAAATTTTATTGGATATGGAATGAAATATATTGTTTCTTTTCTTACACAACATTTTCAATCAATTAATCATGCATTATATATAGACAATTAAAATATGGAACAATATTCTATTGATTTATTGATGAGGAAATCCCCCCATCCATTAGTGGATCCACTGATCCTCTATTTTCTGGTCAATAGATTAATGAAACATTAAATATAATTTTCATTTTATAATGTTTGGAACATGAAAATTTCATTTTATCAATATATAGTTGGGAAGGTGAGAAGATAAGTAGAGGAGTCTCATCATGAATATATAGTAATGTGATAAAATTAAATCCATGGATTAGGAAAACCTCAAAAAATGTATTTTATTCAAAAATTATATTCCCTGATTTCTTTAGAATAATTTGGTGAAGTATTTTATTGAGATAAAGAATTATGATGATGAATACATCGATACTTATATGGTTTATTTTACATAAATTTGATTTTATGAATACTGTATGATCATCTAACATGAATGCATGGTTTATAGATTCATTAGTGAATTAAAACAATGTTTACAAAGATTTTTTGGAATAAGATAAATTGTATCTTTAAATAAATTATTTGATATCCTTCCATGGTGAAAATGGATGTTAGAGATACATATAAATATAATTGTTTTTACAAGATGATAAGAATGGAATTCGAAGAAAAATATAACTACAATAGAGGAATGAAGACAAGGACTCCATTATGCTCAATGTATGGAATGGAAAATAAATTAAATTGCATTATGGGGAATAGTAAATGTTTTAATAGTTAAAGGGTTGGTTATCAAGAAAAGGAGTGATATATTGATAGGAAAAAGTTACGTAATAATTTAAATAGAGAGAAATAAACCTATAATGCACCAATCAAACTCTAAAAATTAAAATGAAAGAAGTATGAGAATTATTTTTACTTGTACCCAAATATGAAGTTTAATGATGATTATTTATGTTAGTGATATATTAAACTATGAGAAAATGGGAAATTTTATGTGATCGCTATTTATAAAAAGGGGTGATATAAAGACAAATTTAACAGTACACTTACCCTCTAATGTTGAACTTTTAATGCCTCATCTGACTCTGAATCTACGCATTCATTCATAAATGATGAATATTTAAAGGTTATAAACAATCATCCCATATGATTAGATATTGAATTATCAATGAATTCTAGTAGTTGTATGATAGTCACGTATCATGTATTTTATTATTATACATTGGATATTTGTGAGAATGTGAATCATTAAAATAATTTCATTCTCCATATGGGTGAATATGATATTATCTTATGCATGGATTGGATTTCAAAAAATAAACCACACGCCATTTTTCATGTATATTATATTAAATTTTATATTCTTAACCAAATTGTTATCTTTTATTAGTAGGAAGAATCTTATGTAATTTTGATGGAAATCAGATCCACATTATGGGTTTAGATTCATATTCTATAGGGGTAGTTTTATTAAATATCTTGGGATAAAATAAATAAACATAATATTCGTATTGTGTTGGAGTTTTTTATTCATTTCTAGAAGTGTTTAATTGCCTTCCACCAAAGCTCAATGTTCATTTCTCAACAGAACTAAAACATGGTTTGATGAAATTTCAAGAACACCATATAGAAATTCCCTGATTAAGTTACATTGATTTGAAAATTCTAACCTAGGAGAACCTTGAAAAGGGTTTCACTATTCTAGGTGAGGCTCTATTGGGTGCACCTATTAATCTTATTAAAAATAAAAATGGATCAATTTGACTCTGAATCAATTTTAATGAGATGAACAAGATAATGATCGTGAATAAGTATTCTTTACCACATATTTATGACCTATTTGATATTTTTCATAGAGATAAATACTTATCCAAAATTTAAATTTATTCTAGATATCATCATTTTAGGATCATGGAGTAGGATATACTGATTACAATACTCTATAAAAGTCATGTACACTATGAATATATAGTGATGCTTCTTGGCCTTAATAATTATCTTTTAATCTTAATGGATTTAATGTATATAGCATTTTTATATGAACAAGATCAATTTTTGGTAGTATTTATAGATAATATTTTGTGTATTAATATAGAATAAAATGGCATTAAAATCATTATATAATTATACTAAGGAATATACAATGTAGAAACTATATAGAAAATTTATAAAAAATTATTTTTATAAGATTATTTTTAGTTTTATTCATATAATCTCAATAATGGGTAAATTAGTAGACCCATCAAATGAGGAGGTTATATAGTGTTATCCTAGACAATACATGGTGACTCCCATCCATTGAATTTTTTGATTAGATTAATATTATATATAGATTCTGTATAATTTATCAAAACAATTTAATACCATCACCATGTTAACTCATAAATAATCCATGTTCCTCTAAGAAGATGAATGTGAGGAAAATATCAATCAAATAAAAATAATATTATATAGTAAACCTATACATACCTAACCCTAGAGTGGATATTGTTTTGTAATCTATAGTGATGGAACAATTATGGGATTTCAATTTTATCTTATATATAATTACATGGTTATAGATAATGCCTCATAAAAATTGACGGCCCAAGAAAAAATTACACTAATCATGATTTGGAATTAACTATGGTAATTTTTGAATTAATTATATAATTGAATTATCAAAAAATTTAAAAGTGTTATATATATAATTATCATAATTGATTAATATATATATTCAAATAGAATGAGTGGAATATCCACCATAGAATGTTGTTAGAACTGGTTAATTATTATGACTTCTCAATACATTACAACCATAAGAAAATAAACAAGGGGGATAATTTAATGGGTAAAAATATCATTATTTATTATCCATGATGAGGAATAAAATGGTGAAAAGTTTCTATATTTTCAAAATATGGATATGGAAATCAATGGGGTAAGGAAGAAATATAATTTTTCTCAATTGAAAATACAAACATATATATATGTAATGATTATAATGGTAAACAATTAATATTTATAGATATAAAAGAACCTTTGAAATGTTCTTCTATTAAACATTGATAATGATGTAATAATGATATTCTAAAACCCTATATGTGTTCTATACATACCAGATTTAAAAAATTAGTTATTAGGGGAAGCACATAGTTATTCATTCTATATTCATCCGAGATGTATGAAGATATATAGATACATGGATGGTTATTTATGATGAGATGGAATGAAGAGAGTTATAAAAAAGTCTGTATCATAGTTCATAGTATGTTAGAAACTGTAGTCTGTGAGAAAATATTATTAATGTTATGTTACCTACATTGCCTATAAAAGAATTGAATTTTTGAACAACCCCATGGATTTTGTTTTTTAACTAAAAAAAATTTCTATAGGGAATTATATTATATGTGTTCTAGTTAATCACCTTACAAAATAACTACATTTCATTGATATTTGTGAAAAATTGTCTCTTGATAATTTTTATAAAATATATGACAATGAAATTATAAGGTTTCATGGATTACCACATTTAGTGGTATCTAATTTGGATCCATGATTTAACTTAATGTTTTCGATAATTCATCAGCATTCTCTTTAAATATTGTTTATTTTTAGCAGTATATATCATTTTCAGAAATATGGTTAGTTTGAGGTAACAATTAAAACCCTAGAAGATATGATGAGATTTTTATCTATGGATTTGAAACGAGATTATGATCAATAACCTCCCATCATTGAGTTTTTTACAATACAATATATTTCACTCCTGTAATTAGATGCATTCTTATGATGTAATATATGTAACGATGTGTAGATATCTAATGTAATGGAATAGAGATGGATAAATAATTTTTATTTTACATGTGATAATATAAATAATGGCTGATAATCTTATAGCCATTCAGCAACACATAATGGAAACGTATATTTGGTTGAAAATATATGTTCACAATAACTGTCATGATATATAATTTGTTGTTTGTTTCAACATGTTTCTAATAATATATATATATATATATAATAAGGTAATGATACTTTTAATGAAGGGAAAATTATTCCCTATGTATAATGGTCCATTTTAAATTCATGAATGTAATATTATGAAATCTTATTGGTTGGAACATCCTCCAAACCTCTCGCATGATCATTATGTGTTCAATGTATTCCCTCTAAGGAAGTACATACCTGATCCTTTACATGTACTAAACATAGAGTTCATACCTCTATAGAATGATATTTTATATGAGTAATAACCAAATTTGATTCTTTATTGTATATAGAATAATAAATTTAATAAGACAAATCTAACAGTCCTTCTTTTTTGGTGAAACCAATTTTTTTGAAAATCTATTTGGAAACCTGAGGAAATATTGTAGTATAAGGGTCATCATTTGTTTATATAAAAGTGAAATATTTCAAAGGGAAATTTCATTTTAAGGTGTGTACAATTTAATTCCCAAATTTTTTATGAATTATTATTATTTTCCAAATAAATTAAATTTACTTTATATATTTTGTTGTATGAAACATTGATTTTATCTTGCAATTTATGAAACACCATGGTTTTTAAAATGAGGATATATTATTAATATTATTATTTAAATTTTTCCATTATAAATTTATCTTTTACCATATTTGTATAAATCATAATAACTAAATCTTAAAATATATCTATAATGGTTTATATAAATAAAACATATTTATAATAAAAACAGAATTCTAGAAAAGGATTTATATGTTTTTAAAAAAAATTCTCAAAAAAATGTTTTTAATTATTTTTGTTAAAAATAATATAATTAATTATTAATGTTTTCTAAAATAATTATTTAAATTAAAAAAATTGATGTGATAACATAAAAATTATGTAAGAGTGAATTATGAAGATTTTTTTAAAACTTATATTCTTTTAGAGACTAAGGAAAAATAATAGGTTTTAATGAAAATTAGATTTTATTTTAATGAATTTTTTTATATAATTTTTTTTAATGGGTATTAAATTTAAAAAACTTAAAAAAAAAATTATATAATTTCTAATTTTCGAATTATTTTCATATAAAATATCAAAATAATAACATTTTGATTATTAGAACATTTTTTCATTTGAAACCAACATTCTCGTCATATTTTCTTGTTAAAATTTAAAATGTTATTTTACAACTATATGAAAGGATTGTGAAAAAATATTTTTAATAATTTGAATCAGTATATATTATATTATATTATATGATCAACTTAATTATTAACACTTATTGTTCATTAAAACAATAAAGGAGATATAGTGAATGCAGTTCTGGACATCTTTATAGGAGGCAGTCTTCCACATGTGGCGTGTGCTTCCACAATAGTAATAAATTCCAATATAAAAGACACATAACTTCATCAAAATTATCATATGGAAATAATATGGAATTTTCCCTATATGGTGCTAATGGGTGTGATTATTAGAAGTGCATCTTCTCATTTACTATAATTGATGTCTGATGAACGACATGGGTTTGTTAATGGAAGTACTATAAAAGGGGTGATTTCTCAATCTCAAAAAATGTATAGTGACATCAACCAACCATTCCTAAGAACTAACATAGAAATCAAGATGGACATGGAAAATGAGTATACCCATATTGAGAGGAAATTCATCATAGATATGCTGGATTGAATAGGATTATATCTACAAATAAAAGATCTCATGTTCATGTGTTTTAGCTTATTTTGGCTCAAGGTGTCCTTATTTGGGAAGAACCTAGGTTTCCTAAATAATATCCAAGGATTGAGATAATGAGACCCTTTATCGTTGACCATTTTCAATATAACCCATGATATCCTCAGCCCCCTCATCCATAAGATTTTCTTATAGGGAATGGTTATACCCTATTGAGGAAGGAAGAACTCTTGTACCATTTACCACAACATGATTACAGGTGATACTATAATACTGCTAATGTATCAAATAGATAAGTTCATGGAGTTGAGAGTTTCATTGATGTTTAATGAAAATGGACATGAAAAATGATTAATCATACCTAATGTATAATATATATCTCCACCACATGGTCAATTAGAAGATCATATCTATAAATATTGAAATGGAAATGAAATGGATTACCTTCTACATGTCTTAAATTGGGAAATAAATTTCATCGTGAAGACCCATGCATTAAAAATTTGGAAGAAATTATTTAAAAGGCCACTAACATAACCCAAAATTAGAAAAATTGCTTTCTCTCATTTGGTGGAAAAAAATTTTTGGTCAACAGTGTTTTCTCCCTATTTTGAATTATCGTTTATTTGTTACAAAGGCTATGAATGAGGTTATATCTTACAATGATAATATTATATAATCATTTTTATGGGAATCACATTCAAATCTAAAATATCACTGGGACTCCCATGAAAAAATGGATTGAACCGTGATTGAAAAAGGAATAAATATGAAAAAACACATGGATACACTCCAATGTATGCATGAAACGTTGGAGTGGGAAGTTAATGATGATGGAAGCCTTTCATGGAGGTTCCAATATATGATGTGAAATTGATACATGTATATGGTGAGAGGCAACCCATGTTAATTATAAACTGTTATTAAACCTCATTTATTAATTCTCCAAGGACATACCATCTGGATTGTGGAATGGGTTTCTTTTTTGATTTGTAATCATAACTTAGTTGGATACTAACATGAGTTTCTAGGCTTCCTAGTATTGGATATAACCTTCATTAGTGCTTATTGGAATCAACACTTCATCAATTACATGAAAGAAATCCATTATCTGAGTTTCTTTTATCATATTTATATTAATATGAACAAAATAATTATAGATATATAATATCATCATTACTATCATCAATGTAATTGTCATAATAAGGGCAGTGATGTCACCTGACCATGGTTATTGTTGGGGTGATGTCTGTGGTCCAAGGATATTCCCACAATGTATTATATTCTACATTGGAGAATCAGGAATCTGTATCAACTGGGTGATGAGAATATTAATCATACCAGTGTTGATGTTATGTCTAGGTTGCAATACTATAGGGACCGGAGGGAGGATATAATCTATCTCCTATTCAATGAAGGAACATGGGCATGCTTTTTGTGGACCATGTTTTGGGATTTAACATGAATATCCTCCCATGGTGTTCGGGGCTCTAACATTTTGTATCACTAGTTACAAGGAAAAGAAATAGATGGGTTGGAGGATGAAGTGTGATCTCTAGTATTAATAGTGGTATGATTGAACTTATGTTGACCATAGAATGCTACTCAAGTTGATGAAACATTAAGAAAAATAAATGTTATTAACATGAAAATATGAAATATACTCATAAATATGACCCAAATGAACATATATTGGAAAGAGGTTCCTACTATCAGATCAATCCATATTGGTATACTATCCTTTCAACCCACATGATTGATCATGGATACTAGGTCCATTAGTAGAATCCCCTATCTGGTGAAAGAATCAACATGGACAAATCATTTATCATGGGTGTAACGATAAGAGGTATTATAGCGTAGGATCATTGGGGCTCTGTCATTCTTGAGATTATGGTGTATTTTTTCATTATGGAATACATCCAACCATATGCAATTGAAATTAACACGTAGATTGTTTAATGTTTCCAAAAGAATACTAATGTGATTAATATTGAAACTAATTTTTTATCATTATAAAAATCACTACACGGTCTGGGTACCATACCTAAGTCAATATCATACACGATTATATGGTGATAATATATTATTAGAAACTATATTATAGTTATTCACCCTCGAAGAGAGGGAAGCAATGTGGTTGACTACCTCTCTTTAGAGGCCCATCAAGGTGCAAGGATCTAGTGCTTCCCTTGCATGACTTATCTTGTAATAGAGGGGATAAATATCATGGTTTCAAATCCCATAGGGATATGACATTTTGATCCTCCTGAATGCTATGATTTTATTGTTCCTTTCATGCTATTCTCAATTTTAGTATAAACCTATTTTCCCTTGATAATAAGAACTTGATGCTGGTGATGATGATTTACAACCCTTAAGATTAAAATTTGCTTATTTTTAGGTTAAAAAACAATATTTGTGATTTCATGATAATATAACATTTAAAATTCCAATTCTCTAGACATAATTTTATTTTATTGTTACTAGGATTGAATATACAGCCATTTGGAATCTTTTCCCATGGGAACACCATCAATATTTAGGGTTATCTTGGAAAATATCCATATTTAATGTTGGTCATGGATCCAAAATCTTCATAATTTTAATAATATTGAATTTATAATATTTATTCATTATATTTAATTTTATATCCATTTAAAAATATCATGAAGAAAAATGAATTTCATCAAATTATAGAGATTGTAGTCTGTATGAATGTAAGAGTTATGGTTTTTATCATTAATGATTAATACAATATAAATATGAATAATAATATACCTTATAATAATAATTATTTAATATAAAATTTAACATAAATTATTTAAATATTTGTTCATTACAATCCAAATAAATAGACATTGAAAAAAAGATAACATTTCATTATGGACGTGGTAGCCCACACACACACGTGATGGATGTTATCATTTTCAAATTGATGGAAGTTAAATATGATAGCTAATATATTGTATTTTTTAAATAATCATTATGTTATAAAGAAAATATATACACTATATTAATTTACATAATCATCCTAGAGAGACAATAATGAAAAACAAAATACACTGATTCATGGATATACTATGATGTACATACTCAAGAGTGATGTTTTTGTTTCTCTAATGGAAATTAAATCTCCTTTATGAAAATGGGATTATGGGATGTCAGTTCCACCATTAATGGATTCGACATTTTAAGTTGTAACCTAGTCATTGTCTCCCTCATATAGTTATTTATTTTTGGGGGAACTATTTCCCAATTATATATCTTTTTTGATGTGAATTAATTATGATGCTTTTTTTGGACATTAGTGTTGGACATGGAAATGCATCAACCATTTTTTTAAAGAGTGGTCACAATGGGAATGATAGGCATGTATGGATGTTAGGAACATTGTCCACATGTATTAATCCTAATTTGAGGGCATCTCATGAAAAAATCATAGGCATTTAAACTATAACGCCCTGACCGCAGTTACATAGATTCAGTGCATAATTACATAACATTGTCATGATACATGGAATCATGTACCGAAAGACCGATTCATTTAGTATTACAAGAAATAAGGTACATACATAAGTTCATCATTACAACTTGAAACAAAATACATCACTAATTTATTCCATTAGATGGATCCAAGCATCATAGATTATTCCTAGAAGTCACTCGTAACTAACATATTCATGTCATGGGAAAATGAAACATAAGAAATTGGTGAGCTGAAACACTTAGTAAGGGTAATCAATATAGTGAAAGATAACATAAACATCAGGCATGGTGAAAAATTACAAACACATGCCTTTAAAATTAATAAATCTGAACACTTTATGGAAGGAATATAAGCTGAGTAAATAATTCCATAATTAAAACAAATCATGGGTATTCTAATTTTAGAACAACTACATGATACATCATTAATATTTTCATAATGAGGGAATGTATTATGTCGAGTATTCTGAAAATTATTATCAATGCCTCAAACAATACGTCTAAAAATGATTTAGGCCTCGGCCAAACCCATATATAAAATTGGGAAAGGCCTCGACCAATTCAATGTCTAATTTTCTCGAGAGACTTACCGATGCACCGAGGAGATATAGTGGGCTCCACCCATCACATAAAATGTCTAATATATCCCCCACATGAAAAGGTTGAAACATAACATAAACATTCGTATAAAAACTAGCATACGAAATTTAAATAATTTAACCATAAAACATGAATGGTATAAAAATAACACATCCACAATTAATCATATAACACAACCATAAATATAATATGGAAAATTTGTATCATAATAAATCAACTTCAATTACGTTTACAATCCATTAAGGGATGTTGACATAGATGAAATGAAAACTATTTGAATGAAAGACCTATTTCTATTTTGAAACCATTAAAGAGTCACATAATAAAAAATGGAAACATATATTTTTAAAATATTCTTGTAATCTTGTTAGGGAAGCTTCTAAGATGTTATAAAGGATGAAAATAGCTACACCCGCCGGATAAGTTGAAAAAACATTCTTACCTTATTTTTGTCGAAAGGGATATAAAGTAACTTGTTTGGAAAACGACGAAAAGATTCCTTTAAAAAACATATAACGTCAAATACGGGTATTACTGAACTTAACACATATTCTAGTAAATAGAAAAATTATTTGAAATATATTATTAGGAAAAAACAGATGTGGATGATAAATAAGTCCTAGTAGAAACTTACATAAAAATAATATCGGATAATAAATAGATTTTGAAATGCACCCTTACCATGAAATTTTCCATAGAAAATGTTATGTTAAACTAATGAATAATAGTTAAAACAATGTTATTAAATTATTCATGAACCATATACATAAATATGATATCATATATGATCTTATGAAATGGATTTGTTAATAATATTTTAGTTGTATCATCATTTCAGGTGTTAAGTTATTCATTTTCCTTTATATTCATAGTTACGTAAGTAATTTTTGTTATGGATAGGATGTATATGATTCATATACATAATTATATTATGTTCATAACCAATTTTTAATAATAAAATGAAAATTATTCTGGAATGATTACGATGGGGAATTAACTTCATCGCTTTCGTGGAGATGATAATCCATACGTATGCACGAGTGACTATTGGTGTTGAAATTGTATGTAATTAGATTTTATATCATATATAAAGAATAATTAACATGTTATATTTATTATTTACATTATTTATACTCATTATTATACACATCCAAATAATGAAGTGTTTGAATAGAAAATTACACCATGATGTGGAGACGGTAAGCCGTACGTAGGAACGTATAGTGACTTTGTAATTAATATTATGGATGGAATAATGAATATGGTTGTACCATTTTTATAATAACATCACAATACATAGAATATAATGGATTTATTATTTTATAATATAACCAAAAAAGATAGAGGGAGTTTATGAAAAAAAGATCTTGAAAGAGGTGACTAAATATTTACCTCCTCTTCGGGTTCTTCCTTTTGATTTCATCAAAAGGGCTCCATATAATGGATTTATAACCAATGTAACGCCTCTAGGATGGAGGGAAGAAAGTTATGAGGATATTTGGGGAGGGGATGGCCAAGCAAAAAGGCTTTGGAGGTGTGCAATTAAGAGAAGGGGAAATACCCTTTTATTAGATAGGTGGTGGTCACTTTAGAAAAAGCTTGAAATATTAATTTATAATAAAATCATTATTGGTTTATAATGGCTCCAAAATGATTTATTTTTACGCTAAGGTGGGTATTGGTCTAAAACATTTCAACCAATTGGTTTTTTAATTGTTTATGTCACCATATTAACCCTATCATTTAGTTTTAACTCTTAGTTAAATGGTTTAACATTTACCATGTCTCATTGTGTTTTTATAATACATGGTTAATATTTATACAATAACAAAACATGAGAACCCCGAGGGGTACATAATTAATATATATAACATTATCTATGTACTTTGGCTGATCTTTATAATTTTATGAATATTATATCAATTAATTATATAGTATTTTTTAAAAAAACTCAATTATGTCAATTTTGATTCTATTTACTATTTAATTTTTTGGAAAGACATTTAAAACATTCTAACACTGAATAAAAATAATTTAATAAACCCTAAAATGTCATACTAACCAATGAAATTTATTTTAATTTATCCAAATTCTCAATTTAGATTTATTTGGATATTTATAATATCAATTATTTTAATATTTCATTATAAAAGTAATTACTGCATCATTGTTGTGTTATAAATGAATTAAAATATTTAATGTCAAAAATTTATAAATAAAATAACATTAAGTAAATTTTTTGGTTAACTTTATAATGAATATTTATAGTTGAATTTATATTGTTGGTACCCCAATATTAAAAATGGTTTAGTTATTAAACATTGAATTTAGATCTTTTAACTCTTCTTTAAAAAAAATATTATCAATGTCCTAATATAATCTATGTGGACCAAATAGGATCATATTTGCTTCCAAAGGTTTTTAATGGTCCAATAACACTTATTCAAAAGAATTTGGACCTGTTTTATTGAAATTATAATATCGTTTTATCCTTAATTAACCTATTTAATTTTAACCATGGTAAATAAAAGTCAAAAGTTACTATTCAGAATAAATTATTTTTAACTTATTAAACCAAATTTTACTTACAAATTTAATCTGTGTCTCATGGATTTTTCTAATTCAACCCACAAAATTGGTAAAATTACATTTTATGCAAATTGGAAAATGCACCTAAGATGTGGGTAAAAGTTAGTAAAAAGTTCAATAAAATTTTTATGTATCTAAAATTATTATTAAATTACTCCAACGAATTACCTTGAAGTTATATAGGTATTATTTATCTTGATTTACATAAAATAAATTTAAATAAAATAAATAATTATTTAAATAAAAAGTGAGTTTAAACCAAAAACGCAGTGTTTCTCACTATTCATCAATAATTGAATGTTTCCACGAAAATACCAAAAAATCACCCTAAACTTATTTGGATATTACAAATTCAAAAATCCAGTCCATTTTGAAATATAAATGTTATAAAATTTCAAAAAGTGGATATTACTGTCACGACCCGACCTGGTGGGTCCTGAGCCGCAACTCCCCAAGCCCGCCTCCAATAAGGTGGGGGCTGGTGACTAGCACCGTATAGGCATGCTACTAACATTGGAGGAATTGCCTATAAACATGTACACATGCACACACATCTCCTAGCCCAGAATGCAGAAATGTAAAACTATAAAAAGGAATAGATGAATGCATACACTAAAACCCAACCAACAAAGTACAATAGGAAAGTAAAGTACATGAAAGTAAAACTCTGGGCCAAAAGTTCAATCCCACCAAAAGAAAGTTTCTAACAAGGTCCAACCTGTAAGGAAAGGTGTTGGGACTACAGTCAGTAGTTGTAGGAACACACCTCGTCCTGTCTAATCTCACTGGGCACCGTCCGGTCCTGGTTCTCCTAGAATCTAGTCAAAGACTCGCTCATCTACACAACACATGATACATGCAGGCAAATCCCGTGCAGGGGTGAGTATAACCATACCCAGTAGGACACCCCAAAAACCACAAAGGAAATGCAACCTGGGAAAAAACACAGAGGAATTATACAGTCTTCTCCACACAGTATATGTCTATAGAACATATAACAAGAATATCCAGATATACTCATACACAAATGACCATCGTGATACCTCCACTAGGATTAAGCTCAAATATTCCACTAAGTAAAAAACAAAGTGAACACACTCCTAGGTTTGAAGAGAGAGACGTGAAGTACTCGTTCCGGGGGAACACACTCCACATGTACCATGAGAACATGATACTCAGATGAGGATCAAGTCCAAGTCATGAGTTGATTCTGATAACTCAGTCGGAGCTAATCCTCTAAGCAAAGGATCGGTGCCCAGGTATAGATGGTCATGTAGATACCAAGAAATCTACATAGGGTTCTAGGAATAAATAGACGATCTGACTCTAAGTCTCACAGAGGGGATTCCATCAACTCTATTCACGAAGTCAGGCTGAAGGGATCATACTCTTGTATAAAAGAATATGTTACCAGAACCTTCAGGGAAAAGAACAAGGGTATGAACCCTAAGAAAACTAGTCTAAGTCATAGAAGACAAGTGGCTCAAGCCATGGATAATTGGTTACACAGCGTGTAGTATGGTTAGACACCGTGTTCCTTGACCCAGGGTACTGCCTGTGTAAAATGCCCATGTCATCCGTCCAAGATGTGTAAAACTAAACTACAGGGTGTGTAGAGGAATCACATGCCATGTTCCTTGACTCCAGGTACTGCCCGTGTAAACAGCCTGGGTCATTTGGCTTTTCAGATAGAAAGCAACTACACGACATGTAGAATAGTCACACACTGTTTCTGAGCACCTAGGATCGCTCCGTGTATGTTGTCCATGTGACCGTACACGGCCTCTGTCTGTGTCTATTCCGTATGCCTGTGTACCAGTTCATGGGGTATCCTGTGTATATGGCCAGGTCTTGTCGGGGAAGGGTATACACGCCGTGTTCTTGGCCATGTACCCATCCCATGTCTGTGTCACCTACCCATGTACCAGTACATGGGGTATCCCGTGTATCTGGCCGGGTCTAGTCAGGGAAGGGTATACACGGCGTGTCCTTGGCCGTGTACCCAACCTATGTCTGTGTACTACCAGAGTACACGTCAGGTGGTATGTCAATGAACACATGTCGTGTAGCCCATTCTACGCACCGTGTAGTCATGAAGTTTTCTAGAAACACTGTCTTCTTCCTCGCGTTGCGGCTGAACCTCCGAATCCTCGGTTTCTTGTACGTTTGTCCAAATACTCCAGGGATTGGTTCGTTTCATCATTCAAACATCATAACAGGTGTTTTAGGCTCTTAAATCAGATCATAATCCTCAAAAGATCCATTCGAATATAAAATCCCGAAAACTCGTATCTCATGATACGCTCCGAAACGCTTGTTGAAACCGTCGTCGCACCACCGTGACATCTCTCTAGGGTTGGATCTTCAATCTCGAATCATTGTGCTAATAAATGAATGTGAAATGATATATTTCCTCCAATAATGAATATAATGCATCGAAGAATGTGAGGGAGAAAAATACAAGAATCCGATAAGAGGGACGAACCTCAATCGTTGTTCGTGACGATTCAGGTTCGTCGTTGTTAGATCAAAACCACACAACCTCAAAATCCCTGCAAAAACCATCCTGCAAGAACAGTCAATCTGCGGGCTAATCTAATTTTGGATGAGTCCGCATTCGTTGTGGAAATCAAAAACGGGGAAGGAAATCAAAAACAAACATCCTACATAGATGCACGGCGTTCGTTGGCAATGATCTGGTCGTCGCGTCGTCGTCACCGGTGAAAATCATCAAGAACGTAGTTTCCATGTCAGGAGGCCTTCTCCAGAGCCGCTAAGGGTTTTAGGGTTATGAGGTTTGTAACCCTGGACCCCTGTGCAAGTCTTTATTTAAAAAAAATAGAGATACCTATTTCTGCAGATTTAAAAGATTTCTCTACGGAAAAATATTTTTATTTAAATATTTTATTACTCTTACATCCCAAGAACTTGATTTCACCACCGACCTATGTCAGCCGATATTAGTCCTTGACTAAGGTAAAATCGCTTCTCTGAACTCAATGGTGCCTTCAGATTTCTGATCTGAGCACCTGTTTAGGAGTTATTCCTATTTTTCACGAAAACCAAATTCGCGCGTAATTTAATTATTTAATTAAATTCAAACATTTGTTCCGGGCTCGCCGGACCTCGGAACTGCACACCGTCTTAGAGCCATATATCGAATATATTCCCATATAATAAGAAAATAATACATGGAAAAATCTGGGATATTACATCACACCCACCTTTGGGCCTTTACATACATGAATAGCCAAAACAAAGGCTACACAAAAAGATGCAGGTACTACACGCGAATCTAAACCTCCCGCTCCCACGCGCTCTTCTGGAGATTTCCGTGCTTCCACCAGACATGCACTATGAGAATAGCTCTCCCACGAAGGATATTCTCTTTCCGATCCTTGACCTCCACTGGGTACTCATCAAAGGATGCTCAATCATCGATGTCCAGGTCGCCCCAGTCAATAATGTGTGATGGATCATGCACGTACCTCCGCAGCGGCGACACATGGAAGACGTTGTGTGCGTGGTCCATTTGAGGAGGTAGATCAAAGAAACACACCACCCTTCCCACTCTACTCAGAATATGGAAAGGACTGACGAACCTCAGAGATAGCTTTCTGCATCGGCCAAATCTCTGCAATCCCCATTGAGGTGAGACCCGAAGGAACACATGGTCTCCCTCTTCGAACTCCAAGGACCTCCGCCTCCAATAGACATAAGAATATTGCCCACTTTGTGCAGTCTTCATCTGCTCCTAGATGACCTGCACCTTCTCTGTTGTAGCTCTCACCATATCTTAGCCCAAAAGTGCTGACTCTCCTAGGTCAGTCCAGCAAAGCAGTGACCTGCAAGGTCGCCCATACAGAGCCTCAAATCCATACCAATAGTGGAATGATAAAAATTTTTATAAGAAAATTCCACCAGTGTTAGGTGATCCTCCCATCTATGACCGAATTCATGTGTGTAAGCTCTAAGAATATCCTCTAGAACCTGGATGGTCTGCTCTATCGAACCATTAGTCTAGGGATGAAACGTTGTGATCAAGCGTAACTGAGTCCCAAAAGCTTCCTACAATCCCTTCCACAATGTGGATGTAAAATTTTCCTCATGATCTGAGACGATCAAGGATGGAACTCCATGTAGTCGAAATATCTCCTGTATGAAGAGTCATCCCAAGATCTCTACTAAACTCTTCTCTCGTATGTCTAGGAAGTGGGCCGACATGGTGAGTCGATCAATGATCACCCAAATGGCATCGTGTACCCTAGACGTACATGGTAATCATGTCTTTAAGTCCATGGATATCTCGTCCCATTTCCACTCTGATAGCTCAAGGGGATGAGTCAAACCTGCTGGCACCTAGTGCTCAGCCATTACTTGTTGGCAAGTAAGGCACCAAGAAATAAACCCTGCCACACAATTCTTCATTCCTTACGAACAGATCTAACGTCAGAGGACCTGATACATCTTTGTCACGCCTAGATGTAACACCAAAAGAGATGTATGGAAATCCCTTAGAACATCCTCCCTCAACATCACCGGTACTACTGTACACCCTCTATAAAGAACAACATGATCCCCACCTTATGAATATCCATCAGCCGCAACACCTGTGGATATCTAGAAACGTAGAGTCTCACTGCTAGCATCCTTGCGTTGTTCTTCCCATACTCATTGTAAGAGTGGAGGGGTGACAACTGTTTATTAAAGGTATGAGCCCTCATCTCCATCCAAAAAGGATAACCATAAAGAGGCCAGCTACCTCCCTGCCGCATCCAGCAACTGCGAACTGGATTTCATGCTGACAGAATCTTCCACAACATTCCCCTGCTTAGGTGTGTAAACAATCTCAAAGTCGTAGTCCTAGAAGAACTAAAGCCATTGATGTTGCCTCAAATTCAGGTCCTTTTGAGAAAAGATATATATGAGACTCTTGTGATCAGATTAGATGGTAAACCACTTTCCCATCAGGCAGTGCCTCCCCATCTTCAATGCGAAGACTACCACTGCCAACTCAAGATCATGGGTCGCGTAGTTCTGCTCATGTGGCCTCAACTAACGTGATCCATAAGTAATCACTGCTTTCCTCTGCATCAGGATACAACCAAACCCAGTTCCTGATGCATCACAGAACACTACATACTCGACACCCTCCTCTGATAATCTCACGATCGGGGCGCTCGTCAGACGTTGTCCCAACTAATGGAAAGCCAGTTGGAATCTCTCGGACCACACGAAAGGCTGCCCCTTTCGGGTCAAAGCTCTCATGGGTGATGAAATCCTGGAAAAATCAAGAATGAATCTCTGATAGTATCCTTCCATCCCATGGAATCTCCGCACATCCGTCACGCTCTGGGGTGGCTCCAATGCTAGTACTGCCTCCACCATGGCTCGGTCCACTGCTACGCCATCTACTGAGATAACGTGTCCCAGAAAGTGGACCTCTTGTATCCGGAACTGACACTTCAAGAGTTTCCCATATAGTTGGTGCTCTCGGAGTGTGTCCAGAACCATTCATATGTGTCTCGCATGCTCCTCCTCGGACACAGAGTACACAAGGATATCATCGATGAAGACTAGTAAGAACTGATCAAGATAGGGCTGAAAGATCATGTTCATGACTCCCATGAACACTTCTAGGGTGTTGGTCACGCCAAAGTGCATCACTACGTAATCATAGTGACCGTAGAGGAATATGAATGTCTTCTTCCATATATCCTCATCCTGTAATCACAACTGGTGATAGCCTAATTTTAGATCAACCTTCAAGAACCATCGTGCCCCTATTTACTGGTCGAAGTGTTCATCGATCCTCGGTAGTGGATACCGATTATTCACGGTCACCTGATTCAAGAGACGGTAATCCACACACATCCTCAAGCTCCCATCTGGGTTCGTGGAAAACAGCACTGGGTCCACCCAGGGTGAAACACTGGGTCTCACAATGCCCTTCTTCTGCAAGTCATCCAACTACACTCTCAGCTCACGAATCTCTGCAGGATCCTTCCGATATGCTGATGCAGATATTGGTGTCATCCCAAGATGCAACTCAATGCAGAAATCTATCTCTCGATAGGGAGGTAGTCCGTGGACATCCTCCAGAAATACGTCCTTATACTCAGCCACTATTTCTAGAAACTGAAAACTTGTAACACCTTTCGCGCCTAGGGCTAGGATAGCCAACCGATGTGAAATCAGTTGTGCCTTCCTATGCATGAGTCCATCTTGACCTACATGGGTCTCTCTTTCACCGACAAAATAGAACCTCATTCCATCACTGCGGACACACTGCACCCTTCGCCTAAAACTGTCGATCTGGGCATGAAATGTGGATAGCCAATCCATACCATTAATTATATCGTAAGACCTCGACGCTACCACCAAGAGGTTATAACTGAAAATCTTGCCTCCAAGGGATAGGTCACACTGTCTACAGAGGTGTGTGATCTCTGAATCTTCTCTAGTTAGGGTTTCTAAGCATAAGGGTTAAGTCAACGACTCAAATGGAATCTCATGGTCTCGAACAAGATAAGCAGCCAGAAAGTAATGACTAGCACATGTGTCTATCAGTATGACAGATAATGTAGAAATGACATAGATTGTACCTCAAATCATTTTGGGAGTACATAGGTCCTAATCCTCGGCCACCTACAGTTGTCCCTACCTCTTCCCAATAGCTCCCTGAGCTTGGGGTTGACCTCCTAGGGGTGGGGTGGTAAAGTATCAAAATGCCGACCACCACCAGCTACTCTCCCAGCTCCTCTATCGCGTCTTCCACCCCACGGATTTGTCTGCTCCACCCATTGCCTCTGCCTAAGTGGTCTATCCACTGCTCCAGTGCCAGTAGTACGGAGGGTCGGACAATCTTGAGCGAGATGTCCCCTACCATCACATGAGTAGCAAGGCCTCTCTCGAAGCTGGTTGGATGCGCCCTGCGAACCCTGTACGGCAGATCCCCTATCCTGGGATATCCTCTGAAAACATCTCCCACGTCTGGGTCCCTGACGTTGGCTCCCTGCTACAGAGGACTCTTGTCCACCTCACCCACCACTAACAATTTCCGGTTGTCTCTGCTCTTCCATGAAGCTCGTGGAAACCAATGCCTGCTCGAGCACCATAGTATAAGTAGGAATGCTCATAGGGATGATACTAGCTGGAATATCTCTACGACATCCCCAATCAAAAGTATGAGTTCTGAAGTACGGATCTCTAACCATATCCATCGAGTACCGTGAGAGGTTGGTAAACCTCATTGAATAGTTAGCCACTAACATGGTTTCCTGCTGGAGATGAAGAAGATCCCGTATACGTACTTCTCTCAAGTAACTGGTGAAAACTCAACTCTAAAAAGACTCTCAAACTCTGACTATGAAAGAGTCACCTCGTTGTGGGTTTGGATAACAAAACTCCACCGTCTTCTTGTCGAGCCCTATAGAAGGCTCACTGTCAGGATCACCATCTGGCCTGTTGGTGGCCTGACCAATTGGAAGACTCTGGTCACTACCTCAAGCTAGTCCTATGCTTCCTGAGGGTCATTCTCACCTCAAAACCTGAGGGGTCTTTGCCTTTGAAACTCTTGAAGTGCACTCATCCTAGCTCCTCCTCCACTGGTACAACAGGCACTAAACACTACTCCACATGTGGCAGGATAAATGGCACACCACCTGATTGTAAAACTGGGGGATCTCGTCCCTTTATCAAAGCATCATCACTAAGGGGGTCATCCTCATGATCGATATGCTGGATCCTAGAGGGTGCGCGTCACAGAGGAATCCTGTTAAGAAACAAGATGTATCTCAGTTAGTGAGTATATCTGGAGAGCTGACTCAAGAACGAAATGGAAAACAAAACCCATTCCTATATGATGTATGTGCGATTATTTTCCCCTGCAACTAGTGTTTTCATGTTCCTAGTCAAAAAGCATGTTATCAGAGTCATGGTGTTTCGATACGTCGACTGCCCACACCAATACTTGGATCCCCAGCCTAAAAGCCGAACTCGAAACACGTTACACTGTTTCCCCAACAATCCCACAGACTCTCGGTCCTAAGGTAGAACCGATCACCTTAGATACCACTCTATCATGACACGACCCTGTGGGGCCTGAGGCGCAACTCCCCAAGCCCTCCTCCAATAGGCCAAGGGCTGGTGACTAGCACTGAGTAGGCATGATACTAACATGGTAGGCATTTCCAATAATCACGTACACACGCACACACATCTCCAATCACACAAAGCTAAAAAGTAAAAATACAAAAAGGAATAGATGCTTGCATATACTAGAACCCAACCAACATAGTACAACAGGAAAGTAAAATACAGGAATGTAAATCCCTAGTCCAAAAGTACAATCCCACTAATATAAAGTCTGTAACAAGGTCCAACCTATACAAAAAGGTGCTGGGAATACAGTCTGTAGCCATTGGAACACACCTCGACCTATCTGATCTCACTGGGCACCGTTCGGTCCTGGTCTGCCAAGAATCCGGTCAAAGGCTCGCTTGTCTACACAAGAAGCGACATGAGTGGGAAAAGCCTGTTCATGGGTGAGTATATCAATACCAAGTAGGACATCCCAAAAACCACAACGGAAATGAAACAAGGGAAAAACCGCAAAGGAATGATACAATCTGCTCCATACAGTATATGTCTATAAAACATATAACAAGAATATACAGATATACTCATACACAAATGACCATCACGATACCGCCACTAGGATCCAACTCAAAGATTCCACTAAGCACAAAACAAGGAGAACACACTCCTAGGTCTGATGAGAGAGACATGAAGTACTCGTTCTAGGAGGACACACTCCACCAGTACTATGATAACATGATGATCAGATGAGGATCACTTCCAAGTCGTGGGGTGATTCCAACAACTCATCCTGAGCTAATCAACTAAGTTGAGGATCTTCGCATAGGTAAATTTGGTCACATCAATTCCAAGAACTCTACCTAGGGTTCTAGGAATGAATAGAGGATCCGACTCTAAGTATCACAGAGGGGATTCCAACCACTTTATTTAGGAAGTCCTTCTAAAGAGATCATACTTCTGTA
Source organism: Viscum album (assembly GCA_963277665.1). Lineage (NCBI taxonomy): Eukaryota > Viridiplantae > Streptophyta > Magnoliopsida > Santalales > Viscaceae > Viscum > Viscum album. Next base: position 992,646,831 of record OY728133.1, read on the forward strand.
TAAAGGAAATGATACCAGAACATTCATGGAAAATACCGAGTGTACGAATCCTAAGAAAACTTGTCCATGTCATAGAAAACAAGTGGCTCAAGCCATGACTAATTGGTTACATGGAATGTAGTATGGTTACACGCCGTGTTCCTTGACCCTGGGTACTACATATGTAAACGACCCATGTAATCCATCCATGCTGTGTAAAACTAAACTACACGGCGTGTTGAGGAATCACACGCCGTGTTCCTTGACTCCGTGTACTGCCCGTCTAAACGGCTCATGTCATTCAACTTGTTGGATAAAAAGAAACTACACGGCATGTAGAAGAGTCACACATTGTGTCCAGGCACCTGGGCTCGCTCTGTGAACGCTGGCCATGTGCCCGTACACAACCTCTGTCCATGTCCGTACCGCCTGTCCGTGTGCTAGTACACGAGGTATCCAGTGTATCTGGCTAGGTCTTGTCAGGGAAGGGTATACATGCCGGGTCCTTGGCCGTGTACCCATCCAGTGCCCGTGTCGCCTACACATGTACCAGTACAAAGGGTATCCCGTGTATCTGGCCGGGTCTGGCCGGGGAAGGGTACCCACGCCATGTCCTTGGCCGTGTACCCAACCCATGTTCGTGTACTCCCGGAGTACACGCCAGGTGGTCTACTGATGAACACACGTTGTGTATCCCATACTACATGGCATGTAGTTGGGATTTTCCCAGAAACTCCGTCTTCTTCCTCGCGTCGCGGCTGAACCTCCGAATCATCGGTTTCTCGTCTGTTCATCCCAATACTCCAGGGATTGGATCATTTCATCATACGAACATTGTAACGGGTGTTTTGGCTCCTAAATCAGATTATAAAACTCGAATGATCATCCGAAGAAAAATGCCAGAAAACTCATATCTCTCGATCCGGTTTGAATCGCTTGCTAAAACATTCATCGCACCTCAGTGACATTGCTCCGGGGTTGGATCTTCAATCTCGGATCGTTGCACCAACAAACGAATGTGCAACGATCGATTTCCTCCAAGAACGCATAGAATTCAACGAAGAACGCAAGGGTGAAAAATACAAGAATTAAACAAGAGGGACAAACCTCGATCATTGGTTGTGACGATTCGGGTTCATTGCCATTAGATCAAAACCAAAAAACCTCAAAATCCCTGCAAACCCCATCCCGCAAGAATGATCGATCCGTGGGATAATCAGTTTGTGGATTAGTCCACATTCATCACAGAAATAAAAAATGGGTAAGTAAAAAAACATCCTAACTGTATCCGCGTCGTTCGTTGGCGAAGATCCGGTCGATGCATCGTCGTCACTGGCGAAAATCGTCAAGAACGTCGTTGCCACGTCGGGAGCCGTTCTCCAGAGCCTCCAGAGCTACCAAGGGTTTACGGTTATGAGTTTTGTAACCCTGGACCCTTGCGTAGGTAATTATTTAAAAAGAGAGATATCTGTTGTAGCAGATTTAAAAGATTTCACTGCGGAAATATTTTTTTATTTAAAAAATTTATTACTCTTACGTCCCGAAAACTATATTTCACCACAGACCTGCATCAGCCGATGTTAGGCCTCACCTAAGGTAAAATTGATGCTTTGAACACAATGGTGCCTTCAGATTTCTGAATCGAGCACCCATTTAGGAGTTATTCTAATTTTTCATGAAAACCACATCCACACGTAATTTAATTATTTAATTAAATTCAATCATTTTTTCAAGGCTCACCGGGCCTCAGAACTGCACGCCATCTCAGAGCCTGGTCTCGAATTAATTCCCATATAATATTAAAATAATACATGGAAAAATATGGTACATTACAATTACTATTTATAATGGCTAGTTTGATTAGTCATGGTGTGTTAGAATCTCGAAGTTGCGTACAATGAAAGCTATTTCATTATTTCAAGGGAAATGTACCATGGAAGCTTGGGGTGTTACATTATTCCCTCCAAATAATTTCACCCTATAAATTTCTAGAATACTACCACACAAAATGATTCATGTGGTTCTTCATTAAAGGTTTTTTTGGTTCCAAAATATCCTCTTCCAACATTTTCTTTCTCCTTAGAACATTTACCAGACAAGTCGTCCAATTTCTCAAAACATGTTCTCTGGTATCAAGAATCTTGAAAGACTCTTCACCATAATATAGATCATGTTCCTTTTCAATTTCTTAATAGGTGATTAACTGCGTTTGATCAGACATGTATTTTCTCAATAGGGATAAATTGAACTCATTGTGAACTTTTTAGAGATTTGGAGGCAATTACAAATGGTAAGCTACATCCCCAATTCGTTCTAGATTTTCGAATGGTCTGATGTACCTAGAACATAATATACCCTTCTTACCAAATTATATAACTTCCCTCCATAGAGATACCATTATGAATACTTGATGTCCTACCTAAAATTCCAAATCCTTCCATTGGTTATCACTATAACTCTTTTGCTTACATTGATATGCTTTAATGTGGGTTTGGATAACCTTATCCTTTCCATCGTTTTTTCAACATGTTCTGGTCCTATGAGTTTTATTTTACAAACATCATCCCAACTAGTTGGTGTGCGACATATTTTTCTATATAAAGCTTTATATGGTGCCATTTGAATACATGAATGGAAGCTATTTTTATAGGATAATTCTACTAGGGGTAAATTATGATACATCATGCGTTGAAATTTATGTGAGAAAGACCACAACAGGTCTTATAAGAATTGAATAATCTATTCTGATTGTCCATCTGTATGAGGGTGGAAGGTAGTGCTCAAACGAAGTTCAATATCTAGGGATTTCTGAAGAATTTTATAGAATCTTGATGTAAAATGGGGATCATGTTCTAAAACAATCAATATGGGTACACCATGAAGTCTAACAAATACATTAATATTCAATCTTTCTAAACATTCAAGTGGAAAATCTTATCTTATGGAAAGAAATTGTGCTGACATGGTGAGATGATCAACAATGACACATATTGCATAATACCATCTATGATTATTTGGAATCCCCATGACAAAGTCCATTGAAATATCATCCCATTTCCACTCAAGTATGGGAAGAGGTTTCATGACTCAACTATGATGTTTTCTTCTAGCTTTCACTTGAGGGAAAACCATAGACCCTGATACTAAATATGCAATCCCCCTTTTTCATTTTGTCCCACCAAAAATGTTCTATAAATCTCTATACATATTGGTGCTCCCAGGTTGTATATAGAAATTGGAGCTATGAGCATCATCCAATAATTCATTTTTTAGATCAGGTATATCAGGAACACAAATTCTCTGCCAAAATTTCAAATTTCAATATTCATATACCAAGTCACTCAATCTCCCATCAGACATAGCTTTAATATTCTTTTGAAACTCCACATCATCAGTCTAAGAAGTTTCTATCCACTCTAGTACATATGGGTTGGAAACCATTTGAAAAAGAATTTTATGTTTCAACCTCCATGGTAATTCCCATATAAATATTTACTAGATCCATGAAAATAAGATCCCCCTCAAATATCACCTTGTTCAAAACTCTATGATCCTTTCTACTCAAAGCATCTTCCACCATATTTTCCTTCCCCAGGTGGTAGTGTATAGTGCCATCATTATCCTTGAGTAGTTCAAGCCTTCTCATTTGCCTCAGGTTGAGATATTTCTGTGAGAAAATATACTTCAATCTCTTGTGATCAGTATAAATCTCACATTTTCACCATAGAAATAGTGTCTCCATATCATTAGAGCAATGATTATAGAAACTAACTCAATATCATTAGTGGGATTATTTTTCTCATGAATTATTAGCTGTCATGATGAATAGGAAAAAACTCTATCATTATTCATAAGTACACATACAATTCCTTTCATTGAAGCATGACTATAAATAATATACTCATTATTCCCTGATGGTCGGGTGAATATCGTATCATTGTCTAATCATCTATTAGGTTCTTCAAAAAAAAATTCACACTTGTTTGTCTAAACAAATTTAACCCCTTTACGTGTGAGATTGGTTAATGGGTTAGCCAACTGGGAAAAATTGTGGACAAAATGTCTATAATAACATGCTAGACCAATAAAACTGCGTACCTCTTTTATACTGATAAGTGCATGCGATTTTTGGATTGCCTCGGTCTTTGAAGGATCAATAGAGAGTACATCATTAGAGACAATATGGACAATAATGGAAATTTAATTAAGCCATAATTTACACTTTCTAAACTACCCATATAATTAATTTCATCTAAGTGTCTTTAGAATAATGCACAAGTGATTTTAATGATCTTAGTATCTTTTTGAAAATACATAGATATCATTAATAAATACCACTAGAAAGCCATCAATAGATTCCTTGAAAACTCTATTCATTAGATACATTAAGAAAAATGGTGTATTAGTCAATCCAAAAGGCCTTACTGTAAACGCATATGGCCATTACCTTTTTCGGAATGACATTTTCAGAATTTCTTCTTTCCTCACACACAACTAATGATATCCAGATCAAAGGTCAACCTTTGAAAAATATTGACCTCCATTAATATGGTCAAATAAATAATCAATTATAGTTATTAAATACTTGTTCATTATTTTTATAGAATTGATATCCTTTTATTCAATGCACAAACTCGTAGATCATTATTTCTTCTTATCAAAAAGGATCGGGGCTCCCCATTGAAAAAAACTATGGTGAATAAATCCCTTATTAGTCAATTCATCTAGTTGGTTCTTTAGTTCCACTAATTCCACAATGTAAATTCTATAATGGGTCTTTGATATGGGCCTTAAACTAGAAATTAGATCAATAGAAAACTCGTTTTCTCATTCTGGAGGATGTCTAGGTAAATCCTCTAGAAAAATAATAATATAATAATGAACAATTGGCACATCATCTATTTAAACATTATTTTCCTCACCCATAATTATTTCATTATATTCCTCCCTAATAATTAAATTTAGTAGAGCTTTTGGCGAGGATCTAGATAGAATTAGGTGATGATGTTTCTTCTCTAAATATAAGGTAATATTTATCATCATCGTAAATTGTAACCTCCTTCTTAAAATAAATTATCGCGTCATGGTCTGAAAGACAATAAATTCAAGTATTATATCAAATCCAATCATGGGTATGATGATCAGATCAGTAGATAAATAACATTTATATACCCTAATGGGAACTAATTCACAAAACATTGTTGTGATGATACTTCCCTTATGATTTTTGATTAAAAAATCACTTGCTCTGTCAAATTGAAAATATCTTAGTTTCTTATAAAAATTGGATGATATGAAACAATTTGATGATCCAGAATCAAATAAAGAATTGTATAAACATGAGGAAACCATTAAATTACCTACCACCACGCCTTTCATAGCTTTAAACTCCACAGTAGTGATCGTATATGATTCGACGTAATCCCTTGGCCATTTTGAGGTAAGTTTCCCTTACGCATACGAAATTATTTTTCATAATGTCCCATCGCCCTGCAATTTTAGCATTGGAAATTGGTAGCTTCTTTCTTCCCCATACAATCACAAGAAAGAATAACTTTAGGTTAACATTTTTAGCATAATTATTTTCCTTTTAGATAGGCACCAGGGTGCTTCCTTCCACAGTTATCAAAAGGTTTAAATTAAATTATTCCATTCTTCCTTCTTTTCTTATTTCTTTTCCCAGAGTGTTCATCAAATCTCTTCTTCTCTTTCTTTGCTTTAATGACATAAGAAATAGAGAATTACTTTTCTGTCTTGATAGAACATTAGACAATATTATCATATGATGAGAAGGATTGTGAGACTAATGCTCGATGGAGAAATGGTTTCCACCCATCAAAAATAAGATAAATCTTATTTCATGGGTTACTTATATAATCTACAACATACCATGGTATCCCTGTAATTTTAGCTTCATACTTTGCGACATTCTAATCCTCTTTTTATCTCAAACGTAGAAATTTCTTTTCCATATCTGCTCGATGGTCACGAGGAAATTATTTTTCTAAAAAAATATCTTTATACTCCCTCTATTCCATGATAGATACATATTCATCTTCTTTTGTGTTTTTTATTAATGACCACCACTGATTTTCATCTCCCGTGAGGAGATAAACTATTATAAAAACTTTTTTCCGTTCTCTAAACCTGAAAGCATGAAATATTTTTTCTAACGAATTGATCCATTGCTCAGCTACTTATGGATTTTTACTCAAATTACTGTTGGTGGGTTTTTCCTCATGACGTGGTCTAACATTGATCCTCCTCATTGTGGATCAGGGTGCTCCATACGGGTAAGGCTATTATTCATAACCTAAGTGGGTTGTCCCAATATGGTGATAAGCAGATCAACAACAGTTGCATCACCAGGTCCACTATAATTTTCTTGAGTGGGAGGGAAATCTCTACATGGATTACGAGCATTGATATAGTTTCCATTCCTTCCACTAGGCACCGTTTCTAAACAATGGCCTACGATATATTAGTTTATGAATCACAATACATAATTCCAAACATGTAAAACACTTAACATAAATTGAATAATTTATTGATATAATTAAAAATCCTAAAAAAAAATTTCTTTGAGGAGGTATATAATCATAAATAATTAATAATGGGTTGTAAAGAATATATGAATTATCCTATGCAAATCTATCGAAAGTGTCGTAACCTAGAGTGCTGCAAGGCCCATTGTCATGTACCAAGATACCCCGGGTCAGGCCTAAAACTCCTTGTTGTAGTTTTCACTCTTAGGTACATCTATGCCAAATATTCCTCTACATTCTCATATCTAGATATGGATGTATTTCATAGAAAATACAAAAAATATCTACATTACCAAAAATATATGAATTGATTCTATATCAATCCTCAAAGTCTATCTATGGATAATATGATCTATTCAGAGTTTATCTAAATACATTTTCCAAGGATTGTACTAAACATACTATGATACCAGCAATAACACCCTGAACCCAGTTACCTAGAGTCGGTTCATTATTAAATAACATTTTCATGACACCAGGAATCATGTCCTGAAAGACCGATCAATTTAGTATTATTGAAAACAAGATACATACATAAGTTCAACATTACAACATGAAATGAAATACAACACTAATTTATTCCATTCTAAATATCAAATCCTCCTAGATTATGCCTTCAAGTCACTCATAACTAAAGATTTCATATCCTGGTAAAATGAATCATAAGAAAGTGGAGACCTAAAACGCTCTATAAGGGTAAGAAATACAGTTGATTATAACATAAACATTAGGCACGATGAATAATTAAAAACACATTATTTTATAAATAAAAAACATGAACCATTTATGACAAGAATATGAGATGTGTAAATAATTACATAATTAAACATAGTCATGGGTATTCTACTAGTCGAACAATCACACGAATCATCATTATTATTTTCATTATAAAGGAATTTATAATGCTAGACATTCTAAAATAACTTTTAAAGGCCTCATCTAAGACATCTAAAAATGATTTAGGCCTTGGCCAAAACCATATATCAAATTGGGAAAGGTGTAGTCCAATTGCATGTCTAATTTTTTTCATGAGACCTACCGATGCACCGCGGAGCTATAGGGGGCTCCACCCATCACATACTATTTCTAATACATCCCACATATGAAAATGTTGAAACATAACATAAAAATCCTTATTAAAACTAGAATAAGAAATGTAAATATTTTAACCATAACCAGTGTATGGTATAAAAAAAACACATCCATAGTCGAATATATCAAAAAACCTTCAATATAATATAGATGATTTGTATCATATTAAATGAACATAAAATAATTTTAAAATCAATCAAAGGATGTTTAAATAGATGAAATGAAATTTTTTTAAAATAAATACTTATTTCTATTTTGAAACCATTTAAGAGTAACAAAATTATTAAAGAAAATATTTGTTTTTAAAATATTGTTTTATTCTTGTAAGGGAAGCTTCGATGATGTTATAACAGCAGAAAATATTTTCACCCATCGTATATGATAAAAAATAATTCTTCACTTAATTTTGTCGATAAGGTCATAAAATAGCATGTTTGGAAAACTACGGAAAGATTCCATTAAAACATATAAGGTCAAATAAGGGTATAAATTATGGTAACCCATAGTCTAGTAAATAGTAACTTTTTTTGAAATACATTTTAAAGAAAACTCGTATGAGGACGGTAATGTGGTCTCAGTAGATACTTATATAATAACAACCTCGGATAATCAAGAGTTTGTGAAATTAACCATTACCTTGTAATTTTCCATAGTCAATGGTATGTTAAACTTCTGTATAATAGTTAAAAATAGTTATTAAATTATTCAAAAATCTGATCCTAAAATATTATATCATATATGATCTTGTAATATTTCTTTGTTAATAATATTTTAGTTGTATCACATTTCGGGTGTTAATTGATTCGTTTTCCTTGTCATGCTTGGTTAAGTAAGTCATTTTTATGGATAAGAAGTATTTTATTTATATACAGAATGATATTATGATCATAAACATTATTTCTAATCATAAAATGAAAATTATTCGTGATTGATTACTATGGGGAATGAATGTCATCATGTTCATGGAGACGATAATCTGTATGTACGCACAAGCGACAATATCATTATATTGATGGTGAAATAATATGTAATTTGTTGGTATATTATATATAAGCAATCATAAACATGTTATAATTATTATTTACATTATTTATACACATTGTTATACCCATCCAAATAATTATGTTTTTGAATAGAAAACTACACCACGACATGGAGTCGGTTTTCCTTACGTACGCACATATGGCCACTTTGTCATTCAAATGATGGATAGAATAATGAATATGGTTGTACCATTTTTATAATAAAATTCCAGTAATAAGAAGTTAATGTAGTTATTTTTTAAAATGGAAACAACAGAGAATGATGAAGTGGATGATGAAATACACGTGAAAGAGGTGATTAAATATTAACATCTTTTTCGGGTTCTTTTTTTTAAGTTGATCAAAAGGGCTCCATAGGCTGTCTTTCATACCAAAGTATTTCCTCCTGTATGAAGTGAGGAAAGTTGGGAGGAATTTTGGGCAGGGTTTGGCCGATAAATATTTTTTTTAGGTGTGTAATTAATAGAAGGTGAAGTACCCTTTTATAAGAGAGGTGAGGATCACTTTAGGAAAAGCTTGAAATATTATTTTATAATAAATTTATTTTCGGTTCATAATGGCCCAAAAATAATTTATTTAAAGTATATGGTCTGTACTGGTCGAAAATCATTCAACCAAAACGTTTTGGATTGGTTTAGGTCACCATATTAACCTTATCTTTATGATTTAACTCTTAGTTAAATAGTTTGATATTTAACATGTCTTTTTGTATTTTTATATTATATGGTTAATAAATAAACTATAACAATAAAAACGAACCCCCAGTGGTTTATTATAACTATATATAACCTTATCTACATATTTTGGCTGATCCTTTTATTTTTAGGAGTATTATATAAATTATTAATATAGTATTTGTTTTAAAAACCCAATTATGTCAATTTTGAAAAATTTAGTTTTTGAATTTTTTGAAAGCCATTAAAAACTTTATAACATCAAATGAAATTTATTTAAACAACCCTAACATGTTCTACTAACCTATGAAATTATTATAATTTATCAGAAGTCTTAATTTATATTTATTAGTATATTTATAATATCATTTATTTTAATATTTCATTATTAACGTAATTATTTAATCATCGTTGTGTCATAAATAAATTAAATTATTTCATATCTAAAAATTATAAATAAAATATCATTATGTAGTAAATATTTTTATCTTTTGAATTAATATTTATAGTCTAATTTATATACTATGTAACAATATATTAAAAATGGTTTAGTTATTAAACATTAAATTTAACTCTTTTAACTCTTCTTGAAATAAAATAATAATAAATGTCCTAATTTAATCCATGTGGACCAAAAAGGATCATATTTTATTTCTACTGTTTTTTGGCCAAATTACACTTGTCTAATTGAATTATTAAATGTGTTAGGGTAATTATAATAACATTTTTACACTTAATTACTATATTTACTTTTAACTGGGGTAAATAAAAGTCATTGGTTACTTTTCACCATAACTTATTGTCATATTATTAAAGGAAATTTTACTTACTGATGAAAACCGTGTCTCTCAAATTTTTTAAATTAATCCCACAGAAGCGGTAAATATGTTTTATGAAAATTTACAGAGGCTCCTAGGAGGGGGTAAAAGACGGTAAAAGGTTCAATAATATTTTTATATATCTAAACATATTATAAAATGAAATAAATAAACTACATTGAACTTGTATAGATATTATGTATCTATTTTTACCTAAATTAAAATAAAATTTAATAAAATATTATTTGAATAAAAAGTCAGTTTTAACCAATAATGCAGTGTATTTAACTATTCATAAAAAATTTAATGTTTTCAGAAAAATACAAAAAATTCTCCCAAAGGTAATTTTGATATTAAGAATTCAAAAACGAAGCCCATTTTGAAAAATAAAATTCATAAAAATTTTAAATGTGGTTATTACTATTCATAACAGTTAGATTGATTAGTCGTCATGTGTTAGAATCTCAAAGATGTGTACAATGAATGATATTGCATTATTCAGAGTGAATCAAAGTGTCGATGCTTGGGGTGTTACATAAATCAAGGCCATATGTGTGTGTCATGATGTATATAATACCTATGGTGAATAACTTCTAAAAATTTCCCCTCATGCATACCATGTTTAGCATGAGTCAGGTTATAGAATAGGTTCCTATCATCTAAGGTATTCACCTAGGGAATACCATGTTTATCATGCTGTAGCGGATTCCATAGGCCAAAATTGTCCAAGTCTTTGGCTCAACCTTACCATGTTTAGAATGGGGTAATTTCATGGGGTCACAAGTTTATCGTCATGTGGGGAGAGAACAATCTATGAGTTTAAAATAATGTAGAGAAAGAAGAATGAACTGGACACCTCAAAAAAGAATATCAATGTAGTGTGTCCCTATGATTGATGATGTCACACATGGGAGTTTATTAATGGATGGACCATATTTCCATATTGGAGAAGATATAATATGTGGTTCCTATAAAGGTTATATATAACACTGTTACAGATTATGGATCAAGGAACCCATTTAGAGTCGATCTTGGACGTGTGTCTCATAATGGGAAGGTGTGAAACCATGAATATTTATGGATTAGAATTCCATGTGGGATCATATCTAGAGTTGTGTCCCATAAAGGGAAGATTTCACACTATAATGGTTGATTTGGTAAGACATGGTGGTGGATTAGGTATGTGAGCTCATAGAAAAGGGGTTACTTGTGTTAACATTGGTCAAGATTTAACATATGAGTGGCCTCCAACAAAATCTATTTAGAAGACAGGGATCAAAACCCACTTAGGTGCTCCATTTGAAGGTCATGTGACATGAACAGTTCATGTATTTTAAAAACATTCATTAATGAAAGTAATATTGCAAGGGGATACTTGAGGTGGGAGGGTGTGGGACTTAAACATTGGTCTTCCCTTCTCAAGAATATTAACCATTGTTTGATTTTGTATGGGGATTACGGATTGGCAGGCCCTATCGACCTTGAAGAGATGTGTTCTCCTAGGTGAGTGAAATGATCTTACACAAGATGTTGTCCAGAGAAGTCTAGGATTGATATGGATATTGTGTTTTATCGTTATAGAGGTTCTTACATATCCTATTTAGTTTGGATTGAAATTCCACAATGTTCAGAACGAATAGGGATTACACCTGAAGAGGAGGCTCGTATGAGGGGACATGTATTGGGGATTACCCATGACAGAAGACCATGGTGGATGAGTATGGATTTTGCGACATAAAAATAAGAGTATTCCTATAGAAATATAGTTTCATTACATAGTATCTACAATCCTTTAATTCCATGTGAGTCATGATCATTTTGGTAAACAAGAGGATGTATTATACCAGACAATCATATCATGATAGAATCACCAACAAGTGACGGTGTGTGGATTATGAATAAAATCTGTCCGAGGATGATTGCATTCTATGTTAGGAGGATATCATTCCATGTTTCATGGATCGGATTCCTTATGTGTAATACATGGAGGATCCTAAAATTGTTGCTCAAGGTGTTTGGGGCTTCCACATGGAAGCTTCCCTAGGTGGTGGGATCATATCCCTTGGTGGGAGAGAAGGTGGCATCCTATGGTGAATATACAAGTGGAAATCAATGCGAATTTCTTTGTGTAAGAAGGTAGTTATATATCATGGAGAGAGTATGTTTTCGTGTAGATTAACAACATTGTACTAGGACATATAATTAGGTAGTTTTTATCATGCATATCAGATATGGTGAATCTCTCCTAAATCCTGCTACATACATAAAAATATATCATTCAAAGTTGGCGGTATGGATTTTGGAAATCCATGTTCAAACGACATGTAGTACTGGTCAATCATGATGTCCTTTTCAAAGTCCCCTTTCCATTATGTTACTGGAAATATAATACCCATTCATTGAAGAAGGTTTTTTGGAGGCATAGATGAAATCAATTAGGGGTCTTTAAAATTATATCGTGTAAGCAATCAGGGTTAATAAAAATTGGGGTTCAGCTAGGAATTAATGTTGGGACATAATGTTTATTGTAAATGTTTCATTATAACAAGTTTTTACCCTTAAGAATCCATGAAGGGGTGCATAAAATATTGGAGTATTTTTCACAAGGTTGAGGTTTCACATAAGAGGAGTCTTTGTGAACACCTTACATGGTTTGAAATAGTTTGGGAAAGGATTACACAACAATGTTCCCAGAAAATTTTTGACCCATAATGAATCTTACATGCTATTTATTCCACCTTGAGGTTTCTATGTTTCTCGATGTTACAGAAGATGGTTTTATCACATAGTGGAGTGTAACTTTGAATTTGTAAGGATCAACCCTAACAATGGGGGTTATATAGCTGTTTATATAATATCTCTTTATTGATAGGTGCAAATGATTGTGGTCACTAAAGAGGTCTTCCGAGAATCTTCATACTTTTCTGTAACGGAGGTTTGTGGAAGGTATCATTTGCTTTCACCTTAGGATATAATGTGGGTTTCAAATGTAATGGATCTCCAAGAGAAGGATTTGAATTCCTTTCATGAAAATTCTTTATTAATTTCAGTGCCCTCTACCGAAGGTTCAAGAAATATCATCATATTTGGCGAACAAGACTCTTACATGCAATTTTTTTTCATGTACACAAAAAAAAATTGTACATTCCTTCCATTATATTTATCTAAATTCATATTCAAATTGAATTAGGGGATTAGTTTTCTAAAAATTATCAACATGTTCCTAAAGGTGGATTTCAAAACCCAAAAATTCCCCCACCCTTTGAATCTAAGATGAATGTGGACCAGAAGGTGGGATTCCATGGGATATTCAAAAATAAGGAGTAGATTCCTATGGGATAACCCAAAATTTTACATTTAGTGAATAAGTCCCTTTTGTGTGTACACAAGGCAATGTTAACGCATAAAAATATGTGGCGGGGCCCCTGTATGACACTTGAACTTCCACATTATATGAAGTTTTGATCTCATGTGTGTAAGTTTCCTTTTTTTGCCTGAAATAACAATCATTGGATAAATATTTCATGAAAAATACCTTTCATTTTCACAAATTACTTTATGATCATAATGTAACATAGTATACTAGATTTATGATTATATCACACTATTAATTCAAACCAATTCTCCCTTCTTTAATAAATTTCCTTTATACTTTTCGTACTCTTATAAAAAGTGAAAATGGTAGAATATATTAGGTATTCAAGTTGTTTATATTAAATAAAGGGACGAAATGATGGAAAATCATCAAATAACATGACCTTGGAGTGTCATTTCAGAAAACCAAATTCATGGGAACATGATGATTTAGTCATTGAATAGAAATCAATTAAGAGACTATATCATGCTATGGAATTCTAGGCTTCTAAACGAGGAGACCATCCTAGCCTTTGGGGTTAATACACTATGATCATGGTTCAAACTTGATGATGGACTAAATCACTAGAATATCGATATTAATAGTTATTTTACTAGGGAGAAAAGAGATATTTTCATATATTTTAAGAATAGGAAGAACCTGATAGTCACAAGGAAGTTATACAAGACATAATAATTCCTCACCCAATATGACACCATATTCCAATGTAGAATGATGGCCAATATCCTAAGTTAGAAAAAAGACCGGGACATGAGTTCTTGTTGAATCATTACATATAAATGGGCATGGGAGTATTGGGTTCACTATAGGTGCCAATAGTATAGGGTAGAACTATGACATATCAGGCTATATAATTGAGTCTAGATGTTGTAGTTCCACATTTACCATGAATTGATATTGGTTCTATATAACTATAACTGATGCTCCATGGATACAAGAAATCGAAAATAGTCATTGGAAAGTCCAAATAAAATTTTGGTTATACATAGAATCAGTGGAATTATATTTTAGGGATTCTCATATGACATGAACCATCCATCTTAGAACACCTCAAATGAAAGGCAACAAACCCCTCTCCCAGAAAAAATTATTATGGAGTTGTTGATGAAGATGTGGGGTCATTCTCCCTTCATTAACCAATAAATGTTTTTAAACATGGTTTATTTTGTTTCTCATGAAAGACTCAAAAGTGAAATTTAGGGTTAGGGAAAAAAGTTCCTAATGATATCATGATGAAGAAGCTAGGATCATTATAGCAGGTTCTAGAGGAAGGGAAGTATCAAAAATTAGTGTAAAACATGATTGGATGATGGGACCCCTAGGTCTTCTACAATGATATCCTCGCCACATTTCTTAGTAGGTGGCAGATTCAATTTATGTAAATATTGATGAGAAATGCCTAGGAACATTGGTGATGTATTTGATTCCATCATCCATTAAAAAAGTCAATGGGGGTGTACCATTTATCAATGGATTTACAAAATATTGGGTTGGGCTGTGAGGTGATACACACACATTAGGATATGTTACCCATTAATGTTCATAAAAAGATGGATCACAACGCACCTTGGGGTTTATGAATTATTGAACATCATCATCCCTACCAACACTTTTCTATGGACATATCTATTAAACATTATTGGGGTCAAGCTGATGACAATTGATGAGGTTGAGATCTTGAGTTGAATAGGTAAACATGAGTACTTAAACATCCGCCCCTTCTCAACTCTTGTTTCAACAATGGTGGAAAAACTATGAGGATAATGGTAATAGAGAGAGTATCTATAATGGTTCATGGGAAGAGTAATGATGGCCCGAATAAACTAATATATTTATACCGGCACCTACACGCCATCACTCTATTCCTAGATGTTTCCATGACTTCCACAATTGGTGATGAGATTCCACATGAGGTCGATGAAGAAAAACATATTTTTATCCTACATAAAAAATAGTGCATTCTAGTGAATGTTGAATTCAGTGAAACCATTTCCCTATAACAACATATGTTGACATTGGACTGTCAATGGAAAATGCTAGAAACTAGGTGGGTTCATATGAAGAGGCAATTTTTCAAATAATATTCTGGTGTAAAAATAGGAAAGTGAGTAGCTGGATCATTTTTTCTGTAGGGTTTCTACATCCTATGAGGAATCCAATGATATACGGAAAATTGGATTTGAACTGCAATAGTGGCAATGTTTTAAGGTGTGTTTTCACAACCACCTTTTAGAGGGAAATGGTCGTGTATGTGGACTCATGGGAAAGTAATTTAGGATCATGAGAAGATGTGATAGGATGTGGATAGGATTATGATTACTCATTGTCACATACACATTTTAGTAGGATGGTAATTAACAACCTTCCATCTACATGGGATTATATGACGTGGATAGGATTAGGAGTAAGTTCCATCTATTGAACTCCCATTATCCAATGAGGATCTGACCAAGAAAGAGGCAGGGGAATGAAATTATGGAGAATCCTGTAGAATGGATTCCCATCAATGGACTCCCCATGAAAGAGGTTATATCATGGTCTCTGAAGAATAATTATTGGATTATTATCATGAGGAAAACATTAACTCAATCACATCCATATTTGATACTTTCCCATTTCCTATATTGATTCTCTCATAAAAACATGTCCAGTACATGAGAATTTAGTTAATGGGAATGGGGACCAATTTGAAGGGGGTGATGGGTCACCAAAAGGTGTAGTGGGTATCTATATTAGACCTGTATATGAGGCCGAGATGGACAGTACGTCATTATAGGTCGAGTAAATCAGGGTAAAAACATTATAAAATTTGACCTCATTATTATCTAGGGGGTTCCATGTCCTGGAATTTCCATGATAAACCTAATGCTTGAGAGATGGTGTGTTTGAGATATCTCATCATCAAAATCCATCCCCCTCATGGTAACCAAAATCCATTATTAATTTTTCCACAATCATATTTCAGGAAACAATTTTGGCAACAAGTTTTTATATTCCACAAATATCATTCTTAAACGACATAAGAGGAACTACTATTGGTCAATAAAATACCTTATACTGAATGGTAGTTATATTATGGAAGTCTCATATATGATTCAAGAGCACAATCATTTTATTTATTTCTCATCTATAAAATTTATTTTACAATGTCATACATTTAATTTTTCTTTTTGGTTGATAGACGTGTTCCATCTCTAAAAAGTACTCAATATATTTCTCTCATATAAAGTGGATGATGTCAAGACATTTGGGGTAACTTTTATGATTTTTTTTCAGGATCATGGGGTTCTAGTCATCAATACTAATCTGGAATTGATTCCAGATATTTATTAATATGTGGTTGTGAGTGATGACACTTGTGGGACAGAAATAAAGACAAATGAGGATGTATTTTTTGAGGATGGATCAACTAAAGTCAACGTACTACACGATTTGGATCTCATATCATCAGTGAAGATTCCTTTTAGAAGTCCCTAGAGTAGACCATCTTTCATATTTTCTTGAGTATTATCCAATACTAGCTAAAGAGATAGAAGACCCATGTCCTGACATTTCAAGAGAGGGTCACATAATCTAGTGCATGGAATGTAAATGCATACAATGCTTCATCAACCAAATTCCGCAAACATAGATATTGGGTGGGATGAGGTCTCTTCTACATTGGCTACACAATTTGTGGAACATAGTGGAATATTCTCATGGTATTCATGAGATGGTCCATGGAATTATTTCCAAACATGTGCATAAAGGAAGAAACTATCTTTATATTTTCTAGTGTTAGGGGATATTTAAAATAATTCGCAAGAAATATGAAGTAATTTAGGAGATCTAGAATATACAGAATCAACATGAAAAGAATACAAATTTCCTTGTAAAATGATCTGATATCGTTATGAGACAAAGTGATTTGCATGAGGAGGTTGAGAATCAATTGAAGTAGTCAGCTACTCAAATATTTGACCTCCATGTTGAGCAGGATCATTCATAGTCAAGAGATGACAAGAATATTCTAAAAACTATTGATGAGGAAAACATGTTGAGGTAGAGGATGCAAATCATAAATGCTTGATGATATAGGATGGTATAACGGAAATGGGTGATCACTATAGCATTATTATATGATATATTTTTCTAGAACTCATGAGTAGTTTTGACCTGTGGATGTCCCATTATAGTTACATAACATTCTTATTTTTTATTGAATCCTTCCTCTATTCATGGAATCATTTGTTATTTTTACTATAAAATACTGAACACTGATAATATTTGTGAATAATACACTAAACAATCCACAAGTTCATTTTATTATTTCTCATTAGGAGAAAAAGGGGAAAAATTGAATTATCATTTTATGAGAGTGTCATGTAATCATCGAAGACTCATGGTCTAATATTTATGGCCAAACACTGATAGTGTTTGGTATGAGAGAGATTGTCGCTAGATAACATGACACATAGGACATTCGACATTCTTTTTAATTCTTGCATGTTCTTAAATGGGATACCGCTAAGAGTATTGAATTCTATCTGACCAAAGGGGAATCAGATGATTGAATCATAATTCCAAAAAAATTTAGAAGAATGAGAGTTTCATATTGATATTGGAAAACTAATTACCATGTTCAATGACACAACATTTGTACCATTTTTCGAGAATGGGGACAATCAAACAAGGGCTGACCATTCAACATGTTCGAAAGAAATAAACAATCTTGGAATGAAATTAGATGTATTTAGGCAATGTCCCCTGAAAACATATGAGAAAAAATGGCAAAAGAACAATATGTTATGGGGTCACATTAAATGTGGAAGATGATAATGTTCCAAATAAGGGTTAAAAATATTGTGGGAATGATGTGATGGAATGTTTTAATGGACTCCAAAACACTCATAATAATTCCCCTGAGGATTAGAGAAGATTTTTTTAATATTTTTGGTATGAACAAATATAATACCCATCATCTAGGGAAGTGCTATTTTGTTTTCTAAGTGAGGTATTATGGAAAAATAGTGATGGGGAAGATGGTAACAAATAAGGTTGTAGTCTCAGAAGAGGGCCTAATATACCCTATAGTTTTATATCATTCAAAATATGATGATAGATATGTCATTTTATGTCATACATTGAATATGATGTATACATTGATTAATTAAATATGGTATGGATTGAGTATTGTAAATTTTAATGTCATGAGAGGAGGATGTTTCTCAAATTTTATTTTTATGTAACTTGGATGTGGCAAAGAGTTTATGGTTATATTGTTTGGACCATGGGTATAATATCCCAAATGGATAAGCCTTATGTGATAGAGTCATTAAACTTGTATAAATCTGGGTCCTGGAGAATGAAACTCCATGAAACATATCTCTAGGATAGAAACCACATATAGTTTAAAGTCATGATTCATGGAACAAAACCCCTAGTTTATGTTCATGTAGTGTGGACCAAGGGCTCCATCATGGAGATCATCCCCATCAATACACACCCAAACAGAACTCTCAATCAGATGTGAGGAAATCTTAATGTGGGATATAGTGAACCTTAAGGGATCTTCATAACACTTGTAATCACACATTTGGGGTCATAATGGGGGTATGTAATTCCAATAATATACATGGAATGGGAAATTTGGTGAGAAATGACATTGGTGACCTTGATTAGAGGTGACAAAAGTATAGGGATTGACTGTTGACCAAATTCAAAACATAAGAATCTCAACGACACCCGTCTAGAAATGAGATGATTAAATGAAAGATTGAATGTTGGTAATTTTTAATACATATGATCAACTATTTGTTTTTGGGATCAATTATGGTGTTCACTTGGAATGGGATGTTAGCCAAGATGAAATAAGTCAATCTTCATTAAGGGTCCATTCTGGAGTAGGAAGATGAAAGAAATGAAAATAGAGAAAAACTTGTTGTGTGGAAGGGGATGCATTAGAATGTGGGATTCAAACATAGGTTTTGTGAATATTTTGAAGTCATATTTTTTGGTCCATATTATGTCTGTTAGTTTAATTTCTCAAAACATAAACCTATGAAAAAATTAAGTTCATGAAGAGGAATATCTCAGCTGGGAATGTTCAGTGCATTGATGTGAATGAGGAAAATGGAGTCATGTTTCACCCAATACATTCATGAGGATATTCATCTATAAAGTTTTATATTTTTATTCATGGACATGAGATTATAATTTTAGTTAATAGAGTATGTACCCTTCTGAAATGTATAAATTCATGTTTCATGGACCATAGAATGGATAATATATTATGGTCATTTATCTCAAACCATGGGGTAACCACACCCAAGTTGATATTTATAATATGGTGTCACCAAAAACCTAACGTAAATAATAACCATAAATACCCACACACAACATATTCCTTCCTGAGGAATCATTCATTTTATTAAAATTCCTGATTCAATGTATAAGCTAATGCCAAGGGGGTGAAGGGATATTGAACATACAGTTAGTCTTAAAAACAAAATATTTGGGTATTATTATGTATCATTTATTTATTATAATTAGGAAACAAATATTTCATGAACATAGCATGGTAATTGACTAATTCTAAAGGAGACATCATCCCTGGAGAGATAAGTATTGTTTTTTCATATTCTCATCATGCAACTAGGACGATTTATATTTTGTAGTTCAACAACATGAAAAACGAATTTGGTGGTTATGTAGTACAAAATTATTATATTAGTAAATAGGAACTATATAGTTTATCATCATTTGGATTGGATGATTATGATGTGTTTTAAGGTTATGTTATATGATTGTCCATGCATTTTCACAGCTTGTAGTAAAGATACTAGTATGTTCAATTTATTGTCATGTAGATGGGATAACAAATGATACATATTTTAACATCATTTAATAATTATATCTTTTTCATTAAGTGATGATAAATTTGGGAAACATGGAACTGGTTTGATGTATATTATGCTCTCTATGCATGGTATTCAATGAATACACATCATTGGAATAGAACGTGTGACTGATATAGGGTCTTTACCACATTTGATCCAATTATGGAAGAGTCTTTAAATGTATAATTATAATTATAAGATACATAACCATGTCACCTTGGAGATAATAGTGGTGGAAATTCTTCTTATTGAATTCTCTCGATATCTTTTTTCTAGTGCTTCTCTATATTGTACAAGGCCTGAAGCATCTTCTAATTTTGTTATTATATCTCAACAAATTGGAATTCATCCATTGTACCATACATATTTTAATGATATGCATCTTTTTTGATTGATAGTAATGAAATCTCAAAGGGCTATACTACATCTATTCTATACACTAGGTTATATGGGGTCACCTCTATGGATTTCAAATAATCGTTTGATAGTCATAGAGTGTGCAAGGAATATTTTTCGTCCATCAATTATTTCCCTAGAATAATGTATCCTATATAATGTTTGAGAGTGTTTTGTTGAACACCATGGACATTCTAATTTCTTACATGTGATAGTAGTAATTATGGTTGGAACATATGTTGTACTTCACACACTACTTCATCAGCTTAGCCGCTTGAAGGTTGGAGTCATTGTTAGTGAGAATTTCATGAGGGATTTTGAATCAATTTATGATGTATGATATCTTGTATTACACCACTTATTTATCCATAAATTCCTTAAGAAGAATCACTTCTATCCATAAAGGTTAAAAATCAATCAGGGCCAGAATGAACCAACCCAAGTGAGTATTCACGGGTGAATTCTATAAGAGGAATCACTTTTATCCATTTATATGACCATTTTTTAATATTATTAAAAATATGTGTATTGGAAGGATGTGAATGTTTGTAGGTGAAACCAATAAATACATATATATATTAAAAAATATACTATATACATATATTTTTAATTTTATTATATTTTAAGTATATATTAATATTATATACATTAGATGAAAATTTATAATTTTTATTTCTATAATCATGAAATATAAAAATTAATACAAATAATTAATAAAAAATATAATGAAATTTTTTAAAATTTAAAAATATTAATGAATTTATTTTAAAAATTAATTTCTGTGTCAAATAATTATAGTAAAAATATTAAATTATTTCCATAAAATTAAGAAAATGTTTATTGGTGTTAAATAATGAAATTATATTAGTATAATTTTCTTAGTTCTCAAAATAAGTGATGATAAAATTCAATGGCTATTTCAATCATTAGGTAATAACATGATGAGGGTGGATGTAAGTGTCATGGGGGGATATTTCATTAATGGTCATTAATCGATAGCTTATTCAAAAATGTTTCTTATGAAACATTTAATTTAATTTTTATTTTTATTTAATTTTATACATTTAATATTAAATTTCATTGTACCTCAACA
The DNA here is from genome assembly GCA_963277665.1 of Viscum album. Classification (NCBI taxonomy): domain Eukaryota; kingdom Viridiplantae; phylum Streptophyta; class Magnoliopsida; order Santalales; family Viscaceae; genus Viscum; species Viscum album. The sequence continues at coordinate 992,668,725 of OY728133.1, forward strand.
TTTTTTTCATCTTTTCCTTATTTCCCACCATTTTTATTCCACCACTGTCATTTTTCTTCTTTCACCCCACATCCTCTATAAATTCATTTAAATAGAGAACTATCTTATATTTTATTGAGGTAGAAGAACAATAATCAACTCCAATATATATTTCCGTAAATTTATTTCTAATTATTTTCATGGAATTATAATATTAGCACTGTATAAAAACATTTTCCAGTTTCATTTATTTTTTTATAAAAATATTCTTCATCTATAAAACTGTTTATACTTCCTTTTCCTCACATCTATTGATTTATGGATCATTTGTGTGGTGTTGGAGAATAATATCATGTAGGATTGTGCTATCAATCCTAGCATTATCATGAACTCGATGGAGGTGTGTGGTATCCAATATTCTACGAAGAGAAGAGAGTGATCAACATGTTATGATATTTTAAAAATTATGATGATAATACATACTATAAAAAATGAATTGTTTTGGGGTAATCGAATATAAAATTAGTGATAAAATGTTATAAAAAAATAATTCAATAATGATATAATGTTAAATCCTCTTCCGAAATTAACTGTTATTCTTACTTGTATTAACATTCATTTTTCAAATTTATTTTAATTTATATTTAATTTATTTATTCTAATTATATTGTTCATGAACTATCACATTTTATTTTCATCTGGTTTGTCATAAATATTAAATATTAAAGTTATATTAAGTGAAAATAAATTCATGATGTTAAAAATATTGAGTTACCTCTTTCAGAGACACAATTTTATCATCCACTATTTTTTATAATTCTGTAAAAAAATTCTATTAATATAGACACCATGATAGATCAACACATTAATTTGGTGCCATTTCAGGGTGATATTCACAGTTAGTTAATAATTTATTTCAATTCTGTAAATATTTTCCGTTATTTATTTACATTATTTTTATTCATCACTATTCAATAATATTTATATCAACCAGGGATAAGAAAAAAATGATTGACCATAAATATTCCATAGTTTACAAAATTAATTCCAATGTATAAATAGATGGTTTTCTCACTATAAAATTTTGACAATTTTCTTTGAATCGTTACTCTCACATAACATTTATCTCCCTAGAGGTTCTCAAAATAATAGTTCATTAGACTCCACAACCTTCAAGTATTCCATGTGTATGGGAGGATAAAATATACATTAAAAGTTTCGAAAACAATCTCATGTTTTCCCTCCACATTACTATGATAATATTCTAAATATTCTATGCAACGTAAATGATGGAGAGATCCTTATTGGTGAATCATGATATAAAAAAATGATATCAATGTGGTGAAATAAAATGATGATGAAGATAAAACCCAACTGAATATTAATAGATAAAGACCATAAAAATAAAGAGTGATGTTTCAATATCAAATAATATTCAATGATGAAAACATAGAGGAAAAACATATTTTTATATCCCTTCACTCTAAATGCATTCCATTATATTTTTTTAGGACCTTCATATTGATATACTACTTCTAGATGAATTTTTTTGAGTAAACCTTACTCTAAATTTACATACTTTTAATATTTATAAACATTAAAATATTATCACAGCCATTAAATTTGACATTTTTGGTTAACTATGTTTGATTTAATCCTTGGATAATGACAATTAAATAATGATGTTAATGACATTTAAAGATTTGATGGAGGATCCACTTCCCACATTCATTGATTATTTCTCAGGTGATCTTCATGAGGAATAATAGATTTTGGTCAAACCATTGAGTGGGATGATTTTAAATTAGATAAATTTTTACTAATAATCATTTTTACTACATTTGTCTAAAAATATTTATAATTTCCATTTATAATCAATGTATTATCTTATGTCCATGCAATGTGATTGTAATGAAAATATAAGAAGATAAAATTAAATATAAGGTAGTAATTGGATTTCTTATTAAATAGACCACTATTAAGGAGGTGGGAAAATTATAAAGAAGAACCATATGAACTTATGGTGAATCTATTATATTCTAAACAATTTAAAGAGGATCACATAATGTAGGATACAAATGATAATGATCCTATTTCCGATTCTTTCACCGGGGTGTGCGTGTTTGTATCATTTGAGAATGAAAGTCGTAGTTTTGTTGCCCCACATTCCGTCTTTCGAAAGGTGGGAGACATCCAATCCCTGTTCAAGGACATTTTGTCCTTGATTGAAATGAGATGATGGGATGTCAGTCCTTCCTTCCTTGGATTCCTCCTCATAACACTTCACCTAGTCCAAGTCTCCCTTATTGATTTAAGATATTGTTTGTGAAACTCTTCCTAGTGTCATATCATCATGGGAACTAGTTAATTACAGTACTTCTTATTAGGAAATTACAAGGGGTCTGGTCAGGGCGGGAACATTAGGTCCGGGGAGTAGTCACGTAGAACATTACTAGCATGTTTGGGCACTAGGACACTGGCGTTTCTGGGTTCCCCTATTATTATAGGGCTTCTCAAGGGAACGAAAGCCCGAGGAATCCCACATTGAACGTGGGGAATCATATTCCATGGGCATCTATCTAAGGTTTTTCATTATCTTCCCATTCTTAACACCAGGTATGCCGCAAGTTTACCGTCCAGAAGAGATAGACTAGACTATCCACAACACTAACTAGATTGGATGAGATGAGTGTAACCTCTAGAGGGAACACCGATATTTGGGCCAACGTGTGGTTGGATATCCGAATTCTGTTAAATATAATGGATAATGGGGTTTCATGGTCCCACCATGATGTGGTCTCCAAAGTAAAAATTAAGATGTATGGTGGAAGGTTTTGTGAAGTGGATGGTTAATGGGATGGAACTGTCATGAGGATGACAATGGTCATGGTCTTGAGCATCAAAGAGGATTCCTCCATATCCCCGTGGCAGGGAATCAAAGTCCACAATGTTCATCTGACGACGGGATACTGCTGATTGGGGTTTTCAACAACATACCACTTGATGGAGTCACAATGACATACCGTTGGTTGAGGATGCCAACAACCAATCACTGAATGGGGTCACAACAGCTTATCACAGAATGAGGTCACAATAACTCACCGCTGTAAAGGGGTCACAAAGGCTTACCGCTGAATGAGGTCACAATGGTTTACCGCTCGATAAGGATGTCAATGAATTATCACTGAATGGGGTCACAATGATTTATATCTAGAAAGGGATGTCAACGACTTATCACTCAATGGGGTCACAATGTCTTTCCACTGATTGAGGACCACATTTTATCGTCATGCAGTATGGGGGTGAACCGACGTGAAGGTGGTCGCAGTGACCGAGTGTTGGGATTGAACCTTAGGGAGACTTTCTGCATACACTGCCTTGGCATGGATCAAAAACCACATAGTTTGGGATGGGTTTGGGCCTTACGCTCTTGGATACCCAAGGTGTTGGTGAATTGATGTGAAGGGGGTTGGAGAGACCAATGGATGGTGGGAATGAAACTCAAGGAGGCTTTCTACATACATCACCTTGGCAGGTGTCAAAGTACTTGTAGTTTGGAATGGGTGTACGACATACATTGTAGGCTTCCGAAAGTGTTGGTGAACCAACATGAAGGGGGTCAGAGTGACCAATGGATGGTGTGCATGAACCTCGTGGAGTCTTCCTACGTACCCTGCCTTATCAAGGATCAAAGACTTCGTAGTTCAGGTGGTGTGTGGCTTACACTCTAGGCTACCCATTATTTTGGTGAACTGGCGTGAATGGGGTCGGAGCGACCAATGGATGGTGGGATTGAACATCATGGAGGCTTCCTTCATATCCCTGTGGTAGGGAATCAATGTCCATGTTTTTCATGGGGGTCGGTGAACCGATGTGAAGGAGGACATGGGGTACAATGGTTGTTGGGCTTGAACCTCCGGGAGATGTCCTACGTACCTTGCCATGGAAAAGATCAAAGTCCACGTAGTTCAGGTTGGGGTGGGGCTTACACTCAAGGATGAACAAAGAGTATTTCATGGTTGGTGCTCGCTCTAATCCCACATGAGTCATTCTCAGTGTGAATGACAAGAGGTAGTAGAGACCTGATGATCATGTTGCAAAAGGTTCGTCCATGGGAAATGGAGTGGGGGTTACACGTGATCGCAACCCAAAGAGGAATCATGGGCTTATGCATGTTAGCAGCCTGAAGATGTTGAGACTTACTCAGGGAGGGAGGCCCGGTGGTGAAAACACCCAGTGGGAGAGGGATTTGGCACCGAAGAAAAGAGTGGGCAGGTATGCGGCCTACTTCAAGAAAAGCTAGGGTCTTACACAAGGATAGTTGCCCTTTCCCCTCGTAGGATGCATGGGGGGAAGTCACAGTTTACCATCATGTACTGAGGATGAAGTTTCTTGGAAATTTAACATCATAAAGCTTGGATGAGGGGGGTTTACACCGCACCCCTAGGAAATACATAATCGGTACCGTCTACACCTTGGTGAGGGGAATGAACCGGGAATGCCATGGTTGTGTGGTGTCGTGAGGTGATCCCATTGGGGGTCCATGTTAGCGTGGCTATGCAAATATGAAATATCTATTAGCATGCATATACAAAGAAGAATGAGGCGAAGCAACGCAGTGGGGAGTGTCATCCAAGGGACTTTGAAGTTACATTGTGCGAACCTAGGAGGATACATGGGAGAGGGAGTTGCAGAGAAAAGAGGTTTATGAGAAGAGGCCTCTTTGAGCTCTGGTGCTCCATGAAATGGAAGGGCTTCGTGAAGGTGTGGTATTCGTGAAGTGAAGTGGCACATCCTTGTCAAATTGGCATGGGTGCATACAAGAGATGCATCGTGAAGTGGACGAGCATTCATGAACCAATGAACAGCGAAGCACGGGGGCCTCACAAAGCAAGGACCTAGGAAGCAATGTTCTTCTCAAGGAATAATTTTTCAGCCTTAGAATTTGAGTCACATGTGCATGGGGGTGCTTCGCGAAACATAAACGCTCTGTGATGACCTGATTCCTTAGGAGGATATCCTTCCTTCATGAAGGCTTGTGGGCTTCATGAAAGGAATCCCTCTCAAATTTGGGGGTGAAAACAAGGCAAAGGGGAGGAACATCTCAAATAAAAAGTACATCGAGTAGCACATGGTTTGCAGAGAAGAATTTGCTTTGCGATTTGAGAGTGGAGATGCTGAAAAATCCGATGATCCATCATTTGCGCATGTGGGGAGGCCGGTATTTATAGGCAAGTGGCACCAAAAATCACAAACCACTCGGTGTGAATCTAGATTCCACTCCACAGTGGGCTTGTGAACATAAAATCAGCTCGTGGAGCATCCCGCCTCCTCGCTTCGCGGTGGGCTCACGAACATCAAATGACTCATGGATCATCCCACCTACTCACTTCATAGTGGTCTCGTGAAAGTCAAATTGAATAGAAAATCAGCCCACCTCCTCCCTTCACAGTAGGCTCGTGAATGTAAAATGTATCGTGAATCATCCTACCACCTCGCTTCTTAGTTGGCATGAGTCCATGGTGCTCCACGAAATGTATTCACGAGGCAACCTCAAAAACATTCTTATTACCCTTCTCCCTTAAGATTTTTGGCATCATCAAATTCCCCGCTTCAGACATGAAGCTAAGGATAAATGAAGGGTCAAAGTCTAAGGGTAAATAATCAAAATTCCTCAGTCACACGTAGAGCTAGCTTGTGAAGGAGGAACGTTGAGTAGGAAAGCTACGGGTCAGCTGGGCACGCCACGAAGCTCACCGCAGTCAAGACGTGCCACAAATCTGTGAGGGTCTTCGCCTATAAATAGAGGGGATGACATCCCTTTTGTCATTTCATATCATTCATGATTTTGGCATTTAGCACTCCCGATTCATGAATCTCAACATACTCCTCGATTTCTCTCTGTGAATAAATATTTCATCTTCTTAGGGCATAGGGATTCTTTGACACTGCATCTGTGTGCTCTAAGACTCCACTTTCAGAGGCTGAGGCAGGGCCCCACGAACAAACATCACAAACATGATCTACAAACGATGTTTGCGAATAAACCCAAAAATCGCCCCAACCTAAAAGACTAAATGGATCGTCAGGAAGCTACCCATGGGGTCCTTGCATATGTTGTCCGAAGGGATGAGATATAGAACAATATGGGTTTAGGAGAGAAAATCCAAGGCCACTCTGACCATTGTTCTTTGGTGGAGTTGTAATCAGAGATACATAGGAACTACCTATTATGTTAGAGGTTGTTTTTGTATGGATTCAGGCTGAGGGATGAATTCATCAACCCCAAAGGATGTTGGGATGATCCAGCTTACTGGTTTAAGAGCATGTTGTGCCAGCACCGATGATTCAGGGTAGCTGACCGCCATGCACTAGAGGACTTCACACCCTTCATTACTGACTACTTATACAACCACCTGAATAATGTTGATAGGAAGGTGTTACAGCTGGAGACGTCTCCCCCCATGCATTATAAAATATTTAAGGAATCTCTCGAGAACCCAGAGAAGGGGTGGTCTGAGGAGTGGGACCTGCACCAGGGCGGAAACGTTACAGATGATTGGGCCGAGCCTACTGGGTAGGTGCCACGTGTGAGGAGTTTGGCTGGACCTGAGATGAGTTGGACTGTATGAGGTAGCTTGGGCCTCCTAGTTTCACATCTTCCAACCAAAGTAGATGATGTCACAGCTGTTGTGCAGTTTGTCATAGAGGACCAACACATCCCATTTTCACTATGGGGAAGTCGACATCAGTTTGTGGGATGTCCACCAGATCTCGGGGGTCCTGAAACTGGGGGCTATCTATGAATAATTCCTCCCCATCATGAGTTTATGGGAGGACCTGAGGAAAATGATTCATATAGGGCTGGATTTGATGGAGCTTGTTTCGGGAGAGGACAAGCAAGTGGTGAGGGGCGTCCATTGCAGGTGGTGGTTCAAACAGTTCATGAACTTCCCGAAGGAAATCATTTTTCCGAAGAGGCCTTGGACTTTCCCGAAGGGGGACCGAAGTAAGGATCACTGATACCAGAGATTTTTGGGGGACATCTAGTGGGAGAAGTGGGGATTTAGTGTCATCATCAAACAAAGAGTGATAGTCCTGCTGGCAGCATTCATTACGGCTCTCAACTATGGATGGATCCTACAAGTGAGGGACACCAATATTGGAGTGTGACCAAGCACATTTATTATGGTGTCTGTGTTGGTGACATGAGGGAGGGTCAACCTCGGGATCCTGATGCTCGACAAGATGAATAAGATGCTGCAACATATCAGTGAGGGGAAGAGGCCGCATAGAGAATGTGGGAAACTCCACCTCCTGTATGCGAAGCAATCGTCAAACATCAGGGGAGCTTTATGAATACTCGAACCCCATTTCCCCTATGGAATCGAACTTTCACCCATCCATCCTGAACGCTGATAAGAGATTTCCATCCAAGCAGACCGCACCATCTATTTTGGACCGTGTGTGGAAGGTGGAGTAGTTAAATATCTACCCATTTCTATTTCCAACGGGGGTATTCACTGATTATGGATGGGGGATGGTGGATCACTGTGCCTATCTCCTAGACTTTCGAGGTGATGTTTTGTTGGCATGGGTGGATTGTGAGCCTCTCTGCAAGCCATACACCCCGCACCAATTTGCTGGTAAATTCCAGAGCATACAGGGAATGACCCCACGGGTCTATCTGGAGGTGCACTACAGGGAACAACAATGTGTGATTAGGCAGATCTGGCTCATGTTCATATCGGAATATAGGAATATATTGAAACAACAGCCTCTGCCGACCGCTGTCATCGGGTTAGTGATGGAATATGACCATAGTTGGGAGGTGGCCTACTGGGGGGAAATGCTAAAGAAACTGAGCATTTTAATTGAAAATGGTGTGGCTCCCAAACCTCGGGGCCGAGGTCGGAAGGTAGAAGTGGAATCTCATTATGGAAGGGTTGCTGCAGTGGTGAGACCCACACCATTTGAGGGAGAGGATGTAGTGGAAATGGATCAAGTGGTCCCATAAGAGCAGAGATATCATGAGGCAAGGCCATCTAGAGGGTTCCATAGAATTTCCACCAAGGCTCCGGGGAAGCAGCTGCTCCACATTGATATGCAATATAATGTTGTCCTCTCGGAGGCTTGGGACATCTAAGAAGTTAACAAGAAATTTCTCGACCCGTCAGAGATGTGGTAGCATCTTAACCATTTAGGGACAGATTGGTCGGGTATAGGCCCCATCAGGGCTGGCTATGCGGTATCCAAGGTGGAGGCAGAGCAATACATGAAAAATATAGAGGACATTTTGCACTCCTAGGGTACCTCATGTCCAATAACTGGTCGAGTCAAGGTGTTTCCTGATCACACCACTCCCCCACAGTTTTCGGTAGCAGACATAAGACAATAGTTCCCTTTATCCAAAAAAATCAGATGAATCCTCCTGGGGAGATGAGGCTAGGAAATGGATCTCGTTGGATGAGGGTGAATTTTGGGATCAAGACACAGATCTTGAAGAGTTTTCTGAGGCCGTTGAGGTAAAGATTCCAAACCCATTCTTCAGGGAGCACTTTCAGGTCATTCTGGACTCTTTTCTAACATCAAAGTTTTGCAAGAGGTCCTTGTGCACAAAGATCATTCATTACCTTGAATAGATATAGATGTAGGGCCTTCGGGGTCCACACCTTCTTCTAAGGATATCATCATATCTAGCATGACCGGAATACCCGAACTGGCTCTCGAACCTTCAAACATTCCAACAATATATGGAGGGCCATGATTTGGGGTCCCGACAGCATCAACCCAAGGATGAGACTGAGAATTCGATCTCTGTATGTATCCTATACCAAATTAATTATTGTCATCCATCGACCCTGTTAACTGATTGTCGTGCTCCCTTTTTGGTATGCACAGTCCTATAAATGGAGTCGGTTTTCTTGGTGTGGTCATTCAGTACCCCTGGTAGTGCCTTTCCTTGTGGATGACAGTGACTGTGGAGGTGGAGATCTAGATTGATCGAATAGTGGAAATAACGATTACCAGTGGGGTATTAAGGGAGGCTGAGCCTGAGATCATCGATGTGGGGTCCAACGATGGGGAACGGTTGGGCATCCCAAGTCCCTCCATGCTCGATCAACCACCAGATGATGACCCGACTGATGAGTTCCTGGGGGACTTCCCTGCATATGAGTCTACCAACCGCACTAACTAGGAAGAGATGGCCTATGATGAATAGGACCTTAGAATATTCAATCGCTGATCATGGATGAAAATCAAGCACTTCATTGATGACCCCCCCCAGTCACTATGGCTGGATGAGATGGATAGACTTCGCTTGCGACTGCGTGAACAGTGTGCTGGGGGAGTGGATGCCCAACGCCTTCACATGATCATTCATGATCTTATTTTCGAGAAGATTTGAGAGCAAAACTATGGCCTCGGTGTTGATTGGTAGTGGATGAAAGAATTGAACATTAAGAGGCTCCAGGATGCTAAATATGAGGGCCAATGGCTGTAGAGTCGGGCAGATGAGCACTTGGCCTCCCTCAACGTGCAATGTGAGAAAATATTGTTATTAAAGGCCCAGCTGGTAAAGGCTGAAGAGGGCATGAATCGAGCCTCCTATGAGATGATCGTCAATCATACCGACATGGATCAGGCCTAGATTGCGGCTGATGAAATGTGCCCCATCACTGCTGAGGAGGAGCAGGAACTGAACAGGCGGCAAAAAATCCTGAACTCCACTAGCCAGAGGGTGGCAGAGCTACTACACTCTTTTGATGAAGTCAACCCATACATGGGAGGTGTTTATCCTAGGGTGATGTGATGCCTGTATCATTTGAATTCAATTTCATGATTTGATTATTTTATACCAACTGCATGCATGTGTTTTGATATTTGTGTTGGTTAGATTCATTCTTTTGACATTCATGGAGCATCCAGCGGTCAATACATAAGGTCTTGTGGGTCGGTCCCAATGTGAGAAACAAGGGATGACCATATTATTATTCCCTTAAAATTTGGGAGTGCATAATATTCATCAGGAATCCAAGGGCTTGAACAACCAATCCAGATTTCTATGAATAGAAGGGAGTGACCTTAATGAAGGATGAGGGCCTCAGAATAATTGACGTGTTGTGTTTCCAAAGTGCTCTAGTGCATGAGTGGGGTAACAGCAAGTGATTTGGAAGCCAATGCGAACATATATGAATGGAAAGTGTGAATTAAAGTACCCCAAATTCGGAACACTATAGGGATGTATCAACAATAAAAGATAACATTTGACCATATTCGAAACACAACATCTATAATGGGTTAGCCTGAAATGTGGATGACAACGGAGGGCCGACAACTCACTATGTTCGAAACACGGGTCCTAACATAGAATGTAATCGATTATCCTTCCAGAACATTGGCACGGGATAGTAGGTGAGCCATGGGATAGGAATCCATACTCTAAGGGGGTTCATTTAGACGTGAGAGAGGATGAAGTTCCGAATAAAGAGCACACAAGGCGTGTAATATAGAGTGTTGGTTTGTTCGAAGAGGATATGCCACTCTTGTAATTACTCCACCGTGGTGGACACGGATTAGGTGGATACACTGGCCTTATCAGGGATCAAACATACTTATGAATAGGACATCTCTAATGAGGAAACTGTCGTCTCCGAATGTTTATCTTGGGGAATCCCAAACTTGTTTAGGGTAAAATATAAAATTCACAGATCCCCAAAAGTGCTTAGGTCAAGGGACCGTAAGGGGGGGTGGGAACGAGAATTTAAATTCCTAGGGATGGACTTGGAGACAACATTTCTCGGTGTTCCTACGTATCCCATGAGAATGGTAATCAAGACAAATATAGTTCTTGGGGAACAGTGTGGTGAGAGACCATCATCGGTAAGAATAATTCTCTCTAGAGAAGAAACTAACACATCCCATGATTACCCTAAGGAATCCGAACTTGTTCAGGGTAGAACCACAGTTTACTGTCATCCATTGAAGACATATGTACTCATGCAGTTTAACGTCATATGATAGGATGTGGAGAGAATGGTAAGGTCTCAGGATTGGATTATATGGTGCAGTAACTATAAACTCGGCGTGAATGAGGACTTGGAGCCTAGATCACACCATGTATCCCCAGAGGAAACTATTCAGGTCAAAGGAACAAATGTAAAAATTAGTCTGGTCCCGAAGCAAAGTGGATGGGCCTTCTTATGTACCCCATGAGAATGTGAATCAAGCCATATGTAGTTCTAAGATCACAGTTTAACGTCACGTGGAATGAGGAAAGTCATGTGTGGCAACAGCTGTGCCAGTACACATCCTACCAGAACTACTAAGTCCACATGAGTCATGCTCAATGTGGGAAATAAGAAGGTGTGATGGGAATTTACTAAAACTAGGAGGCACATGTTAGGGATGATGAGGAATTAGGTGAATGACGTCCCAATGATGTTGTCCTACCTATATAATGCACCTAGATTCACTAAAGTGGAAATCCAAGTATGTTGGAATTGCACTTGGACATAAGAAAGTGGAAGTAGGTGAATCATGATCCTTGATATCTAGACCACAAGGAAGATGGCGTGAAGACATGGTATAGATGTTGACCATGTTCGAAACACCAAATCCACATCGTGTTAGCATGGAATGGGGACCAGAAAATGAGGGCCAACTGTTGACTGTGTTCGAAACTCAGGACCTGTCACAAATGTCATCTGAGGTCTTTAGGGACGTTGTCCCATTGTGGTAGGTAAGAAAGATTGGCATGATACGAGGTTGTAAAGGGGGTCCTTTCTGACATGGAAGAGGATAAGGATCGAAATGACGGGATCACAAAGCTTGGTTATGGAAAGAGGGTAATATCCCTGTAAAAATACCATACTTCAGGCTCTTGGTCAAAACACATATGAATACGACTATAAGACGTATTAGAAAGAGGGAATCGAGTCCCTTCCCAAGGAAAATGGTCCTGGGGTTGCACACCTTCAACATAAGGTCCTTGGGTGGACTATCAAAAGGGATTGATTTAATGGACTGTGCTCAGGGTGTCCAAACTGCCAAACTTGACGTGCAAGTCCCATAGGGAGATCTTAGTTATGGTTCATAGAACTCAGACCATGCTAGGAAAAGGTATGGGAAACACATGGTGCAGCTATTGAAAAACCCAACGTGAACGAGAACCTATGAGTTAATTGCCACACAACATATTCCTAGGTGAGTTCGGACCTAGGGGCCAAAATAATAGAAGGGACAAAATTTGTAGATTCCTGGGACTGGACCCAGAGATAAAAATTCATGAGACTTCCTACATATCCCATGAGTATGGTAATCAATCCATACATAGTTCTTATAAGTAGCAAAATGAGGTAATAGTGCCGGGGATAAAAGGAGAGTGCATGTATGGCCCTTCCACCAAAAGAAGTAGCATTTGATAGGTATTATTTGTCTTTTAGGGTGAATGGAGGTGTTTTTTATGAAGTGATGTGCCTAGAATAGAAAATCCATGCATCATAACAGGAATCAAGCCAAAGGAAGGAATTGAAAAATGGTTTGGTGCTTGACCGATACCAACCATGATGTCCCTTGAGAGAGGACATAACCATGAAGTTCTATTTTTCATCGGGCGTTTGGGATGATATTGTCTCAGTTTAGTGTCATGTGATGGGACTAACCATGCATTTTAACATCTTGAGGAACATACATACTAGATATGATGATAAAGGGGAATGGGCATGTTGCAATAAAGCATACCCGACATGAATGAGGACGAGGTCCACACCACACCGTGCATGATTCTGAGAAATAAACCTTGGGTAGAGGGTCCAGTAATGGTTAAAAGGTAGAAAGTAGGAGGGAGTATCTCTCAATTATGTTGGACCCAAAGACGAGATGTTGGGGTGTTCTTACATATCCCATGAGGATGGGAATAATTCTACACGTAGTTATTGAAGGTGCCTTCTAACGTCATGCAAGACAAAATATAGATTAATTTACTGCAATATAGTAGGTATGAGAGACTAGCTCCTAGGAGGGGGTATATGTGGCATGGCTATTGCAAACCAACGTGATGAGGTCAGAAGCCCATACATGCCACACCACGTTTCCCTATAAGGTTGTGACCTAAAAGTAATAGTTGAAGAGATAAATTAGTGGAACTGAGATGGTCCCAAAGAAAAGATGTCTGGGCGTTCATACCTATTCCATGGAATGAGAATCAAGCTGTGCATAGTTTTATAAAGGAGAAATTTGAAAACATCCTAGTTTAAGGTCATAAATCATGGACCATGGAAAAGACAGACTATTCCAAGTACGTGCGAACCTTCATCTGATCACTAAGCCTTCTTGATTCATACTTGGTGTATGAAACATGGGCGGATAAAGTATTTTCAATACGTGAAATACATTCAATGGGGAAATCGGTGGTTCCCAGAATGATTGCCTTATCGCGACTTTTTCTTCCTAACATGCAGATGCGTACTGTGAAATAATACCATGAGTTTCAAAGTCTTACTTGGAAATGATGAGGTGGAGATGGATGTGAGTCATGTAACAGACATTTTCGGTTTTATGGGGTTAACGTGACCATGGAGGAAAATTTTTGACCGTGTTCGAAACACAACATCCATTTCGTTTTTGCCTGAAATAAGGACAAACAAATGAGCATCGACCACTGACTATATTCACAAATGTAGTACTTGTATTGATCTGTTGTCTGAAACCCTCGAGGACATTGGACTATAATGGTATGAGAGCCCTTAGTACGAGAATCCATGCCATTTGGGGGTCTTTTTTGGTGTCAAAGGTGATGGAATCCCCAATGAAGGGGAACACCAAGCCTGGGAAATGGGTGAAATCATGTCTTGGTAGAATCCAACATTCCATGTGCTAAAACATAGTACCATTGGGATGATGATTTAATAGCCATAGAAGACTGAGGGTATCATATTGAGAGTTTCCAATTTGAAATGATGAGTATAGTTCATGGAAATGAAAAAATCATAGGAGGAGGAGGTAAATGGTGTGGTTGTTACAAAACCAGATGTGAATGAGGAAAAAATATCATACCACACAATATATTCCACTCTTTGGGGGAATTGAGGCCACCGAGCCAATATGAGAGGGGTATTTCTAAGATATGGGGCTGGACCTGAAGTCTTGACGTTCAGGCGGTCCTACGTATCCCATTAGGATGGTAATCAAGCCACACATAGTACTTGAAGGGAGTAATGTGCAATTTATTGTCATGAAGAAAGTACGCAAATGGGGTAATATATCCCACATACATGAGGTGTATTCCATGTTGAGTAACCCGATGTTAATGGAGACATATTCCCATTCCACATCATACAACCCTAAGTTAGAACCTACTCTAGGGCCCGAAAAGGCCGAGGGGCCTGAGGCTGGGCCTCGGATGGAATGGCTCTACCAGTTTGCAGTTTAAATTATTGTAGTGAGTATGCATAAACGAGTAAGATTCCCCAAACAAGAGAAGTGTACGATGCGGTGATTAACCAGACGTGAATGTGGACATAATCCCATACCACACCCTACAATCCCGTAATATTTAAGACTTGGGCTGGGGGCCCGATATTGCGCACACGAAGAGCGAAAAGGCCTATACTCACGGTATAGACGATAAATGACCAGAGGGCTATATCAAGGGGATATGTGTGGCATGGTGAAATAGCCCAACATGAATGTGGACAAAAGTCTGATCCACACCACACAACCCTGGATGAGAACAAGGTCCATGGGCTGGAAAAGGATTAGGGTATGGAAAAGGCCAAGGGGATTGAGGTTGGGTCTCTCAGCAAATAGTATCCATACGACCTCTTGTGCAGTTACCCCCTCATCACAACATCTAATTCCACATGAGCAGTGTTCGGTGTGGGAAACAAGGACCCAAACATGGCACTATCATCATATAGATGTCTAATTGCTGGGATCGCCCGAAGGGAGTTCATTGCATAAAGATACAACAGGGTAGAAATAACCACTACACTCACTATTTGGGGGCATCATGGGGGAGTTCTAATGACAAAGGATAGCTTTTGAACATGTTCAAAACAAAGTGTCCCTATAGTGACCTGGACTAGGAACAACTAATGAGCATCAAACACTGCACATATTTGCAACACGGGACTTGTATGAGTTTGTTTTCTAACATCCTCGAGGTCATTGGACTGAAGTTGTAGGAGGGCATATGGTTTGAACATCCCTGCCATTTAGGGGGCCTTCAGGATGGGAAATATGATGGAGTCCCAATAAACGGAGTTAGAGAAGTGTTTTTTTACCTATCTATGAAAGAGGATAACACCTCTGGGGAGTGGGACATATGGTGGGATCGAGATGATATTGACATGAATTGGGAAACCATTCTCCACCACACCATATGTCTTGACCTGAAAGAATATTATGGAAATTGGTCTTGCCCAACAGATGAAATTTATGGCATTCCTATATATCCCAGGAGGATGGGAATCACGCCGTATATAGTTCTTGAAGGACATTCAATTTAGCATCATACAGTGAGGACATGGGAAGATAGAAGAACAAGGAGTGGTCACATGGTGAGATCGTTGTAATCTTGACATGGGTGAGGCTAAGGAAGCCAATACCATATCATGTAAGGACCCTCCGAGCAAAAAATACGCAGGGGGATAGTCAAAGAGAGGATTTTGGGTGCTGGGATCAAGACAAAATGTTTGAGCATTACTACGTATCACATGCTGATGGGAATCAAGACATGTGTTGTTCTAAGGGTGCAGTATAATGTCTTGCAGGATGACATACAATTTAACGTCATGTTGGACGTTTTACAATTTATAGTCATGTAGGACCAAACAGTTTAAGGTCATTCTGTACTGAAAAGTTTAGGGTCATGCCCGGGCATCATGTAGTATAGGGTCATGCGGGACCATCTAGTTTAAGGTCATGTAGGACTAGTAGTCTCAGGAAAAGTATTGCCTGAGGAACATGGCATTCATGGAAGGAGTTATATGCTCACCATCCATGGTTACCAGGGAGTATGCACCATTGGGGTAAACCCTATGAATTATATAAGTTCCTTCCCATTTGGGCTTAAACTTGGGTAGTTTCTTGCCAGAGATAATTGGTGTCTCGAGGGCCAATACTATATCATCTTTTGAGAATGAGCGGAGGCAAACCATATGGTTGAAAACTCTAGATATCTTTTTCTGATTCCTTTCCAGATTGTGCAGGGTACAAATCCAATTCTCATAAAGTGATTCTAATTCAGCCAGATGAATTTCAGATACCTTATCTGGCACCTGCTGGTTTTAGACCATTGTGTATAACGAAGGGAACTGAATCTCGATTGGCAGGACAACATCTTCCCCGTACACCAGGGAATATGGGGTCACCTGGGTGGAATTAGAAGTTATCATATGATATGACCAGAGGGAATTGGGGTTCTCTTCTGGACAACTATTCTTGTTCTGACCAAAAAATTCCTTCAAAATGTTAGAGGGTTTTTTTAATTCCTCGATATGTCCATTTTCTTGCGCGTGATAGCAGGAGGTATGGTTTGAACGAAAGTTGTACTTGGAATACAACTTCTTCAACACAACTGCATGGAAGTTGGTTCTGTTATTGTTGAGGACGGTGTGAGGGACTCCAAACTGGTAGATAATGTTAGAGCTCACGAATTCAATGATAGAATGGGCATTGAACTCCTTGAGAAGAACTGCCTCTTCCCCCTGGAAAAGAAATACTTTGATGTTAAGATAAACCTGTACCGGAAAGCTATCTCTGGTGGATATGGTTCTACGACTTCGAGCCCCCACACTGAAAATGTCCAAGATTACATGGTGGAGTGGAGAGGTTATGGCGGCCGATTCATAATGTTAGCATGAATTTGGCACCTGTGACACCATTTGGTGAACTCTATGCAATCATGGATTAGGGAGGGCCATAAGTACCCCAATCACTGGATCTGATGAGATAGCTTCGGCCCAGTATGGTGGGCACCATAGGAACCTACATGATCCTCCTACATGACCTGATAAATCTCGACTCCTTGGATGAAATTTAGGAGAATAATATCGAATCCGCACTTGTAGGGGATCAGCACAAGACTATGACCACTTTATAGGGTAAATTGCAGCGTACGATATCATATTTTCTCGATCTCGGCCCGATTTACTAGGGGTAACCATTTTGGAGATACTCGATAGAGGGGGTTCTCTAGTTGAGATCAATTCAACCAATGCACCATAGTGACTTGAGGGTCCTGACGTGAAGGCTGCAGTGGTAATATGTATTATCTGTAGGACGTTGCCATCATATGGGGTGACGGGAGCAATGACTCTCTGATGTGCCACGTGTATAATTAGATCATCCTACTTGGGTTCAGTAAGTGATGCATCCAGTCTTGCTAGGTAATTTTCTCGACTGTTCAGAGATCGAGGGACATGAGTAACATCCAGCCAAGATGGGAACTAGGCCATTAGCTAGAGATTGCACTCTAATAATGGCATGAGCTCTGGATTTCTAATGATGTAGTCACCATTTATTTTCTTGATGGATAGTTCAGAATCTACTATCACATGCAAATGGGGCACATCGATTTTGAGGGCCTGCTCGAGACCAGTGATAGGAGCCTGATAATCATACTCATTGTTGGTTCATCTTTCTGAAAACATGAAAGAGTATGATAGAATGGCTTGTGCTGGGGTAATAAGGTAAATACCCAGGCCTACTCTGTTGTGTTTGGGATCATTGATCCTCCAACCTGTGGGGCTCCTAGAGGCACCATCAAAGTGTGTTTTCTGACATGTGATGGCATGATCTACTAAGAGGATTGCCTCATAAAAAAAATCCAGGTCCAGGGACTAGTCCACGAGGGTTTTATAGCCAAACAAAAATCTCATAATGCTTGTCCCTTGATAGAATTTAGAGGGAAAAACCTGATAACGATCTTATGATGAGTCACTGCCTACAGTGCTAGACAGACGGTCAACATGGGGTGGTTCAGAATGTACTTCAGTGGGTCTACCTAAGAAACAAAATGTACCTCATAGTGCTTCAAGTAGTTTCACAATCTCATTACAGTGAATACCAACACAAGGAAACTCTTTTTTATGGGGTAATATATATTCTCTGTTTTGAAAACCATACGACTAAGGTAGTAGATGTTGTTCTTCATCCCTTCATTGTTCTTATGAGAGGGAAGGGTGAAACGATATCCCTTCAGGATAGTCACATAATGGACCAGTGGTTTTTGAGAGACGGGTGGAATCGGCACTGGAAGTTGGAGAAGATAATGCTTGATTTCCTCAAATGCAGTCTGGCACTCTTCACCCCATTCCTGGGAAGTTCCTTTTTCATGATCCAAGAAATGGTCATACACTTACTGGACATATTCTCAATGAATCTCCGTATGTAGGCTAAGTGGCCTTGGAAACCTTGATGCTTCCGAATATTTCTGGGGTGAGGCATCTGGCTGATTGACATGATCTTCTCTTGGTCAATCTTTATGCACCTATGTCTAATAATGAAGCTAAATAATCTTCCAAAGGTTACTACAAAAGAAAACTTCAATTGGTTCATCATCAGGTGGTGAGAACGGAGGAAGCTAAAAACTATCATAGGATCCTTGAGATGGTCCCAGAACTGGAGGGATTTGACCACCAGATCATTCACAGAACATTCCACCAATGTACCGATGATTGGCTTAAATATGCGGTGCATGTCCTGCTGATAGGTGGCACCAAAATTCATTAGGCCGAAGGGAATGACCTGGCAACAAAACGTACCTTGTGGAACCTTGAAAGGTGTGGACTCCTCTTCCTTGAGGGCCATTCAGATATGATTGTATCTGGAGTAAAAATCAATGAAGGAGAGGGCTTGGAACAAATCTGTCGCATTGATAAGCAATTCCATCACTAGGTGGGAAAAATCATACTTCAGATAGTGACGGCTGAGATCGAGGAAGTTGAGGTAGAAACTGATATGTCTATTCTTCTTCCTGACTGGCACATTGTTGGTTAGCCACATGGGGTACTAGACCTCCTTGACGAAGTTGTCTTTGATGATCTTGTCAACATCGACATCGACCATGGCACTGTGAGAAGGGTGCATCTTTTTGGGAGGTTCCTTGAACCCGTGATGAATTGACGGTAGACCAAGGCGGTGGATGGCTAGCTGAGAATCTATCCCCATCATCTCATCGTAGCTATAGGATAACATGTCATAGTGATTCTTTAAGAAGTATTTGTTCCACTACTACACTTCATGGGACATGGAATCACTAATTAATGTGGGTCTTGGATCTACCTCGCTACCAAGGTTCTCTTGTACCAGTTCATCAACCATGGCAGAGACGCCCTCTTAAAATTCAAAGATAACATCCTCCAAAACCTTTTTTTGGAGGAGGGATCCCCAATGGGAGGAGCCTCCTCTAGGTTTGCAGATACTGAAGAGAGGCTGATATCATACTAGGTGGCAGTGGACAGCATATCGGGAGGTTCACGCGCTTCCAAAACTATAAAAATGAAGTCTGTCGATCCGATCCCATTTGACCTTCATCCTAAGCAGCCAAAATTGATGAAATCAAAGCAATTTTGGAATGTTGGATTGAGATGTTTAATTCCACCATGGTGAAATAGGAATGTATGACATACTTTCATTACTAAGGGGAAGACATCCTGATACCTAATAGGGGCAGGAGGCTCCAGGATCACCTGGTCCTGATTTGTTTAGGAGTACGAGGTGATATTTTCTCATCGATTAGACATGGGAATATGCTTCTAAATTATTCCAGAGACAACAAAACATTTCCCCATGTCGGGGGTCATTGCCTCCAATCGTTGGATAGAGAAGACATAGGTGTCATCTAGACCTTCTAAGGGGTTAGTTGCAACCACGACGGGTTCCACCTCACTGGCCTGAATCTACTTATCATTACTCTTGTAATAGTCAACATCTTGGTACCATGAATTAAAAGAGGCAAAAGGAGAAACCTCACCTTGGATCATGCCTACTCGACCATTGAGGGAGTACTTGAGGCACTGGTGATACAACGAGGGGAACACCGCATGCAAGTGGAGCCATGGTCTTCCCATCAATTCATTGTAGGCGATGTCTGGGAGACAACCATAAACTCGGTGCTGAAAAATATGCCACTGAACTAGGTCATCAAATAGATCTTAATGAATGGGGTCTATTATATCTTATTATATCCCTGTATTATTAAATAGGTGAGATTCAGGTCATCTTCAGACAACCCCAGCTTCCGCAGTCTCTGTGTCGGGAAAAGGCTAATCCCGGAGCCGGTGTCAACAAGTCAACTGCGAACAACAACACCATTAGATTGGCCAGTGATGTATAGTAGGAGGATGTTACAATATGTGGTAGGGAATTCATCATCTAAAGAGTACTAAATTATGGAAAAAAGTTAATCATTCTCAACTATTTCAGTATGAATGGCTTCTGCAGCTGCTACCTCCATCTCAAACAGGAGGGGGCTTCTTAAAGACTCAGCAAAGGCCTCAAGCATATTGGACGACAGGATAAGGGCCTATAATATGGAAAGTCTTGATGGGATGCTATCTAGGGTCTTGAGAACATCATAATTCTATGCCACGTGCGAACATCTTCTTGCAAGAGGCCGCTCTGGGACAGATGTCATGGCGGGCCCTGCTGGCGGGGCTGACGGCTGACTGGTGCTGGCCATTTCCTGCTACTCTCTAGTAAAATCCCACATAGTAGCTACCAGATGAGGTCCTGATGACTGAAACCGAACTATAGCAGGGTGAGTATGGTCAAGTCAAGGTTTAACTGGCTCTTCCTGATCTAGTAGCACAATCGGTGGTGGAGGCGGGCCTCATGACAATCGCAGAAGAGGCTGCACATGTTGAGTTTTGCACTGGGACTACTGTCTAGTCTCAGTGGAATGCACAACCTTACTAGAGGTTTCAACTGATGTTCCTCGATGACCCATATGGCCACAGATCCTCGGACATTGGCTTCGGCATGGGACATTGGGGAGGTTCGCCGGATGCTCCCCGTCGTCGGGAGTAATATTAGGATTTACCAACTCCATGGTATTAACTAAAGCATACCCTTGACTATCACATGAAGAGTTATATATTATTGGGTGGATTATGGTTGGAATCCCCATCTCTGGAGGCATGTTTTTTCCGAGTGTGCGGGATGACGATGGCATCGGCAGGGCGCGTTGCTTTCCCTTGCACTGTCGATGCTTGCTCTTCTAGGAAGGGGTCAGCTGAGATGATTATACAAAAGTAGCGTCTCCATCTTCTGAAGGCTCTGACTGATTCAACCATGTATGAATGATACCATGGGAACGAGAAACCGTTTTACAAGCCATCCAGTAGTCATACTTTTGTGACTCGCGGTTTGAAACATGCTGCCACTAACCACCACTGTCACTGTTATTGCATGGCCTTACAACGTCGCTTGCCACATGTGTAGGGGTCAGGCCCAACCATACTATGTTGTTATAAACCTGGTATTGAAGCCAGTCTTTGAACACATATATCTTCTTGAGGGTGTTCCCCATGATCTGGTGATAGGAGAAGTAATTATGTCATTCAGTGAGGTTTTCCTTTTCTAGCATTCTACATTTAGGAAAACGTACAATCCCTTATTCCAAGGGACTTCAGAAATAGAAGGTGACCTAATTATCATTGAACAAGTAGGTATTATTTCTTTATTTGGAAAGGGGGACTTGAAGACTGTCCATAATGAGGAGATGGAGCAGCCTATAGAGGATGCGGGCCCTAGTTTTCTTGCCTTTGCAGTGGTAGCACATCTCACGGGGGCAGTTGCCGATTCTGAGGAAGCCAGTGCGGGGCTGGAGGCTAAACCTGTGGTACTGGTCCTCTGTGAAGCTAGGAAGTTTAATCATTGTTAATAATTCCAGCTATCTGGGCACCTCTATTTGGGCCATCATGGAATGCTCGGCTCTGACAACCCTTCTCGTAGTAATTGTGGGATGCAACAGATGTGTCTAGTTGGCCTGTTGCGGGGCTTCTTCCAGGCTCTGAGCCTTATAAGAGATGTCTATAAATCCCGTGGGGTAGATCTGGGTTATCAGAGAGGGAAATAGTTCCATCATTACATTTCTTACATACATCGTTAGTAATTTCTCCTGAGTCAGTGGCATGCCAAGGGAATATGTAAGCCCTCTCCACCAGCCAATGATGTCCACAACACGCTCATTAGTCCTTTGTTTTAACTTGAGGTGGTCTTTGATGCTTGTTTTCCATGTGGTGGAGGTGAGAAGGTAGTGTAATTGCTTGTGAATGTCCTCCCAGCTAGTTACGAATCCGATGGGAAGCTGGATGTACAAGACAAATGCAGACCCCTCCAATATATGAACAAATCAGTGGAGCTTGGCAGCCTCTTTTTGTGATGGAGTCCCTAACATGGGACCACAACTTCAGTTGATGTGGTCCAGTACTGCGGTGGGCCCCTAGTCCCTTTATTAGGGGAGAAGGTGGAATTACAAAACCCCGGAGGTGCCAGAATATCATCCACCCAAGCTGGATATTCCATACCATTAGGTGAGATTGCAACCTATCATGTCTCCAATGCATCAAGGCGGGCAATGAGTGCAGCCATTGGATCATCTAGGTGGGGATCCATATCTTGATGGGGATCCCTAACCACGAGCGCATTGGCGGGTTCTTCATCATGGAATGCAGGCCCAATGACATATGGAGTGGCTGGCGGCACGACACTCGGGGCGGTTGGGGGAGCCTGAGCTGGGTCCCTTAGATTTCCAAGCCATTTAGAAGGGTTTGGTGAGACATATCGTAACCTATTTGTAACACACAGAGATTTTAAGAAAAATATTCTTATTAATTTTATTAATGTCTTGTGTTGTATGCTACACCAAAAAGAGGCTTACACAACACACATCCCTGACTTGGCTTTCATTACATGCAAGCGCGACCATCCACGATAGCGTGTGTTGTACGCAATACCGAGTTTCGCTAAACAACGATATGATATTAAAATATTATTAGAAGTAGCCATTATTAATATTAATAACCACTTTTTGAAATTTTATAAATTTTATTTTTGAAAATGGACTTCATTTTTGCATTCGGAATATCAAAATTAGCCTGGGGTGAAATTTTGGTATTTTTATGAAAACTTACAAATTTTAAAGAATAGTGAAAACACTGGGTTACTATTTAAAAACTGACTTTTTATTTAAATAATTATTTATTTTATTTAAATTTATTTTAGGAAAAAATTGATACATAATAACTATATAAGTTCAATGTAATTCATTGGATTAATTTTATAATAATTTTATATATATAAAAATTTCATTGAACTTTTCACCGTCTTTTACCCATCTCCTAGGAGAATTTGCAAATTTACATTAAACCAAATTTTACCGCTTTTTTAAATGAATTTAAAAAATCCTAGACACACGGTTGATGTTAGTAAGTAAAATGTGGTTCAATGAGATGAAAATAAGTTTTGGTGAATAGTAACTTTTTACTTTTTTTTACCACGGTTAAAAGTAAATAGGGTAATTAGGGGTAAAAATTATATTATTATTACCCTAAAACATGTACTAATTCTATTGGATAAGTGTAATTAGACAAAAAACAACCATAGGAATAAAATATTAACATTTAGGCCCACATGGATTAGATTAGGACATTTATTATTAATTTATTTAAAGAAGTGTTAAAATAGTTCAAATCAAAGTTTAATAAGTAAATGATTTTTAATATAGGGTTATACATAAGATAAATTCGAGTATCAATATTAATTAGAAATATAAAAAGATTTCCTACATAATGTTATTTTATTTGTAATTTTTGGACATAAAATAATTTAATTTATTTATGACACAACGGCGATTCAGTAATTATCTTATTAATCAAATATTGACAGAATTGATGTTATAAATACCCATATAAATGTAATTTGAGACTTTTTATGAATAAAAATAATTTTATAGGTTAATATGACATGTTATTATTCATTTAATTAACCTTTTTAGAACTAATCATTATGTTATGATTTTCACAACAAACAATTGCTAAATAGTGTCAAAATTGACATAAAATAGTTTTTAAAACAAATATTATATTATTAATTGTTATCTTATTCCTAAAAATCCATGGTTCGGAAAAATGACTTAGATAAGGTTACATATATTAATAATAAAGAACATTGGGTTCGTTTGGCTTCTTATAGTACGTTTATTAACCTTATAGTTTAAGAACACAAAAAGACACGGTAAAAGTAAAATTATCTAACTTAAAGTTAAATATAAATGATAAGGTTAAAATAATAAACTAAACTTGTCCAAATTCTATTGGATGAGAGGATTTCGACCCATACCCACCTTAGATTCTAAATAAATCAATTTAGAGCTATTTAAAACCAAATATGGCTTTATAATAATATAATATTTTTAGTTTTTCAAAAGGTGCCCCTCTCCTCCCTTATAAAAGGGCATCTCCTCCCTCTCTACCTCACACCACATTGAGCCTTCACGCTCAGCCAAACCCTGCCAATTTCTTCTTTACACTTCCCTGGGGATATCATAGAGGTCCTGGTATTCTTCAAAGACAAATTTTAGTTCCCTAAAAGGAGGTCTCAAAGAAGCGCTTCAAAGAAGAGGTAATGTCCATTACCGATTCGTTCAACTTTATTTCTTCATCCACTGCTTATTATTTACTTGTTTAATTATGAAGTAATAATATCAGTATCACTCATATTATGATATGTTATTATAATTATGAAACAACCCTATTTCACCATCTATCCATCCTACGGAAAACGAAATCACTACGCGTGCGTACGTACGGAATACCGTCTCCACGCCGTGGTGTAATCTATTTTCCCCCACAACCATACATGGATGGGTATAATGGTTTAAAGAATGAATATATATTATTATTGTAAAGTGTTATTAATTATGAAATATTATACATACACTCCAATACAATTCCACGATCATAGGAATGATATTATCGCTTGTGTGTACGTACAGAATACCGTCTCCACGATGTGATGGGACTCGTTCTACATGATTTTCATTACATAATTATTACATAAATGAATTGAGTGAATGAATATGATATATATTACACTAATACCATTATAGAAATGAGGTATCTATATCCTAAAATAAGAATATGAATTTATTCGACAAAACACGCAAAAGAATAAAAAACAATAAACACACGAATAACAAGTAACAATGAAATATTACTAATAAGAAGCTACGAATATGACCATATATGATATCATAACGATGATTATGATTTTAGAAGAAGTCAATGACATTATTTAAATAATTATACTTGAGGTTCAGACACTTACAAAGCAAATCAGACCTAATGTAAGGGAAATATCACAATCTCATTTTTATCCGAGATTGTTTATAATTTGGAATTTACTAGGGTGTATTTTATCATCCAAATCCATGTTTCCTAAATATTTAATATTATTTCCATCCACCTACAATTTTTTAAATCCAATTTTACCCATCGGTGAGTTTTTATAAAATATATGAAAGGAATCTTATATCGTTTTTCGTACGAGGTACTTTTTTGACTTTTCCTACAAAAGTACGAGAAGAATGTTTATTTAACTTATACGACATGAATGGATTTTTAAAACATTATTTCCAAGAAGATTCAATTACAAGTTTTAAAGTTTATTTTTAATCAACTTCATTTAGTTTAGAATTGTATGACATGAAATGTTTATTTTGAAGTAGAAAGAATATGCTCCTCAAGAATGGAGTTCAAGTGTTTTATCAAAATTATTTTCCATTTAAGAGAATATAGGGTTCTGTTTCTATCCCTATTATTACATTGATATGATTATGTTGTGATGGAATTATTTTTATGAATTCCTTTATCTCATATGAATTGTTTTATGATGTGATTATGATTAAGAATCCCATTTTTATTACATGGGTTATGCAATGATGTATGATTTTTTTTGATTTTGAGGCACACATAAGAATGGTATCATTATGAGATGGGTGGGACCTATATCTCCATCCAATGAATTGGGTAAAGATTTTATATCTAATTAGATAGATATGGCTGGAACGGCAGGTTAAACCGGTTTAGTGAAATAGGATTGAAACGAGGAATGAACTCAGTTCAGAAATGGACTTTGTCCACTAAGATAGTCTTGGAAATGAGTATTGACAAATAAGAAATGATTATATATGATTATGTTTGTATGAAACAAAGCTTCATGTTTTAGGTTATAATTATTGTGATTACATTTCACTACCATGATTTATCCCATGTTATGAAGTTATGATCTCTTTTGCAGGGTTAGATTTCCAAATTGTTATGTTCTTATGAATATGATGTGATTGATATTTCTTTTGTTTAACCTTACTGAGCATTTGAGCTCACCCTTTTATGTTTTCTTTTCCCCAGGATATAAAGAAAGGTTTTAGGTATGAAAAAAAAGGGAATATCTTTATGGGAGATGTTGAAGATCTTTCACCACGATTAGAAGATTATATTCCGAGTTTCCAAAGACACTAAACTATTACAGTCCTTGTGTGTGTGTTTTTATAATGTAATAAGTATTCCACAAAAAGTAATGTAATGTCCATGTACGTCAATCCTAGGGTCACTATAGTTGGTATCAGATGAAAGGATTAGTCAACCTTTGGAAACTAGGATGCGAGAACTTTAGTGAGATCCCTAGAGATATTTCTATGGTATGTCTAGGGATGTCCCTAAGGTTAAGTATACGTTATAGTCCTAGAATTGGGCTAACCATCTTAGAATTAAAACTATGATGTTAGATATTGATGGTACACCCCCTTTATTATTTTGTTTTCCCTAGCGTGATTTTAGCCTCTCAAACTTTTCTTTTTGGGTTTTAGATGATGGCTGGAACCCGGAGGAACTGTATTGATAAATGTAATGGATGATGCAATGATTGTCCTCCTGAACAAACCAACAATATGGGAGATGAAGTGAGAAATATTATTGATATACTTACACAAGCTATGAATCATTCTGGACTTCCTAATGAGCAGAGAAGGGAACAATTTTCTATTGAGTCCTTCATGAGGCAACACCCACCTTCATTCAGTGAGGAGGGGTACTCTTGGAAATTCATGAAATATTACTTTGTTATAAAATGATTTTCGG
Organism: Viscum album; assembly: GCA_963277665.1. Lineage (NCBI taxonomy): Eukaryota > Viridiplantae > Streptophyta > Magnoliopsida > Santalales > Viscaceae > Viscum > Viscum album. The sequence continues at coordinate 992,695,853 of OY728133.1, forward strand.
ATTTTAAAGGTCCCACAACAATATATATCGAGGCTAAGGTGATAGGGGTTCGATATCCACCCATCCAATTGGTTTTTGAAAAGTGTTAGTCTTATATTTTACATTATCTTTCCATTTTATTTAAATCGTTCATTAATGAGGTAATCACGACATCATCATGGTTTCATAAAAAAATTTATTTCTTTAATGTATAAAAATAATAAAAAAAATACCATGATATAGGAAATCTTTTTATCATTACAATGACTATTTATAGTCTAAGAGACCATTTATGTATAAAAAATTAATTTTTTTTACATCGGTGTTACATACTTCTGTGATATTTAACTTTCTTTAAAATAAAAAAGATAAAATGTCACCATCACACAAAAGTGATTCCATGGGGTCCAAAAGATGGCACAAGGCATCCCATGGTCGGACATGACACAAATAGTAGCAATAGGACACATGTATTTTATTACCCTTAACTACCCGATTAATAATTAATCACGATAATTAAAGATAATTACCATCGTTACTATTCATAATGTCAAAAAACAAGAGTCTTAATTACATAATTTGGAACTTAAGATTCAAAATATTTAATACATTTTACAAAATTATAATGACATAAATTGTAGTAATTAATTTAAAAATAATTCTCGTTATCAAAACAAATAGCAGGTTTTTTAGAAACAATATCCATCAAAAGATTGGCACTGGTTTATGCACAATTACAAAGTGAAATTAATTACACTGACCAACATTGGATTAAATGGTAAAAATATATTCTAATTATGCTTTAAAACCAATTTAAAGGAAAATATATCCACAAAATTAAATTAGATGAAAAATTGTTTTGAAGTTAAATGCAGTATTTTTCAATATTTATTAAAAAATTAACATTATCAGAAAAATACCAAAAATTTATCGAAAGAAAATTTCAATGTCCAAATCCTAAAGAATAAGTTTATTTTGAAAAATAGAGCTTATAAAATTGTCAAAAGTTATATTTAATAAATTATTCTCCATCAAAAGGCGGTAAAACAATATTTTAAAAATATTAGAGAATTATATACATAAGATTGGATTTATTATCATTTTAAGCCTCTAAAACACTGTAAAATTCATAAATAGAGATATATATGAAAATCTACAATTCTTTACATAATTGGGATGTTACAAAATGTAATTAATGTGGTAATATTTCATGGAGTACAACTTTCCATTATGTCTAATCAGTATAAGAGGTTTACCTCAATGTTCTGGTAATGCCTTCATAAGGCTCTAGATATTGTGGTTTGTCTCGGCACTTCATATCATCCTAATACAGATGGCTAGTCTAAGAGGCCAATTAAAACTCTAGAAGATATGTTGAGAGAATTCTCTATGGATTTCAGACATAGTTGGTATCAATACCTACCTTTGGTGGGAATTTCATAATAAAATATCTTTCACTCCAACGTTAATATGGATCTTTATGAGGCCCTTCATTATTGCATCCCGTCTTTTTATAACATAACTTTCATTTCATTACATGGAACTGAGGATCGTTAAGGTTTAGTGTCTTGGAAACAAGGAACATAATACATGAAAAAAATAAAACATTCTTATTAAACATTTGAAAGGATTCTCCTTTAGTTCATCCTAGGTTTATTATTGTATCTCATAACCTAGGGACATACATCAAAAGAAAGGGTGAGCAGAAGGCCCAGTAAGGGAAACAAGAGAAACATTTTACATGTGAACTCGAGATACTTTAATAAGGACATGAAAAGAACTTTAAGGCATGAGAAAGAAATCATGAGATACATCATAATAAAAAACAACATTTTTCATAACTTGATGATGTGGTTGAAACATTTAATATTGACAATCATTTCGTTTCACCAAGGTCCATCCGCAATGTGTCGTTAAAAATTACCAAGGTTATTCACCAAGGCGTCGTTAAAATGGTCATCTCTAGAGATTAAGTCTTTACCCAATGCATTGGAGTGATATCAGGGCGCACACTTAAATTTGCCTTTATAATCACGTGAGCCACATATATCATCATCAAACAATTAATAAATAACCCATATAGCATAAAATAAATGGGTTTCATTTCATAATCATAACGTTTTAAAACTGCTTTAAAGACATGACCTTACGTTACTTTAATCCCACAGAAAGGGAAAGAGGGTACCATGTATGTAAATCCCAGAATTTAAAATAGAACATTTTGATATATATGTGAATACCCCTCTAGAAATAAGATCTTTGAGTATTCAGTTTATAACATAAAATAATTTTGAGAAAAGAGAGGTATTTTGAGACGAAAATTCTGCAGCATAACGGCTATGTTACAAGGTTTTAGAAAACATTGAAAAGAGAGGGAACATGGGTCAAACAATCATAATTGACCCATAAAACAGTATAGGGACAGAATAAGAAGGATATATGGACATGGTGATGCAATTTCAAGGACATACCATTTGAAATGAAAAACACGGAAGGAAGACAAAAATTTGATTTCTCTTATGAAAATTCGGCAGCCTAACGGCGTCACTTAAACTTTCATAAAACGAAATGATGAGAGTAAGAAGGGATATATAATCATTTAAACATGAAAGGGAATTAAGAGAAATATAAAAGAACATCCTCTCACATAATAACATGGAGCATAAAATGAATGACATAAAATAGATTACATGAAAAGAAAGAGAGAGGTTGGATCCCTTACCTTAAAACATGACTCTTGAAACTCAATGTTTTGGACCTTGAAGGCTTGGGGGCACCTTTGGAGGACTCCTTGGGAGGTAAGGAGACCAGAACATCGTTGGGTGAGAGTTGGGAGTGAAAACTAAAGGAGGAAAGGGTGGGTATTTATAGGGAAAGTGAGGGGACAAGGCATTAATGGCCAATGGACACCTCATTAGTGGTTTTGGCAAAACCATGGGCTTGCCCTTGGTATTTGCCACTTGGGACACCTCATACATTATATTACTATTCATAATTCGACCATACTGAATATATACTTAATACATCATTTAATGATGTCATTAAACACTCGTAACTTAAAAACTATATTTTCACTATTCATCGAAAATTCAACTTTCTCCGAATAATCCCAAAAATTCACCTTAACCAAATATCAAAGCTCTGATTTCAAAAATGAAATCCATTTTATAAAAATAATTTTCTAAATAATTTTAATTTAATTTTAAAATAAAAACACTATTCATCGTGAATTCATTTTTTTTTCGGAAAAATCCCCAAAAATTACCTTAACATAATATCGATGCTCTGAGTTCAAAAATAAAGTCCTTTTTATAAAAATAATTTTCTAATTTTTATTAATTAAATATTTAATTAAAAAACACAATTCACCAGAAAAAACTAATACTTGACTAATAATTTATGAAACCGTTATTTACCCATTTTATTTATTCACATTACTTAATCTTGGTGTCTAAATTATATTAAAACTTTCTTTGAGTGAAATTACAAATCCATTTTGTCACATTACTAATCCTATGTGTAAAATCACTATTCATAATTTACTATTCATCAAAAATTATGTTGATCTTATTAGACTCCAAATTCCTTACTGAACACTTTTGTAGAAGACCATTTTTTGGAAATCAATACACATCATTAATTATTTAGGGTTTACATAAATATTTTTAAATATCTTTATTAAAAAAAATCATCAATAAAATATATACTAAAATTATCCGGACAAAGGAAATTCCACAAACATCACTAAAGGAAGAGATCTCAATTTATTCACCCGAAAGGATTACACAAGGAAGCTAGGGTCTCTTCACATAGCCCCTTATAACACCGACATAAGACCTAAGTGTAAGGTGTGCTATGGTGAGAGAATCTGAGGGAGGCTCAGATAACATTTCCTTAGTAGTAATCTCTACTAACATGAACTTCTCCCGTAGGCATTTCCGTTCAAGCTTGACACGCTGGAGTTCGGCTTGGGCTTGGTCCAAAGCGAAGCCTGCAGATGCTACCTCATTCCCAAGCTCTGATAAGTGGGCTTCATAAGGGTCGAGCCTACTGGGTGAAGCCATCGACTCCTCTTTCTGCATTAACCATTAACATCTTATTAAATAGTTAAGAGTAAGTTAATATACTACTCAAAAAGATTGGGTCGTTACATTCTTCCCCCCTTAAGAAATTTCATCCCAGAAATTTATACTTCAGGCCTAGTCGAAATGGTGAGGGTACTTTTGCTTCATTGTTTCCTCAGGCTCCCAAGTCGCTTCTTCATATTTATGATTCCTCCAAAACACTTTCACAGGGTGGGTAGTCTTGTTTCGTAGGACCTTGTCACTACGGTCCAAGATCTCCACTGGCTCCTCCTCATAAGAGAGGTCATGTTCCAGTGGTACCACCTCTAGGTTCAGTACATGCGAAGGGTCGGGTATGTACTTCCTCAAGAGAGATACATGGAAGACATCATGAACATGAGCTAGGTTTGGTGGAAGTGTTAGACGATAGGCCACTGCTCCTATTTGATCATGGATTTCATAGGGGCCAATGTACCTAGGGCTGAGCTTCCCTTTCTTCCCAAACCGCACGACTCTCTTCCATGGAGAAATTCGAAGGAAGACCTTGTCACCAACACCAAACTCCAAGTCCCTTCGACGATTGTCAGCATAGATCTTCTGCCGACTCTGAGCATCATTTATGTGTTGTTGGATGGCATGAACATGTTCTGTCATCTCTTGCACAAGATCAGGCCCAAGAAGCTTTCTATCACCAGTTTCATCCCAAAAAGTGGGAGTTCTACATCGCTTTCCATACAGAGCTTCATAGGGTGCTATCTAAATACTCGAATGGAAGCTGTTGTTATAGGAGAACTCAACTAATGGGAGGTGTTGATCCCATCAACCTTTAAATTCCATTGAGCATAATCTAAGCATGTCTTCGAGTGTCTGAATAGTCCTTTCAGATTGGCCATCAGTTTGAGGATGATAGGCCGTACTAAAATTCAATTTAGTATTCAGAGCATGTTGAAGACTTCTCCAGAATTTTGATGTGAATCTTGGGTCACGACCAGACACGATGGATAGTGGTAACCCATGCAGCCTTACCACTTCCTTCACGTATGTCTTGGCATGCTGATCCAGAGAGAAATTTTCCCGAATAGAGATAAAACGGTCTGTCTTGGTGAGACGGTCAACAATAACCCATATCACATTGTTTCCCTTGGATGTTTTCGGGAGACCAGTTACAAAGTCCACAGTGATTTTATCCCACTTCCATACTGGTATGGGTAGCAGTTGTAATACCCCCTTAGGAAGTTGTCGTTCTGCCTTTACTTGCTGACACACCAGGCACCTTGTAGTGTAATCAGCAATCTCCCTCTTCATGTTATCCCACCAATAATGATCACGAAGGTCTCTATACATCTTAGTGCTTCCCGCATGTATAGAGAAAGTTGATCTATGAGCTTCATCCATCAGTTCATTCTTTATCTCCGGAATAGATGGAACACATAGTCTTATACAAAATTTTAATACACCTTCCTGATCAATATTGAGATCTGGGAACTTCCCATCTTTTACAGCCTCCAACTTCTCCTGCAGCAAAGGATATTCTTTTTGAGCCATCTTGATCTTCTATAGTAATGAAGGTTGAGATATCATTTGGTATAGGGTTGATGATGTCCATTTCCTTATAATTCCCACGTCCAGTTTTACTAGATCTTTAATCAAGGGATCTCCTAGGATCCTCATTGTTGCCAGAACAACAGGATCTTTCCTGCTTAACGCATCCACGACTTTGTTTTCTCTTCCAGGGTGATAATGAATTGAACAATCAAAGTCTTTAATAAGCTCCAACCATCTCCTTTGTCTCATGTTCAATTCTTTCTGTGTGAAAATATACTTTAGACTTTTGTGGTCAGTGTATATATCACATTTCTCCCCATAAATATAGTCCCTCCATATCTTTAGAGAAAAAACAACTACCTTCAGCTCTAGATCATGCGTAGGATAATTCTGCTCATGAATCATCAACTGTCGAGATGCATAAGCAATTACCTTTTCATTTTTCATGAGGACGCACCCAAGCCCTTTCAGAGATGAATCGCTAAAAATAACGAATCCTTCTCCGATAGAGGGTAGTGTTAACACAGGTGCAGTAACCAATCTCTTCTTCATCTCTTGGAAACTTTCCTCACATTCCTTTGTCCAGATGAACTTAACCCCTTTTCGAGTCAACTTGGTTAGTGGATTAGAAAGCCATGAAACATGTTTCACAAACCTCCTATAATATCCCGCTAAACCAAGGAAACTATGAATCTCAGTTACTGTTGTGGGTTGAGGCCACTCCTCCACAACCATTGTCTTTTTCGGGTCAACCGAGATTCCATCATTGGTTATGATGTGCCCGAAGAAAGCCACTTGTTGTAACCAAAACTCACACTTGCTGCACTTCCCAAAGAGCCTCTCCTTACGCAGAGTTTTCAATATAACCCTCAGATGATCTTCATGCTCCTCAAGACTTTATGAATATAACAAAATATCATCAATAAAAACTACCACAAAGTTATCAAGGTATTTGTTAAAGACCCTATTCTTCAAATCCATGAAAATAGCATGAGCTTTAGCCAAGCCGAAGGGCATAACAGTAAACTCATAATGCCCATATCTTGATCGGAAGGAAGTCTTTGGAATATCATCCCTCTTCACCCTCATTTGATGATAACCAGATCGAAGGACAATCTTAGAGAATATTTGAGCCCCGTGAAGTTGGTCAAATAAATAATCAATTCTTGGGAGAGGATATCTGTTCTTCACTATGATCCCGTTTAGTTATCTATAATCAATGCATAGCCGCATTGATCCATCCTTCTTCTTCACAAAGAGAACTGGTGCTCCCCAAGGAGACACACTCGGTCGGATAAACCCCTTCTCCAACAAGTCTTGGAGTTGTTTCTTTAACTCTTCTAGCTCCACATTTGCCATTCTATACGGAGTCACTGATATCGGTTGAGACCCAGGTACGAGTTCAATGGAGAACTCTACCTCTCTTTCTAGGGTAGGTCCAGGTAACTCCTCAGGAAGTACATCCATGTATTCCTGAACAATCAGAACATCTTCTATTTGTATGCTCCCTTTTACTTCTTCATCAACACCGTTTAACTCCATAAAGAAAGCTATAGGAGGTGCTTCAAGATAGAAATCAGTTCAGGATATCTCTCCTCGGACGATAACTGTAAGTCGTTCTTTCAAGACTACTGATATTTCCTTACTTCTTCATTTGATCATAGCATTATACTTTGAGAGCCAGTCCTTCCCTACTATAATGTCAAATTCCATCATGGGAATGACTACTAGATTTGCGATAAGATTGTGCTCACCAAAGTAAACACTAGAGTCTCTAAATACTGTTGATGCATGGATAATCCCACTTGGAGTCTTGACTGACAACTCTACCTCTAGCAGTTCAGGGATTGATTCTATATTCCTTACAAACATGGAGGAAATAACGGAATGCGTATAACCAGAATCAAATAAAGTACTTACTAGTTTTGAGAGGACAACAAGAGTACCTGCTACCACATCGGTCGGAACATCAACTTCAGTTGTTGTGATAGCGAAAGCACGACCTTGCTCCCTTGGCCTCTGCTGAGGTTGATGGTGATCCCCTTCCACCGCCCTCGGATTTGGACATTGGTTAGCAAAGTGCCCAAGCTGTCCACACATGAAACATGTGACTTCGGGTAGGGCCAGAACCATCTTTCCTCTATCGTTAGTGTTGGGAAGCTGAGGCTTCACCTCACTATGACAATTCCGAGCAATATGTCCTCCTCTTCCATACTTGTAGCACTTTCCACTTCCATTCAAGCAGTTCCCCAGATGATTCTTCCCACATTTATCGCATTTGGTAAGTTGCATTTGCTTTCCACCTCTTCCCTGATCAAAAGTCTTCCCTAAACTGGGATCCAATGATCTCTTCTTTTCATTTGGTTTGTGAGACCACTGTGTCTCACCAAACTCCAGCTTGACTTTCATAGCACTTCGAACTATTTCTTCATAGCTATCATAGTCCCTGTTGGCTAGATTCTTCCGCAGATGAGGTCGTAGTCCACCAAAGAATCTATCAACCTTCCCATTAGGGTCAATGACAAAGCTTGAGGTATAACGGAAAAGCCTTGTGAAGTTTATCTCATAGCTTCTGACAGATTCGTTCTCCTTATGCTTCAACTCGATAAACTCTTTCTCCATTCTTGTTCTCATGGAACGAGGGAAATACATGTTAAATAAAATTCCCCGAAATTCTTCCCACTCCATAGCTTCCATCTCTCCTTGTGGCTTCGTGTTTTTGATCAGTGACCACCACTGATCAGCTTCTCCCTCTAGGCGGTAAACAGCAAGGGTGACTTTTTCTTGTTCCGAACAATGAAGTATAGAAAAGATCTTTTCAATGGAGCATATCCATTGTTCTGCAACCAATGGGTCAGTAGATCCACATAATTTTGGCGGTCGTTGACGCATGAAGGACTCAACAGAGTGTTGTTCCCTTCGTGGTGAGGTCGGCCTCTCAGCTTGATTCAATTTATTACTCATAACTTGAGTCAGTTGGTTCATCATTCGCATGAATGTTTCCATTCCGGCTTCCATCGGAGGGCCGTCAGCACATGGTGCATTGCGGTCACCATCGGCATGGTTCCTCCTATTGCCCTCCATTTTCTAAAATAATAAAACCTTAGTAAGAAACTTATTTCATTTATGAATCATTTAACTAAGACTTCATTCTTAGACAATAACACTTTTCTATAATTCCTTCATAATGATTCATAAGAAGCTTATGATTAACCAAACATATCCCCCGGGAGTGTCGTAACCATGAGTGCAGCAAGGCCCACTATCGTGCACCAGTTCCTGTTCGAGTCTAGCTCAAAGTGGTGTTTTCAGGTTTTACCCCTATGTACATCTGTGCCAGAGCCGCCTCTACCTGCTCGTATCCAGACAGGGATGTATTTGTTTGATAACCCACGTACTCAATACTTACCAATGTACCAGGAAGTTTTCCTACATTTAAACTTTTCTATAGGGTTCTTCCTAAAGTTTTTATATCCTAATTTTCCACAAATAACTAAGCCATCCTTTGATACCAACTATAGCATCCCGTCTTTTTATAACATAACTTTCATTTCATTACATGGAACTGAGGATCGTTAAGGTTTAGTGTCTTGCAAACAATGAACATAATACATGAAAAAAATAAAACATTCTTCTTAAACACATGAAAGGATTTTCCTTTAGTTCATCCTAGGTTCATTACTGCATCTCATAACCTGGGGACATATATCAAAAGAAAGGGTGAGCAGAAGGCCCAGTAAGGGAAACAAGAGAAACATTTTACATGTGAACTTGAGATACTTCAATAAGGACATGAAAAGAACTTTAAGGCATGAGAAAGAAATCATGAGATACATCATAATAAAAAATAACATTTTTCATAACATGAAGATGTGGCTGCAACATTTAATATTGAAAATCATTTCGTTTCACCAAGGTCCATCCCGAAGGTGTCGTTAAAAATTACCAAGGTTATTCACCAAGGCGTCGTTAAAATGGTAATCTCTAGAGATTAAGTCTTTACCCAATGCATTGTAGCGCTATCAGGGAGTACCATTAAATTTGCCTTTATTATCATGTGATCCACATATATATATCATCAAAAATTTCATAAATAACCCATATAGCATAAAATAAATGGGTTTCATTTCATAATCATAACGTTTTAAAACTGCTTTAAAGACATGTTCTTTATATTACTTTAAACCCACAAAAAGGGAAAGAGGGTATCATGTATGTAAATCCTTGAATTTAAAATAGAAAATTTTGATATATATGTGAATACCCCTGTAGAAATATGATCTTTGAGTATTCACTTTATAAAATAAAATAATTTTGAGAAAAGAGAGGCATTTAGAGACGAAAATTCTGCAGCATAACAGCTATGTTACAAGGTTTTAGAAAACATTGAAAAGAGAGGTAACATGGGTCGAACAATCATAATTGACCCATAAAACAGTAGAGGGACAGAATAATAAGGATATATGGACATTGTGATGCAATTTCAAGGACATAACATTTGAAATGAAAAACATGGAAGGAAGACAAAAATTTGATTTCTCTTAGGAAAATTCGGTAGCCTAACGACGTCACTTAAACTTTCATAAAACGAAATGATGAGAGTAATAAGGGATATCTCATCATATAAACATGAAAGGTCAGTAAGAGGAATATAAAAGAACATCGTCTCACATAATAACATGGAGCATAAAAGGAATGACATAAAAGAGATTACATGAAAAGAAAGAGAGAGGTCGGATCCCTTACCTTAAAACGTGACTCTTGAAACTCAATGTTTTGGACCTTGAGGGCTTGAGGGCACCTTGGGAGGACTCCTTTGGAGTTAAGGAGACAAGAACTTCGTTGGGGGAGAGTTAGGAGTAAAAACTAAAGGAGTAAAGGGCTGGTATTTATAGTGAAAGTGAGGGGACAAGGCATTAATGGCCAAGGGACACCTCATTAGTGGTTTTGGCAAAACCATGGGCCTGCCCCTGGTATTTGCCCATGGTATTTGCCACTTGGGACACATCATACCTTATATTACTATTCATAATTCTACCATATTGAATATATACTTAATACATCATTTAATGATGTCATTAAACACCCATAACATAAAAACAATATTTTCATTATTCATCGAAAATTCAGCTTTCTCAGAATAATCCCAAAATTTCACCTTAACCAAATATAAATGCTTTGATTTCAAAAATGAAATCTATTTTATAAAAATAATTTTCCAAATATTTTTAATTTAATTTTTAAATAAAAACACTATTCATCGAGAATTCATTTTTTTTCAGAAAAATCCCCAAAAATTACCTTAACATATTATCGAAGCTCTGAGTTCAAAAATAAAGTCCTTTTTATACCAATAATTTTCTAATTATTTTTAATTAAATTTTTAAGTAAAAAACACTATTCACCTGAAAAAACTAATACTTGACTAATAATTTATGAAACCGTTATTTACCCATTTTATTTATTCACATTACTTAATCTAGGTGTCAAAATTATATTAAAACTTTCTTTGAGTGAAATTACTAATCCATTGGGTCACATTACTAATCCTAAGCATAAAATCGCTATTTATAATTTACTATTCATCAAAAATTATGTTGATCTTATTAGACTCCAAATTCCCTACTGAACACAATTGTAGAAGACCATTTTTTGAAAATCATTACACATCATTAATTATTTAGGGTTTACATAAATATTTTAAAATATCTTTTTTTTAAAAAAATCATCAATAAAATATATCCTAAAATTATCTAGACAAAATAAATTCCACAAACATCACTAAAGGAAGAGATCTCAATATATTCACCCGAAAGTATTACACAAGGAAGCTAGGGTCTCGTCACATAGCCCCTTATAACATCGGCATAAGACCTAAGTGTAAGGTGTGCTATGGTGAGAGAATCTGAGGGTGGCTCAGATAACATTGCCCTAGTAGTAATCTCTACTAACTTGAACTTCTCCCGTAGGCGTTTCTGTTCAATCTTGACATGATGGAGTTTGGCTTGGGCTTGGTCCAAAGCGAAGCCCACAGATGCTACATCCTTCCCAAGCTCCGATAAGTGGGCTTCATAAGGGTTGAGTCAACTGGGTGAAGCCATCGACTCCTCTTTCTGCATTAACCATTAACATCTTATTAAATCATTAAGCGTAAGTTAATATACTACTCAAAAATATTGGGTTGTTACATTCATGGAAAAGTAAAGAACTCCATCTTGTTGGTAAGAATTTGGGTAAGAAAGCTATTAGGTCCTGATATTTCTGATGAAATGGATGAAAAGGTCATATATATTGAAGAAAACAAAATAGAAGCTCATAGTCCAAAACATTTATGTTGACAGGCGAGGGGAAGTCATATAGTTTTATGTTGGAGACATGGTTTTTCTATGAATATTTCCCTAAAAATGATTAATGATATTTCGAAAGAAGGGAATTCTTAGCCCAAGGTATATTGGTCCTTCAGAAATTATAGATCGTGTTGGGATGATATAGTACAGATTGGAACATCCACTAAATATATCTCTATTGCTTGATGTGATCCATGTATCTCTCAAGATAATGAAAATACATAGTCCCTCACATGTACTAAACACACAATCCATACTATTGTATAAATATATTTCTTATAAATAAAAACCAATAGAGGATTTGGATCATAGAAAAAAGTGTATATGAAACAATCTTACTCGTTTTATTAATGTTCTATGGAGGAACCAACAATTTGAGAAAGCTACATTAGAGCATAGTGATATGATGAGGTAGAGGTATCCGTATCTTTTTGTATCGAAGTGAATAATTTCAAGTGTGAAATTCATTTTAAGGGCGAGGGGGGGGGGGGGGTTGAATGTAACACCTAAATGGTTTTTTATATATATTCATTTAATTATATTAATCCTTCAATAGCATTAATTTCAATCAATTGTGAGTTTAAAAAACCTCTAGACTCACATAGTGTAAAATTACCATTATAACATAACCATTTATTTAGTAGAAATGAATTTTTGTAATGTATGAAAATGAATTGTTAATTACTAATATAAATCATTTATATAATGGTATTTTTATAAAGTGATTTAAAATTAGTAAATGAAATTAATTAAATATATTTGTTATATATTAAAAGAATTTTTATATTAATACAATAGATATTTATGTCATAAGTTTAGAATAATCCATATTTTATGTAAAAAACCTATATTGTTTCATAAGGGTAATATTATATATTTTAATGAAAAAAATATAAATTAATATCTTGATGCATAAATAATTTTTACATTAAAAATTAATCATGTTCCTTCAATGATATTTTTAAAAAATCTCTTTGGTTGAATTTTTTATTTTTTCTAATAACTTTCAATTTTTGAATAATATTGAAAATAAACTAAATTTAAATTGAAAAGAAATTTTTCCGCAAAATAATTTATATGGATAATTTATAATAATTAATTTTTTAAATGTATAAATAGAACATATATTTTCCTTTAAATATAATTTATTTAATTAGAATTAATTTTAAATTGAATTTAGATCTAAAAACATTTCAATCTTTTGCAGGGTTTTCACTTTTAAAACATGTTCTCTCCCAAAAAATGGGACAAATTTTAAATTAATTAACAACAAATATAAGATATTTATTTTGAAAAATGGATTCCATATTTTTAACCAGTATATCCATATTATGGATATCCTTTAATTTTATTATTTGGCATTATAAGTACAACCTTTGTTAATTTATATTAATATGGTAAAAAGGTAAATCCTATAACATTGGGTAAAAATAAAATTTTTAAATTACCCTAAAACATTTAATAATATCATTGGATAAGTATTATTCAACATAAAAAATCATTTAGAAATAATGGAGTCTTTTGAAGCCAGTTGGATGAGATTAGGACATTTAATTTATTTAATAAAATAAAAAGTCAAATATGTCTCACTCATATTTTAATATCTATATAATTTTTAATATTAGGTTATAAAGAAGATATGTTTTATTATAAATAATAATTTTAAAAAAAACATCAATTATTTTTGAAATTTATTTGTAATTGTATGAAATAAATAGTTTCATTAAATAATTATAATTTTATTATGCAGAAATTATATAATAGATATAAATCAATAAAATAATTATAATTAAAATAATATTAAAAATAAAAGACTCAAAAACTTGATGAAATTATATTGGTCAATTATATATTGATGATAAACACCTAGGGGTCTTGTTATTGACCATTTTTACCCTTATATAAGATATTATGATGGTTATATTATTTTATTTAATGTGTTTATAAACTTCTCAAATAAATTTTTTAAAAAGTATAACATTTTTAATTATTCATTTTCATGAAGATATATTAAACATCATATATTATTATAAAATATACTGCCTTTTTAATCATCATTGGAATTTATTTTTAATTTTTAATCAAAGAATGTTATTTATATATTTACAAAAAATCGTTATTATAGTTATTTTATCAAATTAAATATCAAATAAATGTTATTTAAAATTTTAATATAAGTATACTTTTGGATAATTAATATGAGAAATTAATTTTACAGATAACCTTATCCTATTGGGAATATAATTAAATAATTGGTTATAAGTTAACTTATTATATTGGTATTTTTATAAATATAAGAATTCAATAGGGTTAAAATTGAGACTATTTATTTTTTATCAAAATAATGTTTTATTAGATTATATAAAAATAATATATATTTTTTAAAAAATATATAATAACTTATATACAGTCTAAAATGTACTAAGGTATTTATTTATGCTCCAATAGACAGTAAATAAGTAAATAATTCACCATTTTATATTGAAATATTTGACACCCTAGTAAAAAATTAAATAGAATAACTAAATGTTAATTAAAATTATAATGTTTATATTTATTGAAAAAATGTTTATAAATTTAATTTTTTTATGAAATTACAACCCTATATCATCCGATATCCAAAATTGGGACATTTTTTAGTTTTTTGGATGCGGTTTTATATTAATATAAATTAATATTCTTTAGGTCACAATAGTTCCCATCATCTCAATTATAAAAGGGACGCTTCTCCCTCAGCTATTTACTTCAATTTGAGCCATCAATATCTTAAATTCCCTACCCATTTCTAGTATATACATCTTTAGTTACATTATATTGTTTTTGGACTTCTTAAAATAAAAACTCTAGTCCTTAATGTGTAGATTTATATGGAGCATAGAAAAAACGAGGTAATGTCCTCTACTAAAATTCTCAAACATCATTCTTCTTCTACATCCTCTTCACGATTTGTTTCATTATAATGTAATAATTTTAGTTTTTATTATATAATGATATACATCATAGGAAAAACTAAATCACCACCCTTGTGTATGTACAACTTAATGTTTGCACATAGTGGTGTAATATATTTTTCTCTACCATATTAAAAGGATGGGTATAATGGTGGAAAAAATAACTATAAATAATTATTATACCATTACATTGATTCTGATATTGTATACACCATTCTCTTCAATACCATTAAATAATTATGAGAATGATATCGTCACTCGTGCATACATATGACCTATTATAACATCATCAAAAATTATAAGACAAAAATGATGAAAAATCATGATACTTTGTTATATATTGCGTTTATAACATATATATTAAAATTAATTTTACCATTTTCCTAATTTCAATTTCAAAAATCTTACATACAAAGTTGCGATCAGTAAGTTATTTTGAGTCTGATAAGATAATAATAATTTTTGATGAATAGTAACACACCCAAATGAATAGTAACCAACCCTTATGAATAGTAGTATGACCATTGTGAATATTAAATCATCCAAAATAATAGTAACCTTATCCATGAATGATTTAATAAAATTTAAGCATTGTAGAAGTGAAAATTTCACCATAGAAAACAAAATAGTATTATTATTAGTCATAAACAATTAATTATAATTAAATAATTAATTTAAATGAAATTTTTTATTGAATGTTTTAATAAATTAAAAATTCCAGGTCTTATAGTTTTAAGATCATTTTATAATACCTTATATATTTTTTGAATGCATTATAATATTTTTTAATTTTAATAGCTGTTTTTTTCAAGTAAATAATTATTTTAATTAAAATTTTAATTAATCATAATTATAAAATTATTTCTTAAAAATGGAATTCAATTTCAAATTATACATATCAATAAATGGTTATGATTAATTTATGATATTATTTGAAATACTTGAATTTTTTGTGAATAGAAAAATTAATAAATTTATTATATAAATCTATTATAATTTAAACACACTATTCATGACATCAATAAGGATGTAAGAACCGAAATATTGAACTCATGTTCCCTCTATACTATTCTCTTAATTTTAATCATCCCTATTTATTGTCTTGTTTTAAATTTATAATCAAATGATAAAAATAGTAAGAAAACCCTTCTCCCCTCTACTATATATTCCACCCATCAAACCCACATTTCATCAGACCATTCAAACATCAAGACCTGACTAAGTTCTGACTGAGCAACTTCCCTATACCCTTCCCCAAGTCTATGATCTTATGGTCTGATCAAAAGACCATTTCTAGGTTCCTTAGGAGGTTCTCAAGAGGAGGACTGAAGAGGTAATTTCCCTCTCTATCTTTTCCATTAATTTCCATCCAATTTCACGTTCTTATCATCTCCACTAAAATACATATACACATTTTTTGTTAAGTACATTATATCACATATAATTGAATTCTATGATTCAGGTCGGATAATATATCATCAATTCCCATTTATCTCTTCGTATTTATTTTTGAAATGGAAATGTTGTTTGTGAGGAGTTAATTTATCACCTTCAATAATGAAATGTTTAATTTTACTTTAACACATTCATATCTGGTAATGAAACCATTTTTTTATATTAAAAAGATTATATTACAATTATCATATTCTACTTAATGTTCTGTAAGTAACTTGTGTACATATTACTAAATGATTAAACAAAACAAGTTTCTTATCGTCGGAAAATTCCCCGAATTAACCCTAACGATTAACATTATATTTTAACTAATTATTCATCCACATTATATATAAAATAATTCATTATAAGATCATTTAAAATCCTGGAATAATATTTATAACATGTAATATCAGTTCTCGATGTTTATAAAAGTTTTACACGAACATCCATTTATGAAAACAAGAAAACCATTCATTAAAAACATAAAAACTAACATTTCAGAACTATCAATTTAAACTATATTACTCATATAAAGGACATAAAAATACTTAATGAAACCATTTTGAACCATATTAATGAATATAACATTATATAATTGTTAATTAATTATTCTAATGTGGTTATACAAGAGATTATGGTAAATAAAGGGTTCAGATACAAGGTTAGGGGAAATTATCGAACCCAACTTTCTTTCTTCGGGTTATTCCTCTTTCACTCCATTTTTTGTATGGTCAGTCCATAAAAATCATTATTTCATCATTATATAACTTTTTCTATGATATAAATGTTCTCTATATGATTTTATGAAAAACAAAATGTCTTCCAAAGGAACTCTTCTTTCAAATAATAATACCCTTTTTACATTTGGAATATTCTTTTACTCTTCACTCATGGTTGATGGTTCTATGTCAAGAATGATATTAGATATTTATTTTGGAGTCTAATTGATTATTAATTCAAGATTTATGATGTTTAACCCAATATTTTCCTTGGGTTATTTTCTGTTCGTGGTTTACATATGATTCTATGTGGTATGCATGATAATGTAAATGTTATGAAGTGACAGGTGCAGCCGAAATTATAATACACACCAATGCACTGGGTAATGTGATTAATATCATGAGTAAAAAGTAAATTATGTGTGACCATGAGGATAAAATTTTCCACAACTATGTTTTGTTTTGAACGATGATGAATAGATGTTTCATTTTTATGAATTTCAACATTTCAAGTCTTTTATTAATGCTTCCTCTCTTGTTTGTGATCCTTTGCCTATATTATGATTGTGTCCAACCATTGTAATATTGTTCATATTTATCGTTTTAATTGTACTCTATATAACCTATTTTTATGTATTCCCTTAGGTGGATACATGTACTGATGAGTATTGAAGGTCCAATAAGTAGCTAGAGAAGAAGGAATTAAATGAATATTTATGTTTTTTGTACACTCTAATTTACGGTAGTATTTGCCTAATCACCTGGAACATATATTCGAAATTGTAATAAAATTTATAATATACTATGTATATTTATCATATTTTTTATATAAAAAATACACATCACGTATTAGTACTAAATCAAGAAGTGTGGCTTTATGGATTTACACATACCGTCTCCACGATGCAATGTTCTTCATTCTACATGATCATCACAAAATAAATTTTATATAAATGAATGGAATGAATCAATATGAAATATAATATGTTATATCATCAAATAATTTATATTATAATAACCTATCATGGATTACAAAAACATATCCGACAAACCATGTGTGAAAAATAATTAAATTTACACATGATAGATGATTAATAACTTTTTTTAAAATGTATGATAATATGATCATGTATGATATAATATAAATGTATATGATTATGAAATAAACCGATTACAATTTTTAAATAATTTTACCATAGTTTCAGATACATACAAATGAAATCAGTCCAAAGTTAACAGAAAAATTTGAAATCTCATTATTATCAGAGATTTTTTATATGTATGTATTTATAGGGGTGTATTTAGCATCCATTTCCATGTTTCCAAATTATGTATTCAAAAATAATATTTCTATTATTCACATATATTTTTATTATAAATTTTATACCAAGGTAAATTTTTATTAAATGATATGAAATGAATCTTTTTTTAAATGAGGTCCTTTAAATAATATCCAGCCAAATAATGATGAGAATGTTATTTAATATATACAGAATAAAAATATTTTTCTGTTTCTATAATGAATTATTTATATGAATTATTCTCTTAAAAACATAATGATTATTTATAAATAAAATCTTTTTTGCTAAAATTTTGTAGCATTTTAATAAAATAATATGTTTTTAAAGAATAAAGGATATTTTCCTCAAGAATTAATTTCTTGTGTGATTTCCAAATTATTATCCATATAATATAGAATTAATTAACATGGTTATTTTTATCGTATTATATACTTATTGATCATATGGTTTTTTATGATGGAATATTATTTATAAATTCATTTGTTTTTCATGGATTATGTTTTGTTGTTTAATGAAACAAATTTTATTCCTTGGTTTATGATGAATGGTTAATGTTATTGTGGAATAAGTAAGATTGATTTCATTATAATATGGGTGAGAAATATATATACCTCTAATTAATTTTGTAAATATTTATATCTATTGAGATATACATGGATAGAAAAAAAATGATCTTATACCCCACCATGAGAGGGGCAAATGAAAAACCGAATGACATCTATTTGTGAGGTGTTAGTGTACCATACCCTAAAAAGATGACTTAGTAACCCAATTGAGGGAAGTATAGTTAGAATTATGTAATTATATTAACAAAAAAATACATTTATATTCAATATAGTTATTATATCATATCAATTTTTTTTAACAATAGTTGAATGTGGTGGTGGATGAAATAAAATTAAAATACACATTGTATAATTTTAAATCTTCTTAATATTACTTCCATTATCTGACACCAAATTCATTCCATGTATTTATTTAATTTAACAATAAGTCTTTTATTATGATATGAGGGATTTATTGAAGTGATTTGAGAATTTTTTATCTGATCCAAAAAATTTAAATATTGATAAAGAGCACATATTGGGTGTCTTTTTATAGGTGAGGTGAGTGTCACAATTGTAGTTTTTTAAAATAAAAAAGGTATGTTTCTCTAAAGAAAATTTATATAGAAAGAAATAATCTTGAAATATATACATTTTAGGGTATAAATGTTTTGATGAAATGTATTATATATATGTTATTATGTTATTTTAGTCCTTAACATTTTAGTTTAACCCTCCCCTGATAATTTTTTTTACATTAACCATGTAATATATATTTTACTATTTTAACTATTAATGTGGGTAAAAAAATCATGTTGAACATAACAGATAATATATGATTTTCTGATTCAATATATGGATTCCATTTTTTCCCAATTAAATTAATTAAATGGAAAAAGTAAATTTAAAAACAATCTTATAAATGTGATGAGAAAGTAGTGTTTCAATGTAAAAAGATCAATAGATTACAATGTTTCATATCAATATATAATTTAAAAATTATCCACATGACCAAAATTGGATTAAAATATATATAATTTACTAATCTCATACTAAATATTTTTCAAAATATAAATTATCTTTTTTAATAATTTATAAGAAGTGGATGTTTTCAATTAACATCCCATATTTTTAACTATTCATCAAAAAAAAATTAACTTCATAGAAATATCTAAAAAATAATTGTATCACCCATTTCTTCAAGTAAGTAGTAAAAAATTTATTATATTTATGAAATTAAATATTTAGGTGAATTTTTGGAGGGTTTATAAGCTATTTGATTGTTTTTCTTGGAACATTATAAGGGTGCAATGTAGGTGCGTGGTATGTGGAAACCATGTATCACAAATAATAATCAATGGAAATTGTGAGATGGGTTGTAGGTATAGTTAATGAGATAAAATAATGGTTTTTGAAACCATTTTACAACCTAGAAAAAACTATTAAATTTACGACAATGGTCTTATTCAGGGATACATCACACTATGTATAATTGTGTGAGCCAATTGTACAAGGTCCCCTAGAGATAGAACCCTGTGCATGGTTAGCACATGATTCGTATAACCATGTGACTAACTATCAATGGTTTTTAAAATGATCCAAAAATTATGCATGAAGGTCAAGATTAATAATAAAACCCATTTTCCCAGAAACTACCATAGCTCAACTTTTTCTCATTCCAAAACAATTAGAGAATTCTCCCATAGATCCGGAGGAAATATAATGACATCTCGTGGTGTATTGAAGCTGGATTCTCAGGGTAAGTATTCATTTTTTGTTGTATTTCCTGTTTTTACTTAGATCTACTTATCCATTTTCTATATTTCATAAATCTAATACCACATTGGATTGATCTAATGGTTTTAATGATATTTATTCATCTTTTTTCATTGTTTTTGTAAGGGGATGAGATATAAGGTGGATTTTTGGTGTTCCAAAGAAACTTTTGGATGATTTCATGACATTTTCATTACAAAAGAGTTTTATTATGGATGTGGCTTCACTCTTATATCCTATTTATAGAACTCCAAACCTTGATTTCAAATAAATTTGTTTCTTGATTTCTTTTTTGAAATTGATTTTAATTGATTATTGGAAACAATATTTAGTTAGGGTTTATAGAAATTTAGATATTGGTAATTGTTTGGAATGTGAAATTGGTAAGTTAGTTTTAAAATAATAGTTTGGTATTGTTTCGTAGAAATATGATTTTAATATAAGTGTGTTTTTGTTGACAATTTTCATATAAAATGTAACAAATAAAAGTATAGTTTTGTTGAAATGTTTGAAATATGTGTTTTGGAATTGGTTTTGTGTGTTCATGTGAATTCGAAATATATAAAGGAAGGATGTATCCTCCATAAACCGACGGATTGATAAGGGTTATGACATTCCCCCATCAAAAGAAACATTATGTGTAGAATTATTGAAAGGATGAAACACATGTCATGATAATAGGGTCGTCTAGGATGCATGCATGGTTTGATGTGTGGATATGTGGTTGGAATTAGTTATTCTAGAATTGATCTTCTGAAATGAAATAAACATATTACTTTTTATATTTTCTTGTAAATTGGTTGGTTTTGAGAAAACCTATTTTACATGGATTTTTTTATATTTTCCTTTAAACTGTATTGTTGTGATATATATATATATAACCTATAACATGATCAATCATAGTGGAATGGGTATGGATATAATTCAGGGAAATCCTAATGAGTTTCACTACTCACCCTTATATTGCATCATTGGTGCCTTTTTGATATTTTTTATCAGGAAAAATGAAAAGCGTAAGTATCAAACTTTTCTAGTGGTTCTTATTGATAGATGGGATATTTTTAGGTGATTAAGGAGAAATTTTGGATCTTTAGAGTGCGCCATTTAAGTATGTTGTTTTTGTCTTCCATTGTATACATTGTTTTTTTGTTCTTACACTGTAGAATTATTAGTGTTTTGTTTTTATATAAATTGTGTATCCATTGGTTTTATTTCATTAATATCATGCATCATGTAGTAGTTTAATATGTTACAGTACATGTAGTTGTATATCAATTTTTTAATGGAAAATTAACACCCACATGTATTGAATCACTTAGCATTTATTTCTAACCTTTTGTGCCTTGGAAAGGTATCTTAAGGGAAAGTAATATCCATCTACCATCTCAAGAAAATGAGGATGGTCGAGATGCTACAAGTATTGTTAGTATTGGTTTATAGAATTGTGTTTGTGGAATAAGTGTTCATCTATTCTATCAGTTATGGAGTTTTAATTCATTCTGGTTTATTCTAAGAGTAGATATTTTAGAAAATTATAGGACTATCAAGACATGATATATAGAGTATAAAAAGTCATAGGTAATATTATTTTTCAAAAATTTAAGATACCAGGGAGTTGGTTATATAATTTGTTTTGAGACACTTAGAGTATTTTTAATCTCATTTCCATGGTTTTAGACAACAAGTCGAGCATGAAATGCATTATAGAAGTAACATCCCACAAGAATTTCATATTTCATTTTTGGTAATGATTAATGATTTGGCAAAAATGAGTTAATTTTTGAGATATGATATTTTTTCCATATGTAATATTTAAAAAAGTGAATGGTTGAAGTATTTTATATAAGTAATAATTTTCCATACATTGATGATGTTATATTCAAAAAAAGGTTGAATGTGGAATTTTTTGAATTCTGGAATGTAATGTTATCATAGTATAATGTGATATAATTTGAATTTTTTAAACCTTGAGTTGCTAGGGAGTGAAAATAATGTTGTTCATGTTGTTTTTAAAAAATGGTTTTTGATAGAAATCCTATGAAAAAACCCTAAGAAGCTACTAATAATGAAATTACAACTAATCCATAGGTGATATGACACATGGTTTAGTGTATTTTCAACATAATTAATGATTTGGTCATAAGGAACATGAGGGATGATCCAAGGAAATTGAATCACAATGTTTAATTTTTGATGTAGAATCCAGCCATTATTCAATGTGATTCCGAACTAGAAATGGAAGACATGTTCCTGAATAGGATGAATCATATATTCCATTTCCAAGGAACCTCAATTGATTTGAATGTCAAGTAGGTGATGTATGTTCTTGATGATCATGAACCCTATGGGTGGTATTTATTTGTTAAGGATAAATTAGTCAAAAATATTACATGATAGTATTTTGAAAAATTCATAAATAAATACTTCATCACACATTTATAATTAAAAGAAATATGAACTCCTTCTACCTGATGTAGGAAAATATTCTTGTCATGGACTATGTGGCTACATTCTTGAATTTATAATCAATTTCACATGATGTTTCTACAATGTTTTCCTTTAAGGAACATATCATTAAATTATTTATAAAATATTATATGAACTTGATGATTTCCATGCTCTATATAACAGTTTATAAAGAGATTGTCATTAGTGTGAGAGTTCCATAAAGTGAAATCATAGGATTTAATGGAGGAGGAAGCATGTTTATACCCATGATAAATAGAGAGGACTCCAATGTTAGGAGTAATAGGAAGATGGAAGTCTATTTACCAAGTAGTAGGCTGGATCGGTATCAAATGTCCAGATCAATGAGTATTCCTCCAAAACCCAATAGAAATCATAAATAGTTTCAAATTGAAACATTTTACCACATGAACAAACATTATACTGCACCACCTAATTAATTAAATAATTCCAATCATACATGTAATCTATATAATTATTGTCACACTACTCAATGCTTAGGTGTTCGGTAAAATTCTCTTATTTCATAGGCATCATATTCTTCGATGGGATGAGGAAATAATAATGAGTCCCTTAAATAGAATATATCTATCTATTATGATTCTAAAAATACAATAACTCCATGGAATGGTGTCTTAATATAGAAATAGTGAATAATTATTAGTTAGAATGAAATTATATTGAGCTGTGTATGGGATTTTGGATGATCAGTCTGGACTATCTATGTTGCGAGGTATAGTTCTTCTGAATTCTTCACTTCAGAAATATTTATTTTATATGAGTGCATCCCTTTAATTTATTTTTTCTCATTATATTTATTTTATGAGTTTAAAAGTTGAGATTATGCCTTATATGTTAAAAATCCAAACTCTTCTTAAAAAATGTGAATGTCTAACATTGGTGTGTAGATCATGTTATATATGTGCTGATGGATATGAGTTGACATATGATTTCTCCGAACATGAGATGGATGTGTATAACTTAATCCTAGGAACGGATTTGTTATCAATGTTCGGATATATCATGCACTATGGTACTATAATGTAAAGAATTACAACTGAATACTGAATCATGAATCTCTTTTAAGGGGAGTATAATGTAAAGGAAGCTGCAACAGGATAGTTAGATCTAGCAGTTAGAACAATATTAATCATTTTGGAACTGTAGAATTTTTCTTTGAATAAAGTGATCGAGAATAACAGTTTTCTAGAAATATTTGATCAGATTCGAAATGTATTTGCCTAAAATTTCTCAGGGTTTCCACCTATGAGATATTTGGAGGTTATGATTGATATCTTTGTAGGGACGCGACCTCTTTAACTTCTGTCCTATTGGATGGAACCAATATAATTGAAGGAATTGAATGTATAATTGGAGGATTTATAATCCAATGGATTCATTCACCCGAAAATGCCTCTATGGGAATAATTAGTGTTATTTTTAAAAAAGGTGAATGATTTTGTGTGGATTATCCTAATATTTACCAATATATTATAAATAAATTATTTCCACCTCCATGTATTGATGATATGTTTAAGAAATTAAGTAGAGGATAATTTTTCTCTAAGATTGAACTAGATAAGATATCTAAAATTTGAGGTTTAGAAGATGGATATTCCATAGAGAGCTTTCAATAGCTGATATGGCCATTATGAGTAAGTGGTAATGAATTTTGGACTTACAAATGAACCAAGAGTCATTAAGGTATTGATGAATAAAAAAATCATTAATTTTTCGATACTTTTGTGGTGGTTTTTGTGGATGAAATAATTTTATATTCATAGATAAGTGTATATCATGAGAAACACATAGAAATAGTGATGGGAATCTTGAGGGGTCATCAATTATAAACAAAACTTCCAATGATTATTTTTTTGAAATAATAGGTAAATTTACATGGCCCTGTAATATCTGAAATTGGTGTACATGTGGATCTATTAAGGGTAGAATCTATTATCTCATGGAAGACACCAACAAATATATTCAAGATAATTATTTCTCATGCTCTATATGAAAATAATTGAATCATTTTTTGTGAATTTTCATGACTAGATTATCATACGATTATCTTTTCAAAGAATAATTTTCCATTATAGTGGAATGAGGAATGCCTTAAGTATTTTAAAGAGTAGAATGATTTCCTTAAATCTGAAACAAAAATGTTTTTTGTAATCAAAACTAGGGTATGTAGTGTATTTTTATTCCTCTAGATCAGGGAAGGTATATTCTCTCAAGTAGGGAAATATTTTTTTTATTATAGATCAAGAAAATTATGACTGAATGAGAAGAACTAAAAAATAATTTATTTGGTGTTAGAAGCATTAGTCTATGATTTGAATACAGCGATTCATTACCAATTTTCTGAAAAAATTAATATATTTATAAATCATAAGTGTTTGAAACTTATTTTTTCATAAAGGGATTTAATCTGAGACAATGAAGGTGGTCGTAGTACATCTAATTTTTTTTTACATTGACATGATTTATACATTAGGTAATTTTTTTTGTAAATTCATGATGTAAAATATAATATATTCCTTTGGATAAAAAATATTTAGAAGGGTGGTTGTTGATGCCCATCCTAGAAGATGTAAACATAGAATCTGAAGACCGAGGGTTTCATTTCAACTTTATTTTCACCATATTTATTTAAGATGTTCAAAGAAGAAGAAAATATGATGTTGAATATGTGGCTATGACATCAAAAATTAATATTGGGGAGAATATTGAGGGATGGAATCAAGATCTTAGTTTAGTGTTATGGTTCAAAAAATATATTTTTATACCCTTGTAATTAGAGGAACAACATCATGCTTATAACAAATCAAGAAGGGATTTTAATCCTTGAATAAATAAGATATATAATGCATTGAAGGAAATGTTTTTTCAGTAGGTATTAAAATAATGGTGGATGATTTTTTTCGAGATTATATACTATTTTGTAGATTAAGATAGAGTATCATAAACTTATAGGTATGTTTCAGTATTTACTTATTGTTATTTTAAAGTGGTAATAGATATTGTTTCTTTCTTTAGTATGTCACCCAAGAATTATTTTTAGACACAATGACATATGGGTGATAATTGATAATATCACAAAGCCAGATCCTTTCATTTATATTTTTGACTCTCATATGGTGGCGGACATGTAAGAAAACAAAAAAAATTTAAGCGGTATAAAGGGATGGTTTACCAGGGTTGATAGTTTCTGAAAGAGATAGGAGGTTTATATCATTTTTTTGGGAAATAAAAAGAAAAATACATTTGGAATCAGTTGGAATTCAGTATAATGTATCATTATTTTAAATTTGGATAATCCAAACAGATGATACTAACATTATTAGATAGGCTACGGACTTGTATAATGTATTTTAGTCTCATATGGAAATAGAATGTTCATTTAGTGGATTTCTCATATAACAACAGCTATCAATCCTTAATAATAATGAATTCTACAAATTAATTGAATGGGAGTCCTAATAGTTGTCCATTTCAATCGGTGGAAACACGTGAAACATCCCTAGTTGGGCCAATCCTTTCCCAAGAGGCAATAAAGATGATTTATTGGACCGAGAAAGAGATTGAGATAGATCGACGTCATCAGAAATCATGTGTCATTAATAGTCGACAAAAAAATTTCATTTGAGGTGAGTAATCATCTATTTCTAGGATCTCTCCTAGGATTGGACATCCTCATATCAAATGTAGATAAATTTATCTCATAGATAGATAGTTTCTTTTGAGATACATGAATGGGTCGGTGAGGTGGCTAATATATTTCCTTTTCCACAATGGTTTAACATGATTCATAATGTCTTTTATGTATCTTAGTTGATAATGAATCTCACTAATAATGACAATATGATTAAATTAGATAACATTGAACTAGAGTTGGATTATTTTTTGGTTAATATCACAATGTGTATTATGGATAATACTAACTATGTCTATAATTGAATAATAATTGGTACATTATGAGATTTGTGGAAACATTGTCAGATTCATGGATAGACGTGTAAATATTATACGGAAATAATTTAGAAATAGACTTAACTGTTTTGGGAAACTAGTTTTTTTATACATTGAATGGACATAAAGTCCAATGTTGAGGAAAATATATTTTCGTATATTCATGTAAATATCCCTTTATATATGATTTTTATCAATAAGAATTGATTGGGTAATGTTTTTGAGGGTTTGAAAGATACATGGAATGTTTTTTTGGGATTTTATATTGGTGAATGTTTAGTGTTTGGTTTGTGGGGAAAATGTAAATCCTATAAGAAACTATGCTCATCGATATATAGGCAAATGGGAAGGAACACAGGTCGGCACACTATTTTCCCATAATGTGTGAGCACCTATGAGATACCATGAATTGTGGGATTGTTGAATTTTTAACTACTAGTGCCCATTTCTTCTAACCATGTGAGCCAATAGTGTGAGTCTTACCTTGAGACAAAAGTGGGCACACGATTAGCACATAATTCGTATAACCATGTGAATAACCATGTAGGTATTGAAAAAAGTTCAAACAAATCATGATATAGGTCGAGATTAAGAATTAACCACTCCTTTTCGCTAGAATACAGCTCAATCATGGTTTTCCCCTTCCAATGGTAGTAAATGCTTCTCCTAATAATCCAATGTCAATTTGGAGTCTTATATGGGCATGTTGAAGTGGGATTGTCATGGTATTTATTTTTTTATGGTAGTTTTCCTTTGTTTTCAAATTAATAACTTCTCTATTCATCACAGTTTCTTATATCTACTTTAATGTGGATATATCCAAGGATGTTAATACCAACTATGTTTTATTTGAAATTTTTTTAGTGTATGAGAAAAAGGAGGACTTTAGGAGTTTCAATATAGTTTCATTGACGTTTTCATGTTGTTTTACAATTTTTATTATTTTTCTAGTATATGGATTCACTCTACATTCTTATTGATAGAACATTAATTTTTTATTTCAAAATAATTGTTTTTATTGAAATTGATTGTGTCGTTGATGTGAATTTATTATTTGACTCCAATTATTGTGATGTTTTTTTGAATTGGGAAATTTGGGCCTTTTTTAAAAAAGGTAAATTGGTAACATGATTTCAAAATGATTATTTTAAAAATATTTTTTAGTCTTATTGCATTGATATTTATTTCAAATAAATGATTGGATTTTTATA
Organism: Viscum album; assembly: GCA_963277665.1. NCBI lineage: Eukaryota > Viridiplantae > Streptophyta > Magnoliopsida > Santalales > Viscaceae > Viscum > Viscum album. The sequence goes on from OY728133.1 coordinate 992,724,163, forward strand.
ATAGTTCTCTTGTAAGATTTTGAAAAAAATTATGGTTGTATTGAAATTTTTAAAATGGTGGTTTTGAATTGGATTTATTAGAATGGTATTGTGTTATCATATGCATTCGGGATGAATAAGCATTTGAATTCTCTACCATCTTTAGTGTGATGTATTAGGGTCAAGAATTGTCCATGTCAAATGGTTTATTATGTAATGGATTTGTGAAAGGATGAGTCACTTCTCAAGAGTATATGGAGGTACAGGCTTTATTCATTGTTGTATGTATGGATATGTGGAGTTGAATAAGGGAAATATATTCATCATATAAAAAACCCATTCTAAAAAACATAACTTTTTCCTAAAAAAGGAATTACAGTTATTTTTAAAAGATTATTTACTTTACAATAATAAATTATTTTTATAAAACTCTATTATTATGAATATAATGTTATTTTTAGTACCTAAGGTCATTTTCTCATATAAAACTTACATAACACTTACAGAACCCTTACAAATTGAAATGACTATACAACCAATATCAAATATAATTCACCTGAAAATATATTTATTAACCAATTACATATTGAACGTTTTTGTTGAAACTGTCATTAAATATATAATGGGATAACATAATGATATCTAAGAATTATCATTTTATATAATGGCCATTATCCACAACATGAAATTAAATATTTCATTATTTGGAATCAATTTTTCACTCATATGGCAATCAGTTCCCCATATTAAAATAGTATTTTCATTCCAAATACTTTTTAAATACATTATACATCATTCTTATGAAAAATAATATTCAATCGAAGGGTAACAAAATTTTTAAAGGGTATGTTTTATTTAATAAAAAATTACTTCTCTTAAAGGTAGTTAGAAATGATGTAAAAGTCATGACGGTGGGAAAATTCATTATCTTCATTCAATTTTAAAAAATATTTCAATTGAAAAAAAAATTAAATATTGTTAATGAAACATAAAATGACCTTTTATAATATTATATTCCCATATAAAATCATTTAAAATATCATTTGAAAATCATGTATGTTGAAGGGAAGTAGAGTTTGAAGGAAAAACTAAATAATGATTTTTTAAAAGAAAAAGATTCTTACCACATGAGAAACACTTCAATCGCAAAACCAAATAAATAATGACATAAAAAGACACTAAATATCATTATAATAGATAAAATATTGATATATAATTTTAAATTGGATTTACATAAAAATGATCAAAAAATCAATGTGATAAAATCATGAATTTTCAAATTTAAAGTAATTTGATACAATGTCCCTTACAATGAATCTGACATGTCATGTTTTTATTTATCTTCTTAAATAATAAACATTTTTTAATTATTTAAATTTTTGAGACCACATTTAATTGATATTATTAATTTTTTTATATTTATTAACAAGTTATATACATTTACTTAATTAATTAAAATTTATTCTGATGTTTTAAAAATATTTGATTAATGTGTCAAGAATGGATTTGGTAAGTCCATTGAGGTCATAGATTTAAATATTTAAACAAATAAAATATAATAATCATTAAACAAATATCATTATTATATATAAATTATGAAATTAATACCATCTGTGATATTTTCTTATAAGAAATGAACAAATTTTTCGATCAGGGAGATAGAATGCTATACATACACATTAGTGATGTTTCAATTTTAAAATTAACATTACTAAAAAAATGTAACTAAAATTTTATTTTATAGCATTAATATTATACCATAATAAATATATCATTTAATTTTATAATAATATATATATATAATACTTGTGGTGTTGGTATGAAAAATTAATAATCACATTGATTCGATGAGGTGGTAGTCCACAAATAAACTAATGATGTTATAACTTTTTCAGCATATAAAATGTTTAGATGAGATGATATATTAAATATTAAGGTTTATAATTATATAATTAATATAATAATAATTTAATTTATATAATAGATATTTATTATTATTACCCATTTTTTTTCAGTGTGAAACATTAATGAAAAACATTGCACATTGCTTCGTGAGGCAGCAATCCACCGTACACCCAAGCTATGTTATCATATATAATATGGTATAACATATAATGATTGTGTATATTATTAAATTAAAAAATTTATATAATGATATTATAACTATATCTAATAAAAAATATAAACATTACATCCATTATGATTCTTATCCATGAGTGGTGGTAATGCAAAATCGAATAATAATGTTTTACGGGGCGGTTGTCCGCCAAACACAAGAAAGATTATTTTCTAATTCAATTTATAGAATTGTGTTTTATTGTAGGTTTTAAACATAATATAAAAAAATATAATTATGTTAATGCTACTGATATGATTATATAATCATTTTATCAGAATAAGTTAATGGGTTTTGTAAATAAATAAATCAAAAATAAATGTTTATGAATGTTACCTCTTTTTTGGGTAACTCTATTCAGATTGCCCCAATGGACATAATTGGTTTAATTTTATCTAAATTTATGATTTAAAAGATAATATAATATATATTATAATTTCATTGGGATATATATTTTCTTATAATGTGGTTATTAATGGTGTAATGTAATTAGAAGAGGGGGAGATCTTCTATAAGTGGGGAGAGAAGAAAAATTAAATTTTTTTAGAGAGGGAATTCAACCAACATTTTTTCCATATCCAGTCAATCTAATAAATGAAAACACTAGATACAACAATTTATATTGACATATTATTGACAAAAAATAGGTGATAGACATGTTTCTAGGTCATTTTGTCACTTTTTTTAATTGTAGTCACCTGGTAACTAACCCTTTTATCATAATCAATCAGTTTAATTTAAATTTGTTTCATCTATCACTTTAATAAAAATATAATTTATTATTATTAGAAATTATTTATTATTAGTATTAAAAATACCTAATCTATTTTTAAAAATTCATTTAATATAATTGGAAGAATAAATTTTATTATTAATCCACCATTTGTTTCGATAAAAGTTATTTTTAAGAAAGAATAATATTTTAGAAAAATATGATTCTATATGAACATAAAAAATAAAAATAAATTCTTTAAAAGTAAATAAATTTCTATTGATATATTTTATATAAATATTTATTAATAGATTCCCAATTTTGGAATATTTTATTTAAATAAAAATGTGGAACATTATTCATTTAAAAAGAGTTTTTTGAAAAATTTTCCTTTAAAAAATTATATACTTATATAAAAAACAAAAATAATGTTGATTAAAATATAATTAATTAGATTTGATATAACTATATAATATTTTTTATTTATAAAAAATTTTCAAAACATATTTAGGCCATTAAATTACATTATTTAACAATACAAATTAATTTTTACTAAAATCAGTAATTTCAATATTAAATGCAATATAATCATTTTAAAAAAATTCACAAAATGTCACCCAATTAAAATTTTGATATATTTATTTAAAAATAAATAATAATTTTATCAAATATAAAATATAAAATTTATACATTAATCAAATAAAAAATTATTTTCTTAAAAAAATTATTTTTTATAAAAATTGCTAAATATTTTAATAATGAATATATCATTATAATCAATATTTAAAAATACGAAATATTATTTATTGTCTAATTACCTAGGTTGTTAAACCCTTCACCAATTTACAAATTATATCATTATAATTTTACTCAACTATTAAAGAAGTTTGAATATTGTTCAGTCATTACATTTTCAAATTATTGTGTTTTCTATTCAGGCATATAGTTTTCACATAAAAACATGACCCATTGTATCAACATTTTATGAAACAAGGGATCTGTGTAATCCAGAATATATTTTAGATTTTCCTTATAATATATATTCTATTCCATTTTATCTGCTACATTATTTAAATCATTATCTGAATATGAAACATTTTTCCTTTTCAATGAAAAATTGAATATATTGTGTAAGAGATATAAAATCATAGGTAAGTGAATATTGTAGGAAAATGATGCAAATATATCTAAAATTATATATGGTCCAATAAAACATGGACTCAACTTCTCATTATTTCCAAAATGAATCACACTATTCGATGAAGAAACATTGAATAAAACACGGTCACCTAACTCAAAATAAATAACATTTCTCTGGTTCTACATATAAATTTTCCTCCTCCTCTAAGCTTTCATTCTATGTATATGAATCAACAGAATTTTCCCAAATTCTTTCACTACTAACTATATTCCCATTAACAACATTTCTCTTACATCATCCCAAAATACTTATGTCTGAAACTATTTAATATATAACACCTTAAATGGAATCATCTCTATACTAGAATGAAATATCTTATAATTAAAAAACACAAAAAAATATTTTGATCCCAACTTTTTTTAATCCATTAAGAAAATAAAAATGATATCATCCTTTATAAAATTAATTTGCTCTGGCTGAACAATGAAGTGGTGATTAAAAGATATTCTATAATATAATTTTTTACATATTGTCTTCTGAAGTCATTTCTTAATATTATTTCTTAATATGGGACCATAGTATGTTAAAAGTCAAAGAGGCACTCCATGTAACATGATTACATCCTTTACATATCGTAAAGAAAGATGAGATAAGGAAATTGTGTCATGATTGGGAAGGAAATTTGTATATTTATTAAATGAATTGAAAATAAAAGAAATCAAATTATTACAATTATAAATTTATGCAATAATTAAAGAAAAATTCATTGATATATTATACATTTTCCACTATGGAACTAGAAAAAGGTTAATGGAAACTATTTAGTAATATTTATAATGATTTAACACGAGGATAAGTTAAATATTTAAAGATAAATTCAACATTATCAATTTTTATTCCATCAAAACATTAGTAATCTATAAGGTCTCTCTACATATTAATTCATATTAATTTAATTAATAATGAGGAATTATAAGCTCCAGTCAATAATTAATTCATCAGTTGTAAATCATTAGGACCACCCAATGATTTTAAAAACAATAAATCACATTCCCCTGTAATATTTAAATCTACCAATTTACCCTTCTTAATGGATTCTACCTTTTCTTACATTGAGTGATTCTCCGTATGACATTTCTTAATGATTTATGAAAATATCAACTTTAATGAATCCTTAATCAAAATAGACAAAAAAATTATATCCTCAAATTCGAATCCAAATTTCATTAAATCATTAAACAAAGGGTCACGATCAAAATTTAACATAGATAATGTATGATTTTTTTACTCAAAGTAGTAGTCAGTTGGTTTAATTTAATGGGATGGTAATGAATCCAAAAAGAATAATCCTTGTTTATTTATATCCATATTTTTTGTATCAAGTTTCGTTATTTCTATATGAATATATACTTAAAACATTTATTATTAGATAATATTTCACATTATACCCCATTCAAATTATTCATAAAAATTATTAAATAATAAAAAACAATAGCTAATTCCAAGTCATATTTAGGATAATTTAACATGAAAGCTTTCAACAAATGCGATTCATAAACAATTACCTGATCATTCATAATTATAAAAAAACCAATTCCATTAAATTAATCAGGAAAATATATCATAAATTCATCATTTCTGGAAGGTTGTTCTAAAAAAGAATCATTCTCTATTCTTCTTCTAGTTCTTAAATACAATCTTGACATACTTTTTTAAATATGAACACAGTCCCATTTCGAGTTAAATTATTTAGTTTCATAGACAACGAATGATATGATTCCAAAAAACCTCCAACAACAACATTCTAATCCATATAATACTATGAATATCCATAATATTTGTGGGTCACAACCATTTATCATCACAATTATTTTTAGTATGGAAAATTTTTCATAAATCATTATAACAAAATATGAAAAGGGAATTAAATTTGTTGCATAAAAAATTTAAACATATGAAATTTCCCATTCATCTTCATTTATGTTTATGTATTCAAAATAATGAATATGTAACTTCAATTTTTGACATTAAATTTACAATATACCAAAATTTATTCAATAAACAAAACTACATACATGTCCAAGAACTAATTAATAATTCTATTCATAAGGTCTAAAAATAAAATTGGTCCATTAGATAATCTAGACATCATAACTAAAAATTTATAGTGCATGTATCTAGATCAAAACATAGTAATTATAATGGAGGCTTCCTATAATATCAACAGATGGTACACCAACCAAATTGAATAGATATATAAGTTATGAGGCCCCATTAGATGATAAAAAAAGTCATCAAAAAGAGTAAAAGGTTAATTGTTATTATAATTAATGTTATTCATGTCACTATAATTAATGAAATGTCACATTGAACCCTCTTTATTTTTATGGAGCAATATAACAAAAACCCATGGTTCTGTGCTATGTCAAATGAAAGCATTATCTAATAACTACTCTAATTTATTTTCTAATTCTAAAGTTTCCAACTGAGATATTCAATATGGTGGTATATAAATAAGGCCACCATCATGTAGTAAGTAAATTTTAAACTCAAACTCCCAATCTTAAAATATAGGAGGAAATATACTAGAATAACATACTTGTATTATTTTAAAAAATGTGCATCACTAATTAGAAAAAGCCTTTTTTTCTAAAATATTAGATAGGTAACAATAACATCAATGTCTAATAAATTTCATTACTTCATGGTAAATTATTAGATCCATGAAATCATTTAACCCAATTTTATTAGCTTTTAAATATATCTTTGTATGATAATGTATAATGTAATCTATAATAATAATAATATCAAACTCTACTATGTACAAATCCACATGATTACCAGGGAGACCATCCAACAAATAAAAATATAATAAATATTATGAATCATGGATTTTTTAATAATTTTACCAATACTTTAAACCAAAATGTGGATCATAATTTAATTATTTAATATTTATAATTTAAATTAAAATTATAGAAATAAAAAAATTTATCATCGAAATATAATCATTATAGTAGAATAAATTGAATTGAAATATAACATATCCATCACCAATTAATTTTATTGACCTAAAAAAACTATAGTAGCAGAAAATATATTATATAAATCGTTTAGTTTTTTACCATAATGATTTACATCCTATGAAGCTGTCATTGGGCATGGATTAGAAAAATGAAAAAAAACTCATTGAAACTCAAACTCCTTACCACTATTTGAATATTTGTTACCAAATTCATTATTTGTTCATGGATCTTTTTTTATAGGCATGAATCATGTGACCAAACTAACTACACCAAAAACACATCCCAGATCCAATAAATAATTATATGAGATGTCATTTTCAAAGTATTTACATTTTAAGGTATTAACTATATAATTATTATAAGGTTTTCCTTCATTTACGACAACCATTACCTTTACATACTATTTTAATCTTGAGAAACATACATTTCATCAAACACTATTTCAAATTTCCCATCCCAACATTCCACATTCTAAAAAACATTAAATTATCATGAGACCAATGAAATTAGTAAACCGGGTATCAAAATTAAGAAAACCCAATTAATCATTTTATTACTGTAAAAAATAAAATCATGGACATATCTGACCAATATTGTGATGTTTAAATTATATGTTACAACATAATTTTCATCATTTTTCATCAATTAAAGGAATCTCATTTCCATATAGAGTCAAAAAACCATAGGGAAATATTTATCAGGGAAACTATTCTTGAATGTTTCACATCACATAGAATTACATTCATCACTATATCATGTATTATTAAGAAAATACCAACATTGATCATCTTCACCTTCAAAATGATAAAAGGAAAGGATTAAGTTTTGATATTCAAAATTTCCTATGACACCAAATAAATATTCTACAGAATTGATCAATCCTTATGATACCATAAGGTCAAATGACCCATTGAATGATGAGGGATGTTCCCTCATGGTCTACTCCATAAAAGAAATGTTGATTTGAGGTTGATCAGGTACTTCCCTTCCATGGATTTTCCACTATTCACCACTTTTACAATAGTTCCATCACTACAGAAATGTAATGTCTTGGATTTTTAGTATATTATTTTTAAATTTTTTGTGGAATTATTTTGAGAGCAGACCATTCGACAGTGTGTTTTTCCAAGGCCTGGAGTGCACAAAATAAATTTTTGAAAATAAATTAAACATTAAAACATCACGCAAGGGTGGTTTTCAGAAAAGGTGGAATAAATTTTAAATGGGAGACCAAATCAATATTATTAGGGAACCATTGCATTCATAGTAGCTGTTTTCCACAAGTGGGGACTAACATCAATCGGTGTGGGTCAGCTGAAAGTTTTTGTTTTTGGGTGTTTTAATGAAAATAAAATGAATTATTAATTTATTTTATTTAATTTGTTACCTTTTTTACAAAGATAACTAATCCTCTCCAATAATTAAATGGTCATAGAATGTTCACTAGGTTAGCCGTATAACCCTAAAAATTGAAGATTTTACATTGATGTTTTGGAGGAGAACCCATTGGTAGATAATGATGACGTGATTGTTCGACACTCCTCAGATTCAACAAACCTCCTAAACGAATGCAACCTGACAATCATTCTTCAACCAGATCATGGTTTGTGTTTTTTTACTGATTCAGTTCATCCCCATTATTCAATTAAATAATGAACACATATCCTCTGACAAATATATTGATCTATAGATCATGCGTTCTAATTGGGGTCTTTTAAATGAGTTGATTTTGGGGATTAATCCATGATGTTAAAAATCAACATTTCTATTCATTCCCATCAAAACTATATAATAGGGTTAAATTAATGTCGTAACGAATGATGAAAACGTTCATTCTACTTTTTTTTCTGGATTTTCTTCCCCTCTACCCCATGCGTTATTCATGTTCTTCATGGGGTGATGAACAACGGATCATTGCACATCCGTTTCACATCACAATGATCCCAAATTAAAGATTCGATATCACAATAACCTAGAGGATGTGTGCCAATGATGGAGGTAGACCAATCAACTAAGATCATAAGAAAACGTTCTTCGACTATTCATTGTAAAGATGATGGAAACAAGTTTTCAAGGCCAATAAAATTCCCAAAGCCTCCCGAAATATTGATGGCATGGTAGGTCGACCATGGAACTTGAGTATTGTGATTATTGGATGGCTGAAATGAGGACCAGAAGAGCCCCGAGGCACAACGAGGAAGAATGACAGTTCTTGAATTTTTTTATGAACACAACATGTATGCAGAAGAATATACCATGCAGGACCATCTCAATAGAGGCTAGGGTTTTACGACAAAAAAATAAATTACATGATAAATTATTCGAATAACATGGCATGTGGGTCCTTATGCAGGACTCACTGTGTATCTTGGACGATTCACATACACATGGTTGAGTATAGGGCCTTTAAATACACCACACAGCCTAACAAGGATGGCTGTACGGGTTACCCCGTGCACCAGATACACAAGTTGTATCACATGGGTTGAAGCTATGTATGGGAACATGGCCAACAAACATTGAGTCCAACTGGGATATAGGAACATGGTGGGCAGGTCCCTTACATGCCAAGTAAATTTTCCTCTGCACGACATGCCTTGCGACCTAGGCCATTGTACATTGGTAGTACCCTAGGCCAGAGGACACATCGTGTGCCTATTCTACAAGACATGTTCTTTTTAGTACATGGTTTGATCTTATTTTCAGCCGTATCTTGTACATATGTGGATCGGGTTAGTGCCCATTTTTCTAGATCCCATAGATGTCAGCTATCATTTCCTTTTTCATGAATATGATCCCTTCAGCAGGACATTCTGTGGTAGAGTCAGGTATCCATCCAAGAGGCCCGAAGCGAGTTCCAATAATCATTTATGACCAATTGTAGTGTCAGGTATCTACATGACTATTTTCACTGGGCACCTATCCTCTACCTAGCAGGAGAATCTGGTGAGTTGTGGTATCCACAAAGGCTATGGAAGTGATCCTCATTTGTGTATCATGAAAATTCCCCACTCCAATGTTTGTACTCTTGGAATGATTGTATCTATATCTCATTACATTTCCCGATGGATTGTACTTATCAAACAGACGTCATTAGAGCTATCAGACTCGTGGAGTGAGTTCTCTTCGATGAGTGTGATGTGGAATCATCAAACTAAATTCATAGCATGTATACTGCAGTATTTGTGGATCTGATGAACTGAGTGTTCCATCCATACATGGACTATATCATGGTAGTCATCAAGGATGATATCTTGGTTTACTCCCACACTCGACACAACCATGCTACCCATCTTGAGAGCTTTTTCAGTACACTGAGAGAGATCTTGTTATATGTGAATCTCTCAAAATTCCACTTTTGGATGGACCAAATTCTCATCTTCAGTTATGTAATCTCAGAGATAGTGGTATCAGTGGACCCAGAAAAGGTGAGAACAATAGTTTCCTGGGAGCAGACGAAGAATGTCATTGAGGTACGAAGTTTTCTTGGGATGTTGGTCAGTCAATGCAAAAGTTTCATACATTAAATTTCACACATATTAGTGAAACTGATGGGCTTGACTAAGAAGGGTGTGAATTACTTTTGGTCAGATCCTTTTGAGCCATAAATTTATGAGATGAATTCTTGGTTGACTTCAGAACTGATACTTGTATTTCCAGTTCCAAGAATGATATATATTTTTTACTCTGATGCATTAGGAAATGGGTTGGGAGTAGTGTCTATGCAGGGGAAGGAGTAGTTGAAAATTATATTGGGTGTTGAGGCCACATGAGAGGAATTACCCGACACACGATCTAGAGTTGGCTGTTGTTGTTCATTCTCGACACAATTTGATACATTATCTGTTGGGAGAGAATTTTTTGGGTTTCACCAACGACAAAAGTCTCAAGTAAATCCTTAATCAACACGATCTGAATTTAAGACACTGAATGGATGTTGAGTACCCTCAGTTTTTTGATTTTGTTCTTTCCTACACGCTTGTGAAAGGAAACACAGTGGATGATGCACTGAGTAAGAGGACACAGATACAAGTAGTTTGGGATGCCCGTAGTGAGTGGCATCTTGTGGCTATGTTTCTAAAATGAATTTGGAGGAGCACAACATATAGGGGCATACGTTTCTTTATTCTATTGATGTTACCTCTATTCCACATGATCATGATAGAATGATGAATCTATCAGATGTTGAAGGCCTACTCCTACAAGGTAGTGTGTCAAGAGAGGTCCCTATTACTAGATGTACCATAGGCGAGGATGAGATCTTCTGTTTTCATGGGCATGTATGGGTGTCAAAAGACTTAGGTAGGGATATGTTGTAGGTATTTCATTCCTCTATTTTGGAAGTTCATCCTAGTGTCACCAGGATGTATTAGGACTTGAATTATTAGTATTGGTGACCAAGTATAAAGAAAGATGTCGATGTTTTTGTCATGAGGTCTTCCAACTGGTTGTAGGTGAAGGCAGAACATTAGTGTCCAATGAGGATTTTGCAGTGGTTAACCATTCCAGAGTGAATGTTGAATGATGTCTTGATGGACTTCGAGAAAGGTTTTGCGATGTCTCATCAAGAGAATGACATAGTTTGGGTTTCCATTAACTGCATCACAAATGTTGAAAATTATTGTCGATCATGGAAAACATCAGAGTGGATGAGTGAGGAAGGCTTTACATCTGAGAGATTTTAAATTTTCATGGGGTTCCAAAATTCATTTTTTCAGACATTGATACATGTTTTACTTCTCGGTTCTAGCAGGGTTTACAGTGGGATTGGGTACACTTGTAATTCTGAGTATAACTTACCATCCTCAGATAGATGGAATGTCCAAGAGTACAATTCATGTTCTAGAGGACATGATTCAAGAATGTATCCAAGATTTTGGTGGATCATGAGAGAATCACATACCTCTTTTGGAGTCTTCCTAAAACAATAATTTTTCATCAACAATTCAGATGGAAAATTAGGAGGCTTTTTAAGATAAGACATTCAGATCACCCTAATTATTTCTGGAGGAAGGATATGTAGTTTTTCTAGGACCCCTTCATGTCTAGGAGACCACAAAGTAGATATATTTGATTCAGAATAGGTTGGATACAAGACAATCGTGATAGAAGAATTATGCTGAATAACAGAGATGACCTATGGAGTTTGAGTTCGGAGATCATGTTTTCCTATGTATCATAAAGTGGTTGGGACAAAAGAGGATAGAAAGGTAGGGATATATTTTTCTGAGATAAGTTTAACAATTTTTTGTTTTGGAGAGAGTATGTTTGGTGTCCAATCAGCTGCTATTACCTCAGAGGTACCAGCTTATTCATGATATCTTCTACATTTCTCACCTACAACGTTACTTTTCAGACTCATCTCATGTTTTTACACCAGAGTAGGTTGAGTTATATGTGGAAGAGTCGTTCTAGGAGAATACTATCAAGACTATTTATCATAGTGAAAAGGTTCATTATGAGAGGTCTGGTCCTCTGGTACGGGTTATATAGAAGCATGAGCAAGTACAAGATGAGATTTGGGAGTGGGAGGCTGATGTGTATTCGCAGTAGAAGGAGCTATTCGAGGATTCTTATCCTATGCCACCTTTTTAGGGACATTTGATGATAATTTTTTTAAGGGGGATGTTTATAAGAACCTGTAAATAATTTTCAGGTTTGAGTTTTCATTTCTGGTGTTTTTTAGAAAAAGAGGAGAATTTGTAAATTTAAGGAGTACACACCGTGTACATTGATGTACACATAGTGTATCTAGTGGAAATGGGTCACAATGTAATGGTCGTGTAATAGCCGAGTACAAGGCCATGTGGGGTGACCTATATCCATCCTAAATAGGAGGTTAGTCAAGGGGATTACACGCCATGTACTTTTTAAGAAGATGGCGTGTAATTTAATTTTTAATTGTAATGTTAGATCGGGGACGCATCTAATAGACAGAAACCTCCTTTTCTAGGTTCATCTCTTCTAGGAGTGACCAAGGCCATCGAATCTTCTCTGAGCCTTTGAATCACCATATGTTCATTAAATAAAAATCATTTGGTTTCATTGGAATCACATTGGTGAGTTATTTCTTCTTCAAGGGCCTCATCTCATGATTTCTCCTCTCTCGTGAGGTATCCTTTATTGAATTTTTTTGATGTTTTTAAGATCTATGACATTTTAGGTCTATTATAGGGTCTAAGACGGTGTATAACCATCATAAAGCTCCGTGATAGGGGGTTTGTGCCTATCTATAGTAAGTATTTGAATATTATTTGTATAATTTCCCAATACCCAAGAACGAGGTATTTATTTGTTAGAGATTTTTGCCCTATTCTTTACAAATATGACTTATGTGCTTGAGTAGAGGTTTTTTAATTATGAATATTGTTATTTTCGAAGCTATGGATGTATTTCCCAATAATTTTTTGTTATTGATTGTTTTTTCTAGCCTTGCTGATTCGGCTACTTGTTTTCAATGACTAGTGTTGTTCGGATGGAGAGATATTATTTGATTTTGTTGTATATTTGTAGTTGCTTTTTCATGTAGTTATTAAAAGCTATTATACAAGTAGTAATCACCGTTTACTATATCCGTTTAAAATTTTTGTGTGAGATTGACTTACACAGGGTAGTGGGAACCTAGTGTGGTAGATAATAGGTGGAATGGATAATTATGGCTTCCCTGGAGTGTCTATTTACTTTTCACATTGTAAGACCATTGGGGGATGGTTGTGAGTCTTCCCTCAGAGTATCTGTATATCCATGTTATGATACCATAGGGGGAATTGGACATTTAGTGATTCACCAGAGTGTCTTTATTTTACCATTAAAATACCACATTGGTAATTGATGGTGACTGCTTCTCATATGGTGATTGCAAAAGCTTATCCAGAGGGATAATACTGTGAGTACATCCTAGAGGGTGGATTTTATTTGATTGATTGAACTAGAGGGGATAGGGTGTGATTACATCCCATATTGTTACTTGATATTGATTACTGATTACTTTATATACGAAAATCAATGTAATTGAAACTGTATTATTGTTTACTTTTGATTACATCCTTATAAATGGTTTCATTTTTCATATTCCCTCCCATATATATTCACTAACTGTTAGGCATAGATCATTGGGTAGTTACCTACTAATATTCATCGCATACCATGTTTGGGTCCTCCTTTAAGGACTGAAAATACTATATTGATGGAGGTATAGATAAGGGAAAGCACCCTTCCACATTAGGTACTCTATTGTTATGGACCTGGAGAGCATGGGACCTAGCTAAGGATTGTGTTTCTACTGGATTTTATTTTTTTTATTTGTACTTGGGTTTAGTATTGTATTATATAATTGTGACTTGTTTGGATGCCATCCTAGACATAACATTCAGGAATCATTTACATATCTATGCTCCAGTTTTTTATCTTCTAATAATATTTTTTGTTTACTTATAATATTTTATTACTGCTTTACTATTGTTATCTGATTTCCATTCAACCGTGTTACTCACACAATGAGGGAATTGTTTTCCCATTATCACACCTAAGGCCATCACTACTAGTCAGCAGCCTCTCACGTAAGGGGAAATGTGCTTGAGGCCATGTGACCAACCTATTACAAGGCACCTTTGTGTGGCAATTGGAACCAGGTCGTAACACATATACACCATGAAATAGTAAAATACTATAACATAGACATTAAATTGGAAGATATGAGTATTAATAAAACTTTATTAGAAATGATTATAATTTATTTATTAATCCAAATGGATTTTTTAATCCAAAATAAATAAGTACTCAATTTCTAGTAATGTCATTTTATGTGACAAAAATATGTTTTTATAAAAATTGGATTTAATTTTATTTTTGATGAAATATTATAAATATATTATTTAATTTTTATGTATTTTATTTTTTAGAATTAATATATTATTAGAAACATATTTTCTAATCAATCATATAGTTAATTTTTATGATTTTTTAAAAAATATTCTATAGTGAATAGAAAAAATAGTGATTTTTGTGAAAATTGAGATTTAATTTTAAGTAAATAAAACAACATTATTTTAATTTAATCCTAAACTAAAATAAGAATCTATTAATTATAAAATATATAACTAATTATATTGGAATCATAATTATACATGGATTTTTTATATGTTAATTTTAAAGCTTATAATTTTTTTTTTCATAACACTATTTTAATGGTGCAATGTTACTTTATATTAATTAATATATTTTAATGTATATATTTATTTTTTTAATTAATATTTTATAATATATACTATATATAATATATGAACATTTATTTTATGGTTTTTACAGTGCATAGAAAGGTTGTAAATTATTTTTTATGATAACATGTTTTATTTTTTGAAGAGGGTATTTCATTATGGTCTGTATGCTTAATATACATTTTAATATGGAACTTATAGAAATTTTGTTTTTTAATGTAGATTACATATTTTGAATTAACATAATCATTGTAATTTAATATATTCACCATATTTTTTAGTCATTTTGAATTGTAAAAACAAAAAATTATATTATCTTGTATATTGTTAAAATATGTTTTATATGAGGATTAAACGATGAGATATGGGTAGTATTTTCACCAAAACATTTAAAATTAATATTTTTGGAATATATTTAAACATTATATTATAATAATTTCTATTTGATTTAAATATAGATCTAATTTCTTTGGATAGAGGACTGAAAACAATGAAATATTTTTAAAAATTATATCTATGTAGTCCACTCGATTTTAAAAGGGAAAAACATATCCTACAATATTAAAATAATATTAGCCTTCAAGGTAGAAACAGACCTTCACTAATCCCCTCCTATGATAGTATCTTTCATCCTATATCTTATGGTGTTCTGTAAATATCAATCATCCATGTCTCCCAAAGCATGCCAAAATAATCTCTTAATGATATGGTATGCATCTTTAAGAATAAATTTCAATTTTCTTTCATATTTTAATTCATCTAGACATATTATATCGATTAAAATTTTTAATAATAATTCATAAATATATTTATATGTGGTTTTATTATGTAACACTCATTTATCACTTCATCTATATCAAAAAGGTACTGATAGTATCGCGTTTGCGTATGTACAGACTTCCATCTCCCAAAAGCAATGTGATTTGTTTTCCTTTTATTCATTTATTTTATAATAAAAATGGTATATTAAATGAAAATATATTATATTTATGAAAAAATAATTATTCTATTGTGTTAAATTATAATTTTATTTTCATTTATTCTATCCATCAAAAAATTGAAACAACACGCATGTGTATGTATTAAGTCCCATGTCCACATAGTAATGTAATTAAATCATCAACAACACATTATATGAATTTTTATAATTATATTTTTATATAATATATAAATAATATCTATATAAATTTTGAAATTTTGGATATGTAAAAACCATGATCAATGTGAATGTACTATAAATACCATACAAAAACATAGATGAAAAATAATGTAGATAACAGTTGAAATGATATATTTAGAAGATAGTATTGAATAAAAGGATAAAGAAATTATATCAGTGGATAATATATGTTATTATATATATTAATTTAATAATATTAAATAATTATAATATATATAAATTTATTATACCTGAGGTAAGAGTGTATAGTTGGAAAAACAAATGTGAGGTCAGGGTTTAGTCACAATTTATCTTAATTCAAACAAGTTATAATATTATAGAACCATTTATATTTATATTCCATATATAATACTGATGATATTATTTTTTTAATTGAAAATTATTTAATTATATGTATTCTTCAAACCAGATGATTTTAATGTTTCCAAAAATCATTGATTAAAACAAACACTAAATCTTTAATGATTATTTTTCTAAATATTATTTCATTGAGACATGATCAATGTTATATATATATATATATAATGGTATATAAATAATATATGTTTCCCCATTGATATTTTGTATCATTAATATCCATCTATTCATGGTATTTATTGTTTCATTTGTAATTATTTTTTTCTTGTGTGTGATGATACAAACCTTACTTCAACAATATTTTTTTTATATTAGAAGCACATTTTTATTTGGATTAATTATTCTCATATTACTTGATGATTAGGTTTTATGATATATATCGGGGAACTAATATTTATTTTATTCCCCTAGTTTTATTTTTATAGAAATTATTTTTTACTTTTATATATTAACATTCTTAATTATGTGAAATGATGTCTTTTATGAAAACCAATCATGGTTTTTTCCTTCATTAATTAATTTTTCTTCCATGATAATATTTTATTTCAGAATTTTTAACAAATAAAAATTATTTAACATATCATTGTTATATAATTTTATTTCAATGTAATGTATTAAATGGATCCTTCATATTATTTATTAAACATGTAACTTTTCTCATTGTTTCAAAAATGGGAAAGGAATTTTAATTTTGATATACACAATATCAACAGTTTTACCCAAAATCATGAATATAATTTCATAACAGATACCAGTATAATGATTCTTTTCTAGTCTCAATGTACATATTTTCATAATATTTTTTATTATTATATATTTAAAATACGTGTTTTCAATTAAATATTATACTTTCTTCAAGAAATTTTCTTGTGATCTTTTAAATAATGTTTCTTCTTCATCACCATACTTTATTGTATCGTAGTTATTAATATGGATACAATATAATGTTACCATATTTATTATTTATTAATATATTTTATTATAAATATGTTTAAATTTTTATATACACCATATATATTCCATGGGTTATGACGTAATGATATGATAAAAGATTTATGATTTTGTGGAACAAAAATGTATAGTTTTCACTATGTTATTGGTGATCCATGAATTATATAGAACACTATTGATTTTATTAAAAATGTATATCCCATGTGATTATATTGACATTAGTGGTTGACAATCCCCGTTAAGATGATAATCAGGGGATATAAAATTTTCAAGGAAAACTAATGAACTAGAAGTGAACCCAATTAGCTATGATAGTCATGGAAATGATTATTCAATAAAGAAACATTTTTATTCATTTTTTAATGATCAGAACATGTATCTTATGGTAATGATATTTTTTCCTAGACAACTATTTATTTTTTAGGATATTATACACTTTTGCCTTATGGAATTTTGTATTCCAAACATAGTCCTTGTTTTATGATAGATAATATTTGATTTATTGTGTTCGATTGTTGTATTTATAAATCTAGATCTCATGAAATTGTGCTTATCTTACTCTCACATATGATCATTTAATAATAAATATTTTGTTTATTAATAATTAAAATATGAACTCACTTGTTCATATATTTTCCTTCTCCATATTTTTATGAATGGTTTTCCGTATGATACATCTATGATGGATATAAGTGATGAAAAACATAAACAAAATATCTATAGACATTTTTCAATGTGGGAAATAACACATCCAGGTTTCCCGTGAAACTAAACCACACTAATAATCATGATTGTACTAGTATGATATGAGTTTAATATTCATCTAAAATTATCTAATATTTATGTCTAAAAATTTTGGGTATCTATAGTTGGTTTCAATGTACACGTTTAACAAATTCTATAAATGAGGTGAGGAAACATTAGTCAGAAACATTAGATAAATAAAATTTATAAGAGAATGTTATATTTCCTATAAAATAAAAGAGTTTTTTATATAAAAATATACCTCTCAATTATAATATAATTATTTTTCATTTGGGAATATTTGTATCCAAAAGTAACTACCAGGAAAAGTGTTTCTAATATATAGCATGACTATTAATACCTTCTTTAGTGAATGAGACCTTACTAAAAATTAATTTTATAATATTGTGGGATATGATTGGGTTAATTGGATATTTTTTTGTGTGACAGTATAAAGGATTTGAGTATATATTTTCCATTGGCATACTAGATTATACCTATGTTTTCACAGATTGAAAAGAATTTTTTTTAATTTAGATATACTAAAAATGATTACTTATGATTAATAAAGATGATAAATTTTATTGATGGTTATGCTAACCATTTTTGCTTTATTAAAGGATTAATTATAGAACAATAATGTTGTGGTGAGCATAAATTCTCAAATATTTATATACCATATTTGAAACATATTTATATGAATTAGTATATATTATTAAATTAATAAAGTAATGAAAACTCATGTCCTCAATGATTCGATGTGTAGTTAGTAGGGAAACTATTAATGGAATGATGTTATCATCTGATGTCTATGAATCATCCAGTATTGATGATTATGGAACTGTGATTCCCAAACATATTATTATAAACAAACTACGTTATTTTTTGGCGATAATGTGCATTAAATGAATTTAATTATAATTCCCATTTCAATTTGTATTGATGGGGAATAAATTTTTTTATCCTAACCAAATATATTAATGTCTCTTTATTTGTGTATGTATTTGTACATTAAATGGAAAATTAATCCATTCCAGGGGTATTTATTCCAATTTAATAAATTCATTTATCTCATTTTTTTGGGGATAAACTCAACATTGATGATGTTCATATTATATGTGATTTGTTTAGTGCATTTTAAAAAGATTTTCCTAGCCTTCCCTCATATAATGAATGTGATTTTTCAGTTGAACATATACCCTATACGACTCTTATTTCAAAGAAAATATTTTTAATGGAGTCAATTTTGTAATTTAAATTGAAGAAGTAAGTATATGAGAATATTTAAAGGGGATTTATTTATCCATTTTCCAATCCATGGGGTTAACATGTACCTTTTATTGAGTATAATGATGAATATGTGTTACTATACATTGATTATCTATAATTTAACAAGATGTACTTTAATAATAAGTATCCTCTACACAATATGGATGTTTTTTTATCATTTATAAGGAGTCTGATATTTTTACAAAATTGATCTTTGATATTGATAATATCTATTGGTGGAACTAAATGAAGACATACCTAAGATAAATTTTTATTCGATGTATGAACAATATCAATTTATAGTGTTGCAATTTGGTAATAAAAATTACCTATATATCTTCATGGATTTATAGAATAGTGTCTTATGATATTACCTTGATTAGTTTTTAGTAGTGTTTGTAGATGATATTTTTATATATTCCATTATCAATGAAGTGCAATGAGATTACATGAGGATCATATTATTGACCATAAGAGAGGTGAATATATATGAAAACATACCATATTTTATTTTTATAGAATGCTGTTTATTATTATATATTCTCAAGATAAGGTATATTAGTGGATCCATCAATAAAGAATGTTAAGTAACAATGTACTAGATGAACCATTTGGACTTCAATAAATAGTTTTCATTGATTTGGTGGATATTATGGGTGTTTTTTTGAATTAATTGTCATTAATATAGAATACATAATACAAGATGATATGGGTAGCTTATATGTTCTCTTGAATTGATATGTGTCGTTGAAGTCTCATGTAAATGAAGAGAAGGATGTAACTACACAAAAGGTCACACTATCCTATAGTGTATAATGTTTTTTGATTTAAAATGACGAATCAATGTATGGGATAAGATGTGTTCTCATGAATAGTGACATGGTGATTACATATGACTCTAAAAAAATGGAGGTTAATGAGATAAATTACAGGACTCGTTATTTATAGTTAAAAATGTTAATATTTTAATTAATTATATAGGGATATTGTGTTTATAGTGAATGATGAGAAGTATATACTGATCATATTATAATAAAGTATATATTCAATAAGAAAAATTTAAATATGAACCTAATAATGTTGAATGAGTTTATTAAAGATTGTATGTAGTAAATATACTGCAACCATGGGAAAGAAAACAAGGTGGATGATGATTTGATTTGAAAGTATAATTCTATATTTAATATATTATGGATCCCAAATGATCTAGTATCTATTGACTTGTAAAGGATGTGTGTTGAACTTTTATAAGAATGTGAAAAATTATATCTAGCTTAAAAGTGTAATATAAAATTTATCCATTTAAATATTCAATTGGTAAAAAATAAATATGTGATGGTTCAAATGAAATTGGTAATGGTTCTTAAGTTCAACCAAAATTTTGACGGAATGATGTGATTCTTGATTTGATTATTTTCCTTATGAGTACAATACTTGATGTATGAAATAATGAAATAATATAATTTCTAATCATTCTCTATTATTATTTGATTGATGAAAATGTATAGATATTTTGAGATTATTTATAGTGGGACAACAAGATCATAGATATTGTAGATTATTCTACATATCATATGGTAATCTAGATTGTTAGAGATGATATAAAAATGTCTAGACAGATATTTCATCTATTTTCATTACTGAAATAGATATGGGAAAAAATTACCATGGTTATCATTATCAAAAAACAAAAAAAGTATAAAGAAATAATTTTATTTGGGTTTTAGTTGGTCACTGTACAATTTTGTCACAATTCATTAACATTAGATAATATTTCCCTCCTAAACATCATAACTAGATATACAATAAAAAAATGGTAAATTGACTTGGGTTTCCACTTTTGTTGTATCTAATAATGATTTAAGGTTTACATAAATTCCCTAAAAAAGTCTTAAAAAATATATAGAGATATAGATTTTTTTTTATAATTCATATCATCCTATAATATATGGAAATCTGGAGAGGACCATTCAGACCCTGTAGAAAATTATCAGATGTTTTTCTCTAGTAAACAATGTTGGTGTGAATCAAAACATTTATCTGGTTTATTTTCATTTACAACAATATGTTTCACTAGAAGAATAAGATATCTACTAATAAAGAACTATATAGAAATATGTGTAAGAATATATTAGAAAAATTATGAATTTTTATATAATGCTAATGGGACCTAATCGTGGCAAGGAAAATTTTTCAATGGTTATATCATATCAGAATCACTTTATAGATGCTCTATCATAACTAGACATTTATTATATTATTTTTGGGAGAACTAGAATTTGATATTGGTGAGATGTTTTTACAAAATAATTATTCATGGATGATGGATATAAGATTCTAAAATATGGGACAAAATATCCCTTGGGATATTGGTGACTTTAGGATTCATGGTCGATTATTTAAAATAGATCATTGCTTGTCACTCCCACCAATCCTCTCCCCAGTTCATGATGTGTTCCTTGTTTCCCATAATTTGTAGTACATATCAAATAATTAATATTTAATGAACTTATAGGTTAATTCTCTCTTGTATGGTCTTTATTATGTGAATAATTTTGTTCATATATTTGAACAAATAATTATTTTATTTGAATTAGGATTCACACGTTGTTAATATTCTTTGGACGAATCATACATTTGAGGATAAAACATGATTACCTAAATATATGATGATGTCGATATATCATAATTTTTGAAACTATAGTGATATAAAATCAATGGTAAAGTTAAATTTCTGTTGAAAAAATTGAAAAACAAAATATTTTATAGATATTTTATTTGAAATAGAACATGACTTATTTAATGGGGATCTTACGTGCAACACATAGACTATATGTATCAAAAAAATTTAAAAAAATTATAACTAGATAATAAATATACATGAAAAAAAAATAAAGAAGTTATGAAATATATGAAATATGATTTTAATAATTAAAATTCATATATTAATTCATAATATATAGGTATATAATTTTATGTTAATATATTTTATGCTACAAAAATAAATTTTCTTAAAAAAATTATTTTATGATAATTTTTCATGATAAAATTGTAATTAATTTAAATCATTTATATAAATTTTAATTTATTAATTTAATAAAATTTTAAAAAATAATTATGTAAATATTATCTTATATTGAATTTTTGGGATTTTTCTAATAGATTTATTTGTTATTGTTTTTTTGAAAATATCAATTTTTTTAAAAATTCATAATTTATATTCAATAAAACGTACTATTATATATCAAATATGATCAATTATTAACATATTAAAGATTTGATTTGAAAAAAATTATTAATTAAATATTAATAATCATTATACTTTATATTTGTATAATTTAATATTTGGGATTAGAAAAATCGTTTTCTAAAAAACTGTTTTTCAGCATGTTATTATTTTTATATTGAAATTTTATGTAAACCACTATTGATAATGGATTAAAATAAATTTAGATATTATATATTCAATAAAATATTTTCATATTTATTTTATGGTTTTTACAAGAAAATGTGTGGAACTAAATTATATTTTGTTCCTAAAAATGTAGTTTTCAAAAATTATTTTTCTTTATGGTTTTTGTGTATATTTAATATTAATTTATAACAGTTATAGAAATTAAATATTTTTTTAATTGATTTCATATTTTTATTAATAATAATTATAATAATTTTATAGTGTAAACAAATTTTATGACAATAGTAATGAGTAAATGCAGTAAAATATTATTTCAACAGTTATATTAAAATGGTTTTTCCATGGGGTCAAATCATCAGATAAGAGATTGATTCCAAAAAAATCAACAAAATAACTTTTTATGAAGATATTTACACATTATATTATACAATAATTGTGTCTATGGACATTATCATTCATATTGTCAAAAAATTGACGATAAATAATTGAAATAATTTCATGAAATTCCATGTGTGTTCCGTCCCTCACTTATAAAAGGGGCCCTTTTTTCATTCTTTATTAACACCATATGAGACTTATATATTGTTATGTAACTAATAAATCACTATAAAATAATTCTTACCTTTATCCTTGAGTTTTATTACTTCTCCTAAAAATTATCCATTAATTCCAAACGAGTAAGGTAAATGTGGTCTCTAAAAGAAAAGGTAGAGAACCTAACCCACATCATTGAATATTATTTATTCTTATATGTATATCAATATATATTTTATGATAATAGGGTGAAACATTATAAATCACTATTACATGAGTTTTTTAGTTTATAAAATGTTTGGGTAATGGCTTATAGGCCTTTAGAAGCATATGGGATCTAAAACTTGTGATTTCTGACTTCATGGAAAAATACGGGGGGAAGCATGCCATAATGATGTTGGATTTAGATTGATAATGTTGGAGAGTAAAAGGAAAACAACATAATTAGAGAATAAACTATTGTGGTGGTGTTCCTCAATGTTTTTTCTAAGCCTTCTATATGGAAGATTATTCATGGAGGATACAACATGGTATGTTATAATTCGCCTCAAATACAAATTCAGGTTAGTTACAGAGTGTGAGACCATCTACTTGTATTTATAATATATTAATTATTAAATTAAAGTTGTAGAATTTAATTAGGAATAGAGTTTTAATTTTATTATCGCCTCTCCATTTCGTTGTGTGACTTTGATTGATCCAATAAAAATATTATTTTACCATATTCAGCATCACATCATTCTGGTGTTTTGAAGGACTACATAAAAAACTCCACACTATATAGATATCATTTTTCCATAGTAATAGATGATTATATTTTATATATTTAAATTTTTAACCATACATCTAAACATATGATATTAACTTGAACATAGTCCTTTGTTCTACACGATGGTGGTTTTCTAATAGTCCACCCACACCATAGTTGTACATACATCATATGGTGGTTTAATTACAATAATCCCACACTGAGGTTATTTTTTCTATGATCTAATTTTATAATATATTATATGGTGGTGCCCTCTATGTTTTAGTGGCTATTTCCATTACACATTTATTCAATAGTCAACTACATGTACATTAGCCTAATTTAGACTTCCATGGAGCATTTTTTCTATCGTTGCCTTTCTAGGGGTGTGATTATATTCTCTTCCTACACATTATGAATACTTTTGTTGATGATGATTAGCCATGTCACACCCTGACCTGACGCTTACTATAATTTCTTTTATTTTAAGTCTTTCTTTGTTTTGCAGTTTGAGTTGATTCTAATTTAAAAGGGTTTTGTGATCTTATATGGGTGTGCGCTTGTACTCACCAGTTTGTGTAGAGCCCAATCATACTTGGATGATGTTTTATAATTAGAAGTGTTATTAATTGGGTGCGCGACCTTTCACACGACCGTGCACATTGCCGAACCCGACCGGGGTTGTTGCGTTTTGAGGATAAGTGAGTGTTTTTGCTTGGTAGTTTTTGGCGCGTTGGCGTGGAATGGGAGAATCCGCATGGCTTCGTCAGATGTTCGTGCGGCCTACTAAGTGCCCGCGTAATCATTTATTTTGTGAGTTTAATAATACATTAAGTGCAAAATAAAATATGAAAAATGATTAATTAATTTAAGAGTTGTTTTACTATTATTATTATTATTGGGGATTATTCTTCTTCTTATTATTATTATTTCAGTTATTATTTTAATTATATAGATAATATTAAAATATTTTAATGGTTATAAAATTTATGGCATGTCACTTGTGTCGTTAATATTATTATTAATTTTTTTAAGGATTTAATTATGTTGTAACTGTTGTTATATATGTATATATATATATATTAAATTATTATTATGATTTTATTTTACATTATGTTTGTTAACACTAATATTACTATTATTATTATCAATAATAATATTCTATATTATTTTAGAGTTTTGTTTTAGGTTTTATTTTGTCCCTATTATTATTTCTTTTTTTCATTATTATTATTTATTTAATTTTTTTATTCCTATAATTTTTTCCTCTTTTCTCTCTACCCTTTTCCCCCTCTCCCGTAAGGACCCTCTCTGTTCTTCCCCCTTCCGTTTTGTGCAGCAACCCCCTCCCCTAAAAACCCTAGCGGCCGCGACACCCCTCCCCTCACTTCCCTCCGGCACCGCAGCGGACCAGCGCACCTCCCCCTTCTGGTGTGGCTTCCTGTAGCGCATGCCTCCTCCGGCGCAACACCCCCTGTGCGGAACAACCTCCCAGACGGCTCCCCCTGGCTCCATGTGCAGCACAGCCTCCCGGCCAGCCACCCCTACGCTCCGGAGGCATCATCCCCTCGTCACGCCTGACTCGCCGACCTCCCCTCGCCGCACAGATCCCCCGCCGACCCGCTCCTCTTGCACACGGTCGAGCTCATTCGGCGCACCGAACCAGCGCATCTCTTCCCCTCCGGTCTTCAACCGCCACGCCGCATCACCCATGGATGCGCCCCCACCTTCCAGCTTCATCGTTTGGCTTCCCGGTTCCTCCATGGCTGGATTTTACTCCAGCAGTCCGCACCCCCACCCCCTCATCCAGTAGGTCCGATGTTATCCTTTTCTGTTGCGGCTCAACTTCGGCACCCCCATAACACATGGTTGGCCCCCCGTAACTATTGTCATGTGTGTTCCTTACTGCGGACAGTCGTTTAATCCCTTTGGTATAATTTTGGATTAGTTATTCACGATTTGTAATGTTCATTTGTGGTAATTTGGCTTCGATTTCTGTTTTTTAGCGTCGATTCTAAGTTTTTGCGGTGTGACTGGCAGGGGATTGGAGTTTGCGCACCACATTGAAAAGCTTTTTTTCCAACTTTCCAGGTAAGTGGATCAATGTGCATTTATTATTTGATTAATTAATTTTCAAGGTAAATTTGTTTAATGTGTTATTTAATTAATGCGTGTGGTGCGAAGTTTATTATCATGGATATTTATTTTACATCGAAATTATTTAGTAGTGTGTTGCATTAATATGTGTACTTGATGCTGAAACCATCTCTGGTTAATTGTTAACATTTTTTTAATTATGAGGTTAGTTCATTAATTAGTTTCTTTGATGTGATTAAATTTTTATTTGAGTTTTAGTATGTCTTGATTTGTTTATTATTGTGCTTAAGTGGTATGAGTATGTTGTTGTTATGGAAGCCAATGTACGACTATTCACTAGTGTTTTGTAAGTTGTGCAGTTACTTTATTAGGATGTACAAGGGGTGTAATTGGTGTTTTGGGGTAGTGTTGGTAGGCGTTCTGTTATTAATGATCATTTGAGTGGATTTTCATTGTTTTAGTCATGCGACGTATTTTCAAATTGGTTGGAAAGATTTTCCGGTGGTTTCTTTAATCATGTGTGTGATGCATGTTTGGTTCCTGAGGTGGTGTTGAGTGCATGTGGTTATGTGAGGGGATTTTGGGTCGGTCTGGTGTGTAAAGCGGTGTTTAATCTTAAAAATTTATTTATGAAAATTTGAATTGTTTTATTAAATAACTATTAAGGGTGAAAATTGTTTTGGGAAAATCGTGTGAATATTTTTTTTGCTTATAGTCATGCAACATGTGTGGAATTTGATTAATAAATTCAGTTAGTGTCGTTTTTGATAACTAAAGTGATTTCTTTGATTGTGCAGTTGTTTTAATTTGTTGTGTAACTGATACAGATTTATTTTTGAGATATTTTTAGTGTGCTTCGTATTTCAAATGGATTTTTTGTGTGTGTAAATGGTTGTTTTGGTGTGTGTAGGATTTTTTCTAGTTTGAGTATATTGGTATGAATTGTGACAAGAACTTGGAATTTGTTGAGCACAAACTGGGAAGCTCGGGTATCTAGGAGGGTAGACTAGACTAGTGGGCTAGTGTTCTGGAGGAAACTCGACCCGGTTTCACTAGTAGGTCTGACGATTGCAACACTAACTAAACAAATGCTATTCTGAGGGTCGAGGTCTTCTAAACAACATTTTCTGAGGGTCGTGGCCTTCTAAGCCACGTTTTCTGAGGGTCGTGGCCTTCTAAGCCAGGTTTCACCGAGACACTAAGATCTAGGGGCCCGAGCTAGCTGACACCCACGTGGCCTCTCCCATATTAGTGCTCATTGGTTAATTTACGCTCATCAGTGTGACACTTGGGTTATTTTAAATGTAAGTGTGTGTGTGTGTGTGTTTTAATTCAAATTGTTTCTTTTTAAATCTGCTTTCTCTAAACCCGTTTTCTCTAAAGTTGTTCAAGATTTTAGTTATTTTCTTTAATTTAAATTTCAAAGGTATTTTTCGTTTAATAATTGTGTGTGGAACCTTTTCTCGGTGGTATCTTATTGTGCTTTTAACGCACACCCTACATACACCTTTGGGTGTATGTAGATTATGTATTTTTTTCTTTCCAGGTCGAGGCATCGGGCATAGCGATGAGGGTTTGATTTTCATTGGTTTCCCCATGCAGGTTGGCGGCGACGGCTTGGGGATGTGACTCCTCATGTTGCACAGAGGTTCTTTTGGAGTTTTTATTTTATTTTATTTTATTGATGTAGTTTTTTTGAGTTTTTATTTAATGTTGTTAACTTTAAATATGAACTTGGTATAAGGTTCTGTTTGGTTGTCAGTTTTTAGTTTCTATTTAATCAGCTTGTTGTCTGTTTTATATTAATTCATCTTGGTAAATCGTTTCCAAGTATATTTTTGATACCCGGGCACTTGTGCCATCCCATGGGAATCGGGAACGCCCTTCGAGCCATGTCGCGGACTAGGTCGGGCGCCGGGTCCCGGCTTGGTTCGTGACAAAATGGTATCAGAGGCCAGGTTTTGTTTGTTCTTGTTATTCGGGATGTCAGGTAGATCAGAGATGGGATTTTCGGTACTCGAGTGGTAGGTGAGGGAAGAGCGTCACAGACTCTTTCTTGTTCCTATCCTCGAGTAACCATGGGTAGTTTAGGATTTAATTTTTTGGTTTTCTCTGTGTGGATGCGGGATGAAAATAAGAGTAAACCAGTACTACACGTGGTCTCACATGGAGTAGCGACCCATGTGATGCCCGAGAGTACGGTTCGACACTCCTAGTGGTTGGTGCTTGCCTAGGGCATGGTCTGCTAAATCATGTAGTCAGGTTAAACGTGACCACTAGTCCTCTACCCAGGTACTTTAATGTTTGTGATATCTTTCTTCAAATTTGGTAATTGACGTGAAATTGATTTCCTTTAAAAAGGGTAGTTGACTTTTCTGCTGCATTTATTTTATTTTGGGGTGCGTTTCTCTTGGACCTATTTTTTTGGAATTTGGAATTTGATTTGTTGAAATTGAATTTCTAGAAGAATGTCTTCGGAATTTTGAAATTGAAATGGGTTGTTTTAGAAATGGAAGGCGTTCTTGAAATTTGCCTTGAATTTTTGAAATGGTTTTGAAAAAAAGGTTATTTTCGGATATTGAGAATGTTTTGTTTTGAAGCGGAGTAGCCTTGTTTCATTCCAGTATTATTCCTATGGGTGCTCGCATGTGCATGTGGACTTGATTAATGGATAGTTGGTGGATCGTGTGGACGGGTTCCTGAGTGGCATGAAAATGCATACTTGCGAGGCACCATGGGGTATCAGTGGTGGTTGATTGAATTCTAAGGTTGATTCTTGTTTCCTAGAAAGTGGGCCTTTTTCATTGGTTTATTTTTGCACAAATGGTTTTGGAAACGAAAAAAATACATTTCATTTAGAGTAAAGATGGATTTTCAAAATAGCTTTTGGGAATTTTGTGTAGTGATTGGTTTTTCAAGTGAGTGTTTTTCTTTGAAAATGAATTGATGTTTTAAATTGAAATTATTGGATTTGTTTCTTGAATTTTTATGTTTATATTGTGATGTGTTTGGATTTGTGGAAGGTTGTTTCGTGTTTCTTTTTTGGGATATTCCCCCAAGAAACGTTCCATGGGTTCCAGCAGGTGTCTATCTTTTCTTGGCCCGGCTCAAACTCTAAGTGGAGTGGAAGAGTTTGGTACTTCTCAATGGTGTCGACTATTCATAGACGTCCATTACAGTTGGATGTCGTTGAGTGCTTTGGGAATGTTGGAAGTGTCTCTAGTTTTAGAGGAACTCTAGATGTTGTGTATGCGTAAGTTGTCTCGAGTATGTTTGGAGGACTGAGACTAAACCAGTAAACGATGATAGTTCTGTTTTCGTTGTGAATAGTGATGTCATGAGAAACCCTCAAGACTAGTCTCATTCCGCGGTTGTACCTAAGTGAAGGTGAAGGAACATTGTGGATCTCGTAGGTGCTTGACCAGTCAACAGAGGGTGAAGGAGGTATGTTGACCTTTCTAATGTGCTAGTTTCTTGCTCCCTATAGGTTGTGTGGAATGATCAGTTTAAAGCTCGTAATAGTTGTTGGTCCTATTTATACTGTGGTAAATGAATGTTCTTCATCCAATGAAGTGTGTGAACCAAAGGGAATTGTTCTTGGAGTGCCCCTCTCATCAGTTTGTGTCACGCGTTTGAAAGACCGCTCAATCTCCTACCTCTAGTTTGGTCAGTCGGACACCCTAAGTCATTCGCTGAAATTCTCAGATGGTATGTTAATAGAGTGGCTGCGCGAGACACGATGAGAGGTATACAGGCTGCTTTTCCAGCGTAGGAAGTTCCAGTTAGAAGTGGTCAGCTTGTGAATGCGAGGCTGGTGATGCTTCACACATCAGTGCACCAGCCATAGGTCTCGGGGTGAAGCTTGCACGTAGTCAAAACTCATCGGACGTGGGACGGGCTTGGTATGTCTTTAGTCCGCAATTTCCAGACGAGGACAATTTAAATATCCCTATTGCGGTACCCTCTCTGAAGGCATCATTCTTGTTGTGAGGGGCATGGAGCCCTTGGCTACTTGTCATGGTCTTAATATTTGGGAGTTCCTCTTGAGTCTAAATGTGGTCTGAAGAATCAGTATCCTTGTAAAAAATCGGCGGGCATGTTTTGTGAACCTTCTCGTGGTCAGTAATGGACCAAAATTATACTTGTTTCAGAGATGCTTATCTCTTGTGGAATTGACACGCGTCTATCCAGTTTGCTGCTAGGTTATGGGTGTTCGCTATCAAAACTATCTCATGAAGGGGAGTGATATCCACTGTCGGAATAATCAGTGCAGGTCGACCTATGTTGGTGGGTTCGTGATGCAGAGTTCAGTTTGTATTTCTTCAAGTAAACTTGGAATGCCCGCATGGGTTCTGTGGTGTTAAGATATTTTAAAATGGTGGGGAGACCCGTTTTGGGTATCACCGACGTCCCCCCTTGTGTTGGTTGGCTAAACCTAGGGAGTTTGGATGGACAACCAAGTGTTGGATATTTATCTGGGTTTGTGAGTAGTTTTGATTTGGAGAACCAATGTCTGACGAGAACCCTAATATGGTGGGGAGACCACCATAGGCGGTACTTGTGGAAGACTCTGTTTTCAATGTTTTCTTGGCGGAGCAACCCCTTGCTTCTGCTCCACCCGACCTCGACCATGCTAATTGGATAACTTTAGTAGTGGGTCGCTTGATGAGTGTTCTTGGAGATCTCGAGCGACCCTGGTGATCCCTACATTAGGAGACGGGGTGTTCCATGTTTTAGTTCTGTTTTGAGGTGAATTCCTAGTTGTTGGTCATTTTTATTGGTGATCTGGTTTTGAGAAACTGGAGTTCCAGGTCATGGGATTTTGAATTACCGGTCATCCAGTGATTGAGGTTTTGTTTTATGGGTCTTTGTGGTATCGTTTGGAACCCTTAGTTTACCTAGTATTTTGGGACTTTCTGGGGGCAGAAAGTGTCATTGTAGGGAGAATTTTCACACCCCGACCTGACGCTTACTATATTTTCTTTTATTTTAATTCTTTCTTTGTTTTTTAGTTTGAGTTGATTCTAATTATAAAGGGTTTTGTGATCTTATACGGGTGTGCGCCTGTACGCACCACTGTGTGTAGAGCCCAATCATAATTGGACGATGTGTTATAATTAAAAGTGTTATTAATTGGGTGCGCGACCTTGCACACGAATGTGCACATTGCTGGACCCGACCTTGGTTGTTGCATTTTGAGGATAAATGAGTGTTGTGGCTTGGTAGTTTACGGCGCGTTGGCAAGGAATGGGCGAAGCCGCATGGCTTCGTCAGATGTTCGTGGGGCCTACTCAATGCGCGAGTAATCAATCAATTGGAGAGTTTAATAATACATTATGTGCAAAATAAAACATGAAAAATGATTATTTAATTTAAGAGTTGTTTTAATATTATTATTACTATTATTATTATTATTGGGGATTATTCTTCTTCTCCTTTTTATTATTTCAGTTATTATATTAATTATATAGATAATATTAAAATATTTTAATGGTTATAAAATTTCTGGCATGTCACTTTTGTCGTTACTATTATTATTAATTTTGTTAAGGTTTTAATTAGGTTGTAACTGTTGTTATATAAGTATATATATATATATATATATATTAGGTTATTATTATGATTTTATTTTACATTATGTTTGTTAACACTAACATTACTATTATTATTATCAATAATAATATTCTATATTAGTTTAGAGTTTTATTTTAGGTTTTATTTTATCCCAATTATTATTTCTTTTTTTCATTATTATTATTTATTTATGTATTTATTTATTTATTTATTCCTTTATTTTTTTCCTCTTTTCTCTCTACCCTTTTCCCCCTCTACCTTGTGGACCCTCTCTGTTCTTCCCCCTTCTGTTTCGCGCAGCAACCCCCCTCCCCTTCAAACCCTAGCGGCCGCAGTACCCCTCCCCTCACTTCCCTTCGGTGCCGTAGAGGACCTGCACACCTCCCCCTTCTGGTGTGGCTTCCTCCAGCGCATGCCTCCTCCGGCGCATCACCCCCTGTGCGACACGACATCCCGGACAGCTCCCCCGGGCACCGTGTGTGGCACAGCCTCCCGACCAGCCCCCCTACGCTCCAGTGGCGTCATCCCCTCATCACTCTCGACTCGCCGACCTCCACTCGCCCCACTGATCCCCTGCCGACCCGCTCCTCTTGCACACAGCCGAGCTTATTCGGCGCACCAAACCACACATCTCTTCCCCTCCGGTCTGCAACCGCCACGCCACATCACCCATGGCCGCGCCCCCACCTTCCAACTTCACCGTTTGGCTTCCCGGTTCCTCAATGGCTGGATTTTACTCCGGCAGTCTACACCCCCCATCATCTAGTAGGTACGATGTTATCCCTTTCTATTGTGGCTCAACTTCGGCACCCCCATAACACATGGTTGGCCTCCCGTAACTGTTGCTGTGTGTGTGCCTGACTCCAGACAGTCATTTATTCCCTTTGTTATGATTTTGGATTAGTTATTCATGTTGTGTAATGTCCATTTGTGGTAATTTGGGTTCGATTTCTGGTTTTTAGCGTCGAATCTAAGTATTTGCGGTGTGACTGGCGGGTGATTGGAGTTTGCGCACCACATTGCGAAGTTTTTTTTCCTACTTTCCAGGTAAGTGGTTCTACGTCGATTTATTATTTGATTAATTAATTTGAAAGGTTAATTTGTTTAGAGTGTTATTTAATTAATGTGTGTGGTGCAAAGTTTATTTTCATTGAAATTTATTTTACATCAAAATTGTTTAGTAGCGTGTTGCAATAATATGTGTACATGATGCTGAAACCATCTCTGGTTAATTGATAACTTTTTTTTAATTGTGAGGTTAGTTCATTAATTAGTTTCATTGATGTGATTAAATTTTTATTTGAGTTTTAGTATGTCATGATTTTTTTATTAGTGTGTTTAAGTGGTATGAGTATGTTGTTGTTGTGGAAACCCATGTCGGACTATTCACTAGTGTTTTGTGAGTTGTGCAGTTACTTTATTAGGATGTGCAAGGGGTGCAATTGGTGTATTGGGGTAGTGTCTCTAGGTGTTCTGTTATGAATGAGAATTTGGGTGGATTTTCGTTTTTTTAGTATTGCGACTTATTTTCAAATTGGTTGGAAAGTTTTTCCAGTGGTTTCTTTAATCATGTGTGTGATGTAGATTTGGTTCCTAAGGTGGCGTTGTCTGCATGTGGTTATGTGAGGGGATTTTGGGTCGGTCTAGTTTGTAAAGCGGTGTTTACTCTTAAAAATTTATTTTTGAAAATTTGAATTGTTTTATTAAATAACTATTAAGGGTGAAAATTGATTTGGGTAAATCATTTGAATATTTTTGTTGCTTAAAGTCATGCGACGTGTGTGGAATCAGATTAATAAACTCAGTTAGTGGCGTGTTTGATAACGAAAGTGATTTGTTTGATTGTACAGTTGTTTTAGTTGGTTGTGTAACTGATGCTGATTTATTTTTGAGATATTTTTAGTGTGGTTCTTATTTCAAATGGATTTTTTGTTTGTTAAAATGGTGGTTTTGGTGTGTGTAGGATTTTTTCTGGTTTGAGTATATTGCTATGAATTGTGACAAGAACTTGGAATTTTTTGAGCACAAACTGGGAATCCCGGGTAGCTAGGAGGGTAGACTAGACTAGTGGGTTAGTGTTCTAGAGGTGACTCGACCTAGTTTCACTAGAAGGACTGACGATTGCAACACTAACTAAACAAATTCTATTCTAAGGGTCGTGGTCTTCTAAACCACATTTTCTAAGGGTCGTGGCCATCTAAGCCACGTTTTCTGAGTGTCGTGGCCTTCTAACCCATGTTTCATCGAGACACGAAGATCTAGGGGCGCGAGCTATCTAACACCCACGCAGCCTCTCCCAAATTAGTGCTCATTGGTTAATTTACGCTCATCAGTGTGACACATTGGTTATTTTAAAAGTAAGTGTGTGTGTGTGTGTTTTAATTCAAATTGTATCTTTTTAAAACTGCTTTCTCTAAAACTGTTTTCTATAAAGTTGTTCAATCTTTTAGTTCTTTTCTTTAATTAAAATTTCAAATGTATTTGTCATTTAATAATTGTGCATGGAACCTTTTCTTAGTGGTATCTTAATGGGATTTTAGCTCACACACTACATACACCTTAGGGTGTATGTAGATTATGTTTCTTTTTCATTCCAGGTCGAGGCATCGGTCTTAGCGATGAGGGTTCGAGTTGCATTGGTTTCCCCATGCAGTTTGGCGGTAATGGCTTGGGGATGTGACTCCTCATGTTGCAAAGAGGTTTGTGTAGAGTTTTTTTTATTATTTTATTTTATTTATGTCGTTTCTTTTGAGTTTTTATTTCAAGTTGTTAACATTAAATCTGAACTTGGTATATGGGTCTGTTTGGTTTTCAGTTTTTAGTTTCAATTTAATTAGCTTATTGTTTGTTTTATATTTATTCATCCGGGTAAATCTTTCCCAAGATTATTTTTGATACCCGGGCACTTGTGCCAGCCCGTGGGGATAGGGAACGCCCTTCGGGCCATGTCGCGGACCTGGTAGGGCACCAGGTCCCGGCCTGGTTCGTGACAGACAATGGTTAATATTTTTTAAATAAGTTTTTCTTGTTTACCTTTTCCATTCCCTAGAATCTATTTCATGTTTTTGGAACAATTTCGAGGAATCATTCTCAAGAAAGGCATTGTGATTTTAGTGCAATGAATTTTCAGGTGGTGACACCATTGATGAATTATGACATTGAAATTGAAAATTTTGACATAATAAAGCCCTTTTAATTTGTTGTTTTTTACACATGTTACCATAATATAACACTTTTTTTGGAATACATTATAGTTCTTCATGAGTATGACTAAAAGGAGCTGTTTGCAATGACGTTGAGAACCTTATGTGATAGTTGATTCCATAAGTTCAAGTTTATATTATATATTAATGTTCTATGTTGATCCTAAATATTTTTTTATTCTTAATTACTTATAATTATATTATATAAATTCATTCTTGATATACTCTTTTATATGTGACTTTATGGTATTGTTCCTAGATAAAGTGTTTGGTGAGCTCTTAGGACCTGTTTTTCCCCGTAATGGGAGAGTGAACTTGATTTTATATGATAAAAATTATTTAATGAATGATGTGTTCATGATATCATGATGTTATAGATATTATGATATATGGATTTACTCTATGGTTAGACCTAAGATACCATGTTCTCTAATTCCAAGTAAACTAATGAGAAGTGCACTCTATTCCTTATGTAATGCGGAGTAGCATCCCATACTCAAGGACTACAAAATTCAATCTTTCATGTATACATGATTCTAGGGGGTCATTATGAGACTTTTTCAATTGCCTCATGGATTTTTATGATACCATATGATATCTTGATATTTTTTCTTGCATGTTACTGATGTTTGTATAGATAGTGCTTATATTGACATGACTAGAACACTTGTTCTTGGTTTTAGATTGTCTTATTTCAAGTTTCATTATTCTTTACAACAAAATACAATTTTTTAATTAATTTTTTAGGGATGTATTGGGGGTGTCCTACTAAGTTTATACTCCCTCCGTAGTCATGAATTTTTATACATGTATATTTCATTATTATAAATTAGGCGTAGGAAGAATTATATGTAGTTGATGATTGAGTATAGGACCATGGATCTTACATGGAACTAGTGTAGACTTCAGAGGACCATGTCACTTATTAATTATTCATCTACAGTTATTATTGGAGTTTGGCATCCAACTTTGTGATATATTTCTATAGGTATGACCTGTATTTATTTTTTCTTATTTAGTTTCCTCATTATTCTCAATTAGTTACTGTTATTATATATATTTATTTGTTCTAGGACATGATATCAAGGGTATATTCTCCCCATTGATGCACATGGACCCTTGATCATTGTCATAAACTTATTTCATATGGGGAGGTGCATATGTGGTCATGTATAAATCCAAATCAAGCTTATTGGTTCTTGTAGGGGTTCTATAAATTGGTTTATATTAATACTTTTCTTATATTCTTGTGGAAACAACTAGAACATTGTATAAAAAATATAGTTGTGTGGGACAAGGTTAGTGGATTTTACATGTGTATAGCTTAAACATGTTCATAAAAAACTGTATTAACATAGATGGGACAAATATTAGTATTTTTATAAAATTTGGGTTTGTTCATTAATCAAGAAAAGGAAAATTTATCCTCATTCCATATATATATAATTTTTTATATTGCATTATAGATACATAATTATTTCCCTTGGCTTGTGAAATCTATTTGGGATAGATTCTCTAATGTGTGATATATCTCTATTGGTATTAATTATTGAAACTAAGCATGAGTTTTTGTAAATATATATAGGAATAAAATTTTGGGGAAGAGAAAAATGTAATTAATATGAGGGTTTTACATTGGTTTATGTCATGATTTGAAGGATAACTGTTTGATATCCCTTAGAGTGGTTATGATTGTTTTCATAATATTATTTTTATTAAAAGAGATTACACCTCCTAGAAAATTGGAGGTTCTTATAGTTGTAAAGGATGGTGGTATATAGCATGTTTATTGTCGTATGTGAGTAGAGGATGTAGTTCACCTCTTTAACAAAGTGATTTTCCACCAGGATTCATAGTTTAATACAACAAGAATTTTCATCCCCAGAATCCACAATCCAATTATTAAACTATTTAAATGTAGGATGTTGAGGACTAGGAGAATGTCATGAATGTTATATTTGACCCCATTGACACACTAAATATTGTAATGTGATATTGATAGGTATCATGATATAGTTACCTACCAAGAAATGGAGGGGATTTATGGGATAAGATATATGATGTGAGGGTTTGACATGGGAGTCTATAGAGGACATGTTTTTCATGGAATATACCTTATACGATAATTTATTTTCATAAAAAAGATGTAATGGTACTGTAATAGGGTTCCAAAATAGTATCCTCCAAATCAGTTATTTTTATGAGAATCTATGATTTTTAATTGTTTTGGCTAGGAATGATACAAATAATTCTAAAAAATTAATGATCAGAAATCTGGGAGACAATTGATAGCAAGTTGCACCTTCAACCTAGATTTTTAATCATTGATTTTATATAATCCATTGACCATTTATGGGATCAAGGATGAAGGTAAAAAATTAGGTCATCATAATCTTCTTCACATCACAATTTATATATGTGGAAGACTTGCTTTGTATTTGACTTTATATTCCTATGATTCAAAGGGAATGTATAGACATGCACATCTGAGCAGAAACATGCAGCTTTATAGTAGTTCAGTATATTAAGTCCCTTAATAAGGTGACCAATAATGATTCAATAGTTGGATGATTGATTACTTTTATAGGAATATCTCATCACATCATATCATGTTCTAGCATTGTAGAAATATTGGAAATATCAGTATGTTCATCCATATACATACAATGATAGTGTTGTTTAAGTGGTGTAGGTAGACACATCCTAGGTCCGAGGGATCTCACTGTTCCCAAAAAGTAGCCATAAACTATTTATACATATTAAGAGAAGGATTCTGGAGGTTATGGAAAAATATATAGAGTAGATTAGTCTCTACGATATGGTGGAGGTGGTCTATATACTCTTTAAGGTATGATCTTGAACGCATCTATATTATTGACTAAATTATTTGATATAATATCATACATTCCTTTGTGTCTTCCAATGACGTTGCTGTGATTGACCTATAATTCATGTTATCATATGAGATATTCCACACTAAAACACCATTTTGAATTAAATTGGATTATCAACAGGCTATTTGAATGAGTAATATAATCATTTTCATAAATGGATATCTATGGGACATTATGATTCTCGATATGAAATCATTGAATAATGATTCTTGATTGGGAATGGATAAATAGTATTCAAGGTAACATTATATATATAAGAGAATATTTTTTTATAATTATATAAAGGGAATAAAGGTATTAGTGACTTATGAGAGGGAACTAGGAGCAATTAGTGTTTGTCTAGACATTAGTCATCTTTGGACAATCAGTATATAGATGGTGAGTTGTAATCTATAATGGATTAGTGGAATACCCTCATTAATTCATCCCATAAAGGATATATATATCAAGGCCTCTCTTTAGATGAATTAATAAGAAATTATCAAGATATATGAGTTGAATTTGATTTATAGAAAATGTTGTGTTTTCACTCCAGTTAGATTCCCTCATATTTTATTATGAAAAATGAGCTAAAATATATGAGGATAATACTTATGATCTTTGAATTAAAGGGTATAATCTAGTTGTGTACATTAACATGGGCATCAACAATGTTTTTCACCAATAATTTAGATGGTATATTTTTGTCTTAGTGATTATTATTTGATTTTAAACCAAGTGATAATGAATAAATGATAACCTTTTCCCAAGATCAATGAACTATTCCTTCTGCTATAGGGATATCAATGGTTCTATAAGATTGATCATCGATTAGGATATCACAAGAATGATGATATATATTGGGAAATTATAAAAACATTCTTTTGGAGTAGGTATAGATTATATGTGTATCTAGAGATGTCATTTGGTTTAACCAACATGAAATTTGTTTTCATGGATCACATGCACTAGTTCTTTCATCATCACATGAAATCATGCATTATAGTATTTCTCAACACTCCCAACTAATCTATGAAATTAGATTATCATGTTAAACACCATGAGATAGTCATTACTACACATCAATCAAATAATTTTAGTCCATGTTATTGATTTGTGACTTATAGATTACGGATGTGATCTTATTTGGGCATGTGTTGTTCTATATAAGTATATTCATGAAGCCAAAAAAGATGAGGTGGTGATTTCATGGACACATAGTTAAAAAAATTTTGGGATTTAGAAATTTAATGATCTATAAAAATATTTTCAATTATTTATTTAGATATTTTACCTTTTATCAGCAACCAATAATTAAATAATAAGGAAGGAGGTGATGTTTTCGTGGATGGGTCATTTTAAAGATGAATTTCTTCAGTTGATGAAGATGTAGAATATATCTCCAATGTATATACTACCAACCCCAAGGATCAGATAATTCATATATTGTAATTCCTCAAGTGTCATATTTGGGATGTACTGATGTATCTGGAATTGATATGAGCTAATGGGTCATTTCAACAATGTTCCTCTGAGACAAACTGCCCAAATCACTACTGGGATTATGAATCCCTGGTTCATTCTATGATGTATCAGTGATATTATTATATCTATGAGAGGTTTTTAATTTTAATTTATTTTAAGAGAATCCATTACATCGTCACATATTAGGAACATAATATATGAAAATTGAAATGGGCTGCATGTCTACAAATTTTAAACTATTACACATTTTATGCACCAAAAATGGAAAATTCATTTCATATTCTCTTATATATAATAACCTAGTTGTAAATGTGCATGAAGAGTTGTCTTTATACGGTATGTGGCCCCTTATGAGTTTTTTATATTACTAATGTATCAGAGGTTGTGAGGACTATGGAATGATGTATTATTGTCCATAGGTGTTAACATATTTATTGTTAGAATAGGTAAATGATGGATAACATGCTAAAAAAAGTGTATTGCGATGAATTAAAAAACTATCTAGAACTAACATAATACTTGGGTGGTCGATAGACCAAGACTATGTGGTCATGGTGCATGCATTACTAGTATTACAAAAATCAATTAGTGTGTATTTTATAAGATATTTAAATATATAAATAATGTAGTCACATCATTATCTGATAAATATGTACCATAACTTTAGGTGAATGTTATGGGGACCATGGATTAATATAGACACTATAGGTTTGTATTTCTAAATGCCTAACCTAGAATAACATAGTGTTTAAGAAGTATTGTCATGGTGGGTGGATCTAACCACTTAGTGTTTCAATGGAGAAGGGGGAGGATGTCACAATAGGATTCGTGATGGGTTTATACTTGACCCCCATGAGTCGTGATGTTGTAAGGCGGAATATTAATTGTTAAAAGAATGTTTCTGACTTCCTAACAATTAGAGAGAATAACATTGTGGATGAAATGGGAAAGATATATATCCATGGTAATGAATTATTTCTTCCAATTACCTTGGTAATTTAATCTTACGGAGATAAAAATTTTACATTATTCTATTGGAATGGATTGACAATATCTTTAGGGACTCAGTTGAAGTTAATTATATTTTGATTCCTTATAATTAAGGATAGTTTAAGAAGTTGATACTCATTCTGGAGGATGTAAATAAACAATTTTTCATTGGATTGAAGATATATGGGATAATCACATAGTATTGGTTGAGTTGTAAAAAAAAAAAATTACTATTATTCGATTTAGTGGATCATTAAGGGGATCATTATGAGGGATATGTCATTGATTTCATTTTTTCATGGGTTAGGTGAGTTAGAATTTCGGGGTTGTAGATTGGTATCATAGATCAAATACAGATTAAATCTTCCTAGGAATTTATTGATCACCTCTTAATATACGAACATATCATATTCTAAATGTATAGGGATACCAAAAAAGTTCTCTAGGGGTTTTTAGGTTTCCATGAGATTGACTCCTTAGTTAGGACACCGATATCAATGTAAGAGTGATATGTTATCCCCTTGTTTTGTTAGAGTATTAATGATCACTGAATAGGTTGTGATTGAATTATATAGTTTGGATCTCCCATATCTCTATAGATGTATACATGATTTGTTTCATGTGTCTCAACATCATCATTAAATGATTGATTTCACAAATTTCATCAAGTATGATGGTGTTTAGTTATAGTCTACCGAATCTTTTGAGGAGTATTCAGTGATGATTATATATATGTGTGTAAATTATTTTGAAGGATTACAGTTCAAAAAGGTCTCGTTTAGTAGAAGCATGTATGGATCTAGATGGGGACATGTCAGTGGAAGGCTGATGTCCAAGCTTAGTGTCATGATTTACTTGAACAGTATCCCCGGGGAAACTTCTCAAGAATGAGAAGTCCATTTAGGGGGAGACTGTAATGGTCTAATTTTTTTAAAAAAAAATTTAATTACTTATTTCATTCTACACATTTGATTTTTCTTATGTTGATCCCTATTTGTGTGATGTCTTTGAGGACATGATAATATTGTGGGAATATGGAATTGTGTTTTTTACATCATTGGAAAATAGGTTCAAACATTACATTGTGAATGTGTTTGCTCCATTGAGATATTATGATGTGAATTACAGGCTACAAAATAAATGGATACACCAAGTTTAAGATAATACTCATGTTTTTGAAAATAATATTTTCTACCGACAGTATGTTGTGGGGATTTATACCATGCTGTAGAGAATTTTATATGACATTTACATGTAGCGAGAC
The DNA here is from genome assembly GCA_963277665.1 of Viscum album. Lineage (NCBI taxonomy): Eukaryota > Viridiplantae > Streptophyta > Magnoliopsida > Santalales > Viscaceae > Viscum > Viscum album. Next base: position 992,766,037 of record OY728133.1, read on the forward strand.
TAGAGATCAGTCATTGACAGTCCATGCCTTATTAATATAATATTATAGATTTAATGAAGGAATAGATTTTTAGTGTTAAGAGGAATAATTACTGAGGATTGTGAAAATATATTGAACCGATTCAAATATCGGCATTCTTATATGCACCTTGGAATTCTTCTATAGGTCTAATGGTATATAGAATATACTCAAAAGTATAGGTCATTCCCTAACCCACAATTTTATGTGCTTCTATCCTATAGTGTCGTGTATTTCACCATGGTGTTTAAATTTATATATTTTCTACAATGTAATACTATATTTTCGGTTTCACTGGTTGACTAACTATGAACCAACACCACGACAATTTGTATGGCATTGGGGTAGGACAATGAAAATTCCCCCACACAACATAAAATTTTAATTCACCCTAGATTTCTATTCCATGATGTTGAGTTTTCATCTATGTTGTGGTGGATATTTTATGTACACCTGCATGTTGTCAGCCTCTGCATTCTGGGTGTTCCCATTCATACATATGGAGAACCTTGTTCAGCCATTAAAATATTTTGGTGTGACATTTATTTATCTTAAAAAATAACTAAAATACTATTGTTGACAATGGTAGTTAGTTAAGAAAAATTTCTATCCATGGTCTTGTTCCCATATACCATTTCATTAATTCAACATCATCTTAGTCAGTCAAATTTTTATGATACCATGGTGTGAGAGGAATATTGGATTGTGTGAATGTAATATTTGGATAGGCACACCATTGACGAACCTTAGAATCGATGTTATAAAAATTGAGGTTGGTGGTTCCTTACAGTTTTGTCTCTTATTTACTATTTTTCCATGATATAATAGTTGTGTTAGAATAATATGATTATTTAATTGATTATGATATCATTTGGGTGTTTGTGTATCTTGTGATTACTGTATGTGATATATTATTCCATGAGTAAATACACAACTTATTTATTCAGGTATTATTTTGATTTAATATATTATATATTTCAACATTATATTTTTGAATATTCTAATAATGTTTGTTTATTCTAATAAATTATGTATCCTTTTGAGGTATATTCTAGGATCCCAAGGTAGGTGGACCTTTGTGACTTGTTTAACCACATAGAAGGGAAGTGTTCATGATATGAATCTATAATGATTGTGAACATTAGAACATGGTAGAGATACAGTGATTCCATGGATATTATATCTTAAGGATACAAGTAATTTTAGGATTTCAAGTACTATGTAATGAATCATCCAAGATTACACATAACTAGTACCTAATGTGATTTTTCACATACTCGAAGGGTGTTCCCGATCCCCACGAGCCAACTACTAGAACCTGGGCATTGAATGAAGAACTAGAGGGAATAAGTTCTCTCAACCTAAACTACCACATGGAATAGAAATATATATACTGAAAGGAACAATGGAAGACTAATGAATATATATTCCCTTATTGTAATGAAATAGAGAAAAATAGACAATGAAATTTATTGTTAAAAACTCTAAAAGGAAATAAAATATACCAAGGTACTAAACCAAATAGCCAATCAAAAAAATTTCTGGAAAAAACTACAATCATCTCACTACCAGATTCAAAACTAGCTGACAGAAACCTCACTACATCAATGTTGCAAATATTTCATTCCATACACATGATAAAAACGAATGAATACACACCACTGAATAGATTTGTAGTGTGTGAGCTAAAATGATCAGTAGGATCCCACCTTGGTATTCCATAACAAGGATTTGTATAAAAAATATCAACTTGATCATATTAACTAAAAAATGAAAATGTATGAAGTAATTATATTTTTTGGAAAAAATGGAAAACATTAGCCTTTTTTCATAGTTCTATATAAAATCATGTATATCAATTTCAAATAAATATTTCCATATAATTTTCCAAAAAAAACAAGTATTTCAAGGATAACTCAAAAATCCAGGTGTTACAAACAAAAGCACATGTATCACAACAATACGGAATATTATAGGTCCAGGATATAGACTATTTTACTACCATCAATAAATTTAATGTAGAAATTATGATCCCAGAACGTAGGCCAATCATGTAGAGTAATACCCATTAGTGAACCCACAAAACTTTCAATATCAGTCCCCTAGAACTACGGGCCTATGAAACTGTGTAAATACCCAATACAAAACCTCTGGATAATCACAAAATAATAGGATTATCACCACCAATGTAATCATTAAAACATTATAATAGTAGAAGCCCTTGTTATCTTTTTTCACAATTCATTCTGACGCTTGAAAAATCATTTCAAAACTATTTGAAAATTTTCATTTCAATGATAATGAAATACCCATTTTCTCTCAACATATCAATAACTAGTCAAAAACATTTTTCATTATAACTCCTTTTTAACACACACACATGAATCATTCCAATTTCAATATAGAAAACAGTTTATAAAGGTAAACAATAACGTTCATCCACATAAGATAAATATGGAACCACAAACCTCAAAAATCAGATCAGAAAAGAAGAAAATAGAATCCAAAACCAATGAAACACAACAATACCATTTAAGTCCCTTGAATCAAATCCACATACAAATAGATTCAATTTAGAAGACAAGGGGAAGGTGGAAGTGAGGAAAAACAGATAACATAAAGATCAATGTCTCCACACCACATCCTTTTGAAAAAATGGCATACACAACACGAACACACCTTGGGTCTAGACGGAACCAATAAGAAATACGTGTATTAAATGAACGGATTCGATAAAATGAACCATAAAGAGATACTGCAATCAATAAAATGATGAAACATAAATACAAGTTACTCAGAGAGAAGAGAAATGATAGTAGCATAGATCGAATTTAGAATAAATCAATCTAAAAGGGGATGAATCTCTAAAAAACGTGCCAGAACATCCTTGTGGTGATATCCATGAAGAACCAGTGATGAAATTAAAATTAAACAGACACACACTATCTTTAAAAACTGTATGAAGGATGTTACATGATGTGAATCATCCATTCATGTCATGAAGGCTACGTTGGAGAAGTACACCAAAAAATGTGTCTCATTGGGTAAACAATTCACCATTTAAAGAAGTAAAAAATGAAAAACATCCATTCACGACATGAAATATTTCACAACATGATCCACTTCACCACTAGTACCAAACAAAAATTCCAGGTCATGTTACCTAGTTACATGGAGTGAAATTTTTATGCATCCTTCAGAAATAACTTATTCATACTGAAAGTACAATAATTCTATGACATCACCATTATAGGTATTCACATAATATCAATGGAGGGTAAAATAATTGCGAGGATAAGGGTGTACCTAATAATATGGTAGTGGGATGTTACAAACTCCTCACCATAAATACTTTTCACGAACATGATGTCATGTAGAATATATAATCCTTGGAAAGAGATGATTCAACTTCTCTCTCATCATTGATATGCATTACCATGTCGCATGAGAATTCGAACCTTGTTTCCATAGAACACTGTCCAATAGATTTGACATCACGTATAAGACATTCACTTGAGATTCAATGAACTCAATGTTTATTTTTCAAAGTTGAAGAATTTGTCTCTTACTAAATTTATTCACAAAAAAATGTCTAAAGGAACAATGTGATGTTTCCTCAGTTGAGATATATAGAAGGCAACATGAGTACCTATCAACTGAACCATAAATTCTAACAGATAAGAAACGTTTTCGAACCATTGTGTGAAATCCAATTTTCCAACATATCTGATATCCAAAATTACTTGTTTTCGAATTCAAGAGTGACTCATCGAAGGAGAATATTTCATGAAAACCCAATCACCAACAGAAAACTCCAAAGTATGACTTCAATGATCCACATACCATTTCATTTAAATCTAGGCTATAATAAGATGTTGGTGTACATATTGAATCTTTATGGACATTTCCAAAACTAAACTTGGTCCATCAAATGATACTTCACCCACCTCATCCCAATAAAGATGTGATCTACATGGGTAGCCATACAATTCCTTAGAGGGATCTATTCTAATTGATGACTATTAACTATTGATATAAAAAACCTGACCAATCCCAGATGATTGTTCCATAAACCCCTAAAATTCATGACACAGGTGAGTCTCATATCCTCCAAAAAATTAATTGGTCACTATTGTGACTGCCTATTAATAGACATTAAGATGTTAGCATCATGAATTGAGTTCCCATTGCCTCTATAAGTCTTCTATAGAACATTTGGATACACCTAGGATTCATATCTAAAATAAATTAAGAAGGACTCTTATGAAAAGATATACTCTTCTGCACATAGATCTTACCTGGATCAACAAATTTAGTGGTGTCCTTGATCGAGATGAAATGAACAGATAAAATGAAAAACAACAACCTAGATATAAATTTTCCCTTAGGTAGTCCATGGAAATATAAAAGATCCATGGATTCATCATCCAATTTCCAAAAAAAATTGAATGTGGTTGTAGAAACTGAGAAGGATTCATGTTTTCTACCTTTATTTGTTGGAAGGTGTAATAATGAGACAAAAACTCTGCGATGTTATTCTTTATATGAGGCCACCAAAAGCATTACCTTATGTAATAATACATCTATCTAGTTCTTATATGAATGACCAACAAAATGAAAAAAAATATTGAAATACTCTTAGATGTTGTGACAAAAATCATTTTCTTAAAATGAAACATACCATCTAAAGAAGGAGAGAAACCTGAAATGCCCCCCCCCCCACCATAATGTTATCTCAAGTCTTTTAAAACACATCATCCAGTTGTTCACTCTTCAAGATACATTATAGGAAATATTATGATAAATGAACACCAGACAAAACCATGCCTAAAACACCCCCTGGGAATCGAGGTGAAACTAAGTGAAAATTCCCATAAGGTTACACTCCTCCTTTGATTATAGGACAAACTATGATTGTATATTAATACTTGGAGAATCTAGAGAAAAATTCATCATTCCTTGGGTGTAGGTGATATCAAAATAAAAATAGCGATGGAATTCTACCCATCTTCACAACCTTAGATCCATGTACTTATACGAAAATATATATCTAAAACTATTATGATCAGAAATTATTGTGAACCATTCCCAAAAAATACATTTATTCCAATAGATAAGTGCATCCATTAATGCATTAAGATCTAAATAAGGATTGGGTAATTCATCTCTTGAATAAAACATGACATGAAATATAAGCTACCACTTGGTCATCCTATATATCCATATACAGTAAAATATTACCAAAAGAATCACAAAACACCATGTATCCCTCACTAGGATTTGGAATGATTAGAATAATAGAAGATAAAGAAATAATTTTAAATTCATTAAAATAAGTATGACACCTTGCATCTAAGGTGAATTTCACCGTATTCCTGGAAAGTAAAATCAATGGTTCCTCTATCTTAGAGAAGTACTAGACAAAATGTCAAAAATATCTAGAAAGACAAAGGATGATTCATATTGCAATGAAATAAAAGGTTATACTCATTAAATAATCCTCTATTATCTATGGATCAACTAATAAACCATTCTGACAACTTATATTCCCCACAAACATAAAATCTTGAATCCAAAAATTACATTTGGATAGCTTTCCATACAAATGATTGATTCTCAAAATTTTAAAAACAAAACTCATATAGTACTATTTGTAACATTTTTATTTTAAATAAAGTAGAATATCATCAATGGGAACTACCACAACAGATTATTGGTATTGATGGAATATATGATTCATCAATGCCATAAAAACTGCAATCGTGTTTGTTAGAATAAAAGGCATCCCACGATATTCATAATGTCCATAACTACTCCTTATGGATGTCTTCGATAAATCAGACTACTAAACTCTGAGATAATGATAAACTATTTGAAAATGGAATTACTCCCTTTATCTCTTAAAATAGATCATCCCCATGAGGAAAATGTTATTTATTTTTAACTATCACCTAGTTCAACACTCTATAGTCCACACATAAATAATGTGAACCATATACATTCGTAGAATTGATCACAATTGGTACCCAAGTTGAAACACCAGATCAAATGAAACCATTTTCCAAGAGGATTTTTGACTTACTCTTGATCTCTTTTAGCTTCATTTGTGCTATATGATATCATGGTATTAATATTTTATGGGTTCTGAGATCTTGATTAATCATAAAATCGACCTTTATCACTTTATTTTTCCAGGTGACATTTACAAGGAAAATTTTAGGAACGTTTCAAATAATAATAATAATATTAACAATACAAGAAATTTCATTAGGATCAAATTTAATGGAAATAATCAAACACTGGGGCTCTGGGTCTAATGGTCCTCAATGACTATAACTCATGACCTTCTCCAAAAGAAAAAAAATAATGATCCCATAGGAGTCAATAAACAAATCACGATGATGATAACAATAAAACTCATCCCAATGAATAACAAGATTATTTATGCCGATGATGACTTCAAATAGTTCTAAATCAAGAATGATAAAAACTATGACAAACTCAGTATCAGACATTTTCAATTTACTATATGGACACATGGACCCCTTCACCTTCTTCACACCATGATTTGATTCTAAATACATTATAAATCACATAAGTTCTATTATATTTTTATGAAAAAAAAATTTAAATATAAATTAGTCAGAGGAACTAGTATCAAATAAATAAATTCATACTGAAGGTGAAATAAGGACAGTACCTATCACTCTTGTCGGAAATATAGTAAATTCTTATAGACACTCATCTACATTGTGAAAATTATTCACTAATGAGGCTTATGGATAGAGCCTTGTAGTCATCGAAACTTATTAAATCATTGTAGTAACCTTTTGATATGATGAACCATGACAATGATGAGGTTTAGTCATTGCATGACATAATAACAATAAGTGACCAATGCATCCACATATATTTCACATCATCAAGGGAATATAACAACAATTTTTGAGGTGTCCTCCACAGACACTCTAATGTCATGTGAGAGGCACATTACTCGCTATAATTGAGTGTGCAGAGGATGATCACTATTGGGATCCTCCTCCACTACTCTAGTGATGATATTTCTACTTCATATTTTTCCCATGTGTGCCTCTGAAGCTACCACCCGATAGAATAGATGAGGTGGAAGATAAAACATTTCCTACGAAATTCATTTTTCCATCATAGATCTATCTACCATCTCAAAATAGGTAGAAATCTATTTTATAAAAACCTATAATCTGATATCTGGTCGTAAACCCTCTAAGAACATCTATTCCTCCAGGTGATCATTCTTCACTATATACGGGTAAAACAAGAATTCCCTGAAAAATGATTGGTGTATGTTAACACTGAGCACTATATCTATTGTAATGAAAAGAACACTAGATACTTCTCTAACATCAGTGACTCTAGGAAAAATTGATGAATGAAAATGATTTTGAAACCCTTACAATCCTAGATGACGTGTCTATCTTCTTGGAAAATTAAATCCCACAATCTCTTATAATAACTATTGTGTTTGAACATATCAAACCTCACTATTAGGTTCTTAGTTGTCTCTAGAATGTTGAATATTTGATAAATACTATCTAGAAAATCCTCCACCTCTTTATGATAAATCATTACATTAAATGAGAGTGGGATTTATGAAGGAACTCTCATGATTGATCTCTCTCTCCTCCTGCTCCAATCTATAAATAAACCACTGCATTATAATCTCATGTTACATCCTGATCAATAGTATGGACTAACCATAAAATAGTATTTATGATATTTGGATCTATAGATGGGTTCCGTAGAGTTTCATCTACTACAACTTCCTCAGGAACTCATAGAAGACGTCTTAGAGGCATTATGTTGCACCCTGAAACATAAGAAATTTCATAAATAAGAATAAATATCAATTTAAATAAGAAAATTCAAATGAAAAAACTAGGATTTTAAACTTGAAAACCATTAACATAGACAAACATCTAAACATACCATAGAAACATAAGTTTCATTATGACAAGATCTAGCCAGGCACTCATCGCCACATTCCTATCATGTCCCAATAATCCAATATCTTATCTACCAAGAAAACATGATGTTGAATGATGTGGACAATCATACCCTGATACTAAACAATAATGAACTAACTCATATTACCCTCAAATTGAAGCTGACCTGATCCATTACATACATGAAGGGAGTTTTCGATCCCTATGGTCTAGCTTGCAGTACCCAAGAATCAAACTATAATGAGGAGGGAACAATTATTACCAAACTAAATAACCACATGGAATATATATATATATAGAAAGATTGTAATAGTAGAAGACTGACGAATATATAATCCATAATTATAAAGATATAGATGATATTAACAATAGAAAAATTATCTAAAAAGACCAAAAGTCAAGTCCAAAAACAATGGTCTAAAACCAAGAAACTAATCAAATGATGGCATATATGAACTCCCACTATCTCACCACCATATACCAACTAGCTAACATGAATTTCACAACCTCACTGTGGTATCTTTCTATTCCCTCTATTGGTAGACACAAATATTTATACACACCATTGAAGTGGTTCACATGGTATAAGAAAACATTCTTAGTTGGATCCAACTCAAGAGTTTCATAACCAATCTCTGTATAAAAAATCAATGCTTGCTCATTTTAAAATTAACATTGAATGATTAGTAGAGAGTTTGTTTTATAGAAAACATGTTATGAAATTCTAATTTCCAAAGTTTTAAAAAAGCATGTATAAATATTTAAATCAAATTTTCTATATTATTTTAGACAATTATAAAGCTGAATTCATGTATAACATAGAAATCCATGTAGTACAAAAAAAAGAACATGTTGAACAACACCCTGAAATGATATAAGTTCAGGCAACATACTAATCAAAAAACAATAAATCAATAATGTTCTCAAATTCCTATCCCAGAATAGAACCCTTGGATGTAGAGGAATTATTCATCAGTAAACCCCCCAAAATGTCATTATTTTTCCCTTAAACCATATAGTCTTAGGAAAAATATGAAAGCCCCAAGTAAAACACCATTGATAATCACAAAAACATTGGATGATGGCCCCACGAAAAAAAATTACAACTAAGTACCCAAGGTAACACATGAGATTTTTTTAACAATTCATTCTGATGCTTTGAAAACCATTTCAAAAATTCCATTTCAATGCTTTGAAAAAACCAAATTTCTCTTCATTTATCAATATACAGGGGAATCCCATTTTCCATTAAAACCAAAAATTAACAAAAACAAAAGAATCATGACAATTTCAATATACAAAATCATTTATATGTAAAAAAAGAACGATCATCAAAATATGCTAAATATGGAACCATCCACCTTAAAACATGGGTCACACACACACACAATATAATAAAAAATCATTGAAACGCAACAACGTAAGAAGAGAACCAAGAATCATATATACATCAATATTGATTCAATTTATAAGAAAATGGTTCTAAGGAAGAGTTGAAACCCACATATCTCAAAGAATAATTCCATTCACACCATAATCAATGAAAGAAAGTCCTCTAGAATGAGATCACACAAAGGATATAAAAGATACCGACAATATTTATAAACATTAAATCAGAGGATTTGATAATGAAACTATATGGTGCTACCAAATCAAAATAAATGAAGAAATAGAAATAAACCATACCCTTTGAAACACACCCTGATAATAATGGAGATCTTAAATTGAACAGATCTATCTAGAAGGGGTTGAGTCTCCCAAAATAGCACCAAAAATGCCTTAGGTTGAGAGAAATGGATACTTGAAAATGGAGTTAAAAAACGTGTTTCACACTATCATTAAAAGAAATAATTGGTCCATTAATCATCTTAAAACCTCCATTCACAACATGAATCCCACCCTTGATAAGTACACATATATATCAATCTTCTCAGACAAAAAATCATCTAATTAAATAAGTCATGATGTGAAATAATCATTCACAATGTATAATCATTCCCAGCAAGATACCTTACATGACATGAACTAAGGAATAATTAAATGGGGTTTTAACTTTTTACAATAAATGAAATCATTTAAAAAACTACAAAAATGAACCATTAATTTTGAATGTCTAACAAATATCTTTCTTCATCGTTACAGGTATCTTAATAATCTCAATAGAGGTAAAACCCATGATGTGGTTAATGGAATACCTAATAAAATTGAAATGGGATGTTACATATCTTGTTATTCTTTGAAAAATTAAATTCTATGTAACATAATTGATTCATAGTATTGTAATGAGTAGAATTATGTATATGAGGACTATGTAATTCAATTTTACATGTATGCATGATTCCACATTATCACAAAGAAATAGTTTCAATAGCACCATGAATTGCTTGATTACTTCAAATACCATAATATTTCTTTCAACACGGAGCTAAAATATATGTTGATAGGGCCCATTAATAATTTTTAAGAATTTATTTTCTATTTATTAGTTATTTAATCATGATAACATATTTTTTACTATGGTGTATAATATTTTACAACATTTTACTCATAATGTTAAAATGTGTCTTCCTACTGATTCATGTACTCACACCCTAATTTGGAATTATTATTATTATAGATTTTTTTACCGTGGATTCAGTGAAGGGAAATATCCATGTGGTTAATGGCTGAGTAGAGGATAATAAAGATGGTACAAGTTAAGATAAAATCTATTATACCCCATGGTTTATATATCTTATTAATTTATTTATTTTTGGTTTGTGAGACTTTTTTACCTCTATGAAGTGTATATAGTTTTGATTATTTATTCACGAAATGATTCAATAATAATTATACAATTTTTTGTTCAGTTCATATATTTTTACCATGACATGATTTTAATGGTATTATCTCCATAGTGATGGATTCAGACATTCTCTTCTATTTTGTATTCTCATATGTATGGAGATGTATGTCAAATTTCTTGTGTAAATCCATCTAAAATTTAGTGGTTTATTTTGGGGTGTTACTTTATAAGTCATCTAAAATAATTTTATCCATTAAAACATGAGAAATATAATATCACAAATATTTTGAAATGATATTATGATTATTTTATAACCATTACCTAACTCTTATGTATCTAATGGGAGATGAGATTTATGTTTGTGTGTTTGTGTGGTCTAACACATCCACAATGTGATGTGATTTGTTTATCACATCGACATTAATTGGATGTTAAAAAAGACATATCTAATAATATAATATTATATTTTTTTAATTATATTATTTCTAAAAAAGTGAATTATAATTCACATTTCATTAATTCCATCCATCAAAAAAAATCACACATGCGTACGTTGGAATGACTATATCGAAGCGGTGTTGTAAGTCATTTTATATCACCACAGAATATAAAGGGATAAAATTATGTATAAAATGAATATATATAAAATTTATTTCATTATTAAAATTATAGGTAGTGAGGAATAATGATCAATTTGAATGTATGATAACTACCAAACTAATACTTATTGGTAAAATGAATTATTTAACCCCCAAAAGTAATACTATGTTATGAAATTGTAAATTAATATGTATTAAAATATTATAATTAGTTGATGTATAATATTATAAATCTTAATTAGTTTCTGTTATATAATAATAATAATAATAAATTTTAATTTATTATACATTAGGTTACATGACATATGATATACGATGGACTTGAGGTAACTATTTCTTGTAAATTTTTACTTATTTAAAAATGTTTCAAAATTTTCACCCAATTCATTATTTATATAGTGTATATAATTATTATGGATTTATTTTTTTATAATTATATATTTACTAAAATTGATATATAAGAAACTATAATTTTAAACTTATAATGATTTCATATTAGAAAATTAATAATGATGTGAGTGTTCTTCATCTCAATTTTTATTCAAATAGAAAAGATTAATGTTATTCACCAATATTTTTATGAGGTGTATCTAATAACCAAATATATTTTTGTTTCATGAATATTCGTATTCTACTGGAATTTATATATTCATTTATTGTTATTTATTTCATTGGGGTTATGATTTAAATGATTCTAGAGCCGCGGGGATTTTATTTTATAATCCCATTTTATTAGGATCAATTATAATTAAATTTTCTGACAATTTAATTATATGATATATTTAAAAAAATATATATATACTCTTATAAAAAATTAAAAGATAGATATATTATATTTTCATTTCATTTTCATATTTTTATTTACTCAATAGAAATAAATATGTTTTTATGGAAAACCCTAACTATTTCCCTTCGATCGAGAATCATTTTTTCCATGTTCGTATTTCATAAAAAATGTTGTCAATAATGTTCATATAAATTTTCCAATACTTTTTGACGTTATTTTTATTATCATTTAATTTCATTACGTTTTTTTTAAATAATTTTTTTTGGATTCATAAATGTGGATATTTTCCATTTTTATTGAAAATTGTAGAAGAATTTTTCTTTTAATATAAAACACAAGAACAATAATCCCCACTATCAGGAATTCCACTCATAAATTATTCCATTTTACTTTTACATTATCCTTTTCAAAAAAATACTCAATATTATTGAAACCACTATATTCAAAATATATTTTATCAAATAAAAAATGTATTTTCCTAAAAAAATTCGAGTGGTGCATTAATAGAATTTTCATCTATTAAAAAATTATTTTTATCTAATATATGATTTATAACGGATAAAAAATAATGTTACCATATATATTATTTCTCCAGATTTATTATGATTATGATGAATAAATTTTTTTCTATCTTGTATCATGTTTAATAGTTATGATTTGATGATATGATGCATGTTTTATAATCTTGTGGATCAAATTAAATTTTTCTTAATTACATGAGTTCATATCCAGGACTTAAATACCAATATAATTAATTGGGACAAGAACGATATATCATGTGATGATTTGTACATGAATGGGTGGTGAGACCAATACTATATGGGAGTTATTCAAATAAGATAATATTGGGAGTAAACCCTAACTATGAAAATGATTGAATGGTTAGTTAACCCAGTGAACTATGATAATAATGATTTTGAGAATTAAATACAATGATGATTCACTATACACAGTTGTATTTCACAAAATTATGACATATTCATAAGATTTTTTTTCGTAGTTCATGATTTCTTATTAATTCTTCTTCACACTTATGACTTCTGTCATTAGTTTTACAAAACCCTACGAGATTTTTTTTTGATTAAGAACAATTTAATGATTTGGAATGATAATTTTTAGAATTTAACATTTTTTGATAAACTTATTTATTTAAAATTATCACTTAGCTCATTGTATGATATATTTATTTTCACCATTACTACGAAAATGAGCTCACCCTTTATTAGGTTTTTCTATCACAAGGATATGACGAAATATTTGTGGTATGATATTTCGAAGAATGATTATAGTTTTGAAGGAAAAGATATAAAATGATATTAATATGTAATGTACTAGTTTTTACTTATACAATTTTTAAATGGAAATAATCCCATAAAATCCTCAAGAATGTATTTTTTTATATTTATTTAAAATTAATATTACTTGATTTAATATTTATAAATGAAATGTATGGGTCTCTATATTAATCCTAATAATAAATGATGAAAAATTGGTCTATATGGCTTGCAATAGAAAAAAATAAATTTAATAGATCCAAATGTAATAAAATTTGGATTCTATATAAACAAAAATTTGTATACAGAGAAACTAAAATAATGACTTATAAAATCTAATAAAATTTTTGGATGTTGAATGTGTAGACATATGTATCATAACATCAATGAATATGATCATAGTAATGATGTTATGGATAGTAAAAAGGGTGGAGTAACATGTTTAATCTATAATGAAATGGATCATTTTTAATATACATGTATAAATATATGATGGATGGATAAAATAATTTCATATCATAGTGAGAATAGTGTTCATAATCCCATTATGACTACATTAAGGTCGTTAGACTATAATGTGATGTTGTTTTAGGTACAATACCGGTTTATTTAAATTATTCTAATGAATTATTTTATTCAGTGTCTACAAAATCCAGTATTTATGATTTTCTATGAATAATTTGAAATTCATCCTCAAAAAATGAATATTAATCATGTCATAATAATACGTAGGGGTGTTTTAAGGTAATAAATAAAATATAAGAATACTACTATTATTGTTCTTTTATTTTAAATACCTTTAAAAATGTTGTATTTCCCCATATAAATATGATGGTTATTTTTCATATTGAATGTATATTAATTTTATATAGTATTATATATTTTATAGATAATGAATGAATTATCCAGAATGAGTTTTAGCTTGCATGCAATAATAAATTCATAAATTTGACAACATATCAATAATATTATACATTTAAAAATATATGTTATCATAAACAGATTTTTTGTGATGGTGATAATTAAAATTAGTGATCATCCTATGGTAAATGAATATCTAGTTTTATTTATTAATGAATTGCCTTGAATTATATAGGATCATAATATTGAATTTATAATTGACAGGGATCCTCATTCAAATCCAATATCAGATCCTTATTATTTTATGGATTATGTAGAACATTTAGTTTAGAAATATTAATTAAAAGAGTTTCTTGAGAACATATTCATCCATCCAACAACATCACCATAGGATCTTTCTATATTGTATTTATAACATAATTATGGTTCTATGAGACACTCAAATGATTGTAAAGCATTGAATAATACAGCTATTAATAATGGTTATCTATTTCATTATATATATGACTTATTTTCTAAAATCAAGGGAGATCAATGTTCTTTAATGTTTTAACTCTAGTTTTAGTACCATCATCTTAAGATAAATGTGTATTCCATTCAAAATATAGTTTTTAGAGTGTTTTTAGAGATTATGATATTCTATTCATGAATATAAGGTTTAAAAATTATCTAGATGTAATTTTGGAACTTATGAATATATATTTCCAAAATATTATACATAATATTTTTATGTTAAATTTTGACTTTATGATATATTCTAAAAGGTATAATGATTGTGAGAAACATTTGAAGGTTTTTGATCATGAATCGAAAGAAGATATGTTATTTGGAAAATTTATTAAATGTTAATTTTTGTTGAAATATATTTAATTACATGAATATATTGTAAAACAATATGAAATAAGTATTGATACATCAAAAAATAATGTTGTTGAAAATCAGAAATGATAAAAAAAAATGACAAAGTGATTCATAGTTTTCTTCGATTATAGGGTTACTACAGGTTGTTTTTAAACAATTTTCATATTTATCTAGACCACTAAATATGTTAACTTGGATGGGAGAAAAATTACATCTAATAAAATTTTGTGATGAATGTATCCATGATTTGAAAAGAATATTAGAGAATGAATTTTATTTGGACCATCCATCTAGAAAATGTTACTTTCAATATAAAATGACTCTTATATATAGGAAGATTGATGTTTTTACCATAGAATAATCTGCTAATAGTTTATAATTAAAATTATATCAATCAATGTGATATAAATAATCATAAATATGACATTGAACTGGATGTTGTTTATTATTGTTTAAAAATATATAAACACAAATTATATTGATAAAAGTGAGAAATATATATTTTTCATAAAAAATACAAAATATATTTTCACTCATTTAATGTTGGGAAGTTATTAGTAATTTTTGATAAATTTAATAAATGAACATTTTTGAATGATTCATTAATGTTTATGATTTTACAATTTGGTAGTTGATACTTAATGTTGGAATGATAATGTATCATTGAATGTAACACATTTAGAACGTTATCTTATAATAAATTATTTGATGAATGTTGGCCTGAAAATTGTACACATGGGAAATTATTGTATTTCATTTTTGGAGTATGTTCATTTTTCATTGTCAGATAGAATTCTGAAATATCATAAAGAGGAACATGTTTTATTGAAAAGGAAGGGTTTTTATTAAAAAGTGTCCTAACGTAATTTTACCTTAACTACAATGGATATATCATATTTTCTAAATGGATGGCTATTTCTTATAATTATTATTTGGTGAAAACATTTTTGGGAGATGCTAATAGATATCTATTTTATAATTATAATAATAGAATTATGATGCATATGGACCTTTGAGAAAATTATTATTGCGATGGAATGATAAAATATAGTCATGAAATTTCCAAGAAATTTTAACCTATTAACTAGTTTAAATAGAATGGTAATTATAAAAGGGAATTCTTAATCCATTTATAGTTCTAGAACAGAAATGATAGAACGTATCCAATAATTTTATGGATTTATTTCTAGTGAAATCATGATGTTATAATGCAAATAGGGTAACTATTAATCAATTGAATAAATCTATATATATTATTAACTTTTTATTTACAATGTATGTTGATTATAAATTTTCACTGTATCTCATGAATAATTTTATGTGTCATGAATTTATTTTCACCATTATTTTTTATCATGATCTTAAGTTTAATCTTATTTTTTTATAGGAATTCAAATTTTTTTGTGTTTTGAATTAAAATTATTTACAACCTCTCATCATTAATATAATGTTCATTTAAAAAGAAATATTAATACATTATAATACCATCTTCACGATTGTTAAATAGATTACATGGGAATTTGGGATCAAAACCATTCACTAGTTGAATTTATTTGTAATCATATTTATCAATATAGTGAAAAAATGTAACAATTTTAAGAATTATATAGAAATAAATGATGAACTAAATCATGTTAAGATGATGTATGTAAAAGTATGGTTTTAGGGAAAAACATATCAAAAGATATTCTTGGAAAATTAATGATTATTTAGAAATTTTTTAGAATGGATTTGAGTGGAAAAAAAGTTATGTTGAAAATAAAAGGAATAATCATTTATTTTAGGTAGATGATCGATTTTATTCATCATGTATCTCTATTTTAAAAGATTCATAAATATTTCTATAAAAGAAAATTTGAGTATGAAGTTAATTGTAAAATTTAAAATAATATTAATGGATTTATTAGATTGTTATTATTTGGCCATTACTTTGATTTTATTGCATGTTCATGATATGTATCATGGTACTTTATTTTGAAAATATGTGTCCTATTCATCTCGTTTTTTAGACAAGAACTAGTTTTGTTTAAAGAGAATATCTCATATTAGAAATTTCAAATTATATAATTTATCGTATATTTTTGGTGATGTAAAAAATGTCATTCCCCAGATTATTTCTTCGTGGAAAACCCTTATAATATAGGAATAAACATGGGAAAATAAAAATTAAAAAATTTATTAATATCCCTAATATTTACATAATGAATAAAATTTTGTGGACATGATTTTAGAATAGAGAATAGTTTAAAAAACATGGTAATTTTAAAATGAAATCAATTTTAAGAATTAATATTATTCATAAATTTTATTTAATGGATTTATAATAATTTTTTTTAAATTTACTAATTGGTTGATAAAAAAGTAGTTTTATTTTTTTGAAAATATATATGAATTATATGTTAATATATAAAAACATTATTTATAAATATGAAAATGTAAAATTTTTAAAAATTATTTATTTTTTAGTTAATAAATTCAAAATTTAATTATAGTTATTTTATTAATATTTTATGAAATAGTTAATTATTGTGTGAATTACAGAAAATACTTTTTTTAAATTTTTATTATATTTGTCTTGTATTTAAAAAATAAAACTATATTTTGGATTGTTTTTAAAAATAAATTTTTTTAATTTTGTTAAATATAAACTAATATATTTCATTCTAATCAATATTATTTTTTAATTTATTTGAGAATAATCTTTTTCTTAAATATTGTTTTAAAACCAAAAGGTCTATAAAAAATCAATGCTTAAAATTATTATAAATTAATTTTGATAAAATGATATGCAAATATGAATAATAATTTCTTAATTTTTGAAATGTGGCCACTGTCATTTTTATCATTCAAATTTTTTTTATGTCTTTTAACACATTTCAACACTAATAATTATAAAAAATGTACATAAGTAGTTATACCAGAGTTCAGTGAACCATTATATAAAAATATCATTTTAAATTATTGAATGATTTATTTTCAAATTCATATCTTTTTTTTACAAATTATCAAAAATATTTTATTATGTATTTATATAAAAATAAATAATTTATAAAGTTCTTATTATGTATCCTATTAATTTATATCAAAATACATAAATAATATTATTATTATTTATTTTATATAAATTTTTTTGACATTATTTACAAAAAGGGAAAAAGGAATACTATATTTTAATATTAATTGTGTAAATAAAATTTCCCACAACCACAAACATTATTTTGTATTTATATTCCCTTATAATATTACAATAATTTTAGAAATAAAAAATATCCTTACCCTTGTTTTGGGTAATTTAGTTTTAAAAAATTGTATCTTTTGGAAACAAATATAACTATATAAAAATTTCATTTTTGGATTGATTGAATGGTGTATTATGTTATGTTTGATGATATAAATGTGATGATAATTATTTTGGAATAAATTTATGCTCATTGAAATTTTTTTAGGATGAGGTGTGACCACTATACATATCCTTAACTATTGGGGTAATGATTATATTATCAAGATATTTATATTTGAATTAATCAAATAGGTTATTCTATTTTTATGGGATCTACTAGGCATTTTATTAATATAATTTCCCAAAGAACATTCTTTATTTTTATAGATTAGTGGGAAAAATTACATACCACATAGTGGAGAGGGTATATCATTAGTATTCTAGTTTTAGGAATTCATTTACAATGAATTAATTCTCTTGAACTAGTTAATGTTATCGATCTACTTTCATATTCTAATAGTCTCAAATCTTAGAAAAAATGATAAGAAATTGGAAAATACAAATTATTTATAAAGTTAAATACAAATAACTACTCTTTTACATTTTTTTATACCCCCATATGGAATTTTTATTACATTAATACTATCAATTATTATGGAAAATACTGAATCACATTGTTTCTTAACTCCTCAATCTATATAGGAGGTTCTCCATACTTTATTAGAATGTGAAACTAAAATACACATTTTCCGAATATATATTCCCTCATGAGGATTTTCATATATCAAGTTCTAAATGAAATAATTCTTATTCTCTAAAATCCAACCGAGATACTTCTATGACATTCATCTCAAAAAAAAATCCAAATGTACTACAGACTACTATAGAGAGGCATCTTATTTAGAGAACTTTCAAGAAGGCTTATCATCATTGATCCCCAACTAAGGGACATCATCACTTTTATAGGTTTGATACACTATGTCATGATATCTTGACATCACTCCAAATTATTAATGAATAAAACATTTTCATTTGCACCTAAAGTACATTTAAATTTTTTATGCCGAGGTAATAATATTCTAATTATTTTTATTATATTTTCAATGGAATCTATTCATGTGAAATAATTATTTATAATTATTATATATTTACCACTCATTTTTATTTTAAATATATGATCAAAAATTAATTCAATAACAATATATCAAATAGTAATGTACACAACCATAATCCATTTCTTCCAGAATTACCAAAACAAAAAAACTGCACTTAAATCATATATTATGTATTGATTGGTCTTATAAATATTTATTAAATTTTATTTTTTAAATAAATACATTCACAAAAAATTCAAAATATATATCATCATTTATTTCATGTTCATCAGAAATTTTCATTAGCATTTTTACTATGACATTTGTTTTACACTATATTATTTTCCCCTTAATAAGCATTTACATATATTATAAATTTCACATGACTCCATATCTTTAATAATATTAGGTCGTAAACAAATTTTTTCATTATTATTCATTTAAAAAAATTAAATAATTTATATGCTTATTAGTAAATGTCGTTTAGTCTCAGGTCCTAATATTATAACATTATTTCAATTTAATAACCCCATTATGTTCTCACTAATGTATCACATATAGCTTTACATAAGGTTATCATGCATGGATATTAGTTTCATTAATAAATATATTGAATTTTATATTCATATTTCAAGAGGAAGAATGATTTCTTTCTTCTTCAAGCACGAAAAAATATTCATATAACCCTTTTCATTTCAGCGAGTTTTTATTCACACAGATACTCTTTTTCATATATTTTGTTGATGAAAACAAAAACTAAACATTATAGAAGTTGGTTTTGTTTCATTTATTGATGATTTTCCCCACCGACTCTCTAATAGATATCCCCTATTACAAATCACAACCGATTATCGAAAAATCAATATAAATCATAATATTTTATAACCCGTATCTTTATACATCCTCAATAATTATTATGAGAAAAATGTATATCATTATATAAATGTATGAGTTTTATATATAGTGTGAAGTTATCATGTGTATGAGATTACGATCAGAAGAATCCAAATTTTAAATAACAAAACTCATATTTTAACTAAATTGGACATATAAAACTTCATATTCATTCTGTTAACATATTATTTTTTGTTATGACATACATCCAAGATAGTGATTGCGTACGTAGAGGATTGCAGCCTCATTATCTCAAAATAATAATTACTATATAATTAATAAACCGTGGAAGTAACTGACAACAATAAATATAGTATAGAAACACTCAAAAAGACAAAGGGTGAAGGAAAAGTCCTTGAGGATAGAGTGGCATTGGATCTACACTAACCAGACTACAATAATGATGTCTATAATTTTATAAATGGTAGAACTGTATTTTTATTTTCACTAACCCATATAATTTGACACCATAATTGAGGGTCCTTGATAATAATAGTTTTCTGATAATAATTCAATCCACCATTAGGCTTCTACACCTACAACACATTACATATTGACACATAAATGAGAAAAATTGGAATGTAATGTCAAAAAATTCCACTTGGTATTTTGTTTCTAGAATCTATTAACAAAATTAAATATGTGTATTCAAAACATGTCCCATATATTATAAATAACATTGAATGGATAATATGGGATATTATCATGTATATAAATTTACAAAAAAATTATTTACCATTAAAATATTGTTTCTTGAACATGTCTAAGAGGATAATTCTATCAAATAATTTTTATAAGAAAATCAGCTAATATTGATAATGTCTAAGTCTATGTTCGATAACATGGTTTAGAAAAAAAAATATAGATACAACCAATGTTATATGTGGAATCTATAAAATAACATTCATGTAATGGTTTTAAATTATCAATTCTAATTTGAGAAGCTATAAATAATTATTGTTTTCAAGGAACCAAAAAATATTACACAGACATCAATAATATAAAATGAATATTCTAGTGTAATTAAATAACTCCCCCTTTGACTCATATTATGCTGAAATAAGAACTTCCCCTTAATTAATTTTATTAATTAAATTTTGAATTCAGTATTAATGTGTTATTTTTATACCTTATCATTGAATATTTTAAATATATTCATAAAATCCACATACACTATGTTGTGATTATTTTATAGCATCAAATCCTCAAAGATCCCTATTAAGGGATTAATCCATATCTTTCATTTCAAATATTTTTAGTAAAAAGTCATATATTTTATGAGTAATATGGAGGGACTATCATTTTAAATAAAAATAACATTAATTTTATGAACTACCTCTCAAATGAGTCCATTATTTACTCTCAATATGAGTGAAATTCTCATAAACGTTTCATGGAATACATTTTACAACTCATTTTTGGTAGAAAAAGGGTTTACTTTATCTCCATTTATTATCACTGCCTCCACCAATTTTATATCCAATTTTAGTTGATTTTTCAAAACAACTATGGAATATTTCATAAAATTTTATTCAATTACTTAATATTCACATGAATTTCCATTTTTTAGGTCTAACGTCATTTCCTTTTCCAATATAGTTAATATCGATAGGTATCCTTCCCATTAATTTAACACCTATGTGAAACTTTTACTCATTTCAAAAACACAATTTTTTTTGAATTATACATATCTTTAATTAATTGGCTACTTGGATGGATCTATTATCACATAATTCATTCATTTAAAATATGTTCAAATATTTTTAACATAACATCAACATGATTCAAAATTATTCTTTGGAAATTTGATGGATTACTTAAAAGAGTATTAATTATTCCTCTAGATTTCATAACAGCCTTAAAAATGAACATAGATATTCTACATAGATATGTGATTTTTCCACAAACCAATTTTTGTGTAGTTTCATTATATTGATACATAATTTTCATAGATGGAATAATTTTTCTTAGCATATTTATTTTTACCCTTGATTTAGGAAAAGAAATCAATATTTTCTCATATTTTTTACTTTTATTATCTTCTCTCTGCCATTCTAGTGGATTTATTTCATTTTCATGAATTAATATGTGATGATATCAATGAATATATTTATTTAGAACATCCAACAACAAAAACAATAACCTATGAATATCATAATATTTTTTTCATTATTATGTAGTATATCTAGATTTCATATATCGTAATGATTTTTTTTACACTAATCATCACACATTTGAAAAGTTATTCAGTTAAAAATCATAATATATCTTCTCTCAACCACTATTTAAGTTTGGGATGATTAGTATTTTTCAATATGGATACATTCCATTGTTTGATTTAGATACCTTTACTATCAGTAGAAACAAAATCAGTACAAATGATATATTCTATCTTATGGGATACATTCTTCTAGAAGGATGTATCCATTTTATTATATAATGACCTATTTCTATTCTAGGTGGATTGATCCTAAATAAAAATTGGGTTGAAGAATCTGTCATATCTATTAATTCATGATGTTTTATTTTTTTTGTGATTCTTGATTATTTATTATCACATTTATGTTTAAAAAAAATTATATATATTTTTTCATCGTAATCTATTCTCCTATTGTGTTTTCAACCCAAAATTATATTCATTATTTGATCTTCATTCATTTTTCTTGATTATTCAATAAAATTTAAATATTTTTTATCAACTATAATTTTTTCCTTTTATTGAGATTCAATGAATTCAAATGAAATATTATGTAATAATTCAAATTCATGTAAGGATGATATAGTGAAAATATCAATGATATATTTCCCACGAACTTTTTATTATAATTTTCCAAAATATTCAACATTACTTCCATTTGAAATAGAAGTAGTTTTATCCTTTCATTTAAATTTTTTTTATATTTTTGAAAATGATAACACTTTAGGCTATTGAATCTAAAATAATTGTATCAACTCTTTACATTGTTAATTATTAAACATGGATACCCTTTCTACCTCCTATAATACATTTTTCCTCTTCTTTTGGGTGGTTCATTAGAAGTTATTTGAATATAAAATGAATGTCTCTAATAGAAAAATAATAGTCACAAATTTTGTAGGAATCATCAAAATATTAAAAATTATGATAATTATTATAGATTATACCACATTGATTAATTGTTTGTGGAGGAATATTTATATTTATTATATGATTTATTTTCCTCTTACATACTATAATTTTATTAATTTTTTGATGACATGGAGGAATTATATTGATTATTATCCTTACAAATGAATTCATTTTTAACTATCTATGGTATATTACACATATTAATATGATAACGGTTCAATGTATAGTGTCTGGATATATATAGGGAAAATCACACTCACACCACATAAAAAATCACTAATATAGATTATTTTCCACCGAGAATGAGAGGAGGTAGGGGCTGTTGGATTAGTCTTATACTGGTTTTATGAATTAATTTCATCTAAAATAATATTCTTAAACTAATTAATGTTCCCAATATACATAGTTATTCTCATAGTCTGACCTCATTAGAACCAAATATAATAAATTACAAATAAAATAGTACTTAAAATGTTTTTTTTATAAAAACGTACTCCATTCCATGATGGTTATACCCCCAACTTGTATTCTCAATTAAATATTATTATCCTTTAGAATGGTAAATATAGAATCACACATTATATTAACTCTTGTATCCTCACAAATGGTTATTTATACTACATCACATAGTGTTACTAACAACATCATTAACCAAATATTGAGGTCCACTAGATACTTCTCATAATCTATGATCTAGTTTAGCTATTTTTTATACTCTTATATCCTAACGGGGCACTAATCATTTTTTCAGAACCAATCAAAAGATGACTGGGCTCCTACATCCTAATAGAATTCATCTAATTCTTTTGACACCAATTAAAACATTTCTATACACCCAATTAAACATAAAATACATCTCTTACTTCTGATTCCAACAAAAATATTTCTATAATCCTATATACAATTGACATAATTAATCTATACAATAGGGTTAATACATCATTGGATAATCACTTGATATTCCTAAATGATCTTATTGTATGACACTTGATCATATACAATTAATATATCTTTAGAAATTTTTTTCATTTCTCAAATATTTTTTATCACTTTTGTATGATTTATTACCACAGTGAAACTATTCTTAGAAAATTTCATTATTCTGATGTTGGTATCATGAACTCACATAGATTTTTCCAATATATGTATGCAATTTATTCAATAATATTCTATGAAACAGTAAATTTATTATTCCAAACAGATATCATATTTAATTTTAAATTTATTATAAACAAATTAAAATAATGCATTTATAAAATAATTTATAAGAACATTATTCTCACAATAATTTCCAGTGTTCAGTCAACACGAGTGCACAACCCTCACAATATTTAAGCCTGAGTTATTTCATGTTCATATAAAAATTCTTGATCACTCCATTAATGAATCAATACCAACACAATATATTGTTTCACATGTTATACATGCATATATATTATATTATTCATGTGAATCAATATCCAAATGATTTTATGTAACATGAAACATGAATTCGTCTTTCTTATCTTTGAAAAAGATATATTTTCGTGTAATAATTCATAATAATTTTTGTAATCACATGTAATTATATAGTATCCTTATTTCATTAAGAAAATATAACCGTGTTCATGGAACAATATTCAAAATTTTATTTGTAAGGGTATCAACCAAGAATCTCAATTTTTCATAAAAGCCCTTGACTGTGAGATTCACATGATAATGCTACATGTGTTATATTTATCCTTTTCTTATAAACAATTAAAATATAACCCCCTATATATAATATAATAGATGAAAATAGATATTAATAATATTAGGATATCTATAAAGGTTTAATTTTAAAAACCTTATCCTCCTCAGTTGAATTCCATTTATATTTATGTTACACATCCTCATTAATAATATTTATTTCATGTAATGTAGAACAATCAATGAGCCAAAATTGGGGATTATCATATTATTTTAAACCCCATAAAATTTGATATCATCAGTAATTATTATATTAAAAATGAGTCTCTAATTTCATGAGTTATTGTTACACACGCACATTGAATTTCATATAAGGATGTAATATTCATTGTATATGTCCTTGTTTCAATGTTCTAAAAACATCCATTCAATCTAATTTCATTCAAAATATTGTTTACATTCATCTAACACATGTTTCTGGAGTTATAAAATTAATTTATTATCTAGAATGAATTTATGGAGGCTTGTAGACTCACTATCTAAAATTATTATATCCACCATGTATTAAGTAACTATATAAGTGGTTGCATATAGAAAAACTGATGTAGAAAACCTTCAATATTTGAAGGATATACAATAATTTATAGACACCAAAAATTTTATACATTTTCATTTATTTGATGGATGTTATTACTTACAAATATATTAATGTGTATGACAGTATGAGTCATTATAGTGTCCCACATTGTCTTCTACCATAATTGATGACTTATTTTTGGGAAATTTTAGGCCACTCATTGGTCGAGATGGTAGTGGGGGTTTTTACCCACAAAATTTCACATATTAACACTTCATAAGAATCATATGTAACACCTATACCACATTTTGAATTTATTATAATTAAATGTCATGGAAATCATTTTTTCATAATGTATGTAACTAATCTTTTAATAAAACATTATTATTCCCTTTTAGGATAATAATGTATTATTTTTAGAAACTCATTATCATTGGTTCCCATGTTTTATAAGAACCCCTCATTATTATTATTGTCCTACTATTATTTTTTATAATGTGTTTTATGATGAAATAATTTTTGTAGTAAATTGGATTTCATTATTATGTAAATGATTATTTGGGATCAATTATTATTATTTTAAATAAAAACACTGCTACATGATACTGTGGTTCTAAAATATACAAATAAGTTTCATTCATACTTATTATGTGTCCCTTATAATGTTTTTCCTCAACCATTGAATTAAAAATTTTTTAATACAGTTTTAAGGATGAATAGAATAATTTTTGTAGTCAACATAAAAATCATGAATTTTTTTTATAAAAATAATTCTTAGCTCATTTTAAAAATATTGTATTGTCTATAAAATGGAAACTATGTGGTTAAAAAATAGTTGTCAATATATTGGTTTATTATGTATAATTATTGAAACAATTATCTAAACATAAAATTATGGGATGATCTTTAGGAATGATCGAAAATGAAAAATTGTATAAAAATATATTTTTTAGATCAACAATGATTGAGCCCATCTAATTGAATTCATTTCCACAGTATCTCTGATGATGTACACATATAGTAATGGAATAGTTCCACTAGCTCCACATATTACTCAATAGGTAAAGATGCTCTATATTATCACATTATTTCATATATCCAACTTATAGAGTAATAATTCCCTATTTATACCTCTATACTACATGTAATATGAATACATAACCCATACAAAGGCATTCTACATTTCGAATATTAATTTAATGACCCTCTATGTTTCATGTACCATGTTGAATATATTTATAGTCATGTTATTCCGTACATAAAGAAGATATATAAATATAATGTACAATGATCCATAATAGTCTATGATTATTTCATTCATTTCATGGGAATGAAAAAAATCAAAATTCATATATTAAAAATTGATAATCAAGAAAAAGGTGATATATAATAGATCCCCTAAAAATAAAAAATTATTTAAATGTTGGATGGTGTTTAGTGAATACTTAACACAAGAACATTGTTAGTGTCCCTTTATAACAATATTAATCTCCCTAACTAATTATGATCAAAGGTCCATTTGAAATATACCATAAATTAGAAGCCAAAACTAAATCCATAATCATTCCAATTATCTAAAAAATAATTTTAATTAATTAATTTATTAAAACTATTAATTTATTAAAAAATTAATTTTTAAGTCCTAATCTACGGATCACATACTATGCGATATTTATTAATTAAACCAAATGGAAAAGGGTTTCTCACCAACAAAAAATTCACCCAAAAATATTATATTCAAAATTCATAACAACACATTTTACAAAAAACCACCAATTTTACCAAAATTAATGAAAAAAATAGATTATTGATGAATCATACCATCAATGAAAAGACATAATAACTATTTCATTTAATGAAATAATATCCCCTATATTCAAGTTAAAAATACTTATAATATTTCCTTTATATGACTATGATCCTGTTGTATCAAAATCAAAATCTGGTATGAGTAATATTATGTAAACAATGATGAAATAGGTAATGAAATATATACCTAATAATACAGAGTTTTAAATATTCCCAAAGGAATAACCACAAACAAAATGCAATTGAACGTATAATGAATTGAGGAAGATCACACATTATGATAGAAATAAGTATAAGATAATGATTATGAGATTTTTTCTATTGTTCTAGTTTTAATGATTATATATCAAATTATTTATTTCATTTTAATACAACATTAACATTATTGAAAACAAATCTACTTCATTTTTTTATAATTTTCACAAACACACATTCTCTTATGTATGGGGTTTACATAAACGTAATTATGGCCAATGGTGACCTTTAAAAACTATATGACGTCCCCAAATGAAACTTATATGGAGAACCCTAGATCCATTCTCAGATATATAACACCACCAGACATAGAAAATATAATATACTCAATACCAGGGAACATTAATTTTTAATGGATTTACATTTACATATTATAAAATTTTAATTTTATATATTTTCATTACCACATAATTAATTTTATCTGTTAATATTTACTAACAATTAAATCTTAAAATATACTTATCCATTTTTTATGATTCATTGAATTACCCTAGTATATGAATTATTTAATTTAATTTATATCTTTATTTATATTATCTAATTATGATGTATACTTCATTAGTGGACCATTTACCACATCCCAAGACTAAAATATATTATATTATTAGTAAATATTTTTTTACAATCATTTAGAGGATACAGTTAGATATATATGTGGACTCCATAACTTTTTAAAATTTCCAATTGACCTCATAAAATATTATAATATATAGAAAAATTTGACTATGTATCAATGTTACGTAAAATTATAATATATAAAAGTAACATTTCAAAATATCCGTCGTCAATCAAAAATAACATTAATATTATTTTATCATATTAAAATAACTCCAATAACAAAAAAAATATGAGAAAAGTTGTAGTTATTATACTCTAATCACTACTAATAACTGATACATTATTGCCAACTGATGCCAATAGCTCCATCCATTTTCTCATTTCCTGTTACACTAGTTCGAGTAAATGATCTAACCAGTTCAACATTCAAACATTCATTACCATACATAATAGTAGTATATTCCAAAATACATAAGTTTATTAAAATATACAATATTTTTTTGGAGTTACAAAAGAAAATCAGACAATCTCTTATCACAATGTGGATATGATATTTCATAAATGATGATCCCACCACAGTATATATGAACCATTGAGATCACATAAATTATTTTTATGTTTTATTATCCACTAGAATATAATGCATAAATTAAATAAATTTGGAAAATATTATATCTCTCTATCTAGAAATATATCACATGAACTATTGCCATGATTGGATTTTAGATTATCTAGAGTGAGAGCTAGATGATTCTGTAACATACAAACCAATCTAAATTAATTATGCTAGTATAAGGTATTATGTGGGAAATAAATTCCAATGGATCCAATATTTTCGATGAAAATTCTTATTCTCATTGTCCATGTGATATAAAATATATTTTTGGGAGTAGTGGTCTTATATTTTCTTTGAAATGGGTTTGGTTGGATTTCCTTTTGAATAATGTGATTTGTTTGAGAGAATTGAAACACATGGTGAAATTTATTTTTAATAAATTTACTATTTGGAATCTCATCCATTTTTATAGTTTTTTAATTCTTATATACATTTTTAATTTTTGGTATTCTATATTTTATATAAAATATATTAGTCTCATCTAGTTTCTGGGGAATCCTGGTTTGGAGCACCACTATTTTCCAATATCTTTTTTCTCGACCACTGTAAAATTTTTATCATAGGGAGTGTTCTTCACATAGTGACTTAATTGAATCATTGTGTAGAGTAGTGATGTGTAACATCCACCGGGATGTGATGTTATTGGTGTTAATTTTCTTTTGTTAATGTGTTTGTATGGTTATTATATTTTCCATGTGTATCATGGTATGATAGGTTTCTTAGTATGTAAATTGAAATGTCTCATCCTAAATTATTTACTCTAATTCTTGATGTTTGGTAGATTACACTGATATTTGGTAGGTAATAAAAACATAAAAAATATTGGTTGGGATCATATTTATAGTTATTATACATTGTAAAAATGTTATTCTTCATGGAGTGGTCACACCATGATGAGTGATTGTCCGGATGTAACCATAGGTTAATGTTCCCCCTTGGTTAAATTTTGACTCATACATATAATCACATCAATAAGAGATAATTCATCATGTTACAATATATATATTTTATTCGATGTTTCATATTCCATGTTTTTCTGTTGATTTAAGGGAGAATGGTCAATTACATAATTATATTGCACAATTCGTTGAACGAAATGTGGGAAAGGAGTTATGATTTTAATTTTGTTTCATTGGAGGAGTGTTATTCAATTACAAGGGATGTTATATTATTACCTTCTACACCAAGATAAATTAAAATTTTTGCTTAATTTAAAAAATTATTTTTAAAAGGGTATTTTAATATTTTTTACATTTTTTATATAATAAATCCCTACTCAAAACATCTCAGTACAATTCCATTGCACATTTTTTTCCTTCCCTTCAAATTGAATTTAGACTATTTTTTAGCATGGCTTGTAATGCCCCGACAATAGTTACCTAGACTCGATGCATTATTACATAACATTAACATGATACAAGGAATCATGTCCGGAAAGACCGATCAGTTTAGTATCCTTGGAAGTACTATATACATTCATATGTTTTACATTAAATAATGAAATAAAAACATCAAAAACAATTTGTCCCCATTGACCACACTTAAATACTTATCTTATCCCTGGATGTCAACAATAAAATATTTCTTCACATCATGGGAAAAATAATACAAAGAAAGGGGTGATCTTAGATGCTCTGTAAGGATAACTATATAGTAGAAACATTAATAAATATGCATAAACATTTAATTCAATGTATAAGACTAATACAAAATCCACTTAAACATAATCTTCATCATAATATGGAAAATATAAATTCAAATAATTCTGTGTACTTATCCACATAGATATTCTATAAGTCGTATAATAACATGAAATATCAATAGACACTTTCATAACGATGGAATAAATAATGAAGGACTTCATAACGACATAGTCAAGGACTTGTTCCAATACTACAATTAAGATTTTTTCAAGGCCTTGTGATAGAACTCTAGTTTGTTTCATGATACCAACTGACGCATCGAAGAGCTATAGGGGGATCCTCTCTTCACTTACAATGTCCAATGCATTCCTCATACGAAATGTTTTAAAAAAATATAAACATTGTTATTAAAAATAACACACGAAATTTCAATAATTAATCCATAAGTAATTACTTGTATAAAAATAACACATCCACAATCCAATATATCATAAGACCTTCTATATAATATGGATGATTTGTATCATAATAAACCATCCCCAATCAAGAATAATATTTTATAAAGGATGTTAACCAAGTTGATAATCATTAGCAAAAATCTATGAGAGAAATATCCCTCTTTCATGAAATCATTTAAAAGTCATATAATTTATTAAGGAATTCATTTAAAAGATAGTTCTGAATCAAAGTGTCCTATACCACATGGAAACTATGAAAGGAATTTACATTTAAAAAAATTCACGTCCATATAAAAAAATCCTTAAAACCATTTTGAAAAGCATTTACATTAATAAGAAAGGATTAGAAGAATAAATCATTAAAAATTATAAAATGATGTTTTATTGAAAATGACCATTAAAAATATTCCCTTTTAAAATGATTTTATGAAACACGGACATGGATAAAAAATATGTCCATGTAGATACTTATGTGAAAACAAACTTGGATAATAAAGAGATTTTGAAATTAACCCTTACCTTTTACTTTTCCTTAGTCGATGGTCATTTAACCTCCGATCTAATATTTAAAACATTATTATTAAAATATAAATGAATAATATACATAAATATGATATTATATAGGATATTATAATATTTATTTGTTAATAATATTTTTGTTGTATCATCGTTTGAAATGTTAACTGATCTGTATTCCTTTATATTCTCAGTTATGTAAGACAAATTTGTATGGATAAGATTTATTTTATTCATATCCAAAATGTTATTGTGTTCATAAACATTATTTTTAATCGTAAAATGAAAATAATTCCTGAATGAATATGATGGATAATGAATATCATCACGTTTGTGGAGACAGTAATCCATATGTACGCATGAGTTACAATATAATTATATTGACAGTGAAATCGTATGTAATTGGATGGTATATAATATATACAGAATCATTAAAATGTTATATCAATTATTTTACTTTAGTTATACTCAATATTATACCTATCCAAATAATGAAGTTGTT
Organism: Viscum album; assembly: GCA_963277665.1. Lineage (NCBI taxonomy): Eukaryota > Viridiplantae > Streptophyta > Magnoliopsida > Santalales > Viscaceae > Viscum > Viscum album. The sequence goes on from OY728133.1 coordinate 992,798,123, forward strand.
GAATAACAAACTACCCCATGACATGGGGACGGTTTTCTGTACGTACACACGTATGGTGACTTTGTGATTAATATGATTTCTAGAATAATTAATATGGTTGTAAAATTTATATACAAACATAAAATTATATATAAGATACTAGCATTATTATTTTATAATGGAAACTACAATGAATGTGGAAGTGGAAGAAGAAAAGGACTTGAAAGAGGGGATGAAATATTTACCTCTTCTTTGGGATCTTTTTTTATTTGATCAATATGGATCTTTAGGCAGGCTTTATGACAAAAGAAATTACATTTAGATAAAGGGTAAAAATTTGGGAGGATATTTTGGAAAGGGATGGCTGATCCAAATGGCCATGGAAGGGTTAAATTAAGAGAATGGGAAGTAACCTTTTATAAGAGAGGTGAGGATCATTTTAGGACAATCTTGAAATATTATTTTATAATAAAATCATTTTATGTTTATAATGGATCCAAAATTATTTACATCTAAGATAAGTTGGGGATGGGTTGGAAACCTTTGAACCAATAGGTTTTTTGACAGGTATTGGTCACCATATTAATCTTATATTTTATATTTAACTATTAGTTAAATAGTTAGACATTTACCATGGCTCTTGGTATTTTTATATTATAAGGTTAATAAACATACAATAACAAACCAATAGAATCCCATGTGGTTAATTATTAATATATATAACTTATCTAAGTCTACTGGTTAGACCCATTATTATTAAAAATATTTTTTCAATTAATAATGTAGTATTTTTTTAAAAAAACTCAATTATGTCAATTTTGGCACTATTGAGTATTTGGTTTTTTTGAAAATCATAATATCATGATTACTTTAAAAAAATTATTTAATCAAACCTAACATGTCATATTAACCTACTCAATTAATGTAATTTATCAAATTTCATGAATTACATTAATTTGGATATTTATAATATCAATTATTTTAATCATCCATTAGAAATGTAATTATTGCATCATCATTATATCATAAATATATTAAATCATTTAATGTCTGAAAATTATAAATAAAAACCCATAATTTAAGAAGTGTTTTTATATATCTAATATATATTATAGTTGAATTTATCTTATGATTAATTCTATATTAAAAATGGTTATTTTATTAATCATATAATTTACCTCTTTTAACTATTCTTTAGATATAATAATAATAAATATCCTAATCTAATCCAAGTAGACCAAAAAAGATCAATTTTTATTCCTATGTTGTTTTTGGTAGAATTAAATTTATCTAATTGAATTAGGATATGTGTTAGGGTAATTATGATATAATTTTTACCATTAACTACCCTATTTTACTTTTAACCGTGGTAAATAAAAGTAAAAAGTTATTATTGACCAAAAAATATTTTTATCCTATTGAACCAAATTTTACTTATTGAAATCAATCACATCTATTGGTTTTTTGAAATTCAACTCAGAGAAGCATTAAAATTAATTTTTATTCAAATTTTCAAATTCTCCTAAGAGGTGGGTAAAACACAGTAAAAAGTTTAATGAAATGTTTATATATCTATACATATTATAAAATGACTCCAGTGAATTACATTGAAAAAATATAGGTATTATGGATCTATTTTGACCTAAGAAATTCAATAAAATTTATAGTTACATATATAAAAAGATGGTTTAAAACAACAACTTAGTGTTTTTCACTATTCATCAAAAAATTATCTTTTTCATAGAAATAAAAAAAATTCATGTAATTCTAATTTAGATATTCTGAATTAAAAAATAAAATCCATTTTAAAAAAAATTTAAAATTTCAAAAATTGGGTATTACTATTCATAATGGCTAGTTTTATTTGTCGTAGTGTGTTAGATTCTTGAAGTTGCGCAAAATACAAGCTATTGCATTATTGAAAAGAAAACATACCGTGGAATCTTAGGGTGTTACATTCTTCCATCCTTCAAATAATTTATTCCTTAAAATTTCTAGAATACTACCGCACCAAAATATTCTGGTGGTTCTTCATTATAAGTTCCTCTGTTTCCCACGTTTCATCTTCGATCTTAAGGTTTCTCCATGGAACTTTTACCAGATGAGTTGTCCAGTTTTTCAACACTTGTTCTCTAGTATTAAGAATCATGATAGGCTTTTCACAATAAGATAGATCAGGTTCCAGTTCAATTTCAAATTGGTGAGTACATGTGTCGGTTCAACCATGTATTTTTTCAATTGTGAATTGTGGAACACATCGTGAACTTGGGAGAGACTTGGAGGCATTTTCAAATGGTAATCTATAACCCCAATTTGTTCTAGAATTTCAAAATGTCTGATTTTCAGGGGAAATAATTTCTCATTCTAACTGAATCATATAACTCCCTTCCCTGAAGATACCTAGAAGAAAACATGAACTCCTACTTGAAATTCCAAATCATTCCTTCAGTTATCAACATATGTCTTCTGCCTATATTGAGCTACCTTGATGTTGGTTTGGATAAACTTCACATTTTCCATCATTTCCTCAACAATTTCTGGGCCTACGAGTTTTTATTCACCAACATGATCCCACCAAGTTGGTGTTCAACATCTCTTTCCATATAATGTATAATATTATTCCATCTAAATACTTGAATAGAAGCTATTGTTATTGGAAAATTCTAACAGGGGTAATTATTTATCCCACATACCATGAAAGTAATTTGAGCAAGATCTCAACATGTCTTCTATGGTTTGAATAGTCTGTTCTGATTTTCCATTGATTTGAGGGTGGTATGTAGTTCCTAAATGAAGTTCAATACCCAAGGCCTTTTGAAGACTTTTCCAAAATCTTGATGTAAAATGTGGATCACGATCAAAAACAGTAGATAGGGGTACACCATGGAGTCTTAATACTTCATTAATATATAGTCTTTCTATATGTACACGTGTTAAGTCATATCTTATAGAAAGAAAATGTGATGACATTTTAAGATGATCAACAATGACCCATATTGCAATATTCCTTCTAGCAGTATTTGGTAGCCCCATGACAAATCCCGTCATAATATTATCTCATCTCCACTCAGGTATGGGAAGAGGTTGCAAGATTCCTCATGGTTGTTTCCTTCCCGTATTAAGTTGTTGAAAAACCATACATCATGACACAAAATCAGCATTATAATTCTTCATGTTGTCCAACCCAAATAGGAACTTGAAATCTCTATACAACTTGTTACTCCCAGGGTGTATAGAGAAATTGGAGCTATAAGCATCATCTAAAAATTTTCCTTTTAGATCAGGTATATCGGGAAAACAAAGACTCTTCCCCAATTTCAAAATTTCATCTTAATATACGAAGTCACTCAAT